>JAQFVV010012605.1:326931-1009835 GCA_028023455.1 Epiperipatus broadwayi | reverse complement strand
CTGTGATATAAAATTTATTATTAACACAGATAGATATCTGCATTTTTCCTCTCATCACCATCCTGCACAACTATTTTCAGTGGCAAAGACATTATTGGATAGAACAAAGAGACTTTCTGATGATAGCCATTTTCACCGGGACCTTTTTGCTACTAATAAAATGCTTCTTCATAATGGTTTTAATTACAAAATTATTAATATGGCTTATACATATCAAAAGAAAAAAGATTTTGATACATCAAAAATTAAGACAATTTTGCCATATATTAAAGGAGTAACGGATAGAATTGGTAACATTTTAAAGAATAATAATATTCACACAATTTACACTACTTATAAAAAAATTAGTGAAATATTTCCTCTTCCTAAAGATAATATTGCTTTGGAGTGTCATGGTGTGTATGAAATTCCATGTAGGGTCTGTCCACATACATATATAGGACAGACTAATCGTAGAATAAATATTAGAAAGGAAGAACACATTCTGGCAGTGAGAGAAAAATCCAATTCATCAGCTATTTATTCTCATATTAAATTAACAAATCATGATATCAATTTTGAAAAAACAAATATTTTAGCAAAAATTGAACAATATGACCAGAGATTGCTAAGAGAAGCTATAGAGATTTTTAAAAGGCCCAAGAGCATAAATGAAAGGTGTGAGTTAAAGAAGATTAACAACATTTGGAAGAAACTATTGGAAAAGAAAATAAATTTTAAAACTTCTCAACCAATAGAATTTAAATATGAGGAGAAAGAAAACGATAAAAACGATTTTAAATCTCACATGCATTCTTATGATTTGAGAAAGAGGACGCTCTGAGGAAGGTACTTGATATTGTACTGAAACGTCAGCATTTAGCTTTTTCACTACACGGAATATCCCGCAAATAGTAATAATAATATGATATATATATATATATATCAATTAATGTTCTATTAAAGGTATATTTTTACATGGTAATAAAAATATAGAAAACTTATTGTAATGGGCTAGTGATTCAAACAAGAAAATTTGTATAATAACTCAGAACCTATTTGCATTAGAATATGTAAAGCACTTAATCTTTTATTATATATATATATATTGTAATGGTATGAAAAATAGAGCTGCTTTACCTAATCTAGATATGCAGGTAGAGGGGGTTCAAACCTCACCTACTTTTCCAGATTACTACTAAGCGACTTACTTCCTAAACTTCACTAAAATTTCTTCTTCATGTATGCCCAGTGGTCAGGGAGAGATGAGATCCTAGACAGAAATTTTAATAAAGAAAAATCAGGTTTAGACTATATATTGACACAGACAAGATATTGATGAGATTAGTGAATGAAAGTTTATTATTCAATTAAAAGAAATGACAATTTGAAAAAACAATTAACAAAATAAATGTTGCAAGTTATTTTCTTGCATTTACAGACATGGATATGTATCGATATGCATTAGAAAGATCCACTTAATATAATTAAACAATAGTAAGATAATTACAGAACAATATATTAGTCAATAACTGGGTGCTTTACTTTAAAGGAGGAATACAGGAAAACAAAACTCTAGGGTAAAATTACAAAAAAAAAGACAATTTATTAAACAAAACTAGTCAAATAGATTAAGGCCATGTTCAAATATAGCCTGCATTTAAACAATAAAGTAATGAAAATCCCCCCCCCCCCAAGTGGACACTTCTCAGACTTACTCAGCAATATTTCGAGCATATTACAAAATTAAGGTTTTTATATATAATGAAATTAAACATTACTGTGGTCCTTGATGATTTAATTGTATGGGATTAGAAGCAAGTCTCAAAGGCACAAAGGTTTTTATGCATATGGCTAACTTGAGGTCTGGATAGCACCCCCAGTTCTAACACAAGAGTTAGAGAGATGGAGCCCATTCGCCTACAGTGTGATCAGAGCTCAGAATGGAGTATATGTGCTTGTGTCCAGTAGTAATATTTGAAAAAGGGTTGAGATCCATTGTATCATCAATGGTCATCTCGAAGCAGTGTTAGCCTATGATTCAAAGGTGACAGGAGCTATGGATATGTGCTGAGACCCCCACACAAATCACCGAGTAGCACAAGATAAAAAAAAATGTGGTCAACTGACCGTTAAACTTTAAAACCTTAAGTAAAATATACGTATATGAAATAATATGACTTCAAAATTTTTCTGAGACTGAGAGAATATCTACTATTAGAAATAATTACTTTGCACCTTTTCTAACATTAAAATATATAAAAAGATAGGGATATTAATTAAACACTATTTAACTAGTTCACCCTTAAAGTTAATGAAAATTTAATATTTTTAATTTTCACATAAATAACAGTAACCTTCTCTTATATTTACTCAAACTATAAACGCTTAAGCTATATGTGTTTTAGACAAATAGATATATATTGGTAAAACCCAGATTGACTTTAAGAAAGTATTAAAAAAAGGATTGTACCTTTCTTATAAAATGCATAAAATTGATCATTTTAATATATATATACTCGAAGGTCATTTTCTTTTGTATTTCTAAGTATAAATTAAAAGAAACATTGAATTAGTTTTCAAAAGGAAAATTAGTGAAACCAATATGGGAGAGAATTGGAAGGAGGAATTTTATTCAAAGACTTTTAATAAATCTGAAATATTCCCGTATTTAGAAGCGGGTTGAAAGAATAGAAATAAATGAAATTACATTATTTCTCACTTCCAGTTCCTCCAGATACATATATATGTTTATGGCAAACAATAAGAAAGAAATTGTGTTTGTTTCTTTTTTAAAAGAAAAAAATAGTAGTATACAATTCCAGCAATGGATAATGGCAATCCATTAACCAAAAAAATACTGGTCAAATAAAAAAAATAACAATGAAAATGTTAAAAATTCTCAGGCTATATATATTAACACATTATACTTATAACATAAATGACTTAAGTTTATAGTTAAGCCAACATAAAATACAGAGGGAAAATTAAAGTTACCGATAATGATTTAAGATTGCGTACATCTTTATTAAATGGCCATGAAGACATTCCGGTCAGCGGTCAGTAGTGATAGTTTACAGTGATTTCTGTCCTCGGTTATCCATTTATAGCAGCAGGAAATTGTCAGGCAAATTTATTCTGGCACACCACATTTCTTGAGTTTTCCAACCTCCAGCAGACAGAACAACAATTGGGAGATAGAGGAAAAAGTCTACTCCACCATTTTTCTTATAGCACCCATTTTAAGTTCTTCTGTCCTTGTCTATAGAATGCTGGTAGTTTTAGAATTTATTCAGGTAGAGGCTAAGATATTTTCTTGGTTGCAGAGAGTTCTTTCTGAAACAGTTAATTTTATTTCTTTTCCAATAAAATATCTTTGTGGCTGATTTCAGTCCCAGCTGTAGAGCTGAGCCAGGTAAAAGAGAGCTAACAATAGACAAGTTCTCAATTTATATTTAGCTTGTTAGCCATGTACATTCCAATCCCAGTATTCTGCTATCTTATTTTTAAATGCAGTGTTTTTTGATTAATTATTCTTATCTAACTAATCTTTTTTTCTAATGAGTTCTAGAAATTTTATTTTGTTATCTAAAATAAAATCTTTTCATTTTATTTTCTAAAATTAAAAAAACATTCCATAAATTTTACTTACTTTAAATTTAGTCTACATTCATTGTGGTTGGACTCAGGGTCTTTAGTTAAACCACAGTGAATGGTAAAGCAAACATATATGCATATATATAAACCATGTGTATATATGTATAGCTTCAATATATATATATGAAGTTTTAAATTAAAATCTTACACAGATGAACCTGGAAAACATTTTATGTGTATGTACAAATAATTTGTCTGATAAATAAAAAACTATTATAATAACAGTTGTACTATTTTACATTTAATAAATATTTTACTATAAAAAATATTGTTAAGAATACTCCACAAGTTAAAATTAATGTACTAATTAATGACAATGGAAACTGTTTTAGGAATGAGTTATAAATATAAGAAAATGAACAAAGTTACATAATTAAAATATTTCTACAGACCGAATGAAAAAAATGAAAGAGCAAATTTTGAACTGATTAGTGTAAAGATAAAATCTTACAAAAATAGTACGCATAAAGTAGAAATTATTTAAATGCTGTTTGCAAAAGAAGTTTAAGGAATGAAAAATATCTTAAAAGGGATCAATTAAATGGAAGCCTGTAAAAACATTGGATAGTATATTTAAGTATCTCCTTTTCTTCTTTGGGTTAATGAAGGGCTATTGAGATTATAACATGCATCTTCAGTAACAAGTCAACATCTGTGAGGAAATAATTCCAGGGTTTTGGAATCTGTAAATATAAAAATCTGACTAGCATTTAAGCAGATCATCCTGATTTTATTTTGTTTTATTTAAGTTTAACTTGGGAAACTTGTAGTATAATTGTGTAGTTGGGAAAAGTGACAATGCATTAAATAAGACAGTAATTGTCTGACCATGCTGGAAGAGTGTTTAAAAACTATTAGATAACCTGTGATCATATATTATTTTGTATGTTAGCTATATTTAAATTTGTATATATATTCTAGTTTTGTTTTGGTATAATGTATAGTAAATTTTTAGCACTAAATTAGTTTTAGTTATTAATTAATTGTGGCTTACCAATTTGAGAGATGTAAGCAAATGCACAACAAATAGCACAATCAGAAATTCAAACCTAGACAGGGAAAGCAATAGTACAAGCTGGACTAAACTTTTTAAGCAATAGTGTATATTTATAGCTTGAGTGACTGGGGACAATATCACTAGGTCAATTTACTTTATAAATATGTGTAATACTGTTGGGTATAAGTATGCCATATAATTTAATTTTATAATTTAGTCTTAATGGGTTTATTAGAATGAGTAGACATTCTACCATTCTCAGGTAATATTAGTATTATTATATTTGATAAATGTTTCATAAGTTAAGGTATATTTAATAATTTTTATCCCTGGAGATTTTAATGTCTCATTCTTAGCTAATTTAAATGTATGGAATTTCACTCGGTTTTATCTAAATCAGCCAAAGAGGTTTATCAAAGGGTTTTCCATTCATTTGTTTTACAAATACTACCTTAATAATAACTGCAAGTATTTTTTTATATACGCATTGAGAATTAAATTTCTCACACTTAATGCATGGGCTTTTAAGTGTTCACTAGCCACTATATTTTAATTTTTTATTATGTGTGCATTATATCTTTGCCTAGAATTTTATATTTAATTTTTAAGCAATTCTTATATAATTGGTTGACATAGTTTGCATTGTTGGTTCTGATATTGATTATACATATTGTATTTTAAAATTCTTGTTGATGACTTAGTCAGTAAAAGTGATGTTTATATCTTGTTATTAGTTAAGTATTTGTTAGCCTCATAGAGCAAGGCTTTGATGATTATTATTAGTATACCTGACAGTGTAGACAAGGTCCTCCATCCTTATTGTATTGCTTTTCCTTGAGATGATGGTGTACAGTCTGTGAGAATTATTATATATTAGATATTATATTTTAGTGATTGTAATCACGTGTTTTGAAAGTGTTCAGATCCCATGGAGAGGATCATATTTTCCTGGTGCATTTTTCCTGTTCCTGATGCACTGAGACAAGGTTGAGGCATCCTTGTTTCTGCCTCAAATATAGGTATTTTAGGAAGCCACCACATTCTTAGGAAGTTGTTCAGCTCTGCAGAGCATATGTGGTTATTTTGGTCTATTACTCATAATTAATTAATGCTATTTCCACTGCAGTAGGTGATGTTGCATTTGTTTTGGATATGTAATAACAAGATATGTTTGTTTGAAGAACTTTGTATCTTCAGGTTGTACTTAGCTATTTTTAAGGCTTAAAGGTATATGAATATCTGAATTGTGCTGTTATGATAATTTTATCATCCACAAATCAAACACTAATAATTTATATTTATTTTTTAAGTATGTAGATTATGTGTATGATTATAAGTGGCAATTCACACAAATAAAATTTAATATGTGCACCCAGAGTTTTCACCACTGGAATAGTAAGTCTTTTATATTTCAATTTTACAACATTTGGTTTAATTATTTTTATGTGGACAGAATTTTTGGAAATATGTGTATAAATGACCTCTGATGAGTGGCCCATTCATCTGGTTTAATTTAAAGTTAGCTTAGATTTATTTAAATTCATCACAAGCTATAATCTTAATAGTGTCAGTGTAATTGATGATAATATTAAAATAAATGCTGTATATGCTGGTCACAGCTAAGCTCATGGTATACAATATAAACCTGTTAGTATATTATTCTGATTATTAAATAACAACACAGTATTATGAAATGTTTCAATTAAACTTAAGGTTATGTTTGTTCAGCTCATACCATTATAATTAAAGTAAAGAGATTTAGAATCCTTAATCATTTAAGATTATTTGGATAAAATTAAATATCAAATAGCTTCTGTTTGCTCTTGTATTTATTTTGTTGTTGTTTGTTAAAATAAATAGTTGGAAAAAAAGAATTAAAGATAAATAATCAGTATCTTTAGTCAAATAAAATGTTACAATTTCTGTAAGTTAAAATAAAGATTGTTAATCAAAATGTTTAAAAGATAACAGCGCCATCTTGGCAATGTTTGTTCCAGTAATGTTTTGTAAATACTTATTATTTATTGTTATTAAATAAGCCAAATTTATTATTATTTTAAAAAGTTTAGTTTCTGTTTATTTTTCTTTTATGTGATATTGTCTTGAGTTCCGAAGGTTCACAAAAATTTCATGAAGTACACAAAATATATTTTATACTGGTTTAAATTATATAAAGCCATGCTAATCTTTGTGATTATCAGATTGAATCACAGTAACAGATAATCACAAATTTACAGATATTTAATAGAATGTTCATTTAAAATTGATTTTAAGTTATTATTATTTCTTATCAGACTGAAAATTATGCAATGTGAAATAAAGAATATTAGTGATTCAGAAAAGTATTTACTATGCTTTAAAACTGCATATTTTCTTATATTATCTTGTATAGTTTAAAATTTAAAATCCATCTGCATTAGATGTTTTTAGTAGGTTGTGTGTATGTGAAAAGGCATAAAAAGTACCCTTGTCTTTTTCTCAGCTCAAATGATGTCTTGTGAAATAGGCCATAATTGGTTTAAATTTAGATTAACTAATCAAATTTTTAAATTGATATATTTTTTTTATTATGCTATGATTGAACATAAGATAGTTATCTTATGGTCGGCCAAGATATCACTCACTTGTTTATTAGTCCAAGCAATCATTTATTAGGCAACTTAAACTTTTATCTTGCACAAGAGTTTAGTCTAAAACCTTTGAGATTGTTTACTTTTGTTGCCTTGTTAATAATAATTTAGTGAGATAGACCTTCCAACAAAGTATCATTTGTTTTATTCAGAGTGTACAATCTGATAGTAGGCTGATTTTAATAACTATTAAATAATAATTTAAATTATCTTTTATATTATTTATGTTAAATTATTAATAGGCAATAATAGTTATTTTCACTGGTATTAGATTTGATATCTGTCAGATTGTATATCTCTGGATCATCATTCATCCTTGATTTTATTGTAACCCCACTGAGCCAAGTCATTAGAAGTCTCTAATATAATAGAACAGGATAGTTTATTATCAGCATCATAGTTTATTTTCATCTTCATCTCTTTCCATTTTCACTTCATTTCATATCTTCTTACATCATCCATTCTCATTTCTTTCCCTTCCTCATCTTTTTTCATTTCATCTTTTCCATCTTCATTCCATCATTTTTGTCTCTTATTTGTTCATCTTTCTTGTCATCTCCTTCATTTCATATTTCCCATTTTCATCTTCATTTTATCACCATTTCATCATTTCATTTCCATCTCCTTTTTTTCTCATATTTCCAATAGTTTATTTTCTTTTATTTTCTCATTTTTTTCTTTCATTATCTTTATCATCATTATCCATCTCTTCTTAGATTATCATTATCATCATCATCTTCATTTTGTTCATTTTTATCTCTTTATGTCATCATCCATCTCTCTCTTCCTCATCTTATCTCTTTATCTTTTCATTTTTTCGTCATCATTCCTCTGTCTCTTCATCTCATTCATTAAAGGTTACAATATTTATATATTGACACAGCGAAGATTAATTAAGCAATATATAAAATCTATCTGTGTTAATAATAAATTTTATATCACAGCAATAGAGATTTCTTTCATAATATTATATACACAATAATTTACTTAAGCTTGAATGGTGCCATGTTATTTGCCTTTGAAATCTGCCCAGTCATTAGGTAATTATTTTATAATGTGTGTGAATGATTATGGATGTTATCTAATAATATTGTTTTATTAATAATTAATGTTTTACTGACATTTTATTTTATTAGATGATTACTGCTTTACTGCTGTTTAGACTTATAATGTTGCCATTCACAACATCATGTCCACCATCACCATCTCCTGCTTCAGAATATCCTTCATGGGCTGACTGGAAATTGGCATATAATAAAGTGTATGATTCACAAAAAGAAAACGATTTAAGATACAATATCTGGTTTCAAAATCGTAAATATATTAGGGATGTGAACAGATATTACTCTGAAAATAATATTTTTTGTATGTTGAAAATAAATGAGTTTGCAGATTTGGTAAGTTGCATTAATTCTAATAGAATACCCTATTAGAATGCAATATAAATGAATTTGATTTAAATTAAAACAGTTAAAAACTTTATAATGCCTTGATCTATTCTCAACGTAATAAGATGGGCTTTTTCATTTATTTATTACTTTGATATACCAATTAATGATGATTTTATTGAGACTGCATGGTATCTTCTATATTACTGTCAATGGGTTTTAAAATACTACTCATATTCTTATAATTTCAAATAATATTCGATATTGACATTCTTAATGAATAAGCCCATAATATAAAAATAAACTAGCAATTATGTTAAAATAACAATATATCATTTTTATAGAAAAGATGTCTCTGTAAATATGTTATAATTACTTTTTATTCTAATGTTTTCTCCTTCATGTAAATACACTTAATGTAGGGAAACTTATATGAATAAAATCCTTGAATAAAAGCATCACAATATAATGTCATCAATAATTTTCAAATATAATTTTTAATTTTTTTAAAACTAATTTCTTCAACTGTGGACAGTTCCAAACAGTAAGCTTTTACAATGAATAAACAATTCTATTTTGAAATTGCTTTTCAGAATTTGGATAATTTAATACATTGTTATACATAAAGTTGTCATATATTATCAATGAATATTATACTAAATAAAGGCAAAACTCTCCATACAGTAGTGCCACCTTGTGCTAACAAGAGTAATCAATGGATGCCAGAAGGCTTATGACAATATAAGCTATTGAGATTAGATTGAAAATATTATTGTGTTTTCAATTTTATTCTCATAGTTTTGTAGTAAAGTAGAGAAAAAAGGTGGCTGCTGGAGGGTTGCATTAGATCCTAAGATCTAGGTGCAGTGCTCTCAGATAAAGGCTCCTCACTGATGATGGCCATAAGCCAGAAACTAGTCTGAAGATGTTGGATAAGTAGGCACTAGATAGGGATTTTATGCATAAGCCTTCTGGCATCCATTGATTACTCATGTTAGCACAAGGTGGCACTACTGTATGGAGAGTTTTGCCTTTGTTTACAATAATTATGTGCTAATACGAGATGGTGATCATGTGATGTTTAGTGAATATTATACTACCTAAATAAAAAAACTATAAAAACAATACTTTTATTGCATCTAATTTACATCTTTTATAATAAGATATGATGTAGGTTTCTGAAGTCACCAATTTTGAGATATTCTTCCAATATTATGATGCAAAGTGAAATTTAATAATAATTGAGAGAATACCAAAACTGTCAAATAAATTTATCCCAATTTATTGCATAGAGTTAGTTTAAGTAATTATAAAAATATTAATCGTAATGATTACTTTTGCAAAATACTGTAACTGCAATCGTATTCAAACATATTATAATTATGGTACTGTGGTATTAGACCTGCGACATAAAGAATTATAACTGTGGAATCATTAAATTAATTAGGTTATTAAATCAAAAACATATTTTAAAATCTACATTAAAAAAACAACAATTTAACAAAAAACACATTAGATTACCAATAAAGTCTTTGACAAAATGTGTCAAAATGCCCAGCTCTTGGGCAATGCTAACTTATTTAGACAAAGTGTTACCTCTTTTATCTAATCATTACATTATTTTGGCAAGTAAATGAATCATTGAAGAGCGAAGCAATATATCTTCTGAAATTTTTCCAAAATATTAGTTTTAAACAAATTTAAAAATCTAATTTCAAAATTTTATAGACATTAAATATTAAAATTGAAAATATAAGTTATTTTATAGACAAAATTATGCTAATGTACAAACCATGATAATAATTTACAAGTCAAATATTACCTTATAAATATTGTCTAATTTCTTATGTTAATATTGATTTTAATGATTAGAGAGAAAATAATACTTTTTGTTCAATGACAATATTATTATATGTTTATTTCACTCAAGCAGAATACAGTTTTCAACTTTGATAAAATAATTCGATAAACGTCTGATTTATAAACGTTTATAGTGCCACATCAAAAGGAGAGTGTCACATATTTAATGATTATCATTATTTGAAATGGTAATATATTTAATTACTATTTTTAGACTAAAAATTTTATAAAATTTGATTGCTTTTCACTACCTATGTCTATGCCAAACGTATTTACTCTTTAACGATTTATTTATCATTATTTAGTTTCATTTTATATTTGTCTCATAAATTATTATTGACACTAATAACTGTGTGCTATTTACATATTTATTAAAATAATTCTATTATTTTTGCAATTTGTAAATTAATTTCAGTCAAGCATTGGTGGTTGAGAGGTCAGCGTTAGCTGCTTTACAAGCAGTTGTCCAGAGTTAGTGGGTTCGCTTCCTGGCTGATGCTATGACGCATGAGAAAAAAACAAGAATTAATTTCAATATATAATGCATATCGAAATAAGAAACAAAGGATTTGGGATTATTTTCTTTGTTTCTAATTCAACAACCAATCTGTTTTTAATTTACCATACTTGTCAACATTATGTTAAAATGAATGTCTCATGATTTTTATAAATATCCTAGTCCCATTTTATTAACTTAACTATCATTTATCTGATATGAACTTTTCTTTATATTTATTTGTCATCATAATATGTACAAATATTTGCAATTAATCATTTCCCTTGAAATGAGTATTATAAATATTATTTAAACAAGCAAAACTCTCCATACAGTCATGCCAGTCAGTGCAAGCCAGAGGAATCAATAAATGACAGAAGAATTATGATTAAAATCTCTATCTAGTGTGTAGTCATCCAATATACCAGACTAGTTTCTAGCTTATGGCTTTTGTCAGTGAGGATTCTTGAATCTGAAAGCATTGCACTTATCCAAAAAACTAAGAGCAGTGCTTTCAGATCCAAGACTCATCACTGACGAAAGTTAGTTGCAGTGCTCTCAGATCCAAGATTCCCACTGACAAAAGTCACAAGCTAGAAACTAGTCAGGAGATATTGGATGAGTGGGCACAAGGTAGAAATTTTATACCCAAACCTTTGGGCAATCATTGATTTCTCTGGATTGCAAGTACTGTATGGAGAGTTTTGCCTGTTTAATAATAATTATGAGCAAGCACAAGAAACAGTGGTCATATGATGTTCATGACTTAATATAAATATTCCTTCATCTAATTATTTCTCTATCAATCTCTTTACTTGTATCTTTCACTCTTGCTGTCTATTGCACTATATATATTTATTTTCTAATTTAACTATTTACTAGTTTATTTAGCCATATACTTCCATTTATTGTTCAGTGGGCTAGTTCACATATATCATTGCATTCACACCCAAATTCTTATATTTTTCTACTAATCTTGTTTTCTCATTCTTAAAAATTGTAAAAAAGTGGCACTTTTTCAAATAATAGAAAAATTCATATTCATATTTGCTTTTTATCATTTGAGAATTTTTTATTAAGCATTTACTATTGTTGCTAATTAGCATTTATCTATATATAAAACATATTTTCTGCAGTCACTATTTCTCACTTGTTTAATTTTGAATCAAGAGATTCTAGTATTTTTAATTTTCTAATGGTAATAAATAAAGACCTGTTTTAGCATACAAATATGATAAAACAATATTTACAAAAATTTAGTAGTCATTTTGACTATTCTGCTTATAAATGAAATCATGCATAAAACATTTATGTATTGCATCTTCTTGTGTTGCTTTAAAATGTATGACATTAGTTTTGTAGTTATTAACAATGTATAAACTGATTGGTCTTTTTTTATATTATTTATCTATCATTTTCACACACTTTACCTGAATATCACCCAAATTGTATTAACAATAATATAAACTGTCAATATTCATTTGACAAATTTGTTTATTAATATATTACATGAACTTTTACGCAGACCTTTTTGGTTATTATTGTGAATGATTTACCAAAATTTTATTTAAAGAAAAAATTGTGAACCATTATATTTTAAAAGAGTTACTTTAAAAATTTATCACTAACACTTTGCAGGGAAAGAAGCAGAACTGTCCAATTTTATTAGAGAATTGTAAATACCAGTCTTTGTGAAGGGACACTAGAGTGTCTGATTAGAAGCTGGCAAGAGAGCTATTTTTTCTCAGAAATGGCTAGCCTGTGACCCATTATACTATCTGATACCTCTCTCTAAAAAGATCTGCTGTGACCTGCTGCTGGTGCTGAAAATCCAACCAATGTTTGATCTTGAACCAAAGATGTTGCTGTTAACAACAAAATAAATGCTACTGCCATTAACTTTTTTTTTACAAACATCAAACATGTGAAAACAAAAATCTTCAGATGGAACTGACTTGCAGAAATCAATTTAAGTCAACTGAAGAACACAATGTGTGCACTGACTGCCCAACATATCATACAAGGTAACCCAATTCACCCACTATCTCGTGAAATTTATATATTCCTTCTCACCAAGCTATAGCTATTTTAATTTATTTTCAATAATAGAATCAATGTCTGTCTACTTCTATTATGTAATATTGTTATAACCTAACTAGTGTGCTTTCTCTCTATACTTGGGTTAATATTTTTGATTTTACTAATTTGTTTTATTTCTTCCATTGTGATGGTGGGCCTGGATCTGAATTTTGAAGATTCAACATACATGTAATTAATCTGGCAACCTTACCTGGAATTGTATAATGAAACAAAGATTTGTGGTACTAAAGAGCTTAGTTAGATAAGTATACAATTATATGTGGATATAATGTAGTGTAATATATGGTATGGCTATACAGTGATATATGACATATAATATAGTTATATAGTTATATAATATAGATGTAAATATATTTGCTAGAAGGGTAAATCACCCCAACACGCATATGGTCTAGGTATATAGGTAAATTTCATTACTTCATGTTTTTTTATTTATTATAGTTTTTCTATCAATGACAGTTTCAATATTTCTTAATGGCTACCTATTGCAACAGTTTCTTTAAAAGTTTTTTTCATCTGCTAATGAGGTAATATAAAACAGTAGATTTGTTTTGACATCTTAGTTTCGCCATTCTTCATGCCTTACAACCCTCATATCTTAGTGTGAATCTCAATTTATTATAGTGTGTATGTACTGTGTGTATGTTCTGAAATCCAGCTTAATTTAGATATCAAATGTAGGTACATAAATGATATATATAATTTAATAATTTTACAGTAATAATTTATAGATTGGCAAGTATGTACACATATACATATATTAATATAAGAAGTAGGCCATATATGTTGCGTTCACACACATACTGTGAAAATATATTTAAAAATTTATAAGTAAAAATAATATTTTTCATTATATAAAATTCGGCTTATTTAAATCTATTGATTTAGAAATAGTAAGCGTGTTATATTTAAGCTTTAAACATGTAATTTAAAATAATATTAAACTAGTAAATAATATAAATCTGTAAAAAACCCAGCAAATATTTTTCTAATATTTGCTTTTATAAATCACGCCACAATTTTACGTATAAATGTAAATGAGGGTTGGAAAAAAAACAATAAGCCTAATTTATTTTATTTTTTAAATGCGGTACTGGCTTAAATATTTTTTAAATGCAGTAATGGCTTAAATATTTTGCCATCTAGATATAAAACAATAGATAGTTACTCCAGTATTTTGAATGCAATTAATAAAAGTTTTAGAACAAAATTAAAATTGTAATCTGAGTATCTTGAAGTAATTAAACAACAATAGTAAATTCGCTTGTAACATTCTGTTATATTCTTTTAGATATTCAGATAGATAAAAAAATTTCATTATAGCAAATATTTTGGTAATTGATTCTTATGACACAGGTTAATTCTATTGTATGCTTCTTTGATATATATATATATAGATTTGAATTTATTAACTGAGAATTAGTTGACTATATTTTGAGATTTTATTAGCTGATTATATTTTGAAAAAATATTATTAGTTGACTATATTTTGATAAGTGATTAACTGATTATATTTTGACAGAGGTGAAGTTTGCTGATTATATTTTAAGACAGTTATTTTGAAAATTAATAACTACATTTTATAAAGAAAGAAGCTAATACCAAAAGCAGAACTGTCCATTTTTATTAGAGAACTGTAAATGCCAGCTTTTGCTAAGGGAAACTAGAATGTTCAAAAGCTGGCAGGAGGGTTATTTTTTCTCTTGGGAATGGCTATCCTGTGGCCGGTTATACCTTTTGACATCTCTCTATAAGAAGCCCTTTTCTGAATTGGTGCTGCTACTAAAAATTTCAACCAAAATTTGGTCCTGAACAAAAGAAGTTCCTGTTAATCAAAATAAATGATGCTGCCATTAAATTTTATTGCAAACACCATGCAAGGAAAAATTAAAAACTTCCAATGGAACTGACTTGCAGAAATCAATTCAAGTCAACTAAAGAACACAATGTGTGCACTGATTACCCAACATATCATACAAGATAACCTAATTAATTCAAGAGCTCTTGTGGAATCTATATACTCCCTCTCATTAAGCTATAGCTATTTTAATTTATTTTTGATAATAAAATCAATGTCAGTCTATTTGTATTATGTTATTACTTCATAACCTAATTAGTATGCTTTCTCTCTATACTTGGGTTAATATTTTTAAATTTTACTAATTTGTTTTATTTCTTTGATTATAATGGTGTGCCTTGATAGTCATCAATCAAGTGAATCATTTCTTTTCCTCTTTTAAATGAGTATGCCACCATATTAATGTGGATTAATTATAAAACTGGCTCTGAGATTTAAATATCTTGAATGCTATCTTATTTAATATTTTAACGTGAAACAAACTATTATATGTATAAAATATTTATATTCATTAAATAACTATTTATGTCTTAATTGCATTTGTTTAAATATAATGTGAGAATATATGCGAGGTTGGTAAGTGTATAAAATAGAAATGCATGATTATATATTAAGTTCATGAAATACTTTAATAATGCATCCTCATCCCATATTTAAATATTCTAATTTGTTTTATTGTTGCTGTACTTATGTTTATAATAAATAATCTGGGAATTGATTAAGCATCTTTGGAACTAGGTTCAGCCCTTTATATAATATTTCATATACTTTTTACATGTGAATCTAGTGATGGTGTATTGGGTGTTAAGGCCTTGCTTTGGATTTTCAAAAGTACATATGGTTGAGACCATTCCCTTTCTCTCTAAAGTTCCCAGAACAGTGTGAACTACAAAGTCAAATCTGGGAGTATTACACATCACACATGCAGCCATGAAGTACTTGAGTAAGTCCAGATGTGAGATGATAATACATGATAAAAACATTCTATGGATTTCTGTCAAGCTGTGGGTCTGCTACCTCTTTACACAAAGCACTGCAGTTTCAATGTAATGCAACCTTGCATTAAATCCGTATCAGCACCACTCATCTCTTTTAATGTTAATTTTAGTATTTTCTTTGGAGTGCCCACATCTTAATCACTTCCTTCTCTTATAGTTTAGTGAGTGTTAGTCTATAATATATCTATTATTGAAATATTAAATATATTAAATAAATGATTCATTATATTTACTATAGGCATATTGCATATCCTCACAATCAACCATTATTTATCAAAGAATACTTTTGTCTAGGCACATTATCATACTATTATATGCTTTAATCTGATGTATAGAGAATATGTTAATATATTGCCATTATTGTAAACTTATATGGTATTTATTTTTTATTTATTTCATGTGTCAAAGCATCGGCTAGAAAGCAAAACTGCAAACCGGGGACAACTGCTTGTAAGGCAGCTGTGCTGACCACTCGGCTACCAATGTTTGACTATGTCATTTATTTTAAACTTCCATTTCTAAAAAATCTCAATGTCACTATCTAGCACATTCAGACAGTGTGAATATATAATGTTTAATTAATCAATACTTAAATTTCTACTGACTTATTTTGAATTCATTTATTTTTCTGTGATATATACCATTATATCACATTTTGTATCTGTTGTACTATCTATAGACATTTGTTAGTAAGCCTAATGCTGAACCTTTAGTATACAGTCTCTTGCTTCTTCTTAACACTGGGACTATCTGTAGCATCAGATTCATTGTCATGTAGCTAACATTGTGGAGCATAGGCATTGGATTTGGACTTGGTATTTCTGGGTGGCAACCTCACCTAGAATGTTGAGTTTCATGTCAAATGTTTAAATACTTCAGTATGTTAGTGAGGCATATAAATCTGACCATTAAAATATTGTTGTTTTATTAAGTATTTCCTTTTCAGATCAAATTACATAATTCTTGTTAATACTATTGTTTACCAAAAAGATGTAAATTGCATTAAATTTTAAGATACTTCATATCTTATTTTTTCAATACTATTATTATCTAATCCAAAAATTTGTAAATGTTATTTAATTTTTTTCATGATTATTAACCTTTAATTACTGTTTTGGAAAATTAAATAAGCATTTTAAAAGTTTTTTAGTACTATTATATATGCTATTATCTTATTTTTATTTAATTACCTTTGGAACATTTTATAAATAATTGATGTGTTATTTGCTATAAATAATTACTGTCTCCCAAAAAAATAATTATATAAATAAACTGTATTTATGTATATTTTACTAGCTTCTCATTTTATTCTGCCAAATGTTTATGGAAAAACTTTGGAAATCCTTATAGAAGTATAAATAGAAATTTAGTCATAAATTCACATTAACATTAATTTCTTTACTAAACATCACATGATCACTATCTCATACTAGCACAATAATTGTTATAAACAATTCAAAATACAGCACAAGCCTTCTGGCATCCATTGATTGCTCTTGTTAGCACAAGATGGCACTACTATATGGAGAGTTTTGCTGTATTAATTTCTTTATTTAAATCACTTTTGCGTATTAATAAATGTTTTTCAGAATATGACATTATATTTATAGTATGTTTTCATAATGTAAAGATTTAATTAATATAGAAATTGGCTAGTCAATCCAATGCTTTAAATTCAAAAAATAATGACCATTCCTACTACTAGTCATTTAATTTTTTTAAATATTTGTATGCATTGACACTAGAGTTGTATTTAATTCTATTTGAACAGTTGAAGTGAATTAATATTAAAACATTATAAATAAATATTTAGCAGAGTATATATATATATATATATATATATATATATATATATAATATTATTCAATGTCTGTATTTTTAAAACAATATACGTAATTATATAACTGAATATTTATAAATACAGTAATTAAATCATTAAAAATTTTATCCACTTAGGAGCGCTTTCGATTATCTCAGTAATCTGTGTCAACTAAAGCTTTGAAATGCTAACTTTCCCACAATTCTGTGATCTTAATGTTTGCTGCTTGCCTCTTAATTAAGTCATGTTTATATTTGTATATTAGCATAGCATCCTTTATTTTTTTTTATAGATATTTTTTTCAATTTGCAATATTTTTACACTGTTAAAATTGAAGTCAAAACCATAAATACACGATTTATTATGGTCGTAAAAAATAGATGCTAAAATATTATTATCCACTATGCAATTTTGTTTTGATTTCTGAACTTGTTTTAATAATAGCAAATGTTCTTTAGTTCCTTTTTCCAATATACATTTAGATTCACCTATATATCCACTGCCACACCTACATATCCATTTATAAATGACACAATTTTTATTTATAAATGAGGTTTTTTCTTTGGAGTTATTTATCAATTTGTTTAATGAAGGAGGTGTGTAAAATGCAATATTATGTATTCCTTTATAAATTTTCCTTATAAAATTTACTTGATCACTTGATGTATATGGGATTGATATCCATATTTTTTATTAGCAGGAGAATCAATATTATTATTAAAATTTTTATTTTTATATTTTGTATTAAAATCTCTAATAACATTATATATACAATTATAACTGTAGCCAACATTTAACAATTCATTCAAATATATTTCAATATTTTTGCCTTTATCTAATGAATATTTATTTAGAAATAATAGTCTTTGCAAATATTCATCGCATAAAGGCAAAAATATTGAAATATATTCGAATGAATTGTTAAATGTTGGCTACAGTTATAATCACATATATAATGTTATTACAGATTTTAATACAAAATATAAAAATAAAAATTTTAATAATATTGATTCTTCTGCTAATAAAAAAATATATATTTCAAGTGATCAAGTAAATTCTATAAGGAAAAATTATAAAGGAATACGTAATATTGCATTTTACACACTTTCTACATTAAACAAATTAATAAATAACTGCAAAGATAAAACCTCATTTATAAATAAAAATTGTCATTTATAAATGGATATGTAGGTGTGGCAGTGGATATATAGGTGAATCTAGATGTACATTAGAAAAAAGAACTAAAGAACATTTGCTATTATTAAAACGAGTTCAGAAATTGAAACAAAATTGCATAGTGGATAATAATATTTCAGCATCTGTTTATGGTTTTGACTTCAATTTTAACAGTGTAAAAATATTGCAAATTGAAAAAAATAACAATAAAAGAAAAATAAAGGAAGCTATGCTAATATACAAATATAAACAAGACTTAATTAACAGGCAAGCAGCAAACATTAAAATCATGGAATTGTGGGAAAGTTAGCATTTCAAAGCTTTAGTTGACACAGATTACTGAGATAATCGAAAGTGCTCCTAAGTGGATAAAATTTTTAATTATTTAATTACTGTATTTATAAATATACCATTATATAATTACATATATATATATATGTAACACTTTTGTTATGTAGCACACAATAATATAGTGCATGCAAAAATATATATAAAGTTGAAAACAAAAGTAAATATAAACAAACACAGGTAAAAGTTCTGTAGATATTTTTTTACATTTCTTTGAATCAAATAATCCTAGTAGATGATTAAATAATTTTGGATTTCAACTATAATTTTAATATAAATTAAGCAATTTAAAAGATCTAATAAAATCAAGCATGTTGATGTTAAAATAGAACTAATAATTGTAAACAATTTCTATTATCTATTTTCAAATCTTTTTAATTAATTGATATTTTTAATTATGGTCAAGTTTTTGTAGATCATACTTTGATAAAAATTTCAATGTTGCTTTCAAAAAAAACAAAATTATTATTAATCAAGATAAAAAGACATACTTTTATCTTTAGTTTAGTGTTTTTGTCACCTCAGCTGAATATATTAAATGAGTTGACAAAAAGGTTAAAAAGTTTGGCTAGTAATTTTATATTAGAAGTAGTTTGCAGTAATTATAACTCGCTAGAAGCATCAAGCTAGCAGAGTTGCCCAGATCCAGACCATAAATTACCATTGCTATGATGTAGCTGAAATCAAGACATACTTGTTCACTGTCCTAGAGTTTTAATTCATGAAACCTGATAGAGCTTTCTATATACATGTGCCTGCACAAATGTGGACAAGACAGCTTGTTGGCCTGAAGTGTAAGTGGAGCTAATAAAATATCAACAGTTAGCTGATAATACCTTACTTGATGATGACAATACCTGGATTATACCTTTCCTTAAGTGACAGTCCCATCAAGTGAAACAATGAGTTGATGAGTCAGTTATATGTATGTTGTGTCTATATGCAAGAAATAACAGATTAACATATAACATCATATTGGTGGCCAAGAGGTCAGTGACAGCTGCTTTAAAAAAAGTTGTCCTGGGTTAGCATGTTTGCTTCCCAGCTGATGCTATGACACATGAGAAAAAAAAGATGTCTTTGTGAAAAGTTGGAATGAATCCATCTATCCTTTCTACCCAAACATTTCTGTACTAGTAAATTGTAAGCATTTAGGAATGAGAGTGTGAAGATGTTAAGCAATCACTTTAAATTATCTTTAGTATGTCCAAATGACTGATGCTTGTGAAATTTACTAGAATTTACAATATGTCAATCTTAGTTGAAATTAGATATATGGAAATGAAATATTTATTTTATATAGCAAGATGTTTATAAATTGTAATAGTAATAATCAGCCATTAAGCTAATGTAATACAAAATAGATGAAGCAAATAGATAATAAAGAAATAGTTCCAAATGAACAATTTCCCTACTAAATATAACTTTAGATCAATTAAAAAATGTCATAGAAATATACACTTGGTTGTTTGTCCGCAGAAATGATCATCTAAACAATAACATCAAAATACAGGATGCTATTAAAAGTTATAAACAATGGAAGAATTCACAGACTTTCATTAATCCATTAATGTTAAAGGTAGGATTGAGAAATATTTAAGGGTTTCCAGAAATGTAAAGAGGAGGTGCCAATTATATATACTCAAGCTCTGCTTTTGTTCAAGATTCTTGTTCTATAATTTGACTATGAGATATAAGATACATAATTTTTTTGTGAATTATGTCTGAATAGAGAACGGAGTCCAAAAGACCAAGGAATCGTGTTGGAAGATCATCTATCATTTTTGCCTAGAAGATCAAAACCTATCTCAATTGAAATATAAAGCACCAGACATCCATGATATAAACCTTATCTATCAAATCAAACTGCCAGTTGTCATGAAGCCTCCAGTTTCAACTTTTAATATGCCACACATTAAAAGAATAACTCATATAAGCACTTATTTTTTATCAGTAACATTATGTCTTTATTTTTTTGTTTATTCTTATCATTTTATCTATAATGGAACATTCAAGCAAGCATTATGGATATCAACTAATTTTTTCTCATACATATAGTAAATGTTGATGTATATATTCTCATGATATAATAGTTTTTTGTATTATTGTTATATATATATATGTATATATTTAACCGCCCCTCTCCTCCCTTTATAGGGGGTTGGGGGCTAAAAAAATTTGAATTAGGGGAAAGCTTATTTATTTTCCTCCTCTATTGTTTTTACAAAAGGGGGGGTAAGTTATTTAATTTAATTTCCCAAAAATACCCCCCCAAGAAATGTTTAAATATTTAAAAAAAAAAAAAAAAGGGGGGTAAAAAAAAAAAAAAAAAAAAAAAAAAAAAAAAAAAAAAAAAAAAAAGAAAAAAAAAAAAAAAAAAAAAAAAAAAAAAAAAAAAAAAAAAAAAAAAAAAAAAAAAAAAAAAAGAAAAAAAAAAAAAAAAAAAAAAAAAAAAAAAAAAAAAAAAAAAAAAAAAAAAAAAAAAAAAAAAAAAAAAAAAAACATTAGAAAACATACAAAATATTGTTTTTTTTATTTATTTATGAGTTTGATTTAGAATATATATAGGTGAGAAATTGAATGATCATATATTTCATATCTAATTACCTTAAGAGAAATATGCTCATATATATATGTCTATTTAACTTACTGTTTTTTTAAGCAAAAGTACCTCACAATTTTTTTAATGTTTATTTTATATATATGTATTGGTAGAGTTTGGTTACATGTACTCTGGCCCCCAGGTGATGCTGCAGAATTACCAAGAAGTCGGCATGTGATAAATTTCTGTGCAAAAATGGTTAAAATTCATCGATGGACAAAGAAAAACAAAAAAAGACTGAAAACATTGATGGAAAAAAAATAAAAATAAAAAATCACTGAAATCATTGATGGACAAAAAAAAAGTCTGATATCATCGATGGAAAAAAAATATTAAAAAAATCACTGAAATCATCAACAGACAAAAAAATAAAAGTAAAAAATCACTGAAGTCATCGATGGACAAAAAAAATTCACAAAACCTTAAATAGAAACTAATACATAGTAAGTACTTAAATGTAAATCTACTTAACCCCCTCCTTCATGGTGCATTAAAATAAAAGATGGCAGTAATACAGTACATTTTTTGAAAAAATTTCCTCTGACTTTCAACACTATAATGACTGAAGAGTATAATAATTAACAGATTAATACTAATTAAATATAGATAACAAAAGTAGCTGTAAAATCCCAAAACAGAAATTGGTGTTGACTAACAGATATACCCTCTGCTTCCTTGCTCGGAGCATTAAAATGAAAAATGGTGATGACTAGGTACTTTTCAAAAATATACTAAATTTCATCAATATTTAAAAAATAGGCTATTTGGAAACATGCCTGTGTATTATCTAACAACAGATATAATAATGAAATGGTCTGTTTTATGTACTATCCTGTTTCACCTACTATGTCACATTTAGTATCTTTTCCCCAGTTCAAACCCTCCCAAGTCTGCATATATTAACTCAACTGGATTATAAATAGTGTATATAAAGGATATTTATGTATATTTGTACATATTTTTAAAAAGTGGAAATTCTTAGAAAAACCTTGGTCAGCCATTAAAAATAAGTAACATGTTTAAAGATTTAATCTTTTATGACAAGGTAAGTAAATGAAGAGTTACTTAACTTAGGATTATTTTAAATCTATATTAATTTAAAAGTGCAGCAATGCTTTTAACTCTATTGCATTATAGCTTCCTTTATCTATATATGTAGGTGGTTCTACACATTTATAACACTGTTTACACAATTTATTTTAATTCTACATTTTATTTTAATATGTATGCTTTAAACATATGCATATAATTATTACCATATATGCTAACATAAAATATGCACACATACATGCAAATGCTCTTTATATATACATACTCAGAAATACAAAATAGGCATGCTGTAGATTATAAATGATTACAGTTACAACAAAAAAAAATGCTGATTTATAAAAATGATTATTAAAATATTATAATGAAATATATTTCATAAAGAAATATTACCAATTATTTTCCAGGATGAGTTCTCTGGTATTTTTAATAGGCATTGGATATTTGCAGTACAAAAATTAATTAAAAAGAATGTTCAAGTTTTCAGTCTTTTGGAAAAGCTGGTTATTCATCAGGTTGCAGATCACACTTTATAACAGCAGATTAAGGAAGGCAGTTCAACAGTGTTTATTTTGTGGTTTAAAAAATACAGTGAAAATGACAAAAATTTAACAGCAGGTTTTAGCAAACAATTATTAGTTTAGAGAAGCTTGTTTAAAGAGGTTGCAGTAAGAATCCATTAATGGAGCTGCATATGGTATTTACTTTCACTTTAAATAAAATTTGTTATTTTTGAAATTAACATTAATCTACACGCAATTTTAAAAGTTAAGAAACAGATAAAAAATGCTTAAACATTTTGTTATGTATGTATATTATATGAGATTCTTAAAAAAGTAATGAATTAAATTGATACATATTTAAAAAGATATATATATAATTGCACTTTAACATATTACACTTTATTGTTTTTACTTGTAAATTGAAATGTGATGTAATAGACTTCTCACAATCATTTGCATAATAAAGCTTTTCACATGAAAAATATAATTGCTTGGGCTGACAAATGTAATCAAAATGTAACTGATATAGTCTTTTGAAATATCTGCTTAGTTTTATTATGATATATTAATTACATTTGAGCGCTAAAAATAGAAGTTGTTGGGATTATTTTTATTTTTTGACAGTGTTAATATGATTTTTTTTACATAGATGAATACAATATTAAACATGCACAAACATTCAAGCAACATTTCAAAAACTTGTGCTGAAATTTAAGTAGATATAGTGTCTAGTGTCTTACCATCTTTTCTTACTCAAAATGATCAAAATTTGGGATCTCCCAAAGACAGAATGTGAGGCAATGGAGTTCTTTCAAAGTAAATGTGTTCTGCCCTCCCAAGAAGTATGCTTCAATGGCCATCAAATGACACTTTATGTGATTTCAAGGGCACAATGGAAATTCAACATTGGTGCATGTCAAAGTTGTATAGCACTTCAAAAAGAAATTTGGTTTGAGGACTGCAGCCAAATAATGATTTTTGAACTGCCTTCTTTAATCTTCTGTTATTAATTAAGTGTGATCTGCAACCTGTTTAAATAACCAGTTTCTCCAAACAACTGAAAATTTGTACATTCTTTTTAATGAATTTTTGTACTGCAAACATCCAGTGCCTATTAAAAATACCAGAGAACTCATCCTGAAAAATAATGGGTAATATTTCTTCATGTAATATATTTCATTATAATATTTTAACAATTTTTCCTATAATTGTAATCAGTTATAATCTGCAGCATGTGTATTTTGTATTTTAAGTGTGTGTATATAAAAAGTATTTGCATGTATGTGCACATATTTTTTGTTAGCATATACGGTAATAATTATATGCATAGGTTTAAAGCATACATATTAAAATAAACTTAAAATGTAGAATTAAAATAAGTTGTGTAAACAGTATTATAAATATGTGGAACCACCTACATATATAGATGAAGGAAGCTATAATGCAATAGATTTAAAAGCATTATTGCTCTTTTAAATTAATATAGATTTAAAATTATCCCCAGTTAAATAACTCCATTTACTTGTCTTGGAATATAAGATTAAATGGGGGGGGGGTTTGTCACACATATATGTTAAAATCTGATTTAAAAAAGTGGAAATTTTTAGAAAAACCTTAGTCAGCAATTAATAAGAAGTAACATGATTACAAAGCAGATTTTAAGCTTTGTAAACATGTTACTTATTTTTAATTGTTGACCAAAGTCTTTCTAAGAATTTCATTTTTTTTAAATCAGATTTTAATTCTACATTTGAAATTATTATGTGTGCTTTAAACATATGCATATAATTACCATATACACTAACATAAATTATACACTCATCCACATAAATATTCTTTATATACACTATTTATAATCCAGTTGAGTTCACATATGCAAACTTCAGAGAGATTGAACTTGGGAAAAGATACTACTATGTGACACAGTAGGTGAAATGGGATAGTATATAAAACAGATCATTTCATTATTATAACTGTTGTTAAATAATGCACAAGCATGTTTTCAAATAGTCTATTTTTTAATCATTGATGGAATTTAGTATATTTTTGAAAAGTACTCAGTTATCATGATTTTTCATACTGTTAGTCACACACCAATTTGTATTTTATTGCTACATTTATTACCTATATTTAATTAGTATTAATCTGTTAATTATTACACTCTTCAGCTATTATAGAGTTAAATATCATAGGATTTTTTTTAAAAAATGTACTATATTACTGCCATTTTTTGGTTTAATGCTCCATGCAAGAGTGGGAAAGGTAGATCTGTTAGTCACACCAATTTCTGTTTTTGTATTTTATTGCTACTTTAATTATCTGTATTTAATTAGTATTAATCTGTTAATTATTATACTCTTCAGTCATTATAGTGTTGAAAGGCAGAGGAATTTTAAAAAAAAGAAATGTATTACTGTTGTTTTTCATTTTAATACTCCATTCAGAAGGGAGGAGGGTAGATCTATATTTAAGTACTTACTATGTATTAGTCTGTATTTAAGATTTTGTGAATTTATTTGTTTTGTTTTGTTCATCAATGGTTTGTCCATTTTGTTTGTCCATCAATGATTTCAGTGATTTTTTTATTACATTTTTTTTCATCAAATCTTTTTTTTTGTCCATTGATGATTTCAGCAATTTTTTATTTTTTTCTTTTTCCATTGACGATTTCCACCTTTTTTGTGCGTTTTTTTGTCCAGTGATCATTTTAGCCATTTTTGCATAGAAATTTATCACTTGCAGGCTTCTTGGTGGTTCTGCAGCATCACCTGGTGGCCAGAGTACATGTAACAAAACAGTACTTATGTATTTATATTAAGAAATTAAACCAAATAACAATTAATTATCTGCTATTAGAAAATGATTAATGCCGTGATTTGTAAAATAAAGAAATCCAGTGTGATTTTTACACCTTCAAACTTTTATATTTAAAATATTGCTTCAATCTATGCTGTATAAATAATCAGATAATACTATTTATCCATTAACTACACCATTGACAAGACATTTGAATAACCAGGTGTCTACTTAAAATAATGATTTTGAAAGAAAAAGAGTTTATTAATTTCATAACGGATTTTAGCATAGTAATATATGGGGAATGTATGTTTTTATATTTCATGTAAATAAAGCTTTAATATATATGGCTGTTTGACCATATTTTCATTCTGTAATACTTGGTGATAGTATTGGATCTTTATTTTCTTTTATTGGCTTTCCAAATTACTTCAACCAGGCAGATTGTGAATGCTGGATATACCATTTGCCCAGAATTGAATTCTATTAAAGGTGTATTAAGAGAAATAGATATAGAGCTACTATAACATACATCACTCCTGAACTCTGGACACAGTAAACCAAATGGGTTTCTTTCTTTACATAACTAATTAAAAGCAATATAAGCTATCCATAAATCAAATTGGCAATATGATGAATGAATTACTATATTACAAACACACATTTAAATATATATGTTCACTAAATACCACACTTAATCTTACCTGTATAATAAATATGCTCATGTTTATATGTTCTATATGCATTGCTACAATGATTTATTGTTCAGTGTCTGTTAGGGTGTAATATATATATATATATTAGTATAAATTTATTGTTCAGTGTCTGTTAGGGTGTAATATATATATATATATTAGTATAAAGGAGGCTAGATTTTATGTTATGCTAACTTTCAAAATATTTGACTTTTTAATGGATATTCACATTATATTTATATACCATAGATTGATTTATGCATATCGTCTCTATGGATGCCAAACACTTAAATAATTTATCTCAATGTGTGTTTCTGTATAAATTTTTAATGTTGTAAATAATAGCATATCTGCTGCATATGTGTGGGTACTCTTCCCTTATCATCTTTATAAATATCTGTATATAATGAAATGTATCTTTGTTATATCAATAGTACAATATAGTATGTGATAATAACATGATGCACATTTCCATCATTATACACTATATTAAAACCTGTTCATTACAATAGCTGGGATGCCTGAGAAGTCTTATCTCTACCTGACCACTGGGCTGCATTAAAAAAATTGAACTCTTATAAGGTTAAGAGAGTGAGTCATTTAGATATGATTTAGAGAGGCAGGTAAGATTCAAATCCCTTTATGTCTCTGGTTCTGGTTAGAGCAACTATAAACTTGACATACAATACACAACCACACACACACGCATATATATATATATATATAATTATAATCAGTCAACACAGACAATATCAATAAACAATTCACAATCTTCATTTGTAGACAATATCAATCTTCATTTATTTATATATAATAATAATGAATAAAAATTAGATTTTATTCATTAATTAATGATTAATTTTAAAATTTGAGATTACCAAGAAATTATCACATACTACTAATTGAATTTTCTTGTGGCTAAACATGTTTTTCTCATAAACCAGAGCTATTTTATATTTATCAGAAAAATTTGCTTAGCTTCAGAAATTGTCAATAAGCAGTAATTTAAACATTTTGGTAACATCAATAGTTAAAATTTATCTCTATTTAATAGATATTATCCCTTCATTTTTATTCATTATTATAATAACAATACATAAAACTTTTAATGTATATATATAACCTAAACTTCCTAACACTATATTCATATTGATATATATATATATATTAGAAATTTAGTGAATTTTTTTATCGATATGTGGATCCAGAAAAAATAGATACTAGTCAAAGAGGTCAGAATATATTTCCTGAAAATAGCGAGGATTTACCTTACCATGTAAACTGGAGAGAAAAAGATTATGTAACTAATGTCAAGCATCAGGTAAATTTTATTATACATACTAATGCAATTTGTAGAGTAAATATCATAGTAGTAAGTTATGTATGGACTCATCATAATAATGTAATATACTTTGAAATTCCAATCACATGATCTTTGTATCTAAAAGAATATGCTGATGATTTATCCATAGTTGTATCTTTCTATTATAAAATGTGACAACATTTTGAGATTGATGAAAATGTCATTTTGTGTCTGAGAATTATGAGTGTATACCACACACAAGAGATTACTGTGACCAAATATCCCTAATTGCAATAAAAATATTTTTAACTATTACATTTATAATTTTATGTATTAAATTGTGATTAATGCTTTTGGTGAATAATTTGATCAATGCTTACTTATGTCATATTGTGTCATTTAAAAACATTAACCATTTTATATATTGAGTAAGGCCATTTCTTTAAAATTTTGGGTGTATTAAAACTTCTAAAGCAATGATTTGAATAGTGTGGAAAATAATGAACAATTGGCATGCATGATATCCAGCTATTTTCTCAACTGTGAGATTCCATTAAGCAAAAACAGGTATACTTTATACTAGCTTATTGTCAAGTAATTCCATCAAAGATGATGGTTAGATTATTGCTCTTATTGCGGACTCAAGATAATCTAACAATTTAGTTTACATTGTTTGAATTGACAATTTATGTTTTAAAAATAAATAATAATTAAATTTTTGTTATAACACATGTTGATAAATATTTTATATTGTATATTGTTGTAATGATCATATTTTATAATGACTATATATTAGATAAAATTGTCCAAATGCTAGATAGAAGCCTATCATTAAGGTTTTATACATATGGTAACATATACATGTAGAATTAGAGTTACAATAAAATTATGAGAATTGCTGCTATAAAAGCAAAATAGTTATACTATAAATATTTGCATGTTTTTTACAGAATTACTATTTAATTTTTTATATTTAGGAAACATGCCATTCTTCTTATGCCTTTTCAGCTATTGGGTCTTTGGAAGGTCAAGTTAAAAGAAAAACTGGAAAATTAATTGCTCTCAGTGAACAACAATTAATAGATTGCTCCAAACCTTTTGGTAAGATTTTGTATACTGTAGACATTTTTACATAAATTTAAAACTTTCATTCCACCACAACTTCTTGAAGTCCATGAATAACATCTGGAAAAGATAAATAACTTCCTAATCACTTCACATTATGTCAGCACTCTGCTATAAAGCAAGAAATCAATATTTAAAAATATATTTACTATTTTTCAAATGACAAATACTACAATTACAATAGGAAATGGCAAACAAAATATTTGACACAATCCATTATTCCTTTAAGATTCCAATGTGGATTATATTGCAATATGAGTGAAAGAAACGTGATTCCTGTAGATTACATTACGAAATAAAAATATTAAATCACAGATACAAAATTTTCTGTTCAGTATACTTTAAAATGTGTATACACATGCAGGAAATTCAAAACAGTATCACATTTCAATGGTTTGTTTAATAAATTTTTTTTGGTAAAACTTACAATTAAGAATAAAATTTCAATAAACATTTAGTTATGGATTTGGATTCCTGGAATTATTTTTTTATAAAGAATGTATCTTATGGACTAGTCATCAATCAATCTAATAAGTAATGATTAATAATAGAAATAAGACAGCTTAGTGATATCTTGATGACCATTTTATAAAAATAAATTTATGCATACAGATATAACAAAAACAAGTTTAAACCCTGTTACAAGGGAAATTATAGATTTTCATGCACACATCTGGAGACTTAGAGATGCATATAATTATTAAGGAATTTATGTAAACATTCTATCACTATATTGTTTCATGAGATGTGCATATATAGGATGGTTAATCTGCGGAATGTGCAATGAAAAAAATTTTTTTATGTTATTGAGATAAAATTAAAAATGATAATTATATCTTTTTTGTCTTTTGATAAAAGACATCTGCTATTAAAAGATTTTTCATATGTATAAAATGTTCTACAATGTCTCAGTAAATATATATATATATTTTTTGTATTGTTTTATTTGTTTGTCTTTGTCACATTTGTCTTCTAAATTCTGAGAAGATTGATTTTAGCTCGAATGTGTAAAAAGGTTTTATTTGGTTAAATTTATATAACTTGATAGAGGGTTTCGGATTTAAATAGGTAACAAAAAAAAGAAGACTAAGAGAAATATGGATAGTGTTTGTTTTTGTTATCAGAGATTGGATCCCAAATAAGATTCCTAAGCAATTAATAAGGAGCTGAAGATTATATGTAAGATTAAAAATGAAATTAGTGGTGGATATGAATGATAGTGGAATCCTGGTTACCAGAACAGGGAGCTAGAGTAAAAAATTTTCTAGAGACATTTTGGAGTAAGATTTCCATAAATGTTAGAGCTCAGTAATTATAATAATTGGTAATATAAATAGAGATTTCATTGATGTCACATTTTTAAAACTGAAGAATAGAAATTATTGAAATGTAAAAAGTATGACTAAGGGATAAAAGATTGTAAGTTTGTTGGCTAATGCTCCTTAGCCCACATATGTAACTATGCTACAGATCCTGTCATCTGTCTAGCCCCAGAAACCTGCAGCTGATCAAAATTTTCTGCAAGCTAAAACAAAAATTATCTTATTGATTGACTCTTCAGAAAGCCAAAAAAAAAAATGAATTGTATCAAAAACAATTTAGATGACCATTATCATAAAAAGCTAAAATTTATGCATGCTAGTGACAGGAGTTTTCAATAACTGAGGTAAAATATTACATGCTTAATAAATTTTAATTTCATATATCAGAGTGCTTATATGTATTCTGTGCCTCTGTAAAATTATACTTCATTCTCATACCCTTAAATATGTTAGTTATTACTTATTAAAGATGTTATATATGTAATCCCATGATAGAAGTAACATTTTTGTGTGTAACTAATTGATTAACATTGCCATAATTGAAAATGTGATTATGAGTGGATGTGTGCTCCAGATGGAGGTATATAATATTTAATGTAATTTATTAATTAATAGAAGACAGCCAAATTGTAAGCTCCAAATGACTCATATTAAATAAAATATGACATAAAAAGTAAAATCGACAAAATCTATTGCTATACCCTATACTCCAAGTGTAAACATATCTCCAGCGGTGTACTCAGCACTTAACCTGTAATTGATCTAGCTATGGTCAGGTACTAGTTATGCATAACAACAAAACCTCACATTAGTGATTTTCAGTATAATTCTTACTTTCAATGGTGGGATTGGTGGTTGATCTCGGTAAAGTCCAATGTCTGTAAATATATTGTTAGGTGAAATCTATATTAGGCAGAAACAGCTAGTATTATCTATAGATATATAATAAATAGATGTTCACATATTAACATCACATGATCACATCTCATACTAGCACATAAATTGTTGTAAACAAAGGTACTACTGTATGGAGAGTTTTGCCTTTGTTTACAATAATTTATGTGCTAGTATGAGATGTGATCATGTGATGTTTAGTGGTTTAACACCAATCCTGCCTAATAGGATAGTGGTGTCTATGGTTGTTTAAGAGCTAAAGACACCAAAATGTATGGGTGCTGAATTTTGTTCAGACCCATATGACTATATAAGCTATTGAGCTTAGGTTGAAAATATTTTTGTGTTTTCAATTTCATTCTCATAGTTTTGTAGTAAAGTAGAGTTAAAAGGTGGCTGCTAGAGGGTTGCATTAGATCCTAAGATCTAGGGGCAGTGCTCTCAGATCCAAGGCTCCTCACTGATGATGGCCACAAGCCAGAAACTAGTCTGGGGATATTGGATGAGTAGGCACTAGATAGGGATTTTATGCACAAGCCTTCTGGCATCCATTGATTACTCTGTTTAGCACAGGGTGGCACTACTGTATGGAGAGTTTTGCCTATGTTCACATATTTATTGATTTACTCATTATTCATCAACTATTATGGCAATAAATCAATCTAAACCAATTCAGTTTTAATGCTAGATAATCTGAAAATAATTATCTGCATGTAAATGATACTGAAACAGCCATCACTCTAGAATTTATTTGAAATGTAATATATTGTACAGGAAAAAACATTTTGGTTTGCATATACTGACTACAAGGGTGCGACTAGTCCAAAATCAGAACTAGACATTTATTTTAAAAGTGAACAGGATATACAAACCTGATAGTATTGGAGTAGCTCAACTAAGCCAATGAGATTTTTGTTTTGTTCTGATGCTTGGAAAAGTAGCAACAGAATACAAAATCAGCCAAGTGAAATGTATAAATGTTTTATTAATAGTATGATTAAATAAACATAAATCTAGATAACAAACTTCAAAATCAACATAAAACATACTATACATACATTCCTAAAAAAACTAAAATATTTTAATATCATTTAAAGAGTGATTTCCTGTGCATGATATATCAGAAATAGTGATAAATACAGACAGTAGCAGAAGTATTAGTAAGTATCCAGTGATCTCATGTAAGAAATAGGGTGGTATCTTTTTGCTTATAACCCATAGTTAGGAAAAGAATGAATCTCTGTATGTGAGATTTCTGAGAGCTTAGGTTGAAACAGGAGAAATATGAAGGTAGATTGAGAAACATTAACAAACAAAAAAACATTGAAAGTTATTACTTTCAATCAATTGACCTCTCTCTAAATGAGACAGGCTAAGAGCTCACAATCTACCTATTGAGTGGGTTAAAATGATCGTATATGCCCACAACAAATGAATGGGAAATTTAAAAGACTAAAACTAAAGGCTATTATATTTTGTAATAGTCTATTACAAATAATTATAGTTTCATGATATAAATAGGGCTAATAACAAAATGGGTCACAAGCCAGAAGATAATTAAAATAGTCTATAATATCCAGACTGCTCTCTATAACAAAAAGGAATGTGAGATTATGACTAAACTTTACAACATTACTTACTAAGTCTCGAATGGAACATATAATATAGGTTTGATACTACCACTCGATTAAGAGAAAAATATCAAGTGCACAGAAAGTGAATTACACAAAATATATAAAAAGAAAAAAAATTGAAACACATGTATATTTAAATGAAAACAAATTTAAGACAATGAAATTATTCAATTTGTAGAATGTAAAGTACCTTAACAATTTAGATAAATGCTAGTGCACTAGACTTGTTGAGTGTGGACCATTAATGTGGATTTACTGAGAGTAGGCTTGGGCAAGTCAGCTACTGGTTTCTTTGTAGTTGGTTATCATGGCATTGTAGGCAATTAATGGAGACACAGGGAGCATGAACTATTCCTGGCATAAAGTTTAGCAAATTATGGAAGAAAATATCCTTGCGGTAGGTTTAGATATCATACTAATTAGAATAATTGTAGAATCTGCATTCTTTCAGAATAATCAAGAATCATTTTTATTGGCAGGAATAGTTTATGAAATATCTATGAGTTTTGTGCTAGTATCACTCAGAGTTGGTGCAACCTTATACAATAGCCTGATTAAGCCTTTTATAGCTGAATCTGAACCAATTACAACAATTTTTTTCTTAATTAAAATTTTTAAAATTCTTCATCTAGTTAACAATAGCTACCTAATTCAATAAATAAATTGCCTTTTACAGGTCTAGGGATTAACAAATGAAAAATTATTTTCTTTCTCTTTAATTAATTATTGTTATCAATCTAAGTCTTAAATCTGAAAAGCAATTTATTTATACAATTTACTTTTACATAAATATACATAAAAAACTAATCATAGTCTCTTTTTTTTTCAAAAGCAAAAACTAAATATAGCTGTGGTATTAAAATATATTTTCCATGTACATACATATATATATTTGTTCAAACATAAAAAATAACAACAAAACTTTTAATCAAGTTTTATAAACAAAACCAAACGTATATAAATTTATTTTTATTGCTATAAAACTTCAAATTTGTAATGGTATTTTAAGCATCCATTACAATTGCCTTTCCATCATTCAAAAAAAAATCCTTAGCTGACTTTTCTCTGCCTACCATTCACAAGTTTTTCCTAAGTTTGTTTTCATCCTTCATTTACCCTGAGTTCTATTCCTTGTAAATAGTGGTGTGCAATTGCCACTTGTTCAGTTGCCTGCCAATTATGAAATAAAAAACATGTCTTGTGGGCTCTCCAAATTCTCTAATGGGCTTTCACAAATATCAGCCCTAAAAGATTTTATTTGCCAATCTATTTTGGCCATGATGTTAGCTCATCTATCCTTAGCCTCTTCTCTAACTTTATTTAAATTACAAATGAAACTTCTATTCTAAGTCTATTTATTAAATGTATTTATTTTTAATCTTTAACTGCTATATATATATATATATATATATATAAAGCACAACTATTTACTTTTTTTTTTTAAATGCGAATCTAAACCCTTTGATTTTTTTATTTTACAAATGTACCCGCTAATTTTTAACTTTAAAAAAAATTTTTTTCTTTTTTTTTATTTCTATGCGAACCTAATCTCTTTTTAAATATTAAAACATTAAATATGGACATATCTGAAACTTCTTACACCTCTCTGTTAACTTTTATCCTACCACTAACTTTATTTGACCAATTTTTGCCTACCATTTTTGTTTATTTTCCCTAACATCCAAACAAAACATCCCACAAAAAGTTTTAATATCGGTTCCCACGTTTTGATGCGCCAAATATTTTTTTACATATGTACTGGACAAATGATTTTGCTTTAGCATATACTGACCACAAGGGTGCCACTAGTATAAAAATCAGAACTAGACATTTATCTTAATGATGGATAGGATATATGAAGCTGAATGTGCTGGACTAGCTCAACTAAGCCAATGAGAACTATGTTTTTTTCCAACGGATGGAAAGGTAGCAACAGAAAATAAAATCAGCCAAATAAAATTAATAAATATTTTATTAATAGTATGATTAAATAAACAGAAATCTAGATAACAAACTTCAAAATCAACTAAAATATGTTAATATATTTTAGAGAGCAATTTCCTGTGCATGATATATCGGAAAGAGTGCAAAATATAGACAGTAGTGTAAGTACTAGTAAGTATTCAGTGATCTCACATAAGAAAAATGGGGGTTAGCATCTTGCTTATAACCCATAGTTAGAAAAAGAATGAATCTCCATATGTGAGATTTCTAAGAGATTATGTCAAAACAGGAGAAACATGAAGGTAGCTTTTGAAACATAAAAAAAAGTTGAACGTTGTAATTTTCAACCAATTGACCTCTTTCTGAATGAGACATGCTAGGAGCTTATGATCTTCCTATTGAGATGGTTAAAACAAACATATATGCCCACAATAAATGAATAGGAAGCTTAAAGGACTAAAACTAAACACTTATTTTTTGTAATAGTCTATTACAAATAATTATAGTTTCACAACATAAGTAGGGCTAATAACAAAATGGGTCATGAGCTAGAAGATAATTAAAGTAGTCTGTAATATCCAGACTGTTCTCTATAACAAAAAGGAATGGGAAATTATGATTAAATTATACTACATTACATACTAAGACTTGAATTGAACATATAGTACAGGTTTAAAACTAGTACTCGATTAAGAGAAAAATATAAAACACACAGAAACTGAATTACACAAAATATATATAAAAAGAAAAAAACTTGAAAGACATGCATATTTAAAAAAAAACAATTCTAAGACAATTAAATTATTCAATTTGTAAAATGCAATATACATTAACAATTTCGATAAACGTTAGTGCACTGGACTTGTTGAGTGTGGTCTGTAGTTGATTTGGATTCACTGATGGTAGGCTTAGACAAATCAGATAGTGGTTTCTTTATACTTGGTTCTCATGCAGTTGTAGGCAGTTAATGGAGACACAGGGAGCATGAACCATTCCTGGCATAAAGTTTAGCAAATCATGGAAGAAAATAGCCTTGTGGTAGGTTTAGGGTTCCTGTTAAGTAGAATAATTTTAGGATCTTCATTCTTTCGGAATAACCAGGAATCTTTTTTTTGGCAGAAATAGTTTATGCACATATTTCTCTGAGTTTGTGCAAATATCACTTAGATTTGGTGCAACCTTATCAAACAGCCTGATTAAGCCTTTTATAGCTGAATCTCTCATATCTGAACCAATTACAAATTTTTTTTCTTAATTAAAATTTATAAGATTTTTCATCAAGCTAAGAATAGTTATCTAATTAAAAAAAATAAATGGCCTCTTACAGATTCAAAGATTTACAAATGAAAACTTCCTTTCTTATTCTTTTAATTAATTATTGTTATCAATCCAAATTTTACATCTGAAAAGCAATTTATTTATACAATTTATGCTTACATAAATAAAAAACTAATTGTAGTCTCTTTTTTTTCAAAAGCAAAAACTAAATATAGATGTGAAATTAAAATATAATTCCCACATACATACATATACATTTGTACAAATATAAAAAACAACAACAAAACTTTTAATCAAGCTTTATGAACAAAACCGAACCTATATAAATTTATTTTTATCACTATAAAACTTCAACTTTGTAATGGTGTTTTAAGCATCCATTACAATATGTTATATTAGTTTGTGATCAAATGCTACCAGGGTGGCCTCGTAAACAGTGTACTATATCTGAGTGTTAATGATAATGGTATTTAACATGTGGTCATTTGTTGAATTATTACCTTCCTATAATATGATTTTATAAGTAACTTTAAAAAAATTAAAAACTTTATAAAAGCATTTCAAATATTTTTGAATGTTAATAATAGAATGCATACTAATATGCAACAATATAGAGCTGTTATAGCTTATTCAGGTATTGCAGGTCTATCTATAACAGAACTAAGCTGAAATCAATGCTGGAATCTTTAAATCTATGAAATTGATATTGTGTACAATCTAAACCAAGATAGCAATTCAAATTGTTGATACAGTTCAGCTACCCAAGATCCATATCTATCATTATTTATAAAACCCAGCAGCCAATTAGAATCTGATACTAGTTAGTAAAAAAATAGTATGTGTGAAAAAAGATTAATTATTTAATTTGGAACATGACAAAAAATATGAAATGAAATGGTCAAATGAGTTAATAAAATAAATATATGCCTATCAACAGAGTATTTTACTGAAAACACTAATGAATTTTTCTCTATATTATATGCAGCAAAACATCTAGAAGTAAGAGTAAATTATAGCATACTTATTCAGCTCAAAATATTTTCATTAAGTATTGAGAGAATGTTTTGTGACATTCAGCAATATAGAAGTGTGTGTGCATATTTATTAACAAATAGAAGTTGAAAAAGAAGTAAATGTCAACATAAACAAAATTTATTGTAGGCATTTATTTACAACAAATATTTACAGGAATAACAGATTCAGGCATAAATAATAATTTTGATTTTTAAATTTATTTTACATAATTGTATTTTAATTATATCATTTAAAAAGATGCATTTAATGTTTTGATAATTAAAACAAAACCTAAAGTAAAATTGTTTTACTTTATAATACATAATGGAGTAATTATGTTTTAATTAGATTAATTAAGAATTGTCTTCAATTAAAACTAAAGAAAACTATTGTAATATAAATTTATTATAAATTCTACAATCTGATTTTCCTTACAAAATTAAGAAAATTTTAGATAAACATTGGTTATGATTAATGAAAATTGAAAACAGTCATTAAATTAGTTCCTTTTTGTAATTTCAAATTCATCATATTCTACAAAACAGGTTTGAAAGAAAAAAGATAATAAATTTTAATAAAGGCTAATGTAGAAGTCAAGCCAGTGACTACTAGTGGCACTTTGGTTGAGTTTGAATTTACAAGCAAGTAATGGTAAGATTTGGTGTAGTTCATAGTCCATATTCATGTGCTAGACTGCTTGCCTGCCTGATGTTTGTCAATTTAGAGTATGAATTAGGATGATTAACTTTCAAAATTTGTTTCATATATGCCTCTTTTAAAAATGAAAATAAATTGGTATGCTGCTTTATCATGGACATGATTCTACTAATCCAGCTCATTGAGAAATTTCAGTACTCATCAGAAACTGAAAGATTGCTGTGCTATGATTGTATACATACACTGCTTTATTTACATGCAAAAAAGCACAGATAAAATTATTATGACTATATATATAAAGTTCATAAGAGTGATCTAGTTCATGAATGGATATTAGCTGGTGAGTACTAATATATCTAATGAAAATGTCACTATTGCAAACACCTAATATTGCAGTATATGTTTAATATATAATTTATAAGTTTTAAAATAAGTAACTCTCATCTAATGCAGAGGTGGGAAAATATCGGCCCGAGGGCCATATGTGGCCCACTAAGAGTTTTTATGTGGCCTGCCAAGACAATCAGAAAAATCTGCCTTGAATTGAGATTTCCTTTCTGTGCACAACGGAAGATTCATCTCTATTTTCCACTAGGATGGCCACATCGATACATGTGCACAGTGTAGATATGAAGTGCAGTGTTTTTGTCTTTGCTTTAGCAAATATATACATTCCAACTTTAGTGAAACCATGAACTTTTCGAAATAATGTAAAATCGGTGTTGAATGTTGTGTGTTTAATGAATAATGGACAAACAAATATTTCTTTGGTAATATAGGGAATAAAGCAGTGTGTTTATTGTGTCGTGAAAAAAAGATGCGGCCCTCCGCTAACCTTTACTTCCACAATGTGACCCCCGATGCAGCCCTCCGCCAGCCTCTGTGACCTCCAAGCCAAAAAACAATTGCCCACCACTGATCTAATGTATGCAACTAAAAAAAAATAAGAGAATAAAAAAGTGTAACCCAGTTTATTCTAGTTATTGTTCATATAAGATTTTATTTTAAATTAGCAAAGTAAACTCAGAAATCTTTTCTTAAATATGGAAATTGAAACAAACGCCAGAGTTTGAAAAAAAAATTCAAACCGAAATGTTAAAGATAATCCTTATTTTAAAAGCATTTACATAGAATTAAAATAAAATGTATTGATAACTGACTTGTAAAAACATATTCAAAATTCATACCACCAATTTCATTTTATATTAGAATATGCATGGTTTTATGCATATTTAATCAAAATTTAATTGGGTCTTGTGAAAATTAACTATGAATATATTGATTGACAAAAGAAGTACTATTAAAACTTAAGCACCGTGTGTGCAAATATTTAGATGCTCAATTATAAATACTAAAATCAGGTGTTATGCAAGGTTTATTAAAACAAATTGATTTTTATTCTAGTTTATTGACAATTTGAATGTTATTTTTATCTTATTATACAGGAACATCTGTATGGTTATATAGGTGTATGTCATGCATAATATTAAAATATCTGTAAATTACAATGCTATAGATAATGTTTTATTTGTTTTAATCAAAATCAGAATGATATATTACTAGAGTATTTAATAGTTATTGAATTTTATTCTATTGATAGTTTCTAATTAATAAATCTGCATATTGTTTTAAGTTATTCGAATGAACTAGTTTATACTAAAATCGGTTTAAAACATAAGATGTTAGTTGTTTTTTTCTCTTTACAATGATAGTTCCTAGAGTTAAACTATTCTGAGCAGTAACAGTTGGTTTATATATATGTGAGGGTTTATGTTGGTGTTTTGGACATCCAGATAATAGATAATCTTGGAGGGTACAATGGTATCATTTTTAAAATTTTTGCACTATATTTTGTTTTATTATTGTTAGAAATTAAGTTTATAATTGGCAAATATATTACTGTCATTTTATGGCCCAGGCATTCATGATGATGAGCCTGTTTCAGTATCAGCATTGTTTCATTTCTATTATAATATGATGTAACAGAAACCCAGCGATCGAAAGGCTTAAACTTCCCTTTTATATAGATATAATGGGGAATTCTTATAATTCAAGATTGCCCACTTTCCGCTACCACAAGCAGAGAGAAAATACAGACATAAACGAGTCTATATCCGCACTTGACCGAACCTGTATGCTATACGGGTATAATCCCAGGTTATATTTCCCAGTCAACCTTCTCCCAACTGCTGTAAGATTTAACAGAGTTGATAATTATAAATTTAATGGGATCAAATACTGCACCACTAGCTTCATGTGTTAATTAAGTACTCAAATGTATAATAATTATTCCCAACCCTAAGATTATATTATTTTTTGGAAGTGGCGAAGAAAGAGATGAAACAGATTTTATATAAATAAAAGATATTTAATACACTAAATTATAATAAAAGAAACACTCTAAATTATAAACACTCAATATAAAAAAACAGATTATGCTATAATACTACAACAAATAAATAAAATACAATAGAAGATTATATTATAAATGATTGCAATCTTTGAAAATAAAGTGTCCCTTTATAGTCATTCCGAATATTGAAAGGAGTCTAATTTATGTCTATCTCATTATATGTGGGATTGGCAATTGCAATTAAATTTAAACGGTATGTGCACATAAGTTATATAAAATGTCTTGTTCATAATTACCTAGGTTGTAAAGTCTTTGAATAAACTTGGCATCTTGCTGACGGTCCTGTGGAATTTTTCCCACTTCTTTAGTAGGGAACGGTCACTCTTTGGTTAGATTTGATGGTTGAAACTCCTCTGTATTGTGGGCATCAAGGCAAGGCAAAAATGAACTCTTTGGCAGGTGCTACATCGGCAGTTGTTACATCGAGATGGGAACCATTATTGCACGGAAGTCTGGATCGACCAGCGATCGCGACTGGCCCTTAGCCACACATCCTCGAAGCTTCCCTTATGTTATAGTTTGTCTTCATGTTCCCAAAATTTAACTTTTCATGTCTGCTTTCTATTTATATTTCTCTGCTTCTTATCAGAGCAGTGTCTTCACTGAAGTCTTGACCAATACTGTTTTCCAATTAATTAATTAATGTTCTTTATTTTTCAAATTCCTTCCTTATCTTGATCTCTTGCGGGGTTTTTTTATTTCACACCTTTTTACTCTAAAAAATGCTTTCAGCAACTTATACAAAATTACTTATAATTTGATATAATTTTATAATATAATATTTTACATTTATTTATCAGTCACTTTCTTTAATAAAATTATTTCATTTTGACATGAAATAAACCTTACTCTCTTTATTCATATATTCACATATGCATTTCATTTTGTCAAAATGTGTAATTTTAAGACCAGATCTTTATCTTTTCGTTGCATTCTAAATTTTACTTATATTTTATTTAAACTCCCCAACTATCGCTTTCTTTTACATTATTAAGTTTCTATTTTATTTATATTTCCATTCTCATTTTTTTTATCTTACACTAAACACATGATATTGAGATTTCTAACCTTAACATTTCTCTTCTTTTTTACAATCTGAACTTTGAAGGGCAAAAGATAAGAATCTTTTCGATTCTAATTCCCTCTCTTTTTTTAATTAAACATTGCTTTGTTTTGTAATTTTTTTTAACCTACTTTTTTATAACCCAAGCACAATATTTAACATTCTTTAAATGTTAAATATCTATATGTATGACCGCAGTATGTGCGATCATCACATTGATGAATTAGCACTTATGTGCATGAATAACTGTGATATATTTCTACTCTAAGTTTTTCAGTAGCTGGATAAGTAGCCTATTTATAATTTATCTCCTTTAAAGCCAGTCAAAAAGTTGACTGTTTATAATTTATTCATGATTGATTGCTGGTAATTGATGATAAATATTTTTGTGTAATGCTGGAGATGCAACTGATGTCTTCTTGATACTGATTCACAGGAAATTTCTTTTATATTTAATTTGATTCCTTATTTGGAGATAATGATAATGGTTTTCCTTCTTATATTCTCAACATGTTACTTTTATTTCACTTCCTGCATTCCATACCATTATAGTGTATTACTTCATCAGTTGTCAAATAAAATTGAATAGGATATTTCAAACTTAACTCATGATGCAAAATTGGGAAAATTTGTTACTAATAAGTTAAGGATGATTATAACTATATATGACTGTGAACAAAAGATTTTACAACAATGACTTTGTACAATTTTTATGTTTGATACAAAGAAAACATTGAAGGTAATATATGATACTGGAAAACATATCACATTTTATGTTATAATATGGACCTACCAACCCTTTAAAAGTTTTGTGAAGGTAATCTAAACTATGTTAAAAATTTATGTAACATATATGCTGATATAGATATCACATTACCACCTGTTTAAGAAAGTAGTAATCTCCAAATTTTCATACCTGTGGCACAATATGTATTGTGACAAAGTATTTTGTTGGGTAAAAATGAAATGGTAAAAAGGGGAGTTTAATAAAATAAAAGTCTTCACAAGAAAAATGCTGTAATATCAGTTGTAAAGTAGATTTAAAAATAAATTTTAAGTAATATAATACTACTCATGAAATAGATTTAAAAATAATTTATAGCTAATATAAATTAAATGTAAAAATTTCCTGCTATGTAACTTCAGTAGTATTGAATTTTATATTACAAAGATAATATATTAATCAGGGTTGAATTTTTAAAAAGTATAAAATAATAATAACTGTTTAGTCAAAAAGCAGAAGGCTATTGGGTAGACCAGTGTTGCTTTATTTCATATTGTAAAGGTGGATCAATAATATTTGATGCAATCAAGTATGCTTTTTGAATAAATCTAGTAACTAATCATACATTGGCTGATAAAGTAGTATTTACTCAGAGAACTTTAAGATGACTCAAATAGATGAGAAGATATAAATATTTTAACTACAAATGAATGGATAAAAATTTAATTTGAATATCATAAATGATTAAAAATTTTTACAGCATCTTTAATAGAGGTTAACCATAGTTAAATTGTTTGTTAGTATTGTTTTGTTACTTGAGTATAGAAGAAAAGCATGTCCCATTTTGTTTATACTCAAATAATTTATGTAGTGTACAATTTGGTTTGCTAAAAGTATAATCAAATTTATTTAAAAGAAATTTTGAAAATGGTAAAACATTTCAGATATTAAATATTAAAATATAATTGTATAATTTATTTTGTAAATAAACATACAATTACAAAAAAAATTAAATAACATAAATGAAGCTAAATAAAAATATGTTACAAATTATGAACATGCAACTAAAACAAAGCCACCTCTCCATATAGTAGTGCCATCTTGTGATCATGTGATGTTTAGTGGTTGAACATACAACTACTAAATTTTGCATTACAATCAAAAAACATCCCAAGGTACATTCATAACCTGATCGACTCTAAAATATACCTTAATAAATATCATTAACCAAATATTAAATAAAAAAATTTCTAGCTTAAATATAAATTGTGTACATTATTTAAAAATTAATTGTCTTCTATATACAAATGCATATAGTAACTCAACTATTTTTCATTTCATTTGGAATATCTGTTATAGATTTTTCTAAAAAACCCACTTCACTATTTATTTTTGAAATACATGCATAAAATTACAATAAATGACAAATAACTTCCAAGATGATTTTTGTGCTAAATCACCTTACATTGGATAATCTTTACCACAAGCATGCATATAAGTGTTCATATGTTAAGTATTTATGAATAGTAAATGGTAAAATCTTGACTTATATACTTTTATTATGATCCAATACATTAGTGAAATGAATAATGGCTGGTAATTTGATTTACATTGTGCCTTTATTGATGTGCTTTAAGAAGAATTGTGTAGTAAACGTTAATAATAATGTCAATATGAGTTATTATGCATGAAAAAAAGAAGTTGGATTAAAAATGAGATATACTAATTTTTAAACGAGATCTATTATTTATATCTAAGCTAGCTAGCTATTATCTCAAATTTTATAAATAATTATTGAAAATCATTAGTGAATTGATCTTTAATAAATCACATTAATGTCGTGAAGTTTATAAATTTCACAATTGAAAAGATGTATTATTTTATTTTGCTTTTTATTAATGTATATTACAAAAGAATTTCATGATTAATTTATTGTGAATTTACAAAAAATCTCTTATAATAATTCAATTAATCTAGAAACAATCTCTATTCCATAAAATACACAGAAATTGTTTTTAGTTTTAACTTTTTTTTAAAAAAAAATGTAACGAATAAAACAGTTAAATATATTTTGTCTTTTCTTTTGAATATTGAGTTAGTATTTTTTTTTTTTAAAGTGTCATAGCATCGGCCGCGACGGGAACCCGCAACTCGGGCAACTGCCTGCAAGTGCAAGGCAGTCGCACTGAACTCTCGACCACCAATGCAAGACTTGAGTTAGTAATTGCGTTTTACATTTATAATTCTATTAAAGTCAATATCTGTAGAAAATATTTTTATCCACAAGTAATGACACATATTGAATATATTTTTTAAGATTCTATATTAGAATGTTTCAAGATATATATTGAAACTATAATTTCAGTGCAAGCAATGTGGAATAAGTAGAAATCCTTGCAGTTGTTAACATATAATCAAAACACGCAAGAATACGGTTATGGTATTAATTATGTAAACCACAAGTGGTCAAATAGTGGCTAGGCAATAAATTTTTAGTGAGCCACATGTGGCCCACTAAAATTTTTTTACAGCCAACCAAAGCAGTCAGAAAATCTGCTTTGAACTGAAATTTCCTTCCCATGCATGACTGAAGATACATTTTATATTTTCCACAAAGCCGGCCTCATCAATACACATGTGCAATGTAAATGTGATGCATAGTACTTTTCCAATTGATCTGGTTAATGCCAATTTTTTTTATTGCAACAGTAAATATTTAAATTTCCAACTTTCATGAAACCATAAACCCTTTAAAAAAATGTAAAATAAGTGATGAATGTTGTATTTAATGAAGAATGGTCAAGAAAATATTTTTTGGTAATACAGGGAATAAAGCAGTGTGTTTATTGTATCATGGAAAAAGGGTGTGGCCCTCAACTAATCTTTGTTTCCACAAGATGGTCTCCAACATGGCCTTCACTTACCTCGCTTCCACAAAGTGATCCCACGCCAAAACAATTTCCCACCCCTGATATAAACCCATCAGATAATAGATGCAATATACATATATGCACATGTATTTGGCTGTGTTTATATGAAATTATTTTCTAATGAGACTGATTTTATATATGATTCAATATTTTTATATATGATTCAATAAATATTTGAAAGAGAGAGAAATAGTTTTTTATGAAGTAAAGCTTTTTCTTTTAAATTACATAGTTTCTAATGGAAATATGTATGAATAAATGAAATTAATCACAGATTTAACTTTCTTTAAATATTAGTAAGAGCACACAGGTTAGTATATATTCAACATTTTGAAAACTATTATTCTCCTTTTCTTCAGATGTTTCTGGCCTGAGCAGTGACAGTACTAGCATGATAATTGAACCAGAACACTTACATTCTTGAATATTGTATGTTTTAATCAACTGAGCTATTCTGCCAAAAAAAATGATTTAAATACAAAATTTTTTACTTATAAATCTAATCAAAAAATCAAACTAAATATCAATTATTTTTTCACTTCTAGGTCACCTTATTTGACATATGAAGAAAAAAATCAATTGCTTAGATCAAATAATATATAAACTAAACTCTTGCTGGTATTTGTGTATAATTCAACCGATGACGTTTTTGACTTACCGATTTCCCTTCCAGTAGACATCGACGTTTTTTGCATGACAACATTGTCATGGTAACCAAGTGACTGGCGTGATTAATCCATCAGAGAGTCAATTTTTTTTTTCACCCGCGAGATTTAAAATTCGTAGAGAGGTTTGGGAAGTTTTTTGATTTTTCTGTGGACACATTTTAGCAATTACATGTGTCTGCAGATCACTTGGAGACGTTATCTTAAAAATCGCAAGATGAGACTGATATGCCTTCAGGGTAATACGTCATCGGTTGAATTATACACAAGTGTGAAATATATTTTTTTCATTCTTAATCTCATTCTTTATCTGTAGCTTTTTTACACAACTACAGTCCTTTTATTTTATCTTTTCATTTTATGGTCATCTTGAAAATGTATTTGTACAATCTTCTCTTTTAGTTGGTCTTGATGTCATCAACTGATTTGGTAACAATATATATCCACAACAATTGTAACGATCTATTTTTAACAATGTCAGCAAAAATAGTTATTTATTTTTGTACTCTACATTTATTTGGCTTTGCAAATAACAATACCAAACCATTTAGTCTTCTTATATACACATTAATGCAATATTCTTTTAACAAAACATTTTTATTTTCCTGACAGTTTGACTGTCTAGCATTCTTTATCAGAACTTTCTCAATTTTCTTTCATTTTTCTGACAGTTTCATCTGTTCAGCAGTCTTCATCAAAGCTTTCACAATTTTCTTTATACTCTGGTATTGGTACCAAATATTAATTATTAACTTAATTTTTGACAATTTAGTCAAATTCCACTGTTTTGTATTTATATAATACCAGTGGAATTATTTCCAAAACTTACTTTTAAAAACAAGTCAACATTCCACAAAATATAGATTAACTTAATATCCACTAATTGTAACTTGTGTTGCATTTTGCATTGTTTTTTTTATTATAAACCTGGAATATATTTTAAACATTAGATATGTACATTATATAACTGTTCTATGTTTTATCATTTTTATGCTTGGTTTGATGTAATGGGAATGTCTGATTTTAAACTGTGATTCTAAGTACATAATCTTTTTTGAAAAGCTGAAAAATAAAAGTATCTAAATGATTACTATAATTCTTTTTATTTGAAATTTTTTAAATAGTTTTGCTTTTTAATTTTTATTTTTCTATAATTTATTGTCAGGAAATAATGGGTGCTTAGGAGGATATGTAAATAAAACGTTTAAGTATCTACAAACAATTCAAGGAGTGGAAAGTGAAGATTCCTATCCTTACAAAAGTAAGGTAATAATATATATTTTATTATCAAATATTTACAGAACAATTTTTAATACATTAATCAACAATAAAGGTATATATCTTATTTGTATCATTAATAAAAAGAACATTGTCTTTTGAAAAATCAAAACTAATGCAGTATAGTTCAGGGCAACTTGGCAGTAAATATACATGGGGATTTCTGTATCAAGTTTTTACAATTTTTCAACAATTATAGTATTCATTAGATCTTATATGACTATTATTTTTGTCAACTCCATAAACATTTATAAATATAAGATACACCATATTGTTAATTCAAAATCCTAAGTAACTGCTCTTTGCTCACAATTTTATAATCATTTGTAACGATATTTTTATTATTGTTGGTTAGACACTAGATAATTGCATTACTTTTCAAATTATATATACTTCTATTAATAATCATATTATTTTTGAAATGCAAATTTTTTATTATGATGTCTATTTATTAATGAATTGACATTGGCAATCTACTTCATGATTGGAGTTTTATTCCTTTGCAAAAATAATCATCTTAATGTTGATTAATATAGAATATTTAATTTTTGCTGAGTGATATTGTTTAAGTTATATCTTAGCAGCAATCTTAATATTGATTAAAATTGCTTTTTTATTTTTGTTTAATATTAAGTAGCTGTTCTTTTGCAATATTGGCGCACATCTTGATTATTACTCATCTACTTTATAACTACTACGTAATAGTTGTTCTTGGCTCATAATCAATTTTATTCTCATACTTTTCTCTGCTTTTAGTTAAATAAATAATTGTTACCCATCCTACATTCAATTAGATAGTTTTTATTTTTCAGCAATATATAAATTCGTATAATGGTACTTATGGATTTGATTTAAGTATATTGTTGAAGTAGTTTGCAAAAAAAGGAAATGACAGAATAGGTTTGATATAATATTGCTGATTATTTGTGAAAGATACAAAAGTCAAATAAATATAAACGTTTTATTGCATGTAAATATAATACAAGTACAAAATTGCAGCTTGCATAAAAGTATATATGTGGGTGTTTATATAGAAAACATTACTTCTGCTACACCGGGTGAATTACCATGCAATTATTGTTTATGAGAAATACATTAACTTCCAATTTGTGTATCTGAAATTTCCAGTATATTAAGAGTCATGTTCAAATGCATATAGGGTAATAATTGTTGGTAACATTTTCACCCATTATGCTGACTGTACATAAATCCTAATACAATATTGCAAAAAATATACATGGTTATCTCAATAATTTTTCAAATTGGTCGAAATGTAGAGCAATAGCATAAAACATACTGGAAATTGTATATTAAAGTGATGCAATTGGTTATGTATCCCAGTGCGGTTGATTTCCTATTATTTATAATTCATTGGTTAGAGTTACTCTAATTTAAACTTAATCTAGTATAATATTTTTAAGTACAGGCTCATTATTAGAAATAAGATTCAGCTTAATTACAATTTTTCCTTTTGATGATAGTTGAATTTGAAATATATAGTCTTTAATATAAATTGGTGGGTGTTTACATTGTTTTTTTGCTTCACTAGATGACATATTGTTCATCATTAATGTGTTTGGTTTAATAATCATGTCTGTTTTTTTTCACTTCGATTCTTTTTAGAATCTGGTTTATCATACTGTGGATTGTGCATTTGATCTAAATTCATCAGACCTGATGAACTTCATATCCCTCATTCTCTGCTCTTGTTCAATCTTAATGTCTAAGGATGTTTGTTGATCAAGAATCTGCACCTTCACTGCCTGCAAACAGTTAATGCTTAAAATTGTTTCTTGAATCCATATTGTTGTAGCATTAAATTTATCCGCACTTTAAGTTTGTTTTTCTGGCCATGTTGATTATGTTTTATAAGTGATATATTGGTTATGGAAGAGAGGGTTTATTTTTAATAGAATCTAGATCTCGTTATTTAAAATCTTCACTTTAATGTCAGCATTTTGCAAGTAATTGATTCAGTCATGAGTTAATAAATTGATGTAACAAGGTGACAGTGAAAAGCATATGAATTGCTTTAGTATACAAAGTAATTTTAAATTTTCTCTCATCAAAAATGTATTTAATTATAAACAATAGTCAGTTAATTTTCGAAATATAACTTGTGATTACTTGTGTATTGAGAATTGATCTTGTGCTTTTAATATATTGAAGACCACAGAAACATTATCCACTTTTATTCTTATTGGAACATAACATGAGTTGTAATTCTGCATTTGAATGCTGAATAAAGACCTCTTACAATTTTTATACAGGCATTGTTTGTAATTTATTTTGCATTGATCTTCCATTTCTTTGTAATAGATACATTTGTGCAATTTTTTGAGTAACTTCTTTCTCATTTCAACATACATGTTTTATGTAATGAAAATGTAATATCTAGACATTGTCATACAGATAAATCCTCAGTATCCATTTTGCTTTCATTTGTTAAATCAGTAGCAAAAACTGTATATCATTTGTTGTTTTTATGTGAAAGTATACCATATATGTAACAAGTTGCAATTATAACCCATATTCCTGAATGACAAATGTAATATTTGATGTGTTTTTTCAATGAAGACTTACAGAATTGATTTAAATTCATTTAACCTCATGAGTAACAGCAAAATTAAAAGTGATATCAGAATTCAGCAATAATTCAATCATATGGTATTTTATTTTACAAGGGCATTTAATAATTTCATGAAAATATATTAGAGTAACAGTGCAACATTTGTTTTCTGAATTCATTTGCAAAATTTCTAGTCTATTCCTCAATCAACTAAAACTGAAGGTTGAAATAAAATTGTTAGGTTTTATCTCAAACAAGTTGTAAGAGAAGAAAGTCAGTTATTGAATTGTAATTCATACAGATAGTATTGGGAAAATATAATAGAAATTGTGAAATTAAATAGATTGAAAGACAACAGATGATTATATGTGTGAATAACATTAATTCCGCTTTTTCCCCATTTTATTTATCATCCTGAAGACTTGAACTTAACATGATAGTAAATCTGAAAAGTCCTATATGTTCATATCATAACATCATTAAGGCTACTAAATATTTCTTTTTAACCAAGTACATTAATAATTGTTTTTAACAGATTCTACATTCATAGTTGAGTTTGCCTGTCTGATTGTACACTAGTGAAATGTATTTTCATTTAAATTTGATAGTTTTTTCTTTCATTCTTTGATTTGTTTTCCCATTGACTATTTATAAAGCAATATCTCAGACCTTATGAAAAACAATTGGATGCATTGACTGTGCTTTCTAGCAATCACATGACCAATTATTTGTTTATTTGTATTGAATATTTATTTTCAATTGTTATTGCAAACAGAATTCAATCATAATTAATCTTCTTTTAAAAATACATTATTTGAAGGTAAGCTTCAGCTTTGTTTAGAGATTAGTCAGCTATTATTTCAGACAAATGTGTCAGAATATGTTATTTGTCAGTAGTTTGTACTATTGGTACTTTGAGGTATTTATGATTTTTTCTTTGAGAATCATTTAATATTTGTCTTGTCCATTTTTATCTTTAGACAATTAACTTAAATATAAAGAGAAATAGTGTGTCAGAGCAATGGTCAAACTTTGAATATCACTTAATTTAACAAATGTTATCAATTCTTGAAAATATCTTGACTATTACCTTTCAATATTTTGAACCATATTTAAATACATATGCTTCATGAGTATATTGGCATTTGGTACTATTTAAAAAAAGCTAAAAGAAAGTAAAATTTAAAGATCATTTAAAAGATGCAATTTAATTTTCTTTTTTAGTTAGTATAATTCTTATTTATTTACATAAAGTTTAATGAAAATTGTTTTTAAAAATTTGGAAGGAGTAAAAAAGACATGCAGATTTCTAATCCAGATAAACAAAAAGAAAGAAATTCCAAATGTAAAAAAAGACTATGCTAATTAAAGATGACCAAAGTAATTCATAAAAAAAGATTTTTGAACTAAAAAAAAAGTAAATGTATAAGATTATCAAATTAACATTCTGATAACAGTAATATGAGCATAAGTTCAAGACTGAATCAAGAGTATAAAAGGGAATACAATTTAAATCTGGGTCTTGTTGTGTTGGCTAGAGTTTTCCCTATAATAGCCCTGGATATTGAAATGCATCTTTCCAGGAATACTACTCATCTGCTGAATGAAGTCTTATGTGGGAATGAGAACAAAGTTTTGCAGACACTGTCTTTCATAATGAAGAGGTAACCACAAAGAGCTTCTGAGTACAGCCTTAAAACAGACCAGGAACACAAAAATGTCGACAAAAGAAATCAGTTAACTTCTAATGAGGCTTGGATTCCAAGAAATACATGTATACTAAAAGAATGTGCACAAACTTACTGGTAAGCTAAAGTAACTCATTTCCAATTTGTGACTAAATTAATTGTTGCTGCAAACTAAACTATAAGCATATAACATACAACTGATAGAGACTTTTGCAGATTTATTATTCAAAAAACTATCTAGAAGAAACCTAAAAAGAGTGTAATAAGAATTGTTTTAATTATTTAACATTATTACTGGATTAGTATATATGTGCTTTCCAATTTTATTTAATAATTTATCTTTTAAACATTTAAATTTATTATAATCAAATATTTATTTTTAATATCAACTTTTCATTGTGCATTATTTAGGTTAGTTTATTAGAATTTATTATGTATAAATAATCTTTGCCAATATGCTTGTTTAAGCCTGTGGAAAATTCCAATAAAAAAATTCATATAAAAATTTAAAATGACAAGAAACATAATCCCAATCTTACTTTTATTTATTAGTTAAGAATTGAAAATTTAATGCGAAGGATCAGTGAATTCTTGTATAGAATTTTGGCCTCCTTTTCTAAATAAATAAAAACTGGTCGCCAATTGAAATCATAATAATTATTGCCAGTTAGCCAGGAAATATGGCTATGTTCTTGTGATAGCTAAATTTATACATGAAAGGAAGATTCTCCTTTCTCAAAGCTTGATTAACTTTCACTTTGTAGTGTATAAAATAAAGGCCTAAATCCACCTATGAACATTAAATTAGACTGTGAACTGCACAATTTATTTGCTTTTTTAAATGTTGATTGATACAAAATAGAATAACCACATAAAGGTAAAAAAATGTGCATGTATGTAGTTTTTTAATTACTGGCTAATATAATAAAGTATAACAGTCAAATTTATTGAAATTTTTTTATTTGACTAGTCAGGAATAATTGACAAATTTGTAATTATTATGGGCTGTCTTTCATTATTACAATAGATTCCACAAAGCATAAAATGTTAATAATAACTAGGAACTTGTTTTTATGTTTGTTTTTAATTTTGTAGCAAAATGTTATGTTTGGTGTTTATTGAAACATAAAAATTATTGTGTACTTTTAGTGTTTTCAAATGTGTAATCTATATTTTTTTCAGGGAAATATTTGCAAGTTCAATTCCTCTAAGGCTATAACAAAGTTTGTAGGATATGTTAATATTCCCTCAGGTGCAGAAGATGAACTAAAAAAAGCAGTTGCTACAGTTGGCCCAATATCAGCTATTATTGATACTACTAGCAGAGCGATTGTTCAATTCTACCATGCAGGTATTTTAGAAACAACAAATGGCTACTAAGCATGTGAATCATAATGTTTTAATAGTTGGATATGGAACCTATAATGATACAGATTACTGGATAGTCAAAAATAGGTGAGTATAAAACATTTTCTTTTAACAACGTATCATATCAAAAAAGTCATGCATAGAAAATATAAAATCTATCTTTTATAGAGAAAGCATTTTGTTTTTAGTTAATTAATGGCAAAATATGGCTGTAAATTAGATTTGAATGGCATTAATAAAGTGTCATATACTAAAAACAATGCATGGGTTTATTTTAATGTTTTTTTATATCAATGCTATATCTTGCTATGACTGGGCACAGAGATTTGGCTTAATTGCAAATTTAAATAGGCATTAGGGCTTGTAAAAACCTGATGAAATTTCAAAACTCGGTTTTTGGTTTTTCATAAAGTGAAAAATCGTTTCACCAGATTTCAGTAAGTTTTTTAAATAAAGTATAAAAATAAAGACTATTACTTTAAATATACAATAAAACCTACCTTAAATATAGGGAAGCTATAAACCAAGAAAATAAATAAAAATATACAGCACAAAATTTAGCATTTAGAAAATTTTTTATTTAAGAATTGTATAAAATAAAAAGAAAAATAACATAACTTTATTATTTATATTTTATTATGTGAAAAGATTAAAAAAGTAACAAATATAACTTATAAATCTTGTTTTTTAATAAAATAGTATTTAAAAAAACTAATGTGTCCAACAGGTCATATTACATGGATGAATGTAAATTGGTACAGAAATTATCACCGATGAAAAAACTTTCTCACTGTCTGTTGATATGGGTTGAATTTATGCCAGTGCATTTAATATGTTTTCAATTGTAACTTAGAATTCAATATATAATATATTATATATGCCGGATATTTATTTAAGAAAACGCTAATATTTTTGCAGTTGTTACAACACAAAATCTGTACCACAGTGTAAAAATAAAATTGTTTTTTTCTGTCTTTTTAAATTTATTGTCACTCAAATTCCATTTACTTTGCTAGAATATTTTTTTATTATTTAAACATTGCTTGTTCATTCACACAATGTATACTTTTTCCTTTTATATGAATTTAAATAAAAAATAATATAAATACTTCATGTATAACAGTAGAAAAATAAAATTATTCATTACTTGAAAAAAAAATTGACTTTTGGTTTTTAGGGAAAACCTGGGTTTTATGATTAGGTAAATTTAAACAAAAAACTGGTTAACCGGTTTTGGTTTTAACCAGTTTGTAAATCCTAGTAGGCATACTATATTTCAGTTTCTGTATTTATTCATTTCATGAAATTATTGAAAATATATTCGAAAAAGTAATTGAAATCTTCATAATTAAAGTAAATAACATTTAAGTACTTTTAAGAAAATGCTTGATAAATAAATAAAAATTAATATTTGTTCTTGATAAACTAAAAACTTCCTTGAAAATCAATATAAAAATTACAGGAATGTTTTTGACTTATAGTTTCATTTTTCTCTAGTATTCATAAAGAAATCTAAAAATAAAGCATGAATTCTTTATTTTTACCATTACAAAGTTTTTTTTTACTTTTACAAACTATTATATTAAGTAAATTTGTGTTTCTCCTTTTATGATAATAAAATATTCACTTTATTAAATAGTTAACATTAGTTATTCATGTAGTTTAATATTGAAAAATGAAATCCATAATAAAATCTGGGATTTATTCATCACTAATCCAAAATATTAATTAGGTGCAGTGATTAAAATAAACATCCAGGTCCTTGAATATTTATAGATTTAAGCTGAAATCAAAATTGGGATAATGAGAGACACATTTCTTGAACTAATGACATTTTTTCATCTAAATCACTATGCTAAAAAATGTGTCAGTAAATCTGGTGTGAAATATAGCTTTTTTAGCTTTTCTTTAGTGATTTGTACTCTCTTTGTCACTAGTATGAAAAACAAGAATTTGAATCAAATAATTTAATGTTTGAAACAAATCTGTAATTTGTAAGTATAAAAGGTTTGAAATTATACATTTGGTATACACTTAATTTGTACCTTAGTATTATATTCTATTATGAGAAATAGTTTCAAAAACACATTTCACTTTATGAATAAGTTTTCCATACATTGTTTTAATGGCTCTATGAAGTGAATATAAATAGAAAATGAAATATAGTACACCAACTATATCAATTTTTTAATTTATTTGACCATCTGTCTATAATTACCTCACCAAATACATAACTTCATCACCACATGTGATAAAAAGCTGATTGTATTAAATTAAAGAATTGTACATAAAATTTAGATTTAAAAAGAAGCACCTTCACTATGTTATTATTCATTAGAGTCACATTTATTAAATCTCCTTTATTTATGGTATATAAACATTAGAAAATATTTCTGAAGTATTACATAAAGAAAAATGTGTTGGTGTGCTTTAACAGAGTCCAATAATTTCTTTGTAAACTATTGAGTAGATCTATGTAGAAAAGCAGAACCATCATTTTGCTTAGTTATTCAATAATAACTGTATTGTAATTAGCCTTATTCATTTATAAATAGTATTTATTGATATTTTTCAGTTTGCTACAGACTTCAGATTAAAAAATGTTTGACCACTTGATCCTATATATATTTAAGCATTCTAACTTTATAAGTACATATTGGAAAAGTGAGTTGGTGACATGGACCACTGATATACAGAATCATTTTGTGCTTGTTTAATCCACAGGAATAATTTAATTTCACTTTTTTTTCATATTTCATAGCATCAGCCAGGAGGTGAACCCACATCCATCTGCAACCAACTATTTGCTTGCAAGGCGGCTGTGATAACCCAACATGCATCCTATTTAAATTTCTATTCAAGCAAAAATTTGCATTTGTATACTTGTGTAGGACAATATTGTTTGATGCTCCAGCAATAGTCTGCATCATATTTCTGTCCCATTGTCCCTGATAGCACTCTTCCATTATTTTTAGATCTTGATGTAAGCATTCTCTCTGCTCATCACTAACAGCTCCAAGATTTTTGGGAAACTTATCAAGGTGACTGTTTAGGAAGTGAATCTTAATGCTCATGTTACATCCAATGTTGCAGAAAGCTTACAGCATCTTTTGAACCAGAAGTTCATAGTTTTCTACTTTTCCATTGCCAAGGAAGACTGCCATGCTGCTTTCTCCTCTTTATTCACCTTTTTAGAAAATTCTTCATTTCATATAAGAGTCCTAATTTGAGGTCCATTGAATACACCTGCTTTTATCGTCTCAAAAAATAAGGCATGAAAAGCAGAAATAATATGTTGAAAGCATTTACTTCTATTCAAAGCATGAACAAACTGTTTCATTAACCCAAGTTTGATGTGATGTGGGGGGGGGTTCTGTCTCAATTAGCTACAGGTTCATTCACTATATTTTGCATATCTACATCCAGAGTTTCATGTTTCAGTCCCTCCTTCTGTGTTCAGTGTTTCTCTTGAGCTCAGCCATCCCACAAACACATAAAGCAAGGATACTTTATGGAACATCTCTGTTGTCCTAGCAGGAAATGTACCATTTCAAATGATTGAGTTATGCTCCTCATACTTCAGTAAGTTGAGAACAATTTCTATGTCATTATAATTTTATCACAGATAAGTTAAATGACCAATTGGAACCACTGTATAAACATTACCATTGTGTAGGAGAACACCTTTCACACTTAGTTTACAGCTGTCAAGAAATAATTGTTATTCAGTTGTACTGTAAGTGGTAACACCTACATAAGTGAGAAGACTACTGATATCATGACAGTAAACAAAGTGTTTGTCTTTGGAAAATACCCAAAAAATTTGTTTATGCTTCCTGAAATTGAATCCTTTAGCTGACCAGTGAAGTACATTCTTTTCTTGAACCCTGAAGGCTAATAAACTCAGCTACTTTTCTTGATATGTCCAAATCTCTTACTGAGTCATTCAATTCAGATTGGCTAAACTGCTGAAAGGTAGTGACTGCATGGCATCAGAAGAAGACCATTTTCTCATGCATCTTATCAAAATATACATGATCACCATGTTCACTTTCTTTGTCCTTAGAAAAAATAAAACCATTGACAATTGGAACCAGGAGTGTCTCAAAGTGTGTGATAGGTCATATTGCTGAAGAAACATTAGAATATGCAATCATATGCTGTTTCTGCTTGCTGATGCCATTCTGTGAATCAGACAAAAATAACAGTCATGGCTGTGGTTCTTAGGATTATGCCAAACAAAAGGCATTTCTTTACATTTTTCTTTTGTCCAGTCATGAAGCATTTTCTCACAATCATGACGCACAATATGAGGAGCTCAATTTTTGTCTTGATTGCCAAGTGAAACTTGAAAATAGGCAATATATGTGTGTGTCATAAATGATGAAATATTGCACCTTTAACATTGAAGTGTGTAACCGCATTATAAATAACAGAAGGTGTCAGGACTATTCTTACATTTACGCCTACTAGAAATAGCCATGATTTAATCTAAAAACAAAATAAGGTGTTGTTATCAGATACATTTTTTACATTTAAAATCAAGTGTAAAAGTGATGTTTGTAAAACATTAGTTGCCTTGTGGCTATGTTAAATCCAAGAGTCAGTGCCCTTTAACTCCAATTTGAAAACCAATACATGCCATTAACTGTAACAAAAATAAATTAAAATGGCATAAAAACTAGAGCATGCAACAAGAAACAGATTTTAGATTTGGAATCAGAGATGCAGGAATATATAGAAAAAGTTCTAAAATCTCATGCAACAGAAAATGAGAAAAAAACCATTTCCCAGTGTAATCAGTTCTCAGTTTATTTTAAAGTGTAAGGAATTTTTATCTTAATTATAAACTAAACACTGATTATATACATTTATGGAAGATGGTAATCTGGACCATCTGATGAGTGCTGGATTAGCATGAAATATGTATATTGGTGATTATTTCTTTTCTGCATGGTACAAAAGTGTAAATTTTTAAATAAAATATTGTAACTGATATTTATTAGCTACATTTTCACTTATTTATATTCTGTATAATAATCGGCAAAGTTTACTTTAAAAAGAGCATTTCAATACACATTGAATCAGAATTCCTTACAAACCAATTTCTTAGCAAATGTGTTTTGAAAAAAAAAAACTAAAATTTCCAATATTGTTATAATGTTGATAATATACCCATTTGATCAGTACACTTTAATTTCTCTTAGTAAATGACAGATAGTAAAAACAAACTTAAAAACTTCAAATATGTGTGGATTGACATATGTAACTGGTGCCAAAGCACCAAGAGATCAATGTTTAGATGTGAATAGAAAGGCTTACTTTTTACTTAGACTTATTTTGAAAATCTTCCAATCAACAAATTTTGAGGCTTGTGATCATTGTGCTAAACTAAACAAGTTGAGAGTGTTTAATCGCCATAATTAATAAAACTAATAAATCAATAGTCAAAATAAGAGTCATAGATCAATTCATAGATCACATGACCCTATCTCTTAAGCTTGTAAGTTATAAACAGTGAGGATTGACAATTCCTCTACAAGCTTTATGATAAATACCAACCCAAATCCAGCACTTAAAATATCTCTGTCAGGAACCCCTCCCCAAACCCCTGACCATGGTTCATGCTTTGGCACTCCTCAGAGAGGTGTCAGGGTAGGTTCAGACACTAGATCTAAAAATACCAATCCAAAGTTAAGCACTTAGCTAAAAGTTATCTATTGAGTGGAAAATCTGAAATTTTCAGACATCTACATGTCTTCAAACCCAGCTAGGTTTGAAGACATGTAGATGTCTGAAAATTTCAGATTTTCCACTCAATAGATAACTTTTAGCTAAGTGCTTAACTTTGGATTGGTATTTTTAGATCTAGTGTCTGAACCTACCCTGACACCTCTCTGAAGAGTGCCAAAGCACAAAACCATGGTCAGGGGTTTGGGGATGGGTTCCTGACAGAGATATTTTAAGTGCTGGCTCTGGCTAAGCATTTATCATAAAGCTTGTAGAGGAATTGGCAATCCTCACTGTTTATAACTTACAAGCTTAAGAGATAGGGTCATGTGATCTATGAGTTGATCTATGACTTTTATTTTGACTATTTATAGTCTCTGCCAAAAGTCTAATGCAATTTTATATTGCTATCACTACTAATATATGGTATGGCTGAAGATCTATTAGCCCCATATAGCTATTTGAGTTGGATAGCTGGGTTTGAAGACATGTAGATGTCTGAAAATTTCAGATTTTCCACTCAATAGATAACTTTTAGCTAAGTGCTTAGCTTTGGGTTGGTATTTTTAGATCTAGTGTCTGAACCTACCCTGACCCCTCTCTGAGGAGTGCCAAAGCACAAAACCATGGTCAGGGGTTTGGGTAGGGGTTCCTGACAGAGATATTTTAAATGCTGTCTCTGGCTAAGCATTTATCATAAAGCTTGTAGAGGAATTGGCAATCCTTACTGTCTAATAAATCAATGTTTACATTTCTTAATTACTATACAGTTAAAAACATTTTCTTATTAGAATGATTTTTGATTGAAATATATTTTTATTTAGACTTTTTGTGACAATGTATAAGATCTTGAAATATATTTTATATATTTTTTTTTATTCCCTAAAACCAAACAGGCTGATAGTGTTTATTGCTAAAATTAATCACATTTTTATGTAAATAAAAATCTTTTCATTTTTCAATAACTTTTATATAAATACTCTAATTTATAATAAAGTAACATATTATTACCAGTTTATTTAAAAATATTATAGAGAAAAAATATTGTTCATAATTATAAAATTCCACATGGGAGAATGATAAATGAGGCCAATAAATCATAATACAAATAAGACTTTCTGATTTTATTACAAAAAATATCAACTATTGAGATAAACGGACAAAGTATTGTTTTTTTTTTTATATTACAGATGTATTAATAATAATTGATATTAAGTAAACACAAATATATACAAGTTATAATTTTAAAAAGCCTGCCTTCATGTAAATGTAATAAAATTCTGAAAGCATATATAAATATATTTCAAGAAGCTTGTAATGAAAATGAAATATAAAACTAATATTTATGCTAATGCAAATTCAGTTTTAAGCACCACAATTATCTATTATAACATAAACCCTAAAATACTTTACAAAGTGTTAAAGTTGTCTTCTTACAATAAACCTTAAATAATTTAATAATTATCTAAGATATACTAGTTATTAACATATGTAATTTGCAAGGTTGCAATTATAAAAATTGTTATATACATCAAATGTTTATTTAAGAAATTTAATACAGTTTAAAAATAATCATAATCTTATTTTTTATGAAAATTGGTTATTAATCAAAAGAGTGAACTCTTATTGTATGTATTGTTATTTCTATCTCTTTTAAGAAAAACATAAAAAGGCATTAAAACATTAAAAGTGTATTTATCAAATCAATAAGAAAAAGATGTCATATTTTTATAAAGCTTGTATATCTATTAATTAATAAATCATTAGCATGTCTATCCCTGAAGAAACTGTTTTCCAACTTTATGAATAAATAAGATATTTTATTTTTCAAGAATTTTTTTTTTTTTTTTCAAATAATTAAATTATAAAAAATTTTTGAAAAAAAATTAGTAATTTTTGACAAAATAAAATCAATTTTTCAGTTTTTAATGCAGTAATTTCTGACATAGTCATATGATTTGATAAATAGTGCTATCATATAGAATTAGGGAAATACAGTGGCATTCAATATTAGCACAGATATAGTGAGTTAAACAAAAAAGATATATATGATACTCTGATTTTAAATGACTTTACTTAGTTAACAACAAAGGAACGATATTGAAAAGGCAACATAATAAAATGGGGTACATATAAATTTTGTGCCATTCCCATTATGTAATTAATTTCACTATAAAAAAGTAGAACGAAAAATATCTATGAAAATAATGTTCTATCTGCCTTATATATTAATCAATTCATAATGACTGGTTGGATTGCACTAACCTGTCATGAATATTATACTGGAAAATTGATATCGCTTAAACAAAAAAGTAACAGAACTAAAATTGAAAATGTTTACTAAAATGAAATCTAGGCTTAGAGAAAGGGAATATTCCTGTTAATAAAAACATTTAGGAAACTGGAAACTTGTACTAATTTGAAATTAAAATACATGTTAAGCTGAAATCTAAGGCTATGAAAGTAGAAAATGTCAAATAAAAAAATCAAATTATTATTAAACTGAAAATCTGAACATAAATAACACATAAAAGTTAAATGGGTGAAATATCTGTTTGATAAAGCTATAATCAACATCAAATATCTGACTAAAAATTAAATGAAAGTTCTTTTAAGCAAAATTTATAACTAAATGACAGATAACCACAAAATAAGACTAAAGAAATCCATGTCATGAAGCTATTGTATGATATACATCTATAAATATTTTTATTAAAAAAGAAATAATTCCAACTAATACATAATGGTATATTACTTACTGAAAATATGCTGTGTTAAATTGCATGATATACAGTCATTTTTAAAAGAAAAATTAAAGGAAAATTGATTTAAGTTAATGATAATCTATTTTTTCTTGAAACTTTTTTTGGTTTCAAAATTAATGGAATATTAACTTAAATGTAATGTGTTACTCTTTAAAAAAACACAAAAATATTACATAATTTTAAAGAGTTTATATAGGGTGATGTGAGGGTAAAATTTTTGATTTGGCACATTAATATTATCAACAATTTTGATTATTTTTTAACTTTGTTAAATAAATGCCTAAATTAAGACTATAAAATCTGTCATGTAAAGTTGCAGTATATGTGACTGATTATGAAATTCAATTTTTGTTTTAAAAGATTTGTGCATTGTCTCAATAATGTTTTTTGTTTAATAATAGATTGATTTTATACCTGTGCATTTTATCCTGTTCACAGCCACAATTTCTACATTCTTTGTAATTCCAGTGCTAATTTTACATATCAATGGATTTTGTTTATTTAGATATGAAAAAATGTATTTGTGCATTAATAAATGTTTTCTGTAAAATTATTAGGATAGGAGAAATTTGAACATTACCATTAAAATGAACGCACCCCCCTTCGTGTTTTAGCTTTTATAAGTAATTTATAAGTGGCTGGTATTGTTATTGTATTTAATAACCAAAAGCATTAATGATGAGCAATATTAATATTATAATCCTAGAATATTTTTATATTGATTATTATAGATGTTTTATCATCTAAATATTTGTGTAGATTTAATATAATGATGGTTGCCATTATAAAAAGAATGATAACATAATTATTAAATAATAGCGATAAAAATTATATTAAATGCTTTTTTGACTGCACTAAAATAAAATAAAATAAGTATACTTTCAATTACAATTCCAGCTTTTATTTATACCATAAAATACAAGCTAAGGAGAAGGCAGCAACTAATTGAGTCAAAATATAGCTATAAGAAATTACAGTAGTTTTAATTTATTTATGGTTCCTGCTATGCTTTTACTTCAAGTTAATCAAAAAATTCAAATTGTAATTAAATAAACAATTATTCCTTTTTAGTGCACTGACAATAAAAACATTTAATATAAAAAAAAGTGTCTATCATTTTAGTGTTTTTAGTATTGGCACAAGAAATGAAAATGTAACACTATATTGTACTTTAAATTCACTGGGGACTCATAGTTGATATATATCACTAGATATATCTGTTATAAATTGAAATGCACATTGCTTATCCATATACCAAATTTAATATGTATACATAAGTTTAATACACATGCACTTATTACATATAATTTTATTTCAAATCAATATCACACATATACTATATGTAAGTCATTAGTTATTGCTGAACTAAGTTAAAATATATATATATATATATATATATATATATATATATATATATATATTCACTTCTTATGTGTATAATCTATTTAATATATGTATATATTTATATATGTCTAATAAATCAGTAACAAAGTTTACTTTTTGTATTGATAGATACTGATTTATTATACAGACAGATATATTTATGGACCCATTCCAAATATGATATATATATATATATATATATATATATATATAAATATATTTATAAATGTATATATATATATATATATATATATATATGAAAAGTAAGTTACTGTTAACACTAACTGAAATAATTATAGAAAATATACAAACCATTATACAATTAGAGGGCGTTACTGGATATTTGTAATTGTATAATGGTTTGTATATTTTATATATATATATATATATTAAGACATAAAAATAGTTTTCAAATATTAGATGGAAAGAAAAACATTTTAATTGTTCTCATGACCACCATTATTTGAAACCAAGGAAAATTCTAAAAATAATTAGCTCACATATTAAAAAGATAAGTATTTTCATGGAATAAGATGATATGGAATAGAATGATATAACTTAGCTATATATCAGTTTTCAAAAAATTCTATTGAAATTAAATATACTAAACATCAATTTTAAATTTTCATTCTAATTTATAAAAAATCAAAAGTTAACAAACAGATTTTCCAAAATCAATAAAAGCATTTAAAAATATACATATAGTCATATTGTTCAGGAGTTTACAAGTCTTCAAGTGCCAGTCCTGTAAGCAGCAGAATTGATTATGGGATTTCCCTGTCCCTGGTTGGATGCTATAACAACTGTATCAAATTGTACAGAGTAATAATTGAATAATTAATATTCATAGGTTCTATCTTAAGTATGAAGACAATAATATGCAATGAGAAATTATAAGAAAGTTTTTTTTCAGTATTGTCAAACATTGAAACTGAGTCTATATTATTTGTTGTACTAAAAATTTTATTTAATATCATTGTTATTAATGTTGGATATATATTTATATTGTGAATAAGTTTTTACATAATGATAACTTAATGTTTGTGAAAAAATAAAATTTTATTTTTTTATGAAATAAAATACCAATCTATTTAATAATTATAAAACAAGAAAAAAGTTAGCTTTTAATATTTACAATCTCTATTTATAAATCAGCATTTATTTTTTATAGCGTCTGTATACAATTGTAATCACATTCATATCGGCTTTTTCAAACCAAATTGTGCAAACGCTTTTTGCGAGTGTTAAATAATAAATGAATAAGTTCTGACCCATACAAGATATAGAATTTATGCAGCAATAAAAGGAATCCTCTTATTACTACGACTCAAATATTTATATATGAGCAAATCTGAAGTACTGGCACAGAAGGTGTGACTATAGAACAGTCACTTTGAATTGCTATATATAACTTATGAATGAAGACGCCGATGAAATTTACTAGAATTTACTGAATGTCATTCCAACTGAAATTAATCATATATATAAATCAGCATTTATTTTTTATAGTGTCTGTATACAATTGTAATCACATTCATATCGGCTTTTTCAAACCAAATTGTGCATAAATTCTATATCTTGTATGGGTCAGAGGTTATTCATTTATTATTTAACACTCGCAAAAAGCGTTTGCACAATTTGGTTTGAAAAAGCCGATATGAATGTGATTACAATTGTATACAGATGCTATAAAAAATAAATGCTGATTTATATATATGATTAATTTCAGTTGGAATGACGTTCAGTAAATTCTAGTAAATTTCATCGGCGTCATTCATTCATAAGTTATATATAGCAATTCAAAGTGACTGTTCTATAGTCACACCTTCTGTGCCAGTACTTCAGATTTGCTCATATATAAATATTTGAGTCATAGTAATAAGAGGATTCCTTTTATTGCTGCATAAATTCTATATCTTGTATGGGTCAGAGGTTATTCATTTATTATTTAACACTCGCAAAAAGCGTTTGCACAATTTGGTTTGAAAAAGCCGATATGAATGTGATTACAATCTCTATTTATGTATTTACAGTTATAAATTTTATGTACATAAAGAACAAATATAAAAATGATTTTGTTTTTATGTTATAGTATTGTCAAGTTTTAATATGATAGTGTAATTTATTTACTATAACAGCATTGATGAAACAAACATTTTTGGATTAGGTGTTACATTATATTCACATTATGAATTACATTATTATATAATTGGTTATAGTCAGGCAAATATTAGCAGTATTTATACAATTCAATTCAGAACTGTTCTTACTTAAAATACTAGTATTATAGTTTGATATTTTTATGATTATATATAAATTGTTATTTCACTCACTAAAGCAATATAAACAAATATTAAGGTTAGATGTTACTATAATTGTATATTAGCCAGACCATAATATTTATGTAAAAATATGTTATTATATTTGTTTAGCTGGGGAGCATCATGGGGGCAATATGGTTATATACATATAAGAAGAAACAAAGGCAATCAGTTTGGTATTGCATCATCAGCCTCTTATCCAATTGTAGAATGATGTTTCCTCTCCAACATTTTATTTATGATTTGCAATAAAATAATAATTTGTATAAATATTGTAATAATAAATATTATTTATATTTAAACATTTTTACTGATTAATTTTATTAAAGATATTGAGAAATAATAAAATGGCATGTTTTATAGTGTGTAGTAAAGGAATAGCTTCTTCATTCAGTTTCAAATGCAAAAACATCTTTCTCACATTAGAACAGACTTTACAAAAAAGAACTTATTAATATGTTGGAGCATATTTTCATTTTAAAACATTGGAATGCATGTACATAAACATAAAAATAAGTAAGATGTAATATGTTGGACTATTTCCATCATTTATGAGTGAATATTGAATGTATAGAAAATTTTAAACTTTATTTAAACTTTTCAAATACAAACAACTTGTTAGTAATAACACACAAATAGACAATACAGGTTAGTAATTACACAACGTTTCGAGTAGTATTATTCTCCACTCTTCTTTAGGTGTTGCCGGCCTATATGCACAGTGACAATATTCGCTTAGAAGTTGAACTCGCACCTTTAGATTCTTGTATATTGAATTTAAGGCAAACGCTCTACCAACTGAGCTATTCTGTCAAAGACAACATATAGTAGAAATTTGATATATTTATACTTGAGGGTTGGTTCAAATCCTCCTGAGTCCTTCAATTTTTTTTTTTTTTTTATACAAGTCTAATTAATAAAATAAGTTACTTAGTATTTACTGTGAAAAATTTATAAAGTTTCTGATTATTAACAATAAACATTCTTAATATCAAATGTACAATAATAAAGTAATTAAAAGTTAATGTTGTAACCATTTTTAATTCTTAAACATTTTGTCTACAAACTAATGATTTTTATTAATTCAGTCATTAAAACAATAACCCATGTTTATTTTAATATATATATATTCTTTTCAACCCAAACTCATACACAAACATATATATATATATATTGTAGCCCTTGGGTTTGCCCAAGACTCCATTTTTTGAGTTAACTATGCAAGATAAGGTTCAATCAAAATTTTCCTCATAGTTTATATTTTTTTTTTCTTTGATAAACAAAATTTTTAGCCAAGACTAGGTTCGAACCCATATTTATAGGGATTGCATACGTTTGACTTGGTGGGCAATCTGAAAATTTATCATTAAAATATTTCTAACCAAAAAATTGTTTATTTAACAATAATATATGGGTCAATTTGGTATTGGAGATATATTTTAGAAAAGCAAGATTTATACATTACTTAATAAGTTGACTGAGAATAGGAGGGGATGTGTGACTCTTAAAACTAAGTTAGATAGTGAAAATGAATGGTCATAATTCTATACTGATAAGTTAGAAATAAATAGTTCATGAGATTAAATGATAAACAAAATAATATTTATAATAATTAAGGATTAAAGTATTAAATCGGTTTAATTAAAGAATTGTATACATGCGACGTGTGTGTGTATTTAATCTAATTGTGGATTTTAATTGTAATGTTCACAATTAATGATCATTCCTTGTCATTTGTAAGGAAATCTTTAAAAAAAAAATTAAGTCATTTTTAATAGTTTATTATTTGCAGCCAAAATTTAATTCACAATACTGGGTTTAAAGCTGGGCTGCTATATATATATATATTTGAAAAAGTAAAGAAGGGAGAGAGAGAGAGAGCCATCTGTTATTGATTTTAAAGAGAGAGCTCTCTATCTGTTGTTTTACCACGAGTGTTGTATTGCCAAGTAAATTATTAGAGCCATTTAAATTATATAAATTTCACCAAGCAATTCAAGTGTACAATTAACTGGTGATAGTCTGTTGAGTGTAAAATTAATTGGTAGTTATATCTGTTGAATGTAAAATTAATTGGTAATCATCTGTTAGAATGCAGAAGTTAATTTGGCATGGTTTTTCTAAAAAAGCAAAAGGTTAAAATTAACCAGAGAAAAAAAAGAACAAGAGTCAATTAATTAAGAAAAGAGTATGTCCAGATAATAGGGGTCAATAGAAAGGTCATGATGGGAGTAAGAAAAAAAGCCAGAGACTCGACGCTATAAAAATCTCTGTTGTTTAGCAGAAGGGTGGCTATTCTATATGAAACTCTCTTGTAAGTTTTTCTTTCATTGATTTATAGAGAAACCTTGCTATAAAATTTAAGAGATATTTTCGTTAAAAAAAAATAGTTTATTTTTATTCTTTTGTCTCTCAAAAACAATTTTGCTAAATTTAACATTCTAAGAAGAAAAAACAATATCTATTGAATAAATTTTTAAGTGAATACACATTTACATCTCCTAAAGTTAGCCAACGGTCATGATTGGATCAGAGAATGGTAAAATTTAAACCATAGAAATAACTATATATATATATTTAAGCATTCAATTTGAATATAAAATGAATTTAAAAAGAGAAAAAGACAATCAGAAATGGACTTATATCTTGGAAAATTTACATGAGTGCTGTTTAACTGTATTCTACATAAAATTAAAAATGAAGAACTCATTTCAGCAGTATAAAAATTGTATATCTGATGGCAGAGGAATCAAACCCCATCGCAAGAACTTTTTATACATAGACTCATGTGATCATACACACAAATCCAAGAAGAGAAGGAAAAGGAAAAATGAAAATCAAAAACTTGGAGAACATTTCTAAAGAACTTTTTAAGTATATTTTTTTTAAATTTTATTATTCACTTTTCATGTAGAACATTTAATCTAGAAAAGAAAAAGAAAAATAATTTCTTTCTTTGTTTTATCATATATATATATCCATTTAAATTTAATTCATGTCAGAATTATAATCGTTGCTATTTAGAAGGGGGGGGGTTAGAGATATTGATGATAGATTATTTTATATGTGTTTATTTTAAATGTTTTTTTTATTATTATCATTTTGGGGGTAGGTGAAGAATATTATGTCATTCTGTATGTGCCTTATTTTAAATGCTTTACAAACATTAAAAAAAAAAAATGAGAGATATTATTATTAAGGTAAATGTTTTGAATGAATCATGTCAAAAGTTATTGTCAAATGCTTAGACTTATAAAATGCATGATTATTGAGCTAAAACATCATCATTTTCTTATAAAAATGCATGGAAATACTTTAAAAATTTTAATACACATTTCTTCTTATGTCTTATTATGGTTATCATAAATTTAAGGCCAGATACAAGCTGATTAATGCTTGGAAAAATTTATTGGCTCATATTCCAGTGCACTAATTCACAAGAATATTAAAGATATGAAAGTTTTACTTGTAGAAGTTGATGTTTCGAGCTGTGTGTAATGTGGATAGACAAAAGTCTCCAGCAAGCCAGTGAAGTCTACCTCACTAAGATATATATGCTATATTCATAAAGTATTTGAACACAGTGGAAGGGTTTGCCCACTTGATTATTCTCTACACTGTAAGATTTCTTTATTGATGGCCAGAGGTAATAGGTATACCTAAGTTTTTTTTGTATGACTAGTGATAAAAATCCTAGCATATCTCAGCCTTAGTGAAAAGGTTTTCTCTTATTCAGGTCACTGCCTGCCTCATGTTAATGTTTGATATTCCTTACAGGTGTATGAAAGATAGCTGTTATTATAAGCATTATTTAAAAAATGACGGATAAGGTTGCAAACTCAATTTGATATCAGGATGAATGCAGATAATGTATGTGTGATTGGTGTACTTGAATATTGTTTTGTTGATCTAGTTTGATTTATCAAGTAGAGCCAAAAGTAAAAGTTAATAAATGTTAAATTAAGGGTTAAATAAAACCTACAAATGTTTAAGCGTAAGCAATGCGTATATAAAATTATCTAATAAATATTTAAACAGCCAGCTGAGAACTTCGCTGGAAAGGTAATATTATTAAAATATTATTATGTCATAAGAACATGAGTATAGAGTGTGTTCACTATGATGATGATTGATCTAGATGCAGATTTATTTGCATTGACTTAGTCCCACATTCATAGGGTATCTCTATTGTAAAGATTAGGGCAAAGCAATGATAGATCAAAATGATGAAATAAAATTAGTAAATTTGCGAAGAAAGGTTAAATTTAAAATAGTTAAATAAAAATTATTAAATTTTATTATGGAAAGAATTAGCTCTAAAACAAATCAGTAATTTAAAAAGCATTAAACACGGGAAGAAATTTGGTATTCGCTGTATCTAGGATAAAAATGAAAGCGTAAATATAATATATATATGTGAAGGTAATTATTTTTTTTATACTGCATGGTAATCGTGAGCTCCTGATAATTAGGAAATGAATATTGATATTTTAAACCTATTGATATTATCTATTGATTTAGGGATAGTTATGTGTTTAGATTATATATATATCATAATACGGTTGTAAAACAGAGAAAAGCCATGCGAGTCATCAAGCGAATGGGTATATGTTCTGTATTGAATTGTAGTCTGTCAATAAAATTTGTTAATTGTTTTAAATAAAATTTGCGTATGTCTCAATGTTTTTGTGGGTTATTATTATCTAGACATCTTCAATCCAATCATACATCAATATATTATTATTAATATTTGAATTATCGTGTACGTAAATAATATCCGGTAAAATTAGTTAAATTGGTTAATTTCAGACACTTAGAATTATCAAATAATTTAATATATTTGAAATATAAACTGTGAATAGAGATAGTTATTGAGTGATAGAGGATGCAGAGGGTCGACATAAAATCCTTTCTCCATCCGTTGTATTCAAACACCTTTCTAGACGCACTTCTTTATAACTTTGTTATAATCATGACTAAGTTTATGATGTGTTTATAAAAGTTTTAATATGCATAAATTATCCTGAGCTTTAATGTAAATAGATATTAAACTGCATTAAAAACAACCAAGACCACCTTGGAGGTGATCAGGAGAGGAGTGTTTATCACCAATAATCTATGCAGCTTATTCGATTTCCACACCTAATTGTTCTAAAAACCCTGAGAAGAGATTATAATGGGAGAAATGAGCTAGCAAAAGGTAAAATTTAATAATAAAATAGATAATAGTGTAATAGACCTATGGATGTAAAGTTGACGGAGGGATGGATCAGGGAAGTGGAGATGGATATAGAACTTTGTAATTGGAACAAAATTTAATTGTAGCTTTAATGATGGTTTATGGGGAGTGTGCTGAGAATAACCAAGAATTCCCAAAGATATTAATATTATTGATTTTAATGCATTCCCAGTGTTCTCTAAATCGATTAATTAGTTATTAACCCATTCATTAAATATTATTACTAAGAGTATTGAAACGAGATTTAACCTTTATATTTTATTAAAATTGCAATTTGGCGCCCTGGAAATTAAGATTATAGATGTTCCGTATCATCATCATCATCATCCCAGTAGGCTTTAAAAATAGTGTTAGCTGGGAATGATGAAGCATCCATCGATCCATCCTTAAAATCTTACAATTGGCATGCAATTTAGCTGCAAGTGTTTAAATGCCATATAGATTTAAATATAGATTATAATTAATGCATAGTGTGGTCGCCCAAGCTGAAATATAGAAATAGTACAATTAATCCATAACATGAATGTGCGACCATTTGAATAAAAATGCTCATTTGATAGAATAAAGTTATAATTAGATTAAACTGACCAATAATATATGGTATGTTTGTAAACTCTCCTAATCGTTTTAATTATATTTGAAGTGCAATGTGGATGGCTGATCGAAAAATTACAAAATACGTTTTAGATCAATTTAATAAGTTTTTATAAAATTAACAAAGTAAAGCATTACTTTTCATTTGTTAGAATTGACTTTTATTTAGTTACAATTGGCTTGTAACGCGGTCGCATGAATGAGATTGTACTTAGCAATTTCACTTTAGTTAGAAATTATTTAATTTATACATTGCATATTTAATTTTTACTTACAATATATATATATATATATAAATTAGATAAAGATTTTAATGCCTTTTCTTGTTGCATTTGTCATAAAAAAATAGTAAGCTTGTTTAGAGCTATTAGCATGCTCTTTACTTTACATATTTGCAAATGCAAACTACATAAGTCATGTGATGAATCATTTTAGTTTATATATATTATCAACAATCAGAAAAAGATAAAGGCCAGTCAAAGTATAATTAGTAGTTTCAATTCATAGTCTTTTTGTTAACATTACAAAGGTAGATTTTTTTTTATTTTTTTTATCTTTCTCATAATTGATCTGCTTTGAAATATTTTATAATTACTTCATATTCAATTGAAAAGATAAATTAACCATCTGAAGCTTAATTTTACAGTAACTTGTAACTAGTTTTAGCACTAGGCTCAGTCAAGGTTCGTTGTAATCATTTAATTTTTTGAATGATGTGAGTATTGCTCTATATATTTTCAGTCACAATATCATTTTGCTATCATCTTACTTCTTATACATACCAATTAATTTTTCAATGAGTAACTTTGCTTTTCATGTTATATTGAGTGACAGAATTTCAAAAATAAAAATATATGTTATATAATATAAAATTAATTTAAGTATTTAAATACAACTATATTATATTGCACCAATCAACCCACTTATCCCATTAAAATAAGCATGGGAACAAATCAAACAATAAAAATATGGTGATATGACGGAATAACAAGTAATTTGAATGCTTTACCATAATATTATTATGAACACAAAAGATATTTATAGAAAAATTGATTCTCACATATCTTTGGGGGATGAGTCTAAACCAACCCCTCATGCCACTCCCAGAAGAAAAATTAATTTTCCTTCTAAAGGATATGCAAGTTGAATTAATATTGGGCATATATAAAGATAAATAATTATTCAAACAAAACTAATAAACAAGTACTCTCATGATAAATAATTTAAGATTCACTAAGATGATGTCCCATTTGCTACATCAGCATACTCTATTCTCAGTTAAAAGAATGGGGATTGGAAAACTCACCATTAATTAAATATTTGGTTAGGGAAAGTAAATAGCATAACAAATATATATATATATATAGCAGTAGTCACTTTAAGAATATATATATATATATAGCAGTAGTCACTTTAAGAATTATAAGAAAAATATTTTATTAGCTCATTACCCCTACCACTTATAATATGATAATAAAACTAACATCCCATGGTTAAATAAATATACAAATAAATATTACTAACTACATAATCATTTTAATAAAACAAAAAATATAATCATAAAAGAAATACTCAACAAAGCAAGCACTAAAATAATAAAGGAAAATTTCTTTCTCAATAAAAATATGGTTTGAATAACTAATACATGAAAGATAGTGGTCTGTGGATTATAAACTCATGAGTGGATTAAGCAAACACACAAAAAAACAATAAGTTAAATAAAAGGTGTATTTATGTACATATGTACATGAAATATATATTTATGAAATTATGTGTATTAAATTGAAAACAAAACAAAAAACACAGAATGTACCCAATAAAGTGTATAAGCTTCACCCTTTTATGGGCTTTGAGTGGGCTATATATCAATCCATTTAATGTGGCAAGGGCTGGACTGGAATGTGGCACAATTTCATGAAATTCATCATCATCACTTGGTATTTGAATCTCAGTGTTTAAAAGCTGGATGGCAGGAGAGGAGCTGGCCAGATGCGCTGATGTGGGCTTCTACCCCATGCTCATTCTAAAGACAAAACAGTACTTGGTTTGCATCATTAGGTAGGATTTTGGGTTTCTTTTCTGCTTGAGAATGGTTATGCAATATAGACAATATTTTTGTATTTTACGAACTCCAGATTAATTACTGGCCTCACTGGTGTGTTGCAATTTGAACTTTTATTGACATTAACTGACTAACGGTTGGAATAATCATCTGCTCATTATTTAGCTTTCCAATAGTTACCTAGATAACTGTTCGACGTTTAATATACCCTTAATTTTTTGATGTTTAAATCGTTGACTACTGACTAGTTAACTGGTTGAATGGCTCAATGGTTATTTCATTGACTGCATAAATTAGAGTTCATTGGTTCAGAATGACAGACTGAATTTTAAGTGGAATAAACCCCATGGATTAGAATGAATCATAGTTAGCATGATTAATTAAAAAAGTAAAAGACTTTGAATCATTTCAAAAACAGCATTAGATTAATAATAAAATTAGAATTAGACTTCCTCTAAAAATTAGCATTTGAAAAACAAAATGAACTTCTCACCCCTTGTTAACAGCTATCATCATCATCATCAACCATTATCAATCTACTGCAAGATGAAGGTATCTCCAAGTTGAATCCATCTTCTCCGATCTTTAGCTTCTCTCATCCACATTATCTTTGTACACTTTATTTCATCCATCCATCTCACATGTGGTCTCTTTCTGCATCTTTTACAATCTCTTGGAATCCAGTTTAAGATTTCAATTGTCCATCTATTATCATTTTTTCTAGCAATATGTTGAACCCAACTCCACTTCAATCTTTTAATTTTTTCAATGAGGTCAGTAACACCTCTTTGTTCTCTTACCCATACATTGAGTTTTCAATCTTTTCTTGATACTCCCAACATGCATCTCTCCATACTACTTTAAGTGGTCTGGAGTCTCTGTATTTCTCTTCTGTTAAGTGCTCAAGTCTCAGATCCATAAGTAAGAACTGGTAAAACACATTTGTTAAAAACCTTCCTTTTCAAACACATAAGCATATTTCCTTTTAGTATCAAGTTATTTCTACCAAAAGCACTCTAACCAAGTTCAATTCTATTATTAACAGCTATATCCCTATTCAATCACCCTCAATTCAGGTATCCCCTCCAAGAAAAAAAATATTATATCCTTTTTTGGTTTTACTAATTGGTTTAGACGATTCAAGAAACATTCCAATGCAATCGCCTAAATGCTCTGAAGAAATTTTATTTCCAATTAATTTATTATCTCCATTCAGACTACAATATGACTAATAGAAATTTTAATGTATGATAACAATTTTCCTTTTCAGTAATTACATTATACACTATCAAAGTCAAATAGTCAAGCGGTGTTAGCCGAGAGGTTAGCGTAGTCGCCTTGCAAGCAAGTAGTTGGTTGGAGACGGTTGTGGGTTCGCCTCCCGTTCGATGCTATGACATATGCAAAAAAAAAAAGTCAAATAAAAAAAAACATTTCACTTAACTTGGATATTCCTCTTTCTCTCTGCATTATATCACAAGTTTAAAGAAGTTCGTTTGTCCAGTTGAAATTATTTTAAAATGGACAGGAAACAAAAATATCTTAGGCTTTGTTTAAATCTAAGACAATGTCTCCTCCCTTTTCCTCAAATGCGAATGAAGAAAAAATTAACCATTAAAACTTCGAGCTCGAAATTATTTTTAAATGGTAACATTTCGAATTTTCCTTTTTACATTTACTTTGTAAACACTCAAAAAAAATTAAATACAGAATGACAAATTGTAAATAAACGTCTTAGCGTTTCTTTAACAAACAAAAAAAAAGTTTTAAAGTTATAAATACATTTTAGTGTTTCTTTCTTTTTTAAGTGTCATAGCATCGGCCGGGACGCGAACCCGCAACCCGGGCAACTGCCTGCAAGTGCAAGTCAATCGCGCTGATCTCTCGACCACCAATGGAAGACAGCGTTTCTTTTTTTTTATACAACAAAAAAGAAAAAAATCAAAATTACAAATACATACTTCTAAGCCTTTAAATATTGGCTTTATTCGTATATGTGTGTGAGTTTATGATATAGCCATAGATCTCTCTTAATTTATAATAAGCTCGATTTTATATATATCATATACCTGGCTTTTTAAGTATTTTAGGCCATTAATTCATTTAACATAATCTTGTGCTTGGTCATATAAATCGTGCCTGGCACAATATATACTTTTAAGTTACAAGTAATTAGATAAGATTTGAACCCAGACTTTTAATCTTTATTTGGTCTTTCATTTCTTTATTTTTATTAAAATTATTCTATTGTAGTTTAATAATTTTCATTTTTATTCATTATGATTTCATTTGTATGAATAATTTTACCAAGATATTTGTAACCCTCAATTTTATTTTATTAATGATTTTTATCATTATTATTGTTACCTCAGAAAATTGAACAATACATTACATGTTATTTAATACTTATCTTGAGTATCCTTTACATTACTATCACTTGATAACTATAAGAATGTTTTTTGAAACCTTGAATCATTAATTTATAAAGTTGCTTGTTTTATATTCATAATCTAGATAGCTTGTGAATTCTTTCTTTTGTCTTCCATTTTAATAATGAAATGTGATTTATGTACCACTGCTGTAAAGCATTTTTCAAAAAGAATTATTGTACTCTTCTATTTTAAATGAATTTGTCTCAGTTTGTTATCTTAAAAGCCAATTACCAGTTATGTTTTACTTTAAATTGTATCTTTAACTTAATTATGTTAATTTAGTATGGTATTTTTTCATCACATCATTTTGGCTTTAAACAGGATGTAATATCCGCACTTACGACTGTGCCAAGGTTATAACTGCAAGTCATACTGTGCGGTCAGCAAATAATGTTATACAATTCCCACGCTGTTCTTTTCCAACGAAGCTCTCCAATGAATTGGTCTGCCATGAAGCTCTCCAAATGAATTGGTCTGCAATGAAGCTCTCCAATGAATTGGTCTGCAACGAAGCTCAGCTACGAATGCTCTCCAATGAATGGTCTGCACAAACTGCTCTCCAATGAATGGTCTGCAAGCGGATGCTCTCCAAATGCATGGTCTGCAACTTGCTACTGCATGACTGCTCTCTACTATTCTCTATATTACACTGCTTAGTTATTACCCAGTGTTCCTATCGCTCTCTGATAACTGCAACAATCAATCAATGCACTGACCAATAGAATAACGTCTCTTATCCAGAAATATTTGTAATCAGCAAATATTTCTAGGAATTGTCGATCGCCATCACGTCAATGCACTAATTAAATTCCTCAGCTATCAGAGTGCGATCTAAAAACAGCCTTACGAATAAATTCTAGTTTTTCTGGAGTGCACAAAAATGTCTACCATTTTTACAAACACTACACAGGACATGTCCTAAAAAAAGTAACACATTATCTTTTTCCATGTGTTTATTTAATGGTATAGATGTCATGTATCAAAGTAGGCTTTTTATTAATGAATTAATTTATATTTTTTAAAAATTCTACAAACAGCATTTATTCTTAAAGAGTAAAGTTAAGGTTTAGTATTTCCAAAAAGGATTTTTCTGAAGCTATTTGTAATCTTTTGCACAAGTCATTAAAAAAATAATGAAACAAAAGATAATTGTGGAGATGTCAAAATACACATATTTATAAAAGTAGTATAATAATAAACTATTATAATTTTCTTAAATATGGATAATAGAAAAAGACAAAAATCTATCTTCAACTGAGTTTATTAAATTAATTTTTTTTTGGTTTATTGGCATTAAAAAACTCAGTGGAAGAAAGTTACATTTACTTTTCAATATGGGTTTTATGACAAGAATAAAAGGAAGAAAATCTATTCTATATCTTTCACTTCAAATATTAAATATCTAACCAGTTACATACAGGTAAGAGGAAAAAAAATTTTTTTTTAAATTATGAACATTATAAATTTTACTAAGGGTCATGCTGAGGACTAAATATATAAACCCAAAATACTATTTTCAGGCCATTAAACCCACACTTAATTATCTAAAGTAAAATCCTTCATCAATATAAAATTTATACTAGATTTAAATGAGGGTATCACAGTATAACAAATGATATACTGCAAGAAGGCCTATTCAGCATAAGAAATCTTATCTTCTTTGTCATCAGTGTTTGACACTTTTAAAATAAATAATAGCAAAAAATTTACTAAATTTTAGATAGTGAGAATTTTTGAAACAAAAAAAACGATGCTACCTTAGCAAAAAACAAAATATTTATTAGATAATAATACTTTAAAACAGGCAAAACTAACTATATGTATTGCCACACACAGCAAGCTAGAGTAATCAATGAATACCAGAAGGCTTGTGCATAAAATCCCCATCTAGTGCCTACTCATCCAATATCCCCAGACTAGTTTCGGGCTTGTGGCCTTCATCAGTGAGGAGCCTTGGATCTGAGAGCACTGCACCAAGAACTTAAGATCTAGTGCAACCCTCCAGCAGCCACCTTTTATCTCCACTTAACTACAAAACTATGAGATGGGGACTTTATGCACAAGCCTTCTGGCATCCATTGATTATTCTAGCTTGCTGTGTGTGGCAATACATATAGTGAGTTTTTCCTGTTTTAATAACAGTTATAAGCAAGCATAAGAAATGGTGATCATGTGATGTTTATAATAATATTTTCTGACCGATTAATTCATTACATTATAGAAAGCGAGAATTACGGAAACAAAAAAATGGATGGTACATTAGCAGTAAAAAAACAAAATATTTATTACATAATAATACTTTCTAACTAATTAATTCATTATATTATAGAGGTGGATTTCTTTCTCCTTATAATAAAATATATATTTTTTGTAAGTTATAATTATGTATTTTTTATTTTTTTTATAGATTTATTTATGTAACATATATATATATATAACTTATTAATATATTGATGTAAATAATTTGATAACATTAAGTAGAATGATAAAAATCTCCTTTATGTAGGTATGTTAGTAAAAGTATGCATGTATCATTAAAAAGAAAAAAAAAATAAAGAAAATAGTTTCATTTAAATTTGTACTTGGAATGAGTCTCTAAATATACATGAAATAATTCACCATAATTTTATAAAAGATTACTGCTAAAAAAACAAAAATTTAGATTCATAATCGGTAAAAAAAAATTGCATATATTCCCATGTCTATTATTAATTGAGCTGAACTTTGAACTAAGTTGTAAATGATCAAGTAGAAAAATGCTAATGAATCAAGGAGGTGAAAAACTGTAAAAAGAATATGGAAAGAGTTGTTTTTTTTTTAAAAAAATAAGTATTTTATTTTCTGTAAAAATGTGTACTATGATGATATCTGACTAGTAGAACCTTTATTATTTCTGGTAAATTTTTTTTCAAGACAGACTATGCAACTGTGCTTACATGTGACCAAATATGATGCTGAAAAAAAAATTTAAATCATCTCAAATGAGTTGAAGATGAATTTAAAATTGCTTTGTAGCCAACTGTTTGCTTTTCATTCACTTGAAACACCATACAAGGGCAAATCAATGTCATCAATCCACTTGAATAAACTGTCTCCATGTTTGCACTGTACATGAGATCATGTATTCAAATAGAATTGGTAAATATTATATATGGGGGTACTTGTGATATATAGACTTATTTTGATAATAATTGATAAATTACTTCTATGTTTAAATTACTTAAATAGAATTAGAAGAACTGTAATGTTTATAAAAAAGGTAGTGTATCTCATACAAAATTATTTAAAGAGATATATTTTATTATGAAATCATTTTAATAATATTTAGTTACAATTGCAGTGAATATTGTACTCATTTGTGTACATTTGAAGTTGTGTGATTTGATCATCGCCATTTGATCATCGCCTGAGTGTCTTATAAATTATCAACTAATTTGATCTGTGTGAGTTTGTTTTAAATATCTTTTACAACTGAATAATTATTCCAAATAAAAATAACTTATTGAACGATTTGATATTACTTCTTGAAATCATTTGTTATGTGTGACCATGATACCTGTTAGATTACACTAAGTGAACTATAATTTATAAAGTGTAGTTAATAATATTAACATAAATGATTAGATAAATACTTAAATCACTTATTGTTGTTGGTGTTGTGTTTTGGGTTTGTGTTACCCATGTCAGTGATTAAAACTAGTGGTTGCAATTGTACATTCACATGTATTTCTTTGGTAAGTTGTTTGTTTATTTAAAGAAAAGTTGTTTTTATTTTTTTTTTAAATTGTATTTTCATTGATCTTAAAGTGGGAAGATGAGAAGATATTGTAGGAGAATTGAAAAATAGATCAAATCAACTATTTCACACTATCCAATTTGAATAAATAAAAGTTATTTAGTAATGTCTATCTATTATCCTATTCATGTTATGAAGAAGATACTTATGATCAATGGTTTGGGCGGGTGTTCATGTACTAGTTTTTTGAGTCGTATATGATGCTAGTAAAAATAAATTGTAATCAATAATTTAATCAATAGAAAGTGTGATAGTATAGCATAATTTGGCTTCAGATAGGATCTGCTGGTGTTCTATAATTATCATCATGATATTGTGTGTTCACTTGTACCACCACAATGTATAACACTTATTCTAGTTAATTTATTATTATACAAATATTATTACATGTATTGGAGTTTGAATTCTATACAAAATATCAACACAGATGGGTAAAAATGTTTAAGACTTTCTGCTTTTTAGGATTTCAGTGATCACATCTAAGAAAAATCTCAAAAATCATTGGTTTGGATTAACTGTATAAAATGCTTTTTGTTAAGCATAATAATTTATTAATGCAATATGGTTTGTTTTATTACAGAGTTTATTACAGAATTTCTCTATTTCTTTTAATGAAACTATCATAGAATTGTTTCATGTGATTATATACAGTAAAAGCAAACTCAGGACATGGTTCCTCACCTATATGTAGGTACACCTATACATGAATTGAGGACATTATGTCTAGAATATAGCAAATACAACATAGAAAATGATACTTTAATTAAGTACAGTCATATTTTCAGATTTTAATGGATTCACTCCTTGATAATTTCTTGGGACCTACATTGTGTCCAGACTAAAGGTCACACTGACAATTCTCCAATGCATCAACTATAAAACACTATAACCCAAAATAGTATTAATCACACATGGACTGCTCAATAAACATTTTGATATTTGATATCCAGACATGCCAGAGTAAAAAATGAAATGAGAGACCAATAAATTTATGTTGCCTTCTTTTCTGCTTTTATCTTGTGTTAATATTTTTCATTCATTTTAATTATTAAAAAAATACAAACTAACCAAAAAGAGATTCATGTCAGATATGTAAATGACTGAATCCAACTATAGTTTGATAAGTAAACATTTACTATAAACTTTGTTATAGTTATAACATTTCTGAGAACAGGAAACAAAAATAAGGGTTTGAACTTAATTTATACTTCAAGAAGTTTTAACTTCATATTTTGTTGTTTTTTGTCATGTATTGGTGTTACTGTTATACTTTTGTAGACCATCCATAAGTGGTGTGCAGCTTTTAAACTCACATTTTTAGGGTATAATATGAAGGGAATAAGGAATATTTCCATATTCACATGTATCCCAACAGCCCACACATAAATCAACCAATATTGATCTGTTTCTCATTTGTTTTGAGACTTATATGTTCATGGTGATTTGGTTCCATGTCTCTTTCCCCAGTAATCACTATTATTAGACTGATGAGCATTTAAGGATAGTCTTATCATACTTACCTGAGTGTAAGGAGTTGGGGCTATGCTTTTTCCACCTCTCTAAATCCACGTGCTTGATCACAACTGTGACTTAAACTCTACATCAGCTGTGATCTCACTCATGTTCACTGCACTACACATTGAAAATTTATAGCAAATAACAAAAATTATAACATTTTAGAAAGTTTGTTTTGTTGTCACTTATTTTTTTATATGAATTTTCCCCAGGTTTAATTATTAAACAAGAATATTTGTAAATGTAATTTATATATTCTGCAAACAAATATTCAACAATAAATCCAATAAACTAAAATTAAGAAAGTGAGTGGTTATTTAAGGAATAATATTTTATTAAAATCCATTAAATATTTAAAGGATAAATTGTTAATAAAATTAGAAGAAACATACACATGCATATCCAGATAATATTATTAATCAAATAATTCAACAGTTACTATTTTACTTTTTTATGTTTCTTCTAGAAGCAATCCATGGATAAAAAGGAATGTCTTTATTGGTAATTGAAATCTGTAATTAAAATTTTTAATTACATTTACTTTGCAAGCATTGAATTAGGCACAAGTCAGGGCATAAATTATAACTTACCAATAAGATTTATAAGTTTATGTAGATGATAGGTTCTTGTAACATACATGTAATTCTTGGATTGAAAAAGCTCATTGTAGTTTGATTTCATCTGTTGATATTTTCATATTTCTGCTCTGCTTCAAGGCTAGACTCAAAAACTTTTAGTGACCTCCTTATGATTAAAATGAGTGCAATGCTCTGATTTTTACTCCTGTATGATGATTTAGATTATCAATATGAATAGTTCTTGATAAAAAATTTCTCTACTCAGGACCAGCAACAAAAACAACTTTTTTCACAGTTGTCTTTTTTTATATGCTCAAGCAGTTTTCAGATTTCTGCATATATGTTTTTTTATTATTTGTTTTATTATCAAAATACAAGTTGACAATCTTGTACATTTCTTGATGATTTTTAGCTACAAATTTGTCTTTTTTATTAAGAAGTGTGTCCATCTTTAATTATTGATAAAAGGTATTATTTTGATATTAATCATTTTCTTTTATCTTTTTAGGTTAGTAATTTATATGTGTTTTCAGTCTCTCCAATTTTGACTTTAATTGAGTAGTTACTATCAAACACAACAAACTTTCAGTGTTTATATCAAAAAATAAAATTATACTAACTAGAAAAAAATTGCATCCATTGACAATTTGTAGATTTCACTTCTTCTAGCTTTTAAATCTTACCAAATGCCAATAGACTTGCATCATATATATATAAATGATAGAACACACACACACACACACACATATATATATATATATAATTGAAAAAATATTTTTAACAGATTACAAACAGTTACAAACAATCCTTAAATCCACAGAAGTACTTTCGGTTACTTTCTAACCTGCCTCAACTGCCATTAAATTCAAAAACAAAAGCGGAAACAAATGTCATCAATTCAAATTCCATGAATCTCATATTTTAATGTTAGAAGCTTATAGATTTATTAAATGCGTTTTATTTCTGTTTATAAAAATTGCCTTTTTAATTTTTCTTTTACTATGGTTTTTCTCTTCATGAAGAATTTTCACATTTTCAAAATTAAATTTAAATTTATATTTACATGTTTTTTCGTGATCAAAAAAAACTGGAGGAGATATTAAATCACCATTATTTTTATGTTTTACATGCTTATATAACAATTCATGTTCCTTCAATCTTTTCTCAATACTGCACCTAGATTCACCTATATATGATAGTATACAATCACAAAAAATTTGATATATGACATTACTTTTTTGCTTGACAGGTATGACATCCTTAGAATTATTGACTAATTTATTAATATTGTTTGGAACATAGAATGAAACATTAAACACATTCTTATATAAATCCTTAAAAAATTTCACTTGTGGATTTGAAATAAATGGAATAGATATTCATTTTTTACTAGTAATCTTCATTTCTTTTAAATTATAATATTTTTTTTAAATTGACATAAAGTATTGCTTATTTGTTCCATTTTATAACCAACATCAAGCAATTCCTTGGCAAATATCTCAATATTTTTCAGTTTATCACTTTGGTAACGACATAATTTTTCATTCCGAAACAGAAAAGATTTAAAACTTGCCATCATATGCATCATTGGTACTTTTGATTTACAATTTATATATCCTCTTATTTGCAGTGGCTTAATAATTAGTTTATAATTTAAATACTGTTATCTCTTGTGATCATTAAATCTAAATAGTTAATCTTTTTGTCCTGTTCTTCTTCAATAGTCCATTTCAAGCCAGATTAACTATTTAGATTTAATGATCACAAGAGATATCAATATATTAAATTATAAACTAATTATTAAGCCACTGCAAAAAAGAGGATATATAAATTGTAAATCAAAAGTACCAATGGTGCATAAGATGGCAAGTTTTAAATCTTTTTTGTTTCGGAATGAAAAATTTTGTCATTACCAAAGTGATAAACTGAAAAATATTGAGATATTTGCCAAGGAATTGCTTGATGTTGGTTATAAAATGGAACAAATAAACAATACTTTATGTCAATTTAAAAAAAATTATTATAATTTAAAAGAAATGAAGATCATTAGTAAAAAATGAATATCTATTTCATTTATTTCAAATCCACAAGTGAAATTTTTTAAGGATTTATATAAGAATGTGTGTAATGTTTCATTCTACGTTCCAAACAATATTAATAAATTAGTCAATAATTTTAAGGATGTCATACCTGTCAAGCAAAAAATAATGTCATATATCAAATTTTTTGTGATTGTATGCTATCATATATAGGTGAATCTAGGTGCAGTATTGAGAAAAGATTGAAGGAACATGAATTGTTATATAAGTGTGTAAAAAATAAAAATAATGGTGATTTAATATCTCCTTCAGTTTTCTTTGATCATGAAAAAACATGTAAATATAAATTTACATTTAATTTTGAAAATGTGAAAATTCTTCATGAAAAGAGAAACCATAGTAAAAGAAAAGTTAAAAAGGCAATTTTTATAAACAGGAATAAAACGCATTTAATAAATCGACAAGCTTCTAACATTAAAATATGAGATTCGTGGAATTTGAATTGATGACATTTGCTTCCGCTTTTGGTTTTGAATTTAATGGCAGTTGAGGCAGGTTAGAAAGTAACCGAAAGTACTTCTGCGGATTTAAGGATTGTTTGTAATTGTTTGTAAATCGTTAAAAATATTATTTCAATTATAAATAAATAAATAAATATATATATATATAATTTCAGATTGTAACATTCTTAATAAATTTAACACAGAAAGTGATTTTCGATTAGTAAGATATAAAATATGTGTTAATGCAAAACTACAAAAATTATTAAAACAATGATGTTTACAGTTGATATTTCTAATCTTCAGAAACATTCTAATGAATTTAAATTAGAACTTACAAATCGGTTTCAAGTATTAAGAGATTTTGAACATGATTCAGGTTTGAATGAACTTAATATGAAAATAACTGATACACTTTTAAAAACTGCAACAAAGATAGCTAATAAAAAGCAGCAATTGACCAATAAAATTTGTACTGAGACTAGAGAATATATGAAGAAAAGAAGGAGTATGAAGATATACAAATAGAATGCATTAAAAAGAATTGAATACCTCAAATTTTGTAAAATGGTGTGGAAAAAAGTTGAATATGTTATAAGAATATATAATTGTGAACTAGCAAGGAAAGCTGTAGAAGAGAATAAAAGTCTCAAGAGTTTAAAACAAAATTTTGGTATTAGTAGGAAATTTATATCTGTAATAAGAAAAAAAGATGAAATTATTACTAAAAAAAGAAATGACATCTTGAAATGGGAAGAAGACGTTTATCAAGAATTATATAGTAATAAATAACAAGTACTTCCTATATCTATTACATCTTTTGAATTGCCCAGAATTTTAAATGATGAAGTGAGACATGCTATTAATTGTATGAAAAAAAAAAGTTCTGGGTAATTATGAAATTATAATTGATATATTAAAAGAAGTAGATGAAAAAATAGAAATTTTTTTAACAAAGTTATATACTAAATGTCTAAATGATAAAAATGTACCAGGGAAGAATGCAGTATTCATATTAATATATAAAAATGGTGATAAAAAGATATTAGAAATTACAGACCTATCAGCCTTTTATCAGTTTTATACATAATTTTTATCAAGATAATTACAACTTGTCTACGGAGAACATTGTATTCCCACCAACCAAGAAAACAAACTGGATTTAAAAGTAGTTTTAGTAAAATAAATTGTATTCAGGTATTGAGAGAAGTTATAGAAATGACAAATGATTATGAGTTGTCATTGTGTTTTGGATTTGTAGACTATGCAAAAGCATTTGCTTCCATAAACATTTTTTTAGTGATTAAGCATTGGATCATCAATGGATAAATCCAGCATATTGTCATATTTTAAAAAAATATTTATAAAAATGCAACAGCAACAATTAGATTACATAATGATACTAGGAAAGTCAACATTGAGAAGGGTGAAAGACAGGGTGACTTCATATCTCCAAAACGTTTTACAGCAGTGCTGCAAAAAGTATTTTATGGATTAAAGTGGGATGCTAAAGGAGGGAAATTAAATGGAGATTATTTAAGTCATTCAGACTTTATAGATAATGTAGTTGTTTTTTCAAATAATGCTTAGATCTGCAGGAATTGTTGCAGAAGTAATCAGATGAAAGGAGGAAAGTAGGACTAAAGATAAATGTTAAAAAGACTAAAGTAATGTTTAATGGATTTTTTTTCAAAATATAAAAATAAAGAATGATGATAATGATTTAGAAGAAGTTAACTGTTACAAATATCTTGGTCAGATTACTAATACAGATGGAAATATAATGGATGAAATGAATCCTAAAATTAAATTTGGTTGGAGTGCTTTTGATGAAAATATGCCTATTTGTTTGAAAAGGAAGGTTTTTAATAAATATGTTTTACCAGTTTTCACTTATGGATCTGAGACTTGGACACTTAATAGAAAAGCAATACAAGGACTTCAGACCACTCAAGGAATTATGGAAAGATGCATGTTGGCATTAACAAGAAGAGATCGAAAATGCAATATATGGGTAAAAGAACAAATAGGTGTTACTGACCTCATTGAAAAAATTAAAAGACTGAAGTGAAGTTGGACTGGACATATTGCTAGAAGAGATGATAATAGATGGACAATTGAAATCTTAAACTGGATTTCAAAAGATTGTAAAAAACTTAGAAAGAGACCACATGTTAGATGGATGGATGAAATAAGAAAGTGTACAGGAATGATGTGGAGAAGAGAAGCTAAAGACCAGAGAAGATGGATTGAACTTGGAGAAACCTTCATTCACAGTGGATTGATAATGGTTGATGAAGATATATATATATTGAAACAGTCAAACAGCCCAAGATTGGGCTACATGGTTTTATCTACTTAGAAATTACTAATCTTAATTCAAATCCTACATCCCATCTCACATTTTATTTCTGTGGGTATTTAAATATATATATATATATATATATATATATATATATATATATATATATATATATATATATATATATATATATATATATATATATATATATATAATTAAATAATAAAAATACCCCCAAACAAAAAAAAATCAAAACAAAAAAAAAAATAATATTAAAAAACACCCTAAAAAACCACTCCTCCTACAAAAACTTCCAAAAATAAAAAAAATAATAAAAAAACAACAAAAAATTACTATAAAAAAAAACCACCCCCAAAACCTTCCCCCCCCCCCCCCCACTTATTATAAAACCACTCTTAAAAAAAAAAATTTCCAAAAAAAAAATTTTTATAAAAAAAACACAATTCTTTTTTATTTTTTTTTTTCTCTTCAAAAAAACAAAACTTCCCTTCATCTAAATTGAGGGTGGTGCCTGTATTTTTTTGAGATAAAAAACAAATAAAAAATTTAAGTTTTACTTCTACTTTTATAAACCCTTCCCTCTTTCTTTAAACACAAACTACTCAATCTATATAAAACATCTTAAAAAAAAAAAAAGAAAAAAAATAATCACACCAGAAAAAGTTTTTTTAATAAAAACTTTCTTTTTTTTCAAAAAATCTTTTCAACCCCTTCTTACCCAAAAATTTTTTTAACCCAAAAAAATTATTTTTAATACAAAATTAATAAGAAAATAATAAATTATTAAAAAAATAATTTTTTTTACAATAAATATTTAAAAATATTTTTAAAAATAACAATTAATTAAAAATATTTTATAATTTAAACCCAAATTATTTTTTTACTATTAATATTTTTTTAAAAAAAAAAAAAAAAAAAAAAAAAAAAAATATATATATATATATATATATATATATATATATATATATATATATATATATATATTTCTGAGAAGTGCACCTAAAAATTGTACATTTTACTTTTCAATAACATTTTCCTATGATTAATTCTTTTCCCTATTAAAGAGCATAGGTGTGACTCAGATATACTTACAAAACATTAACATTACAAACATTTTATTGTATGTTTATGAAAGAATTATTATTCTTTTATATTATTAAACTATATTCCTGTAAAATCCAAGATGGAAGATGCAGACATAAATTGTTCAAATTAATACAATGGGTGGAAACATAATATTGTTTCAGTTTTGGGAAAGAATTTTTAATTAAAGTCTTACTATCAATAAAATGGGGAATAAAACTAATGGATTGTACTTTTGTTATAAACATTTTCATCAAATCTATTTCCAATCTAGAAATAGATTTGAATACCTTTTTAAACATTATCTAATGACTGCATCTCCAAGAACAATGGACAAAAAAATGATAGATTTCTGTTAGATTGATGATTATGCAATGAGCTAGGGTTTAAAATTAAAAGCATTCCACAAATACCTGAACAGGATATAAAATGGGCTGATTTTGAATCATAAAAAAAATTGCTGAGAAAACTTACTTCACATCACTCTGAAATATAAGATGATGAACAAGTAGAAATCCAATCACTTTTCCCAATGCATGTGGATTATCTTCCGCTAATAGAGATCTTCCAGCTGCCCTGAAATGAAAAAAAGCTTGAAATGATTCTTCAAAGCTGAATTGATGCTTGCTGTCACTAAAACATGAATCCTTTAACTGCCATGCATGAGCCGGACTGTTAAAATAAAATTTTTAAATTATGCAATGTAACTATTTTTATGTTACAATCTGAAAGTAAATCTAGCTTAACTAAGCTCAAACTTTACTATCAAGATTTCTTCTAATGAATTATTTAACTTTATATATTTCTAATATGTAAAAATGTTATTTACTCTCAAATAATTCCTATCAATCTAATTCTCTTTCATATACTCCAACTTTCTTTAATTTTGGTGTGGTCATTTATTTACATGCATTTATTATTTAATTCTGTATTTGTTTTATTCTATTATTAATATGCCAATCTAATGCAAACAATGGAGCTTAATTTCTAAAATCCTTTTGTTTTCTTTTAATTAAACCTCCATGCATTGAGGTAACTCTCAGCAGATTGTTTTCATGAGTTTGCAATTTATTTTGTGTTCTAGTATAAAAATTGTTGTTTTAATTTCGAATATAATGACATAATTATAACTGGAGTAAATCAATCACTAAGACCAATTATTGCTTTGAAGTATTTTTAAAATGTTATTTCATCAATTCTGCAAAGGAATCTATTATTTGTTTTTTCTATATAACAGCTTGTTTTGAGTTCATTTTACATACTCTTGAAATATCAGCTATTTAAGGATTACAGTTACTTTAAAATATACAAATGTGTGATTGAATCATTTAAATGGCAGAAGAAAGAGTAAATTTAATGTTTCTTTTACTAAATGAATTTTTATAATAAACCAATAATCAGCTTTGTAAGCTAATGCACATGCGCTTTGTGGATCTTAATAATAAATGAATACTCTCATTTTTCCAATACAAGATAAAGTCTTTGTGAAAGAATAGAATGAATCCACCTATTCTTTCAACCCAAATGTTTAAGTATGGGCAAATCTTAAGTACATCATGCTATATAAAATAAATATCTCAATTACATATGTTTAATTTTATTTAAAAATGATGTAGCATAAATTCTAGTAAATTTTGCAGGTGTGATTTCCATTACTTGAGATTTTCTCATACTTAAATGTTTGGGTTGAAAAAATAGGTGGATTCATTCTATTTTCACAAAAACTTTATCTTGTATTGGAAAATGAGAGTATTCATTTATTGTTAAGATTTACAAAAGGCATGTGCATTAGCTTAAAAAAATATTAGTTTATTACAGTTCAAAAACATTGTGCTATATAAAATAACTATCTCATTTACAAATATTTAATTTCATTTAAGAATGACATATTGTAAATTCTAGTAAATTTCACAGGCGTCATTCATTCAGACATAGTAAAAGTAATTTAAAATGATTGTTTAATATCTTCATGCTTTCATTTCCAGTACTTAAGATTTTCCCATACTTAAATGTTTGGGTTGAAAGAATAGGTTGATTCATTATATTCTTTCACAAAGACTTTATTTTGCATTGGAAAATGAGAGTATTTATTTATTGTTAAGATCCACAAAGTGCATGTGCATTAGTTTAAAAAGCTGATTATTAGTTTATTACAATTCAAAAACATTGCACTATATAAAATAAATATGTCATTTAAATGAAATCTTGTATACAATACTACAAGAATATGCAGCTACACACAAACACAGGGTCAATCTAAATAACACTGCAGTTTGATCTTTTTATAATACAAAGCAATACACAGGCATATATAAGTGAAAACCATCTGCCTTTTTGGGTTTTCCTTTTTATATGAGTGGAAGCGCAATGAAGGTCAAAATCCAAAACAAACTCAAAGAAGAAACAGACAAATTACTACTTCAATCTCAAAGACATATCTCTCAATATACTCCAAAATCCAGCTATTTAACCAGCTAGTCATATTAAAAATCACCTAATGCTCACCCATTGTCACTTTTTCTAAAGGTTTTATAAACAAAATTTTTCCATATGCAATAACCTTTTGTGGCAGAGGAAGACAGTGTCAATTTCTGCAAAACAGCTTACCAGACCACCCATTCACAATGGTTTAGGACTTCATAGTATTTATATTTTCCATCTACAGAAGGCCACAAACCTAATACCAACAACAGTCAAACACTTTCCAATGTTTGAATGCCTTCTTCAAATAACACCAACAGATAGGTCACCCCCTGCCTATGACCAACTATCATCCATAATCAATTATATAAAAACCACATCTCCACAGATATCTCTTCAGACAATATACAAGTACTCATACTGGCAAATTTACTCATTAATCTATACAAATTTAATCCATGACACCAATTTGACAATGCTTAGAATCAACAATCTACAATTACTTCATAAGTTTAAAAAATGGTCTCTGAAGCCAAAGTATGTTGATTTTTTTATTGAGACTAAACCTGCCCACAACATATTTTCTGAGATACTAAAGATGACACACTAACATAGGTCCATTTTGCCCTCTGTGTCATAGGGCTGAAGAAACACAGCAACATATTTTCTATCTCTGTCCAGCACTAGGCAGAATTCACTATATCATGACAGGAGCATATAGACAATCTAACAACCATTCAGACCATCTTTAATTCATATTGCAAAGAGTTCTATCCCATCAGTCCATGCCATGACTTTTGTGCTTTATGCATATTGGTGCACTAGATGCACATTCACCTTAGGTAACAACACAAAGTGACATCCATCAATTTTCAATATCAAACTGCTTAAATTACAAGCCAGAGACATTAAAATTGCACATCCAGACATTTATGCAGCAACATGGTCACTGATGTACACAACAATCAAACCTCTAAGATTGCTCTATATAATTAACAATCTGTACCAGCAACCATTGTTTTTTCTCCAAAAATGTGACATGTATCTACAAATAAAATACAGAGAATGTCATCTTTGACTGCATATTATTAATATAGAGAACAGTATAAACAAAATCAGGACACTGGGCAGCAAACTAAGCCAGCAGTGCAATAGATATACAAGTTGATGTTTGCAATTGAACAGTGATAACACAAGACTTTTGAGAACTCAAATTATAGCAAACAATACTCATTAATGTATGCATATGTATTTGCACTCCCCCTAAAGGCATTTTCATAAAACATATCCAAGAAGAAATTAGTAAATGAATAGATTAACTACCATGCCTACCCCAAACTCAGTGTAAATATCTTTCCCTCCTAGTTTAGTTTTATTTTTTGTTCCATCACATATAAAAATTAAACTTGCACCATTTACTAGCAAGGTAAACATGTATATGGAATGGCTTATAGCAAATGTAATTCTATGGTCATGAATAAAGGTCTTTCTTTGAAAACAACAACAACAACAGCAGCAGCAACAACAACAACAACAACAACAACAACAACAGCAACAACAGCAACAACAACAACAACAACAACAACAACAACAACAACAACAACAACAACAACAACAACAACAACAACAACAACAACAACAACAACAACAACAACAATAACAATAATAACAATAATAACAATAATAACAACAATAACAACAACAATAACAATAACAATAACAATAATAATAATAACAATAATAACAATAATAATAATAATAATAATAACAATAACAACAACAACAACAACAACAACAACAATAATAATAATAATAATAATAATAATAATAATAATAATAATAATAATAATAATAATAATAATAATAATAATAATAATAATAATAATAATAATAATAATAATAATAATAATAATAATAATAATAATAATAATAATAAAAAAACAGGTACAATCATTAATCACATAATGGTTGCTTTTCAGGGAAGATCAATACCTAGCATTAGGGCAGCCACGTTTGTACTATACGCGTACTGGTGCACCAGATGTACTTTCTTAATTGGCAATAATACCATATGACACCCAGCTACATTTAGCAACAAACTGTTACACATTAGAAATAGAGGTAGAATAATAACCAACCCCACTTATATGCAGCAACATGGTCATTGTTAAGGCAACCATCAATGCTGTGAATGCTACAAAAAAACTATCATACAACTAACATTCAAAAAGACATGCCCACAAAACTAAGCTCATCAAACTTTAGAACTCTAATTATTTTTGTTTGTTTTTTATTCTTCATATTGTTATAGTCCATTAACCACAAAGTGTAACCATTAAATTTTCTTTATATATATGTTTACCCTAATATTATTCATTGTATGTAAAATTTGAAATTTTCTAGATGTAAACTTTTGTAAACCAATGAGATCAATAAAGCCTTTATTGAAATAATAATAATAATAATAATAATAATAATAATAATAATTTGTTTGATTACAATTGCAGTTATAGTACTTTTCCAAATTTAGTTATTACTATTAATATCATCATCATCATCAACCATTATCAATCCACTGCAGGATGAAGGTCTCTCCAAGTTTAATCCATCTACTCCGATCTTTAGCTTCTCTTCTCCACAACACCCCTGCACATTTTCTTATTTCATCCATCCATCTCACATGTGGTCTCTTTCTGGGTCTTTTACAATTTCTTGGAATCCAGTTTAAAATTTCAATTGTCCATCTATTATCATCTCTTCTAGCAATATGTCCAGCCCAACTCCATTTCAATCTTTTAATTTTTTCAATAAGGTCAGTAACACCTGTTTGTTGTCTTACCCATACATTGCGTTTTCGATCTCTTCTTGTTACTCCCAACATACATCTCTCCATACTCCTTTGAGTGGTCTAAAGTCTCTGTATTGCTCTTCTATTAAGTGTCCAAGTCTCAGATCCATAAGTAAGAACTGATAAAACACATTTGTTAAAAACCATCCTTTTCAAACACATAGGCATATTTCCTTTTAGTATCAAGTTATTTCTACCAAAAGCACTCCAACCAAGTTTAATTCTATGATTAATTTCCTCCATTATGTTTCCATCTGTATTAATAATCTGACCAAGGTATTTGTAACTGTTAACTTCTTCTAATTCTTCATAATCAATCTTTATTTTCATATTTTGAGCAAATCGATTAAACATTACTTTAGTCTTTTTAACATTTATCTTTAGTCCTACTTTTCTACTTTCATCTGCTAACTCCTGCAACATTTCCTGCAGCTCTGAAGCATTATTTGCAAAAACAACTACATCATCTGCGAAATCTAAATGACTTAAATACTCTCCATTTACTTTCACTCCTTTAGTTTCCCATTTTAATCCACAAAATACTTCTTGCAGCACTGCTGTAAAGAGTTTTGGAGATATGGAGTCACCTTGTCTTACACCTTTCTCAATGTTGATTTTTCCAGTATCATTATGTAATCTAATTGTTGCTGTTGCATTTTTATAAATATTCTTTAAAATATGACAATATCCTGGATCTATACCTTGATGATCCAATGCTTTAATCACTGAAGAAATGTGTATAGAATCGAATGCCTTTTCATAATCTACAAATCCAAAACATAATGACAACTCATATTCGTTTGTCCTTTCTATGACTTCTCTCAATACCTGGATATGATCTATTGTACTAAAACCACTTTTAAATCCAGCTTGTTCTCTTGGTTGGTGGAAATCCAAAGTTCTCTGTAGACGAGTTGTAATTATCTTGGTAAAAATTTTATATAAAACTGATAAAAGGCTGATAGGTCTGTAATTTCTAATATCTTCTTTATCACCTTTTTTAAATATTAATATTATTACTGCATTCTTCCAATCTTCCGGTACATCTTTATCATTTAGACATTTGGTATACAACTTTGCTAAAATTGTTTCTATTTCTTCACCTGCTTCTTTTAATATATCAATTATAATTCCATCATTTCCTGGAGCCTTTCCTTTCTTCATACCCTTAATTGCATGTCTCACTTCTTCATTTAAAATTCTGGGCAATTCGGAAGATGTAATAGATATAGGAGGTACTTGTTCTTTATTACTATATAATTCTTGATAAAAATCTTCTACCAATTTCATGATGTCATCTCTCTTTTTAGTAATAATTCCATCTTTTTTTCTTATTGCAGATATAAATTTCCTACCAATACCAAAATGTTGTTTAACATTTTTGAGACTTTTATTTTCTTCTACAGCTTTCCTTGCTATTTCACAGTTATACTTTCTTATATCATTTTCAACTCTTTTCCGTACCATTTTACAAAATTCGAGATATTCAATTCTTTTTAATACATCATTTTTGTATATCTTCATATTCCTTCTTTTCTTCATAAATTCTCTAGTCTCAGTAGAAATTTTATTAGTCAATTGCTGCTTTTTTCTACCAGCTATGTTTGTTGCAGTTTTTAAAAGTGTATCAGTTATTTTCATATTAATTTCATTCAAATCTGTATCATGTTCAAAATCTCCTAACACTTGAAACCTATTTATAAGTTCTAATTTAAATTCATTAGAATGTTTCTGAAGATTAGGAATATCAACTGTAAATATTGTTTTTCTTAATAATTTTTGTCTTTCTAGTTTTACATTAACATGTAACTTACACCTTACTAATCGATGATCACTTCCTGTGTTAAATTTATTAAGAACATTACAATCTTGAAATATGTATTTTCTGTTAGTCAAAATATAATCCAATTCTGCTGTACCTTCATTTGGATGCTTCCATGTCCATTTCCTTTTAACATTTTTCTCAAAAAATGAATTCATAATATAAAGTTTTTCTTTTTCTGCAAACTCCACAAGTCTATGTCCTCTCTCATTTCTATTACCATAACCAAAATTACCTACAGCAATTTCATCTTTCATTTGTCTACCAATTCTAGCATTAAAGTCTCCCATAACAATTTTAAAATGTTGTTTACTCTGATCAAAAGCCTTTTGTACATCCATATAAAAATCTTCTACTACTTCATCACTATGAGAACTTGTTGGGGCATAAACCTGAATTATCTGCATTTGGTATCTGCTATTAAGTTGTATAACTAATCTTGCCACTCTGTCCGATATACCATCAATCTCCACAATATTGTTCTTCCACTTTTTATTTATAATGAATCCTACTCCACTTGTATTTCCAATATGTGTGCCTTTATAATAGAGTATATGTCCACTTTTTAAATCAATTGTTTCTTCTCCTTTTCTTCTAACTTCACAAAGTCCAATAATATCCCATTTAATATAAGACAGTTCTTCTTTATATTCTTGCAATCTTACTTCACTTGAAAGTGATCTGCAGTTGTAAGTACCTAAATAAAAAGTCGTCATCAAATGGCAGCCTGGGTCCACAATCAGGGGATTCTTACCACCCTCCGCCTTCGGCCACCAACCGCTGCCTTGGTTGGTGACTTTACAGCCTCCTGGGAATAAGGGCCATGCTTTATTTTTGTCTGTCATAATTGTATATATGTATTGGAAAAATATTTATCATTTACACAAACATTCATTCTGCCTTATCAGGCACTGAGAAGAAAGACCATGGTGTTTCTTGATCTTAAACTCAGAGGTAAAAAGCCAATAAAAAAATTGAGTTAAATTTAATTGAAAATTTTGATATTTTTTTACTTAATATTAAATTTCACATTCCATAAGAATGTTGAAAGAATATCCCAAAAAGGGTGATTTTAGTATAAGAGATGTAGATTACAATCAATAACAGTGTTGTTTTCCATTATAATATATATATATATATATTATATATATATTATATATATATATATATATATATATATATATATGCAATATAATACACAGTGATTATGTACAAGCACATATTTGCATTTTCACATGTAATATACATGTAACTTATTATATAAAATTCGTTGGCTCAAATTAACAGAATTCTAAATGGATTCTGTTTAGAATTGTCCAGAATCAATGAAATAAGTTCTGGAAAATTAAATTTTATTACATAACATTATGCTGACATTAATTGTGTTTTTAATTAAGGATTTTATTCATATAAGTTCCCTATTATAAAAGTGTATTTTTAACAAAAATGAAATATTAAAATAACATAAATAAATACACATATTTTTTCAACAAAGACAGTTCCTTTATAAATGTTATATATTGTCAGTCCAACATAATTGCTAACTTATATTTTAGTATGAAGTTATTTATTAAAAACAATATTGAATATCATTTTAAACTTTAAAGTTACTTGACTAGTATTTCAAACACCATTGACCCTAATATAAAAATGTTATGCAGTATCAATATTTGCATTATTATCAGTATATTAAAGTAATATATACATGGAGGAGACCATCCTATTACTTTCAGAAAAAAAACAATGCATTACAAAAATTGTTTAAATTATTTAAATTTAAATCAAAAGTATAAACATTAAATTGTAATAGTTTATGCCATTAAAATTAATGCAACTCACCAAATCTGCAAATTCATTTACTGCCAAACTAAAATTAACCTTATTATTTTGGTATTTTTTGTTGGCATTGTCAATTTTTATACTACTTTTAAGGCAGATATACTCCCTTAAATCATTTTTTTTTCGATTTATAAACTTTATTATATTTCAATTTCCATGCATTCCCTGAACCATCTTCTGCAACAGGTGGTTTTGAGGGGAACATGATGTTGTGGATGTTAAGATTGTCGAATAAAACATCAACAAAGCAGTAATCATTTAATTAAATAAAATGTCAGTATAACAGTAATTATCTAACAAGTCATTCATAGACAATTACTAAAATGATTCACATTTATGCACACACTCATTATACAATAATTACGTAATAACTAGACACATTTCAAATGCTAATTACATTGCAATATCCAAGCTTATTTAAGCTACTGTATATATAATCTGTTTTTAAAGGAAGTTACATATGTTTGTCTTGAAAACTGATAGAGTTTATATTATAACGGTTGGGGATGATAATGAAATTTCCAGTCTTACTGCATCTGCCGACAGAGCGCCACTAGGCTACTTTGAACCTAGAAAATTTATAAAGTTGACAGATATGTGCTGTTAAGATCACGGCCGTCAGCCCTAGTCACTAGCTCAAGTAGACACAAAAACTTACATATTTAGCAAAATATATTTTTAATAATAAATAATAATAAAGGCAATCACTGTCATTATTAATAACACACACACAAAAAAGATTTTATTTACGTATATAATTAATAACGCACAAACTTTTAAAAAAATAATTTTTATAATACAGGAAGAAATTTGTTTTCTTCGGTTTCATTATTATTTTATTTGTTTTTAACTTTTAATTTTAAATTTTAGAATGTTGGGTATAAATGAGCTACCTAGACGCACTCACAAATTTTCAAATCACTTGACTCCAGACTAAAAATCGCCACACCAATACTCGCTTCCAAATATATATCAGCAACCAATGCAATATGAACATGTTAGCATAGAATCATGCGACAGGAATGTGCATCTGAACAATGTGATATTATTGGAGAAAACATGAGCTTCAACCAGTATAGGAATGTGCTTCTATCTGGAGAAGGAATCATGTATGTATTAATAAGAGAAAAATGCTGCGTATGGATGAGAGAGCGGTCTTATCTTGCTGACTTATCTTCTCAATCCATAGAACTGGAATGGGTCAATGGTGCAAGAAATACCTCTGCATTCATTTCAATGATATGACTATCTCTCTTTGGGGTCATGCATTCAGTTGGACTCGTAGCCCTAGGTGATAACACACTTCACATCACATTGATATAAACGTCTATATATCTCTCCACCAGCACTGACACAACTACGAAACAAATAGTCTGAAATCAAAGCCTCTTTAAACTAACATATATTTAAACTAGTCTAACATTTAAATCATTTTATTAATTTAATAAAAAAAAATATTTAGTTTACAATATTTAATCTATTTTAAAATTATATTGCATTCAACTTATTTTTTTTCTTGTTTACACAAATAATATTTTTGACATTTTTAAAATTTAATAATGCACAAATAACGATGTGTTTCTATTTTTAAATTTAAGTTTGCAATAGTAAAACTCTACCCTATTACAAACAGATCTTTTTAGCATGAATAAACAAAAATAAAATACAATACATTTTGAAGAGATTACGTTTAACTTTAGATCAGAGTTTTAAAATGGCAAAGTTTATAAAAGATACAGAAAATTCAGGTTTATTCAGGAAAGAAAGTTTATAGTTCATTTTTTTAGACACAAATAAAATCCGAAAGATTTTAAGCTTAAGAGAGTTTATATTTGATATTTCAATTATTTATAAATTATACTTTCCTTTGTCTGAGCTCGTTCCTTCATGATGAAGATCTATGAAGACTTATGATGATTTCTGAAGATGTTTTATGAAGACGGTTCCAGTGGTTCGATTCTGGGATCCGTGAATAGGAAAGCTGTCTTCGGCCGGCCGCACCGAAGGAAGCCCGTTGACACTGACTACATTCTTAGTGACGGTGACAATAGCTTTTTAAAATTTTTCTGCTTTCAACAAAGACAATTGAATTTAAAGTTTTAATTTTCTGATTCTCTCCAACTAACTATTCCCTTTGAATTTTTTCTTTTTATAGTCATCGGGCACCTTATCTCTGGAATGCACGGATTCATCAAACATATTTCATTATTTATATTTTATTGGTTAATTCAGTTTGTGGCCAAGTAGATTTTGGGTTTATAGCTAAGTAAATTTTTCCACTGAGGTCTGTGTCCGTATCTTTGGGTGGGAAAAGCAAGTCTTTTGTTTCTATTTCAAAATCATTTTCCATGGTCATTTTGCCCTAAGGATCTGTTTGTAATTTTTCTTTTTAAGATTAAAAACTCTTCGCTATTATTAAAATCAAAAAGCTTTTTATTATATATTTTATTTAAAGATTAGACTCTTTCCTTCCATTCTATAATTTATTTATTTTTTAAAGCTTATTTTAATATTTAAATCAATCTAACATATTAATAAATTAATAATTCGTTATTTGTGCATTTTGACAGTTTGTTTTTAATTCTGTATTAGATAAAAAAAAATACTATTAAAATTTGAATGTAACGCATATATATATATATATATCCCGTTACAATATATAACTTAATTAATATTTGGTATGTCATGTATACATATTTATATATTGTAATTGTCAAAATATAATATATGAGGATGAAATAAATATCATGGGTTACATGGGGATATGTGATAACATCATCATCCTCACAGAATGTATAAAATATAAAATGAGTATAAGAATAAGCATAGAAAATTAATTTATTATAGCAATTATTAATACATTGCACAGGCTTAAACCTGTGTTTATATATGTAATATAGGCGGGATTCGAACTCAGACTTTCACACGACCCACTACTCTCAGTGCCATCTCATATTGCTGAGCCCCCTGATCACACACATGTTGAAAAGATAAATAATCACCAATATACGTATTTCATGCTAAACCAGCAATCATCAGTTGGTCTAGATTACTATCCTCACATATATATATAATCAGTATTCAGCTTTATATTAAGATAGCCAATCTTCATATTTTAATGGGAAGGCTTCAAACTATTCCAACTCACAACTTTTCAGCCCTTCATTTCATTGAAAATCTGATGATGGAATGTTCAAAGCCCTTGTTAGTGCCAAGGTTGTCATCCTACCCATGTTGACATATTAGTCATTCTGACCCCTCATGTATAGGAGAATAATCCATTTATACATACATATGTAAGAGATGGGCAGACCTTTTATACACTATTTATATAAATTAATACATTGCACAGGTTTAAACCTATGTTTATATATGTAATACAGGTGGGATTCGAACTCAGACTTTCACACGACCCACTACTCTCAGTGCCATCTCATATTGCTGAGCCACCTGATCACATACATGTTGAAAAGATAAATAATCACCAATTGTTGTAAACTATAATAAGTTGAAGTATCACCAGTGTTAAACATTTAATTGGCAGTCAACCAATGTTGCTGGAATCCAAAAACATATAATTGTAAAGAGAAGGTAAATACATAAATGTAGACCAACATTAAGGTCTTTGTCGGTCAGACAACAAAGAAAATAAGACATTTATATATAAGATAATTACAAAAAAAGTGTTTTCTTAATTATGGCAATGATTTAAAAAAAGACAAATCAGCATTACTCATTAAAAAATGTTCTCTAAATTCACAAATTTATCTCTATACATTTCTATAATGTGTTAAAGCTTTACCATTCAATTTACAACAAAGAAAGCCAAATTATATTCGTAAGCCTCCATCTAACAAGAAAATCTGAAACAAACAATAAATGGTATATTATATTTTTATAAACAATGCAATTTAAATTTATTTGCATGCACTAAAACTTAAATAAATTTAATAGTATGATTAAGAGATTTTTTAACTTTTTAAACTAGTAAAGTTTAAGCTATGCATATGTATTGAATATGCTTTCACACACATCTGACAATGTAAGAAATTTGGTATACAGATGTGATCAGCTATCACTTTCCACCCTATATAAAATAGTCTTTGAAATTAAATTAAAACTAGAGAGAAAGTGGCCAGTTTCCAAATCCTATTTTTCATAAAGAATATCATTAAAATTAATTTCTTCTAATTATTATAACTTTAATATATAATATATTTAACAAATTATTCTAAATAGTTGTGTACCCAAAAATATATATCTCAATATAAATTAATGCATGGAGCTAAATCTCTGCATAAGATTAATTACAATTTCTATTTAGAATAATAAAGAATTTATATGTTTTATGTAAATTTGAAATGATTATGACCCCGCCTGTTCGCTTTTAGTTGGTCTTTTATATTTGTTCTTAGATAGTTTACATACCATGCATAAGAAACATTGTATTTATTCCTTTGAATCATATGGTCTATAGGCAATTAATCTAAAGTATATACTACCTTAAACTCCAGAATTTTATTAAGAAGTTTTTATTTAAATATGACTTTTTGATGTGTCTTTTTTCTTGTTATGACTCACTTGTATGAAAGATTTTTTTTTTTTAAAAAATATAAATGTTTTTTTTTTTTATAACGATGTTTTAAAATGAATGGTACAAAGAAAAAAAACCATTATTTCTAAACTACTTTAAAAACAAAATAAATGTTAAGATAAATTATTTTGTATTTAACATTCTTTCATTTAAATTTGTTTTAAAAACTAAACAAATAACATTGCTTACCTACCACTATCATATTTTTATTAACAACTTACAAAAATTTGAAAATGAAATACTTATATGATTAACTAACTAATAATCATATAGTTCATTTTTGATAGGGAAGAGTGAATTGATGTTTCTATAATAAATCTAAATTACAAATATTTTTAGGTTAAAAATTTATATAAATTATGTAAATATAAATTATCAAACTTCTTTTATAAGGCATTCATTTACTAGTTCTATCCATTTTCTATAGTTGATACATTTATTTTTTCTATTGACGTGGTTATACGTATAGATTTGAAAACGGACATTTAAATATAAGTTTTTCTGACTGAATTTAACTTTGTGTTTTTGGATTATATTTTAATTTATTAAAATTGGCTTCATAAATAATTGCTTATCCATTATCATAGTATTTCTCAAATTGCATTGATAGCTGAACTTTTTCAGATTAGCATATTGAAGAGGACAAATATTGGATTTAAATAGACTTTATACGGTAGATACCTTTTTTTAATTTATAGCCAATAAGAGCAGTGTTGGCTTTACAATGGAGCAACTTCAACAAGTTATTTTCCAAAGAAATTAATATATTTTTATTTGCAATCAGTATCCTTACTTGGATTTCATGATCATATACACTTTTAATTAATTTTAAAGTGATAATGTTTCATATACCTATATCAATTTCTTAATTGAATTTTATCTTGGTACAAAAATTACATTAGCTTTACTTAATAATGGATTGTTTTTACTGCACTGTTTCCAAGTCAACTATAAACACAAGTTTGTAAAGCAAAAAAAAAATTAAAAAAACGTTTACCAACCTTCAGACCAAAATGTATATACTTTAATTATCGTATTTTTTTATTAAATTCTGTATTGTACATTTATTATTATGCAAGTAACACAACATTGAAGCAAACATTGTAACAAATTTTTTCAATTATATTTATAATAAATCTTTTTTAAATCTGAAATTTTTAAATCTAGTTACAAATTTAATTTGCTCATAATTTCATTTTATATAATAAAATAATATTATTCAATTATTTTTTAAATTTAGGTCATCAGATTTAATTATATATTTCAATATAAAATATTATAATTTTAAAATATTCTTATGAATCTTAATTCATCTATATTAATGCTAAATGATTTTAAAACTATGTTTTATAATTCTATCTCACAATTACTGTTCACCAAGTCTCATGTAGAAGGCTACATGAGCAATCATAAAACATATTAAATTTTCCCATTTAAATATAATTGACCAGGATTAGTCATCATCATCATCATCATCATCATCAACCATTATCAATCCACTGCAGGATGAAGGTCTCTCCAAGTTTAATCCATCTTCTTCGATCTTTAGCTTCTCTTTTCCACAACACCCCTGCACATTTTCTTATTTCATCCATCCATCTCACATGTGGTCTCTTTCTGGGTCTTTTACAATCTCTTGGAATCCAGTTTAAAATTTCAATTGTCCATCTATTATCATTTCTTCTAGCAATATGTCCAGCCCAACTCCATTTCAATCTTTTCTAAATAAAAAGTCATCATCAAATGGCAGCCTGGGTCCACAATCAGGAAATTCTTAGCACCCTCCGCCTTCGGCCACCAACCACTGCCTTGGTTGGTGATTTTACAGCCTCCTGGGAATAAGGGCCATGCTTTATTTTTGTCTGTCATAATTGTATATATGTATTGGAAAAATATTTATCATTTACACACATTCATTCTGCCTTATCAGGCACTGAGAAGAAAGACCATGGTGTTTCTTGATCTTAAACTCAGATGTAAAAAGCCAATAAACTCACCACGCTGGCTAATGCGTGTTGGTGAGTAGCCCATCCATGTTCATATACTATATGAATAATCACATAGTAATAACAACTACAATATATATGATCTCCTATATTAATTACATATTAAGCAGGGAACAAAACAAAATTATCAATTTACACATTTGTTAAAAGAGTATGAGCAAATAGCTTCATTATAAAGTAATTAATAAACTATACACATTCTAAATAGAGCATCATACAGATTAATGAAATCAAACATCTTTCATTTTGACAGGTTTTAAAAGAGATATATTATAAAACAGGTTGAATACCATTTAGAGATTGGAAGATAAAAAAACATATTATAGTAGCAAATAATATTTCAATGCACATATATATAATTGCTAAAATCAACTACAAAATTATTTTATTTCAAAACTTCTAGTAATATTATATCAATGCTAATTATCATCAGTGCCCTGACCAGCTCATGTTAATTGTTACTGCCCACGACTAAAATATTAATTATAGAGTGAATGATTTTAATAAAGAAATTTATTTTTATGCCATCCATATAATCTCAATGCAATCTAACTAGGTGTTTATTATCCATTTACAATATATATATAGTAATGGTCAGGTTTGTACATTTTCTCAACAATCTGAGAGTCCAGACAAAAGAGAAACAGGCTGACCAAGTCGGGATGGTGACACCCTACATCTGATCTTACCTCAACTCTCTGACCAGTGCTTGTAATGACCTGCTGAAGTCTACACTCAATACATTATTGACCATATTCTGTTAATAGAAAATCGGTAGAACATGAGACTTTTCCTTCTAACTAATACGAAATGACTTAACTAATGACTCATAAAGACTATGAGCAAAGATTGAGACTGAGAGGTGATATATTTTAGAAAATTTAATATATAAGTTCAGAATTAATAAAACATAAATGTACATAAGCTATTACATGCAGGTGAAGGTATATATGATTAACAGGTTAATAATCGAACTTTATATAAAAGTAAATAAATATAGATACAGAGTAGCTAACATTAAAATTCAGGTATATAAATGATTCACACAAAGGTGAATGTTATTTTACATATGATTAATATTTTAGCTTCACATATGATAAAACAAAATGTTACAGTGACCTAATTAACCTTTACATTGCCATTTTCTTTTTTATTACATAGGTATGGGTAATATGATACACAGTTATGCAGAGATTTATGCTCAGATATATGCCAAAAACTTAGCAAAAGAGTACAATCATACTAGATGGGAGGTATATTAGTTATCAATAAAGTTTTCATCTAATGTACGATACAAATTAAACAAGTTAACCCAGATTCTGATCAGATCAAGGCCAAAGTTATTTAATAAGATGGGTGGAACTGATGGAGTAAAGTCACTTCAAATTCTATGGTGTATAAAGTATATTAATAAAAGGGGTACATCTTGAAGGTGTCCTCGTAAATATTTATTATTAAGTAATCAGTTCTTTATACCACACTGCTTGCTATACTAATAAAGGAGACTTCTTTAGTCTAGAGGATCGAACAGCTACTTCAAAGATGAGACTCTTTGGTCTCTCTCAAATATCAAATACAAAATGACTTAGCTGTCCGAACTAACTGTCATGGTTTTACATTAAATCAACCCCAATGCAGACACATACATATGTAGAGAATATAGCAAGAAGGCTAAGCATTATTTGCTAATGAGCATCACAATTGCTCTGCAAATCTAATATAATCATTTTAATTGATTAAATATGCAAAATATGGAGCATCTAGCAGTATTACTGCCACTAATCAGTTTTGAAATAGCACATAATAATTACACTATAGGGAAATACTTAAAATCTGGTTTAAAAGTTATCTGCATTGCTTAAGACATATAATTACAAATTTACAGTATATTTTAGGAGTTTTTACAGGTCCAATATTCATTGCACATATACTGGAGAAAATCACTTTCACTTAAAAGCAAATAAATATTACTTATAATTATTTATTAGGCCATATTATATATTGTAATAATATCACTGGCAAAGAATATTAAGTACAGAAAGAAGTTTGTCTGTTTCTTTTAAGCAAATGAGCACAATGAGAACATATAGGTATCTTTCTTAGAATTAATAATTTGTCAATTTTCGTTCAGATTACTTTAGCATAAATCAAATATAACTATGATAAAGAATAGCTTAAATAATGGCTAAACAATAAATAAGAAGTTATTACACTTATCACTAAAGTTTTAGGGTTTAAACATTACATATTAAAATAAATTATGTGTATGTGTTTGATTATAATAATGACAATGATGATGAAGCAAGATTTGATAAAGTGACTAACTTAAAATAAAGATACATAGCAGATTTACATTTACATAGTAGAGTTATACAGGAAATATAATGAGTGCTAGCTTGATAGTTACTTTAAAGAATGAATGATATTTTAGCATACTTAACCGTAATTTTTGAGAGGAATTCTCGTAGAAGTTCATGTAAGGAAGGCTTCTCTGTGCATGATTCCTATTTCCTATGGATAGATGCAAATCTGGATTTTCTTGCTTTCTGATGCCATTCAGTAGATGCGTCTTCACCATTTTAATGTGGCTTATTAGATACAGTTTTCTTATGGCTGGGGTGGCTTACTGGGTACAGCTTTGTTATAGCTGAGGTGTCTTTTGGATATGGCTCCACTATTATCTATGCATCTGGTTTATGATTATAGGGTGGCATTTGCTGATTTTTTGACATAAGTTGATGGCTGTTGTAACCATTTGTAGAAACTCTAGTGAAAGATAAATGGCAACTCTCTCTTCCACTAGCCGATGGTTATGATCTTAGCAAAAATAAAAATATTTTAATATTTTTTCTGTGATATACTTTCTGTCTATGTATATATATATATATTAATAATAAAAACTGCAAATTTATATATATATACCCATTACACACCTCTATTTCTTTCCTGTGCTTACTATGTCACTTGTTTACTACTTCTTACTTCATGCTCTCAATTATCTTTTACCCATTCTAAAAAACTCTCCCAGGGTCCCTCTAGATGATCAAGTCAGGATTTATGACCGACTGATTTCTAAATTGACTTTTAGCTATAAGGCTACTTAAAGTAAAATGTTATTTTGGACAAATGCGAAAACTCGTAAACATCATTAGAGTCCACAGTTTTAAACAAAATTGTAAACCTAAAATAAATTAAAGAAAATGCTAATCTAGTCAATCTTTGACTAAAATATAATTTTAAGCAAAATTTTAACTTGTAAACAACATTATCATCAGCACTTTTAACAAAGAATACACTGGAAATAATTTTAAGTGGAGCCAAGGTGGTCAGTCTTTAATGAAATATTACTTTGAAGAAATATTAACTCATAAACAATTTTACCATCTGTATTTTTAATGTAGAATAAACTTGAAATAATTTAAAAGAACATTTAAGAATAATATTTTAAATAAATGAATATTTACTAAGTTTAAACATAAGTCCATACTTAAATTCTATCTGCACAAATTGTTAGTTTTACACAGTTTTGATAAATTGAGGGATATATATTATCCTTTCTGGCATCTATATTACCATCAAATAGGCACTTATACAGGCACATACACAACAATTCTTAAGAGCACATGTTCAGAGTTCTGAATTAAAGAAATACATGCAATTTGGAGTGAAATAACATACAAATAAATATACTAATATGACTATAGTAAGTGAAACAGGTGGATCTTTAGATTTGACTGTTTCAATATATATATATATATGATAAACAAAAATGCAAGTTAAAAAACTTGCTAACGCTTGTATTTATGTCCACAGATGGCGTCCTACCAAAAACACCTATCAAGCGTATATTTCGTTTACATAAACGTCAGAGTAGTTAGTATTCACTATCTCTAACTATAATTCCACTTTCAGATCATGATTTCAAGCTATTTGCTATCGTCAGTGAAAGACAGGAATAAAGAAACTAGATCTAAATACAAACTCTGAGCGTTTATGAAACAATTTCTATTCAGCTTGCAAGCGTGAATTTTTTAGACACGTAATGTCTTCAAACTCAGCATAGCAAACCAGATAGCTATATGGGTCTGATCTCAGTTCAGCATCACCACATAGTAGAAGCCTCTGCAATCTATATCATTGCAAGAAAGACCTCAAAGGTACATTTATGATAAACAAAAATGCAAGTTAAAAAACTTGCTAACGCTTGTATTTATGTCCACAGATGGCGTCCTACCAAAAACACCTATCAAGCGTATATTTTGTTTACATAAACGTCAGAGTAGTTAGTATTCACTATCTCTAACTATAATTCCACTTTCAGATCATGATTTCAAGCTATTTGCTATCGTCAGTGAAAGACAGGAATAAAGAAACTAGATCTAAATACAAACTCTGAGCGTTTATGAAACAATTTCTATTCAGCTTGCAAGCGTGAATTTTTTAGACACGTAATGTCTTCAAACTCAGCATAGCAAACCAGATAGCTATATGGGTCTGATCTCAGTTCAGCATCACCACATAGTAGAAGCCTCTGCAATCTATATCATTGCAAGAAAGACCTCAAAGGTACATTTATGATAAACAAAAATGCAAGTTAAAAAACTTGCTAACGCTTGTATTTATGTCCACAGATGGCATCCTACCAAAAACACCTATCAAGCGTATATTTCGTTTACATAAACGTCAGAGTAGTTAGTATTCACTATCTCTAACTATAATTCCACTTTCAGATCATGATTTCAAGCTATTTGCTATCGTCAGTGAAAGACAGGAATAAAGAAACTAGATCTAAATACAAACTCTGAGCGTTTATGAAACAATTTCTATTCAGCTTGTAAGCGTGAATTTTTTAGACACGTAATGTCTTCAAACTCAGCATAGCAAACCAGATAGCTATATGGGTCTGATCTCAGTTCAGCATCACCACATAGTAGAAGCCTCTGCAATCTATATCATTGCAAGAAAGACCTCAAAGGTACATTTATGATAAACAAAAATGCAAGTTAAAAAACTTGCTAACGCTTGTATTTATGTCCACAGATGGCGTCCTACCAAAAACACCTATCAAGCGTATATTTCATTTACATAAACGTCAGAGTAGTTAGTATTCACTATCTCTAACTATAATTCCACTTTCAGATCATGATTTCAAGCTATTTGCTATCGTCAGTGAAAGACAGGAATAAAGAAACTAGATCTAAATACAAACTCTGAGCGTTTATGAAACAATTTCTATTCAGCTTGCAAGCTGAATTTTTAGACACGTAATGTCTTCAAACTCAGCATAGCAAACCAGATAGCTATATGGGTCTGATCTCAGTTCAGCATCACCACATAGTAGAAGCCTCTGCAATCTATATCATTGCAAGAAAGACCTCAAAGGTACATTTATGATAAACAAAAATGCAAGTTAAAAAACTTGCTAACGCTTGTATTTATGTCCACAGATGGCGTCCTACCAAAAACACCTATCAAGCGTATATTTCGTTTACATAAACGTCAGAGTAGTTAGTATTCACTATCTCTAACTATAATTCCACTTTCAGATCATGATTTCAAGCTATTTGCTATCGTCAGTGAAAGACAGGAATAAAGAAACTAGATCTAAATACAAACTCTGAGCGTTTATGAAACAATTTCTATTCAGCTTGCAAGCGTGAATTTTTTAGACACGTAATGTCTTCAAACTCAGCATAGCATAAATGTACCTTTGAGGTCTTTCTTGCAATGATATAGATTGCAGAGGCTTCTACTATGTGGTGATGCTGAACTGAGATCAGACCCATATAGCTATCTGGTTTGCTATGCTGAGTTTGAAGACATTACGTGTCTAAAAAATTCACGCTTGCAAGCTGAATAGAAATTGTTTCATAAACGCTCAGAGTTTGTATTTAGATCTAGTTTCTTTATTCCTGTCTTTCACTGACGATAGCAAATAGCTTGAAATCATGATCTGAAAGTGGAATTATAGTTAGAGATAGTGAATACTAACTACTCTGACGTTTATGTAAACGAAATATACGCTTGATAGGTGTTTTTGGTAGGACGCCATCTGTGGACATAAATACAAGCGTTAGCAAGTTTTTTAACTTGCATTTTTGTTTATCATAAATGTACCTTTGAGGTCTTTCTTGCAATGATATAGATTGCAGAGGCTTCTACTATGTGGTGATGCTGAACTGAGATCAGACCCATATAGCTATCTGGTTTGCTATGCTGAGTTTGAAGACATTACGTGTCTAAAAATTCACGCTTGCAAGCTGAATAGAAATTGTTTCATAAACGCTCAGAGTTTGTATTTAGATCTAGTTTCTTTATTCCTGTCTTTCACTGACGATAGCAAATAGCTTGAAATCATGATCTGAAAGTGGAATTATAGTTAGAGATAGTGAATACTAACTACTCTGACGTTTATGTAAACGAAATATACGCTTGATAGGTGTTTTTGGTAGGACGCCATCTGTGGACATAAATACAAGCGTTAGCAAGTTAAAAAACTTGCATTTTTGTTTATCATAAATGTACCTTTGAGGTCTTTCTTGCAATGATATAGATTGCAGAGGCTTCTACTATGTGGTGATGCTGAACTGAGATCAGACCCATATAGCTATCTGGTTTGCTATGCTGAGTTTGAAGACATTACGTGTCTTAAAAAATTCACGCTTGCAAGCTGAATAGAAATTGTTTCATAAACGCTCAGAGTTTGTATTTAGATCTAGTTTCTTTATTCCTGTCTTTCACTGACGATAGCAAATAGCTTGAAATCATGATCTGAAAGTGGAATTATAGTTAGAGATAGTGAATACTAACTACTCTGACGTTTATGTAAACGAAATATACGCTTGATAGGTGTTTTTGGTAGGACGCCATCTGTGGACATAAATACAAGCGTTAGCAAGTTTTTTAACTTGCATTTTTGTTTATCATAAATGTACCTTTGAGGTCTTTCTTGCAATGATATAGATTGCAGAGGCTTCTACTATGTGGTGATGCTGAACTGAGATCAGACCCATATAGCTATCTGGTTTGCTATGCTGAGTTTGAAGACATTACGTGTCTGAAACAATTTCTATTCACGCTTGCAAGCTGAATAGAAATTGTTTCATAAACGCTCAGAGTTTGTATTTAGATCTAGTTTCTTTATTCCTGTCTTTCACTGACGATAGCAAATAGCTTGAAATCATGATCTGAAAGTGGAATTATAGTTAGAGATAGTGAATACTAACTACTCTGACGTTTATGTAAACGAAATATACGCTTGATAGGTGTTTTTGGTAGGACGCCATCTGTGGACATAAATACAAGCGTTAGCAAGTTTTTTAACTTGCATTTTTGTTTATCATAAATGTACCTTTGAGGTCTTTCTTGCAATGATATAGATTGCAGAGGCTTCTACTATGTGGTGATGCTGAACTGAGATCAGACCCATATAGCTATCTGGTTTGCTATGCTGAGTTTGAAGACATTACGTGTCTAAAAAATTCACGCTTGCAAGCTGAATAGAAATTGTTTCATAAACGCTCAGAGTTTGTATTTAGATCTAGTTTCTTTATTCCTGTCTTTCACTGACGATAGCAAATAGCTTGAAATCATGATCTGAAAGTGGAATTATAGTTAGAGATAGTGAATACTAACTACTCTGACGTTTATGTAAACGAAATATACGCTTGATAGGTGTTTTTGGTAGGACGCCATCTGTGGATATATATATATATATATATAACAAATCAATGTATATATTTCTTTAAAATAATATACATAAACTTATAAATAAATATAAGAAAATACAGTAATTAAAAATTTTTAAATTTGAACAAACACTATAAATGTCACTTAGGAGTGCTTTTGACAATCATCATAGTCTTTGTCAACTAATACTTTAAAAAGCCAACCTTTCTATAATTCTGTGATCTTAATGTTTGCTGCCTGTCTACTGATTAAGTTTTGCTTGTATTTATATATTAACATAGCTATTTTGATTTTTCTTTTATTATTATTTCTTTCAGTTTGCAATATTTTTACATTATAATAATTGAAATCAAAACCATAAATACATGATCTATTATGGTCATAAAAAACAGAAGGTGATAAATTATCATTATCTTTAGAATTCTGTTTCATATTTTGAACACTTTAATAACAACAAATGCTCTTTTGTTCTTTTCTCCAATGTGCATCTTGACTTACCTATAAATCTGTTACCATGCCTATACATCCACTTATAAATGATACAATTTTAATTCATAAATAAGGTTTTATCTTTAGAGTTATTTATGGTACTAGTTAGTTAGCCATACTGTGCCACTAGGCAATGCTGCAGTACCCATCCAGAACCCCCAAGAAGCTTGCAAGTGATAAATTTCTATCCAGAAATTGCAGAAATTTATGTAAAATTAAAATGCCTGAGCCAAGAAATTGAACAAATCATTCTAAAATCAGAAAAAGATTGAAGAAACCACTATAAAATACAAATTGCAAAAACAAAAATCAGTCAAATACATAAAAAAAACCTGCTTGCATGAAAAAATTGATCAAAAATAAGTCAAATAAAAATTAGAAAAAATAAATAAATCATGAATTGTATTTTGAAAAGCCTATGAAATAAAAGAAAAACTATAATACTAAATGTCAAAATAAAAATATGTTAAATTCTATTTAATCCTTTTTTTTTTCAAATCCTATGAAAGCAATAATTTAAAAAATGGTGGATGGTGGGAAAACTGAATTGCAGTGCATTTTAAAAAAAATTCATTGGACTTTTATTTAGTGCCTTATTTATTAATTTATTTAAGGTAGATGGTGCTTAAAATGCAATTTCACATATACCTTTATAAATTTTTCTTATGAAACTTGCCTGTTGATTTGAAATATATTGTATTGATATCCAAATTTTATTATGAGAAGAATTAACATCACTATTAATGTCATTTTTATATTTTTATTTATATTTTGAATAATAATTTTTAATAGTACAGTATAATAAATATGATCATAATTTTATCCAAAATTTACCAATTCATTAGAATACAATTTAATATTTTTGTGCTCCCAGCCATAAGCAACTCTTAGTGCCATTTGAATATCATTTATACAATCTGATGTATAATAGACCGAGCTCTAAATTATCCTCAGCAAATGTTGACTTACACGTAGATAAGCTTAAGAGACAAGTGAATCCACATGTTTTTTTTTAAATCATTGCTTACATGTGGGTACACCTCAATGTATAATAAATCAGTGCATATGTGAACATTTATTTATTTTTGTGTATATTAAAGTAGATATTTTTATAAATTCACAAACCAAATTATACCTATATTTTAATTTTAATTTTAGTTTACCCATGCTTAGAAATTGTAGGTGATATAAATTTGTACACACATCATTACATGTGTATGAATAAAAACAAGTTCATCATTAATAAATATTTTATTAACATTATATCAATTATAAATGAAGTGAAATATAGTGTGAAATATAATATAAAATTAGTTTAAGCATTAACAATCCAATATTTTTCTAGGTGAACAATGTATAACCTATTTTAAACCCACATTCTGATGTTATAATAAACAAAGAATTTAATATTCAAATAAAGAATTTAATAATAAAATGTTGGAAAAGGTTAAAAATTATTGGAAAAGGATGGTAAAAGAATATTTTTACATAAAAAAATATAATCCTACTTTAAATAGAATTAATGGAGTAGATAAGTAATCTAAAATAATGTATAATTAAAATGAATGTTTAAATAGGTTTAGGTAAATTGTCAAAAAGTTATTTTGTATAAAAAAAGATGTTTACATTTGTTTTATATTCATTTAAAGCTATAGTTTAGGAATGTAGTTTTGAGAATGGGTTTTAGATAAGATTTAAAAATGTGGGAGGTTATTTGAAATTAGAGTTGGTTTTTAAATTTGTATAAAAAGTTTCTTGGGTGATTTTAAAACATATTTTTAATTAAATAATGTAAAAGAAAGAGTAATAAAAAGTAGTAGTGGGAGAGAGATGTATATAAAATATAATTATGTATGTTTAATATGTTTGTTACTGTTTATGTTAATGTAAGATGAAGGTATTTATGTAATTGAGGTTTGTTTATAAATATGTATTTCATATTGTTGTTGCAGATCCCTGAAAATGAATGTATTGTACCGGTCAAAACATGTATATCCATCTAACATGAGCAGGAACTCACAAACAGTTACTTCAAACCCAGTCAAGTCCGAGATTTAAGTCAAGGACCAGCCTGGATTTGAACCCACTCTGTAAACCCCAGATTATACACCTAATGAATAACATAATAGTGATGGCACATGAGAATTAATTTTAATCTGGCCCACTAGCAAAGCATGAGAAGACAATGAGACATCTATTACTATGACTAAACTAAAATATATATAAGCATGGCTGTATTTTGCAAGTGGAGAAAAAGGAATTTGAACTACTTAAATAAGTTAGACAATAAAAATATAGTTTAATATACTGACAAATTATTATACATTTATAAATTAATTATATACATTAATGTGTGTGTGAATGAGCAAGCAGTCTACCAAGCGATAGAGGATTACATAGTGTCATTCACACTATTATTTCTTATATGCTCTTTATTAGCTAAATGATATATTAAAAAATAAGCACACATCTTTGGTGGGTCCAATATTAAAATGCCAATTAAATATTAGAAAGAATTACATAACATTGCCATTAATGCTTTGATTTATGGTTCTGAAACATGGTGACTAACATTATTTCTAGGAGCATCTGAAATTCATTATACATATGATATAAACTATTTTCACACCACTGAAGTCATCAAAATAAACAAAATACATTTGAAAGATTATATTTGCATCTATGACAAAATATTTAATGAAAAATTATTTTAACAATAGTAAGATGAACGCTTTATTTTTCCCAAGACATAATACACTCTTGGATACAGAAATAAGTTATGATGGTGGGACTGTATAAATCTGAAATAAATTTAATTAATAAAATAGAAGTAGTTGGCATTTATATATATATTTTAAGCAGAGCGCAATTTTAATATTAGAGCATTAAAACTGGGCCATGAAGCAAAAGAAATAAATATATGAAAAAGTTTGTGGTGCTGACATTATAACCAAGAAATAACAGGAAAAGTTGTGCTTCTGTATGAAAGATGAAGTGGATGGGCATAGCATGTACCATACTTAGGGATCACTGCCAGAGGCCTTTTTATACAAAAAAATGGATGGGCATAATGTGTGCCAGACTTAGGGATCACCGCCAGTCACCTTTTTATATGAAGAAAGAATCTGCATAGCATGTGCTAGACTTAGGGATCACCACCAGAGGCATTTTTATACAAAGGCATGAAAAGAAATCTATGGGTTCGAACTTGTCGCAACCGGCAGATTAAGACTAGAAGCACATAATATATCTATATATGAAGATAGGCTCAATGTCAGTAATGCAGTAATGATACATGTTACTAATGACATTGAATAAATTTTACCACTTTAAAACAAATGACCCTTGTTTGAGTACTATAATTTAGACAGATAATATGCTATGCAGTTATGAGATTTACATTTTATTTACTTAAAATATACTTGCAGATTTTATTTAGCAAAAGTAACATTAAGATTTACCCCCATCTCTTTCTGTTATTTAAAATAAATCAATCCCACCTTTTGTTGATTTTTTAATAACTGGAATATTTAAATACTGTATTTGATATTTTAAGAGTATATAAAAAAACTAGCAGTTATATAGAAAACAAATAATCGGCCACCTTTTCAGAATTGAATAACATTTATTTTAAAAGATTTCAAAGTGTTAATTAGCTTAAGTTCTGGATTCACACTGGATAGAAAATCGAGAGTTAAACAAATATTTTTTTTTATACTCAAAACGAATATAAAATGTTCATTCGTAAAAACAATCTAGTGAACGTATTAATTAATAATGCATTATATTTTAAGGGGACATTAAATAACCTTGATTCATGGAGGTTTACTTAAAAGAAAGAAAAGATTTTACAAAATTCAACTCATCATATTGTTAGAGATTGGCATATATATATATATTGAAGCAGAAAATATATTACACATATTTTTGCTTCATTGTCTGGTGATTCAAAACCTTGAATCATAGGTTTAAACTTATATATATATGTGTTAAATCACTAGAGAGTGAAAAGGACGCACATACAAGTTATAAAACCCTCCGTTATTATTTTGTAAGAGTTATAAACTAAGAATTATTAGTATAAAAGAATATTTAATAATTTTAAGCTTGAAATATTTAAATTTCCATGCCCATTTAATAGTTATGTATGTGCGTGCGATATTATTTGAAATATGTTTACTGTAATTAAATATGTATATCTATTTTACAGTTATGTATATTTTATTTTAGTTCGTGTATTTTATTTTCTGATGCAATACTAAAGAAAGTTCTAGAGAGTAATTAAAATAACTCGGAAACGTAAATTTATAAATAAAAGAATATTCTAAGATTGTTTTAAAAAAATAATTATTAAGTTAAAATCCCTTAGCAAACTAAATGTTAATGGAAATTATATCTTTTGAATCTATTTCCATTTTAGAAATAGAATCAAACAATACTCTCTGGAGCTTGTTGCATCATCATTAAAATTAGACAATAGGTATATTTCAGCCACATAATGGACATCCGGCCATCTCAACCGAAAACAGAGAACATTCTAGAAAGTTTTCACGAGTATAAATAGAGCTGAAATTTTAGGCTAAGGGTCTTGATACGCCATCTCTATAACCTTGCACAATGGACCCACACCCATTTAATTTTTGAAATATGACTCCAGAGTAGAGGGGCTAAATTTGCTTCCCCATCCTTTTCCAAAATCGTTTCCACTCCACTATGTTAACCTGCCATCTCAACTTATAGACTGCTTAATTTAAATGCTATCATAATTACCTCAACATGCCAACCATTATTTTTCAGAACTTTGCCTTGCTTAATCGTGTTCTCTTCATTTATAATTCTATACATTCAAATCCAGACGTATGTGAAAACATCAATATTGAGAAGGTAAATTACAAACTTGCCGCTAATATGAACTCTTTAAAACTTTCATTCTCAAAAATCTAACTTGTAAAATTCCTTTTTTTATCAAAATAATGTAATATTAATTTTAGATGTTCTAGAATGTAATGGTTTTCTCTCTCAGTTTTAAAAGATAATGCATGCATCTAAAATTTTATCTATGTATTTCTCTATGGGTTTCACATTTTCTTGTTTCTAACATTTTAAATGCGGCACGCTTTTATTTTATTTTATAAATTTTATGTTGTTAAATTTGATATGATAACAGTTCAATCCAGCGAACCGATACTAAATTTTGTTAATAACTATCCTTGAAATTATGGGATATCTAATCTTAAATGTAAGCCTTCTTATGTAATTAAAGATTCGTGTGATTGAAAATATTTTGAATTACCCTATTTGCTTAGTGGCAGCATATTCACTGCTACATTTATATGTTTCGTTAATGCTATATTGGATGGTATTGATTTTATTTTCAAATTATAGTATAAAGAAAATTTATTGACCTACTTTTATTATGTGTTTTATATTTTAAAGAATTGATTTGTTATGTCATTTTAATCTGATAGTCTTTTATAAAAGTAATTGCTGGTTGATGTATTAATATTTATTTAATGAAGGGAACAATAATCTTTCCTTTTTATATGTGACACTCTAACGAATCTTAAAGGTCATTTACATACACTTCAAGAGGGATTAATTTATGTCATTTCATTATGATAGATCCTATTAAATTATAAGGGCTTTAATTCATATATCAGTGTGATTAAGAACCTGATTTAGTTATTTAGCATTGCCGTACTTACATAATGTTATGAAATTTCCTTCTTTTGCTTTATCAAGCATCAAACCCAGATAAACGGGATTCCTTCTCATGGCGTATTGGAGTTTGGAAGTACCGACTCTTGGATATCGTCAATGGTGGCCGGTAAGCTCTGCATAGGATAATACTGGAAAACAGGCTATGGAATTCTTACATGTTACCACTTCTTCTTTAAAATGCTGACCTGTGCCCCATACTAGGCACATTTTACATTGCCATATATTGATGAAGCATTCATCCTAAAATGGATTCCATAATTTCTAACGTTATTACTTCAGTCAGCACTGCGATTCTCGTTAATATTTTTATATTTGCCCATTCTAAATCTGTAAGACGTAATGCCATGATTTCGGAATCTATCTCATGTTTTTGTTTCTATTTAAAGTTAGTTAATGTCATTTTAAAGCTTGTTTAAGCTACCCACCCTCTCATTACGAAAGTGTGAGTGCACCAACGAGTAATGTTAAGTGAATCTTTTTTAATAAGTAAAAAGAGAATCAAATAAATCTAGATAACTATACTGTTTAAACATATTAAACTCCAATTATTGTTGAAGTAAATGATTCAGATTAATAAATATTTTTGTATGTAGTTCAACTCAACTTTAATAAAGTGATGTATATCATATTCCATCTATCTATTTAAGGTCAATGAGTTTCATAAAAATAATCATAGCATTCGCGTTATATAATATGGTAAAATTTATCTCTCCTGTTAGCATATTAAGCTGCATCTATCTTGTTGAATTGTAATATACAATTGCAGATTTGTGCATCATTAATTTATAACTTATATTCTTTTATTATGTAACTCTTTTAATGCGCAAATCAGCCGTAACAAAGTGAAATCCATAATTATATTAGTGTGGACTCTATATATAAATAAGTTCGCAAATTTGTTAAATTCCAGTATGTTTTCATTATAATATTAATAAATTATTAACTATAATTATTATTAAACTTGCTTTGCCTCATTATTTATGCATACCCATCGATAATTAGATTGCATTACATATAGCTGATTGTCATTAATCTAGGCCAATCCCTAGCTTTATTAATCAACACTATAAAGGGTATAATTGTAATACTTTTGCTATTTCACTATGCTTGGGGGTTGGAGTTCGAAGCCTAGTAATATTGTAATTCCCTGTAATCTCCCTGTTTCTCTGCTGTTGCTGTTGCTTCAGGACAGGTATGAATAAAATTTCCTTTGTTATCATCAGAAATGTTCATATTGTTATAGATCTGGAAAATAGGCAAGAGGGCAGAGTTCATGATTGTTCCTGACTTATGTATCTTGCACATGATTGGATTCGAGGTACTTTTGCCTAGATGCTAGCTCTTGTTAGACGAACATACAATTCTGAGTGGTACAATATATATATATATATATATATATATATTAAATCAAGTAATAAACAACTATAAAGAATTGACCGCACCAAAGTTAAGGAAAGTTAGAGCATATGAGAGAAAATTAGATTTATAAAATCATTTAAGAGCAAATTACATTTACATGTTAATTTAAAAGATAGAAAATTGAACAATACATTAGAAATCTTGATATCAGGGATTTGAGATTAGTGAGGTTAGATTCATTTTCAAATAGTAGCATTAGTTACCTTGCACAAATTCAATAAGTCTATTTTCAAAGTACGGCTCATGCATGGCAAATTGAGGATCCAAATGAATTCTTCTTGGTGATAGCAAGCTTTGACTTTGCATACTAAAGTTTTAGGTCAGGCTTTTACTTCATTCTCCACGAGTATGATATTACAGCAGCAGCACCATGATGACCCAACAGGGCCAAGAAGGGTAGTGGATTTATTACTACATCATTTTAAATTTCAAGCGATGTGTAATATGTTTACAATCAGTTCTCTGAATAGTAGCTAATCTCCCCTGTGACTCAAAATTCAGTCATTTTATACTTTTTCTTTATCAGTTGTTTTTGAAGATGCAACAGTAAGATAACGTCCAAAAATAAATTCAAATCTATTTCCAGATAAGAAATAGATTTGACAACATGTTTATAACAAAAGTATTTTTAATCTTAATCCCCTTTTAAGTAAAACTTTAATTAAAAATACCTACCCCAGATTAAACAATAGTGCTTCCAACCCCTTTAATTATTTTTAGACAATTACTGTAGCATCTTCCATATTGGATTTTACAAAATATACAGGTTAAAGGAAAAAAACAAGCAATTTAAAAAGAAAAAGTTTAAAAAATGACATATAATAAAATATTTAAAACATCGATCTTTTGTTAGTAATTTTGCTCCTATATATATATTTGAGCTGCACCTATGTATTTTAATAAAAAGAATTAATAATAATAAAATTAATAATAATAAATATGTTAATTTAAAAGTTAAAATTTTATAATTTAGGTGCACGTCTCAAATGTATACATAAAATATTTATACACGACAAAAGGAATGAGATGGGATATAGGGTTTAAACACAGGTTAGTAGATGGAACTATGAAGCTCAATCTTAAGCTAAGATTGAATGTTTCAGTATGAAGATAATAACAGTTGAAATGTTAGACTTTTGTATTATATAAATATATATATATGCAGTATTGATGTAAGAAAATAAAGTTTTTGAAAAAAGGATTCTTAATTTGTTGATATTATTGTAGAATATATATATTTTAAAATAAAAAGTGATTGTACATTTGCTGTGTTATAATATATAAGCTATTACTATCAAATGTTACACACATTTAAATTATTCCAATTAAAAACAATAAATTCTAATAATTACTAATTTTTATTACTTTCACTTTATATCAAGCTACAACTTTTAAAGTGTTAAACAAATATGTTTTTTTTTAAAAAAAGAAAAAATATATTTATATTCATTTGCAAGTATAGTGAAAACAAAATAGATTACATTACTTCACTTTACTTGCTTTGTTTTTGGCATTTGAATATGGCTCAGTGGTAACTATCTTATTTAATCCTATGTGTCAGTTTTGAATTTGGCTGATATAACATGACAATAAAGTATGAATAACACAAGAATATAACATAGATCATTGAAATAATCTGCATAATATTTGCTTTACTTCTTGGAACATAATATCAATACTGATAATGAAGATTTGAAAATTTCTTCTAATAATATCTGAAAGTAAATATTTACTAAAATCTTCATAATGTTTTCTTTGAAAAACTATGATGCTTGTATTTTACAGTGAACCGTTTCTACTATCTATTATTAAATATTGAATGATTTTTAAAAAAAATTATTTAATTAAAATTTTCAATTACATTAAACTGTTAATAATAGCACACAGGTTAGTATATCCCTGTGTGCTATTATTAGCAGGTGAATGTAATTGAAGAATTTAAAGAGTTAAATGTTTTTACAGATATTCAATACTTAATATTAAATAATGGAAATAATCCATTATATAAATACAATTCATCATATTGTGTTATATAATGTTGTAAATTGGTTATAATGTAATTATTTTTAAGTGTTCATGTTCTTTCACAGCTATAATGACATGCAAGCATTTAATCTTTTAAATATAAAAACCCAGAAGCAGATTTTGGGAATGTCTTTGGTAGCAGAATAACTTAGTTCTCCATATCTGCATAAACTGTTAACAAATTATAGTAATTGTCAATGCTGAGATTTATTTATCTGCAAATGCAATATCCTCAAAGTCAAATCTTCTAATCAGTCAGTGCATAAACTGCTTGTATAAAAACAGGTGTGTAAAAAGCAATTGTATTCAAAAAGTTGTTTCTGTTCTATTTGTTCAGGATTGATCCATCTTTGGTCTAGTATCCACAATTGAGAAAAGATTCTATATCTTTAGCAAAGGTGTGTAATATTGATGTAATTATAGTGGTTTGAACCCACACATTCAAGCGCACTATTGTCATCCACATCATCTGATATTACTGATATACAAAACCACATACATGTGAAAAAGGTAAAAATATTGCAATACATAAATAATAAATAAATGATTATCAATGTTATTTCAATAAATGACAGATAATATACAGATAATATCATATAGTTTATTATCATGCATTACATAAAATATATGAGCACAGCAAGAGCTAGCTGGGTATATTACATGGACCTTAAAATATAAAGGTTGCTGCATTATCACTGTAACAAAATAAACAAGTCACTCAATATAATAACATTTTATAATATAATATATTTAACTTTGCTTATTTTTACAATAAATGATGGATCAATCATTCATTCATAATGCAACTTTTAAAAAGCTTTCACACCAATTTAATTTATAATGGTATTTTTTAATAATAATAATTTTCACAGGAATAATAATCTATAAGAAGTGTTAATATAAAAGATGGTGAGGTATTATATTTTTATATAAAACCATTATTCTGAATATTATCATAATATATATGCATATAATTTCAATTTCTTCTATTTAAAGGTATTTATATAAAATGCATAAAGAGTAATCGCAATACTAAAGATTTGACTATTTATACATTCATGTACTTTTTTTTTCATTATAAAAAAATAAAATTAGTAAAAAAGAAATAGTGCTATTTGCATATACCTCATCCATAATGGTAAAGAAACATATCCATACCTTATCAGATAAATATTTTTAAAATTAAAATCATTTCTAAATAATAAAACAAATATCATAAGAAACCTAAATTTGTCTGAAAACATATAAATATTACAATTTATTTTGAAATCAAATCTAAAATTAATATAGTTAGTGAAACAATGATAACTAAAAATTAAATATTTTTAATACGTTATTAGTATGGTAAAAAAAATCAAGTCAGATGTCATATGACCTAATTTTAATAAAGCTCGTATTTATATGTTATGTATAGACCGGTTTCGGCATCTAGCTTCCTCAGTGAGGATATTCATTAGATTAAAAATACTAGGACAAGTTGAGCACTTTATCTAATGTGTAAACTATTGAAAAGAAATCCATATGTCTAAAATTCAGCTATCTAACCCAAATAGTCATATATTATTATTATATATTATTTTCAATATAATAATAAATTTATTTCACCAGTTTTTTTGTAGTAATATAATACCCTTCAACATATAAAGAAGAAATTATAAAATTATAAATTTTAATATTGGCTAAGCACTTTCAGAGCCTGTTTATTCCATATTTGTAGCCATAAAATGCATTCAACTCATTGTATGCAAATTTATGCAAAAGAATTCAGACCATTCATTTTTTTGAAAATGCAAAGCACTTTTTTTTCTATTTATAGCATTTATGACATTAGTGATGAAGTAAGCCTCCTTAAATTTTTTTGGCATTGCTTCTTTCAGTATATACCCTCTCAGCCCTGGAGAGTTCAAATATATCATTGACCACTTTTTGATGATTAACAAATGTAGAATTGTCTTTGTTTTTGTTTAGAAATCTGTTATATGCATACTTATGCTGAGACAATCTGTTACTGACTGTGACCCAAGTTTCACCATAATATATTGCACTGCATCCTGCTTTAGGGCATGAAATCTTGTATAACACCCTGGCATTGATTCTAGGTTTATATTATCCTTAGTGTTATTAATTATTGTTTTGGTATTTGGCAGAGTTCTAAATTCTACTTAACCCAGAAAAACAACAAAGAAAATAAACAACACCTATGACTACCCTACATCTTCAGCGTGGTTAAAACCTTGGTTAAAAAATTACATAATGAACTTAAAGTAGAATTTAGACCTCTGCCAATTACCAACAGAATAAACAATAACACTAAGAATAAAATAAACATAGAATCAAAACTATAGGTGGCATACAATATTTCATGCCATAAAGCAGGATGCATTGCAATATATTATGGTGAAACTCAGGTCACAGTCAGTACCAGATTGTATCAGCATAAGTATGCATATAATAGATTGCTAAACAAAAATGAAGGCAAGTCTATATTTGTTGATCATCAAAATGCACTCAATCATATGTTTGAATCCTCCAGGGCTGAGAAAGTGTGTACTGACAGAAACAATGTGAAAAGAAAAATTAAGGAGGCTTACTTCATTGCTAGTGACATAAATGTTATAAATAGAAAAGATAATTGCTTTGCAAATTTAAAAGAATGGATGATCTGAGTTATTTTTGCATAAATTTGCATACAATGACTTGAATATATTTTAAGAATATGAATATGAAGTAAACAGGCTCTGAAAGTGCTTAGCCAATAATAAAATTTATAATTTTATAAAATTTGCTTTTATATGATGAAGTGTATTGTATTATTTTCAGTCTGTAAAATGGAACTTATTGTCTAGCATCTACTTATGTATTTTGTTGTGGATGGTGACCCACATATAAATTGTATGTTCATGCTAAAATGACAATAAGCAAGTAAACTGTGGTTATGCAATCACTTTATGGTCATACATTTACATTTGATTATCATCATTTTTTTAATGTCTATGCAATGAACTGTGTTCATATATTAACATTATTAATAGTACAACAGTTAATTACTGTAAACTTTTTCAAAAATGTTATTTTTGCCATTCTTATATATTTATTTTTCTGAAAATGTTACTTCAGTTTTCCAAGAAGTTGAATTGCAATTAAAATATTAAAAAATATTGGGGTGGCAAACCCATTTTTTGACAGCTAAATACATAAAAATTTTCTGAAACAAAAAAATGGCAAAACAAAAAACAGTTTTAACAACTGTTAAGAAAACAGTAATGAAACTAAGGGATTTCAATTTTTTTTCATTTATTTTGTAAAAGATATTTGATGTAATATTTTTATTAATTATTTTTGAATTAGTTGAAAACATTTTATATGTTAATATTGATTCAACAATCTTTGTTTTATTATGTACTTGTTAAAATCATAGATATATAAATGTTTAAGTACCAATTCATTATACTTTTCATTATATTTGCTATGGCTCCAAGTATTCTTGAGAAAAATTACTGTTTCATTTATAGTTATTCTCTATAGTGCAAGACAAAATGTTAAATCTAGTTATATGCTTAGTGACTTATTATATACATATTACAACATATATAGATTTAGTAATCAATCAAAGAATTTTTTTCCAGTTTTAATTGTTTTATGGATGTTTTGATAGTATTACAAAGGAATTTTTATTAGATCATAATACATTAAAGTATTTCCTTTAATTAAAATTTCTAACAATTTTAATTAAAAAAAATTTGAACTCAGCATATTAATCACCATACATCTATTTTCTTCATCATATACCGTGATACACATGACCACATATATGTGAAATAGATAAAGAATCTCCAGTGTAAATATTTTATGCCAAGTTAGCATTCATCAATTGGTCCTCATGATTATCTCATTTATAAATCCACGCTCCCTTTAAATTAAGATAGCAAATATTCAAATTTAAATAGTGTAACGAGCACAGACGTTCGTTACATTGTTGTTGTTTTTTTATTTATTAAACATGAAAGTAAATTAAAAAGTTCGCATTTAAAAATTTTCTTTTAGAATTAAAAATTGAAATTAAATATCATCTTAAACTCTTATATATTAAATCGCACAGATATAAAAAATTATTAAAATAAAACTGTATTAAAAATAGAAAAGGTATTTTAAAAACAAAAACTTAAAAAGATTTGGAGATAAAATTATATCTTTAAATTTATCTTTAAATATATATGTAACGAGCACAGACGTTCGTTACATTGTTGTTGTTTTTTTTATTTATTAAACATGAAAGTAAATTAAAAAGTTCGCATTTAAAAATTTTCTTTTAGAATTAAAAATTGAAATTAAATATCATCTTAAACTCTTATATATTAAATCGCACAGATATAAAAAATTATTAAAATAAAACTGTATTAAAAATAGAAAAGGTATTTTAAAAACAAAAACTTAAAAAGATTTGGAGATAAAATTATATATTTAAAGATAAATTTAAAGATATAATTTTATCTCCAAATCTTTTTAAGTTTTTGTTTTTAAAATACCTTTTCTATTTTTAATACAGTTTTATTTTAATAATTTTTTATATCTGTGCGATTTAATATATAAGAGTTTAAGATGATATTTAATTTCAATTTTTAATTCTAAAAGAAAATTTTTAAATGCGAACTTTTTAATTTACTTTCATGTTTAATAAATAAAAAAAACAACAACAATGTAACGAACGTCTGTGCTCGTTACAATAGAGATGCTTCAAAGTTTTTCACCACTAACTAACTGTTCAACAATTCTAAATCATTGAAAATCTAATGAAGGAACACTCAAAGCCATTCTTGATGTCAATATTGTTGACATCAAGTCACTCTGACCCTTCACTTATAAGAATATAGTATGTACAATTAAACACACAATAGAGACATGGGTAGAGTACAGGCTCAACAAATATTTAACTCCAGTGTAATGCCTATACTGAACTTAATATGATTAGAAAAGATTTGAAGTCGATCTGTAAAGCTCTCTACAACTATGAATTCCATTTTATACAAATTATGCAAATGATTACTTACAATTGAAAAATTAAATGATCTTCAATTTTGTTCAAATTTCTTCCTTTTATATTAAGTTATTGTATATGCAATATACTTGTATTTAATACTTTTAAATAAATTTTTGCAGATTGTTATTTGGCAATAAAACATTTAAATACTATCTTACTTTATATTTTTGAAAAGTACCATAGATTATCACATTTCTTATATATTCCTATTAGTTAGGTTTGTGTAAAAATAAGTTTTATAATAATTTTATTGAATGACAGCTAACACTATTTCTAGAGAGTTTAAAACTTTCCTTAATGTAATACCACTCAGGAAAAAACACGGTATTCAATTGATTCTAGAAGTTGTGTGCATAAATTTTTCATTTAATTTCTACTTATATCTCTAGACTCGCATATAGCATGTGTCTTTTATCAATGAAAAGCTTTTTTATCTGAGAGAAATTCTAATTGATCTATGGATCTAATGTACTTTTATTAGCTATTTTTTATCTATTTAGTTAATTCTAATTTTGTTTTCAATCTAATTCCATTCCTTAATATAGTATTACTGATGTGAACCAAGTTCAGGGTCTACATTTTAGGGTTACAGTTTTAATAATCATGGTCACCATAATCCTATGGACAGGATTGATAATAAACCAATTCAACATTACATCAAGTGATGTTCCAGTGGTTTAACTATTTGTAGCCATTGTGTAAATATCTTAGGAAAAGTCTTTTGCAATTTAGCACAAACTGATGATGAGTGTTTTATAAGTATGAAAAAAATGTTTCATACAGTTTATATTTTGTTAAATTTAGAAAATTACAAATACAGTGCAACCAAGTACTACACTAAATTAGTTTTCAGCTTAGTGTATTATAATTCAATTTCTGTTGATAGTCAGTCATTACATTAGAATACAAATTGATTATTGAACTGTAAAACACACATATATATTGTAACGGGCACAGACGACGTTACATTGTTTTTTTTATTATTAAACATGAAAAAAATAAAAGTTCGCAAATAAAAACTTCTTTTTTAAGAATTAAAAATTGAAAATTAAAAAATCATCTTAAACTCATATATATATAAAATCGCACAGATAAAAAAAAAAACTTATTAAAATAAAACTTTATTAAAAATAGAAAAGGTATTTTAAAAACAAAACTTAAAAAGATTTAATTGAAGATAAAAATATATCTTCAAGAATGTAGATAAATTAATTAATCTTTTGTAAAATGGAAATGATTATTTTAATTAGTAAGCTAGCCCTTGGGCATTTCAAATGTATAAGCAATGGTCAGATAGGAGAGGAAAACAATAGGAACAGAATGGTTAATGAAAGAAATCCATCAGGGAAATCGGACCTCAACAGAAGGATCATCATCATCGATGACATAATGTCAATTGAATCCTTAAAATTAATATAAAAGGAAAAGTTTGAAAATTATTAGTTAGTTATTACAAGAGGATGAGATGTGACTATATGTGTTAGTGCGGAGTTGAAGGAGAAGGGATTGAAAAGACGCACTCTTCAATCTCTTCAGTTGTTATAAAAAAAAGGAAATGAAACATCACTTTTCTTATACTGAGTACAACAGGATCATCGAGGGATTTAATGTGGATTCCAAATGGCATGCAATGTATAAAGAAAAACGTTTTAAAAAATCATAAGAACTTTAAAAACATTTTGAAACACTAAGAACTTTAAAATATAAACTTTCTCAGTCTTTAATTTATAAGAAATAGAATCCTATCTGACCAACGTTATTTATTAATTAGTTATAATTTTATTTAATGTATTTCTTTTGTAAAATCATTTCCATTTTTTTTTGTTCTTTAAGTTTATTTATGATTTTTGTTGTGCGATAAATTAAATTATATAAATGTTAAACTTAAGTCAGGCGTGAATGGCTATATAGATTTGTAAAGTTATATTAGGGGAGGGTAATCTTAGGTTATTTGTTTCATCGTTAAATTGGGTCAATGGATTGGGTATATTGGTGTAATTAGTAGATGTAGTATAAGATCCGCTATGGACAGGATTGCATATATACGCCACACACCTTCTGTTTGTCTATGGATGGGTTCGTAAGTTGGCAAAGGACCGCAGTCTATTCCTATGGAGTTTTTTGTTTATTGTTCTACTCACCAACAGATGTAGCATTCCTGTTGGTAGAGAGACAATGTCTTCTCTAACTCTACTTACTGTTCAGATGTACATTTCTGACAGTATAGTATTTTGTGTTGTCATATTTTCATGCTACATTGAATACATAAATGTATCAGATGGATTGGAGCTGGTTTGACTGTGAACTTTTAACCTAAGGTTAAATAAGGATAGAATATTTTCTTTCAAATGCAAATCTATGTAGTCTATTCATACTCGACACTCTAAATAAAAATGCATTAAATTTAAGTTGGGTATAGACGCTTGCATGGGTTTGTTACCGGTTAATTATGTTTTTGGTTTTCATATTTGATCAAAATATACAGACATTCGGTAAACACTGATACCTTATGGTGAGTATCTAAGATGTAATTATTTCGGATGTCTTTTAAGTTATTGGTGCCAATACGGTATCTCATGATGAATACCATTGGGCTTCTTTTATTTCCTATGCAATTGGCGATATCAATGACTTTGTATTTTGATCATTTATGTTTATTTTAAAATGTTTTTTGACCGTGTACTCTATGTAACCGATCTATATTCAACATTAAAAACTCAACATTTTAAAACAAACTTTTATAAACCCATCTGTGCGAACTTATAATATTTAAAATTGTAATTATAAATTTATTAAATGCACATTGATTACGTAAGTAATATTTACTGAGGCTATAACCTCGATAATATGCATATAAAATGCAATAGTAGGGACCTCTACAGGTGTTTTAACCACAAGCTTATGCTATGGAAGAAAAGAGGGGAACCCTTCTTTACTTCAACCTACTTTCTATTTAAATAGGTGAAGCTATGTAAATTCATAAAAATTAAAATCTAAAATAAAAATTAAAAATAATGTTAAATGTTAAAGTAAACATGCTAAAATAATAATGTTAAATCTTATATATATGTGCGTAAATAAATGTTTGTATGTTAATTACTGGCAGTGGCTTATTTTATTCTTTTTTTATATATATTCTTAGATAAGAATTTATTATAAATATAAATCTCTACTACTCCAATGAGCTAGTGACTTGGACTAATGACCGGATATCAAAATATTTAAAAAAAATTATTTTTTTTTTGATTTACATATCTGCCTACTTTATAAATTTTTCTAGGTTCAAATGCCTAGATGGTGCCCTGTAGTGCAGATGACGTTAAGCTCAATTCTCTGGATCGTTATAATATATATAAACCAAATGCTTTTTTATATCTATGTATATGCAAAATTTGTAAAAGTAAATACATAACTATTAGTAAATACTATAGACACATTAACATAACAACAAACCCTTAAGTTATCAACAATTTCAACCTGAAGTCAAGGCAATCTTCATTAACAATAATCTTTATTAATACATGAAGATATAGTTTTTGATGGTTCACTCAAGCTTTCACAAAAGTAAAAAAAAATATGGGAAAAACTACAATATTTTTATTTTTAAAAGAAATTTGGCGTTTTTTTTTTTTTTTACATGATTTTTTTCACATATTAGAACAATAATAGACTAATGTAGCAAAAAATTATGATTTGCTTATTTTAAAAAAATAATTTCGTATGAGAAATACTGCAGATCAAATCCAGGAAAGGCAATTAAAAAACGTTAAAATATGTATTTTCAATATAATCTGAAGCAGTTTTTTTATATTTTCAATGATTTACTTGCTCAAGAAAATAGCTATTCTTATTTCAAACTTGATAAATTCAATGTGTTTTTTGTTGTTTCATTATCTTTTCATTTTCTTGTTTAGATTTACTTTTTGAATCATGAATAATTAACATCACATAGTTACATATAACATAATCTGTGACTTTATTCTGTACTCAATTCAAATAGTATTTTATTGCCTTTTTTTGACATTAAAAACAGGGGGAAAAGATATGGAAATGCAGAAATTCAAAGGAATTTTTACAAAAAACATTATAGAAGTTAGATTTAGCTAATGTGCTGATAATGCAAAAAAAAAAAAATCCACTAAATTTTAATATCTAATTTCTGCTAAACTTTCAATAAAATCACCTCCAAGAACTATATTGTATTGTCTTATATAAAAAGACTAAAATAATGAAACTTAAACAGAAACTTTATATACTTTTATAATGGTCAAAAGTTTCTATTTGATGGAATTAGAAAAAAGTTGAATTGCTGTTACAGTCTAAAAAGAATGCTAATTGTTGTAATAAGAATATTAAACCAAACTCATAGGTTTACTAAAGTTATTGATTACAGCTGGAAATAATTATACAATATCAAATTATACAACTAAGATACAGTTGATGATTATCTAATATTTTGAGTGAAATACAGTAAAGATGAGTTTATGATTACTCAGAAGAAGTGATAAACTCTGATTAATTAAAACACCAGAAAACATGCAACAACTGAAAAATATAGTGAAAATAAAACTCAACACAATCAAAAATCTATGATATTTGTGTTAAGGTAGCAATTGTTCATTACCAGAAATGAAAAAATATGATGAATAAATTCTGGGTTTACATCAATGACTTGAATTTATTTGATAGATAAAAATGATTTACCATGACAGTTAATAATAATAGACATATAATTACTATAAAATTAAAATACATGTGTCTGATCCTCATCTTTAAAGGCAGTGCATTTTTGATTATCATGGTATAGTAATATCTGATAGTAACATGATGTGTAATCAGTAATTAATAAATATTTTATTTTCTCTAAATTTTAGGACCAGCTCCTGTATAGTAGGTGGAATATCTCACTCTGGTATGGTTCATTGTTTAAGAATTTAGTGTCTTGACAAATGTGTGTTGACTCATCTTGCTTTTTGATGATCACCAAGGGGTTATTATATGCTGAGGCACTTTTTTATAATGTCCCATTTATTTACCACCTCTTTATATAGATATGTATTCCATATTACAAGATTTGAAAAAATCTTTTGAAAGAGGTTTAGTAAGGGTCATATATATATATATATATATATATATATATATATATATATATATATATATATATATATATATATATATATATATATATATTACAGCATTGATAAAGTTGAATTACAATTTGCTATTATAAAATATAACTAAGTTGATTTCTACTATATGTATGAAAAATGTTTATATCAATGTGGAAATATTAAATGAGCAACCAAAAATATATAAATCCTACTCATGGACCAAAGACATTTTCAGGCTCAGGTTATGTCACATCTTACATGGAGATTATTATCCTTTTTTTTTTCTGAGTTTAAATGATTGCTCAAAAATTCTAAATCATTATGTCGCATTCATTGATGAGGTTTTTAATTAAAATAAATGCTTAACATTGAATCCAATATGGCATTTTCAAACATTTTAAAATTATTTAAATATTCCCCCAAATTAGATGTTTATTTTGCAGATATACATATAGATAAAGAATAGAAAGGCTATAGTGGCTAAGAATATAATGATGAAGAAAATAAAAGGTCCCTCAATTCTTTTCACAAGTAGTATAAAATTTATTAAATATTCATTTTTGTGTTAAATCTAAATGTCCAAGAATTATTAACCTCAAAAAAAAATTTAAAATAGAATAATGAAATCACATTTTTTAAAAAAACTATAATATTTCAGGTATGAAAACTGTCAAAAGCATTTAAAAAATCTAAGCAAAAAAAAAATGATGTAAGTAAATAATTATTCTTAAAATAAAAATTGCGATTAAAACATTGCATAACTAAAACGGAATTTTAAAAAAATATATTGAATTTTGATGACCTTATAAGAAATATTTGCACCCGTAGCATACAATCTGATTTATAGTGTTATATTGGGTCCTTTTAAAAAAACCTGTACTTGCAAGTTACTAAAATGCTAAAATTTGATAAAGATTATAATAATAAAAAACTAAAGTGATATAAACAAATGAATCTGTAAAACACTTATAAAAAGATTGCAAATAGTCATAGTAATCAATATTTTTAACACACCTCTCAAGGTAAGACACATATATCTTTTTTAACTAGTAATTTTAAAATACCAGAATGACAGAAAATTGATCAACAATTTAAGATTTTGTTTTATATTTTATTTTTAATGCATTTTGGAGTATACATATATTTATAACAAGTATTGCAATCAGTAATTAACAAAATTAATAATAATAATACATAGAGTATATGAAAATATAATTTATCATAGGTAATGCGATTTAAATGTTTGTATGCGTTGTTTTATAGAAGATGTCATTTTCAATTAGCTGATACATTTCTGCACATGGCTAGAAATATTTTCAGACAAGTTATCATGGCATAGCTAACAAAATTGTCTATTCTGTTAGAAAAAGAAAAAAATAATTATTCATAATTAAAATGTAAAATATTTATAAATAGTAAGCTCACGGGCACAATTAAAAAGGAATATTTATAAAATGTGTTCAGACTATTTGATGAATGTTATTTATTGGCACTCTATGACCATGACAGATATTATAAACTTCTTAAATGATATATTCATTTTCTCATACGTTTTGTAATAAGTATTGACTTTTTAAAATATTTCTATTTCTTAAATGGTTGAAATTTCCAAACATGTTTCTATAATAATGAGAATATTTATGCTTTATTAACATTTAATTGTAACAGAGAAAAAAATAACAAAACAATTTTATTAGTCTCTCTTTTTATATACTTGACCTACAAGTTTATTTTCATAAACATTATTAGATGATTATGAAAAATGGCAAAAAATTCAATCAATTATGCTGCTTTTGCATATATTTAAATAAATCAATGATATAATATAAAATATCCTTATATAAAAGCAATAATATATATAATAATAACCATACACAAAATAAGCTTTTTTTCAGCAAATAATAGCTTTGGCTCTTTTTAATGTAGTTCAACTAATTTACAGGTACAATCTACATTGTATCCATAGCAACATAAATCTATAAAATTATATATAACCTATTGTATAAATGTATTTTACATAGCCTTCTTTTCATTCATCATTAGCCAATTACTGTTCAAATTATGTGATCTTTTATATATGTTCATAGAATTATTTTTATTATAATTAATTTAATTTGTTTCATATATCATTATGTTCTTTAATATAATTTAAAAGACTTATATTTTTGACACAAACTATTTTATGTCTGTATTTAAAATAATACATATATAATGCAGATCTATTATCTCTTCTAAATATAACATTATTATGTTTTTTATCCTTTATTTTAATTGTTTGTCTGTATGTCCATAGCAAACCATACAAAAATTTCCACATGTAATTTTATATATAATCTTTTTATACTTTATGTCATTTTTCATTCTATAATTATCTATTAATTTGTCAACATTTTTAGAATTTGACTTTCTCAATATAATTTTTTTTAGTAATCTATGATAATTTTTAAGAAAGAATGATAGTGTTATTTATTTATTATTATTAATAGATCTGATATTATTATATATAATACAATTATTATTAATATTTAAATTAGATGATTTATAATTAAAAAATATATATTTCAATACTCAGTTATATCTATAAAAAACTGTATAATTTGATAAATTGTTTCTTTTGTAAAGTACCTATATTTATACCTGTGTTATACCAATTATTTCTATGTTTAAATTTTAAATAACTGTTATTTTTATATCCATTCATTTTATTGAATATATAGAAATTAGCTTTCTAAATGTATCTTCTTTAATGAAATCTTTTAATATAATTTTGTTATGATTATTTATATTAATTTCTATATCTAAATTCTTTTGTTTAATATCAAATTCCATTTATGTAAATTTTATACTGTATATATTATTATTAAATTCTTTATAAATATTTATAGCTCTTTTGTTACCTATCATTAAAGTATCATCAATATATAAAAAATAATGTCTTATTTCTTGATTTATTATTCTTTTTTAATTATTTTCATTTCCAATTTATTAATAAATATTGTTGACATTAATCCACTAATTGCACAATCCAAAACACATTCTTTATTTATATGTCAATATTCATTATTGTATTTTAAAAATATGCTATTATGTATTAATGTAAATTCTTCTATTACAATATGTATTATATTTATATTATTAATGTCCTTAGATAATTTCTGTATTAATATTTGTATACCTTAGTTCTTGGAATACTAAAATACATTTTCTCAATATCTATTCTAAAAATATCTTTTTTTTTATTCATTTATATCTTATTTAATTTATTTATGATATAATCTCTAACTTTAATGCAAAATTCTTCATAAATAATATTTGCTATCAATTTTTTTAAATATCTACAAAATTTCTGTAGAATAAAATCACTAAAACCAATAATCCCAATGGATTATTTTTTATGAGTGTTTACCTTAGTAAATATATAAGGATTATGACAAGGAAAAAGACACAAAAATTTATATGGATTTATATTTATAATTTTATGTTTTCCAATTTTATGCAAAAAAATTAAGTTTTTGCATGTTATAACATTAGTAGATCTTTTAAATGTTTATCATATTCCTTTTTACTTTATATTCTAGCATTTTTATATTATCATTAGAAGACAAATAAGAAATTGATTACTTTTATTCTCTTTACACATTTTGATCTTTTTCACTATTATATATATATATATGCTATGTCCAGTGGTGACCCGTTTACAGCACAGCTGTATTGCAAATAAAAAAAACGACTTTAATATAATCACAGGTGGCATGGCAATTTAAATTATAGGTACTCCATAATAACTAAATATTTATTTAGAAATTTTCTTCTTTCTTCAACATAGGAGGTTATACATTTACTTAATTCTAAGAAATAATACTCCTTTATGTTGTTTATCTTATAATCAATGAAATATAATATAAATCTTTATTATATAATAATAACAACTTGTAAATACATCACAGAAAAATTATATATATAAAAGCCTTTTTCGGTAATTCTCAATTTTTTTACCCTTCTCAATATGATACCTCGTACTAATACTAACACGTATATTACGTATATAGCGACATCTATTGACATTTCCTATAATTCACATTTTTATCATTTTATTTATTTCCCCTTATATTACTTTCCATTCTTTATCCATTACCCAATCATTCATTAAATCAATTGACTTTTTGTAAATGTTCATACATGTATTTATATTATATTTTATATAATTTGTTTCATATATTTTCCTTCTATTCATTTCCTTTATATAATTTAATGGTCTTATGTTTTTAATGCAATCTATTTTATGTCCAGATTTTAAATAATGAACATATAATGCTGATCTATCATCCCTCCTTTCAATAGCACTATTATGTTCTTTTGCCCTTTGTTCTAATTGTTTGGATGTTTGTCCATAGTAAACCATTTTACATATCCCACAAGTAATTTTATATACTGTTCCCTTTATATATTTCATATCATCTTTAATCTTATAATTTCCTATTAATATATCTAAATTTTTACTATTAGACCATCCTATTTTTATATTTTTATTCATATAATTTTTATTTTTAGTTAATATATCATAAATTTTAGGTGTATATGCAATTTTAATCCATTTTGTATTATTTAATATTTTATTCCCTCTAATATTATTTTTATTATCATATAATATATTCCTAATATTTCTAGGATTATATCCATAGCTAGAATATAATTTAATAAATTGTTCTTTTTGTACTTCAGCGTTTTTTTTATCTGTGTTATACCTATCATTTTTAATTTTAAAATGCTTAATTACTGCCATCTTTTGTGTCCATGCTTGTTGTGAATCCTTATAAATTACTTTTCTTATTTTATCTTCTTTAATAAAATGATTTAATACAATCATGTTATTGTTTATCTTTATTTCTATATCTAAATATTTTACTTTATTATCTATTTCTTTTATTGTAAACTTTATATTATTTTTATTATTATTAAATTCATTATATATATTTTTTATAACTCTTTTATTCCCTATTACTAAGATATCATCTACATATCGAAAATACTCTTTTATTTCTTTATTTATTATTCTATTCTTGACAATATGTAATTCCATTTCATTTATAAATATTGAAGCCATTAATCCACTTATTGCACATCCCATAACCCATCCCTTATTTATATTCCAATATTCATCTTTATATTTAAAATATAAGCTATTATTTATTAAATTTAACCCCTGTTCCATAATGTCAATTATTTCCATATCCTGTATATACATTTTTAATTTTTGTATAACTATTTTAATACTTTCATCCCTAGGTATACTTGGATACATTTTCTCTATATCCATTACAAAAATACTTTGATTTCTATTCATTTTTATTATATTTAACCTATCTATAATTTCATCAGTATTTTTAATACAAAATTCCCCATACCCCATAATATTTGCTATCCATTTATTTATATATCTACAAAATTTCTGTAAAATGAAATTTGAAAAGTTAAATAATAATCTTAATGGATTATCCTCTTTTTGTGTTTTTACTTTAGTAAATATATATGGATTTTCATACATTGATGGATACAAAAATCCATACTTATTTTTATCAATAATTCCTTTCCTTTCCATTTTATGTAATATCTCTATATATTTACTTTTTATATTATTAGTAGGATCTTTAAATAATTTTATATATCCTTCCTTTTTATCTCATTTTCTATCTTATCTATATAATCTTTAGAATACATTATAACAAATCTACTACCTTTATCTTCTTTACATAATACTATATTCTCTTTTCTACATATATTTCTTATTTCTTTAGTAGTTCTTTTATATTTATATTCCCTTTGTGAACATTTAATATTTCCTAATTGTTTATTCAATAAATAGTTCATTTTCCTTTTATCTACTGTAGAAATATTTGCTAATTCTATGTCCGTAGTTATCTTCTTTTTAATGTCTTTATCCATAAATGGTATAAAATAAGGAGACTTACTTAATAATTGATTTTGCTCCGTTGAGAATTTATATTTTGTTAGATTTATAAAATTATCTTTTATTCTGTTCTTGCAATTAATATATCCTTTATATTCTGTCACTTCTTTATCTTTATTCCAATATTTCGTCCACATCCATATCCATTTTCTATTATATTTTTTATATATTTTATGACTCCATTTTTCCCTATATCCATTTAAATAGACTATTAATTTATCCCACGCATTTATTTTTATTAATGACGCTTTTATAGCAACTTTTAAATTCTTAAATTTATTAATCTTGTTATATAAAATATTGTATTTTTCATAAATAAAAGTTTTAAGAATATAATTTTCTATATTCCTTTTTAATTTCCAATTATTTGATAACTTTTTATTATTCTTTACGTAAAATTTACAAGACCTAGGAACGACATTATAACGTTTACAACTATTTAAATACGTTAATTGTCCTTTAATATTCTCGATATATAAACACATTCTAGTAAGTTCTTTTACTTTACCCATTACATTTAAATCCAGTTTAGATTTCATATATGTCCATAGATGTTCCATCACGCAATACGATATAATATTATAACTTGCTTAACGTTATTCTCCAAATTACTTAATTCTAAGAAATAATACTCCTTTATGTTGTTTATCTTATAATCAATGAAATATAATATAAATCTTTATTATATAATAATAACAACTTGTAAATACATCACAGAAAAATTATATATATAAAAGCCTTTTTCGGTAATTCTCAATTTTTTACCCTTCTCAATATGATACCTCGTACTAATACTAACACGTATATTACGTATATAGCGACATCTATTGACATTTCCTATAATTCACATTTTATCATTTTATTTATTTCCCCTTATATTACTTTCCATTCTTTATCCATTACCCAATCATTCATTAAATCAAGTGACTTTTTGTAAATGTTCATACATGTATTTATATTATATTTTATATAATTTGTTTCATATATTTTCCTTCTATTCATTTCCTTTATATAATTTAATGGTCTTATGTTTTTAATACAATCTATTTTATGTCCAGATTATACATATATATTTACAATGGGTTAAAGGCAGTTGATTTATAAGGGTCCTGCAACCTGGTACTGCAGGGCAGGAATGTTAATTAAAGTCTGGAGAATAGTTCTCGGAGAAACCAGATTGGCAAAGCTGACAGCAATTGCCAGAAAAAGAAACGCTTCTGTTCTTCAAGGGCTTCAACTAGCTAGAAAATTTCCCCTCCACTTTCTGGTGAAGACCACGGCTCCAGTTTCTCTTTTAATAAGTCTAATTGGTTGGAGTCTATCGGTACCACATAGTAGTACTCCTGTTATTACATTTCAATCAGCATTTTTGTTTTATAAATATATAATACAAGTTCTTATATTTTCAATTAATTAAAGTTTTCTTTATTCTAGTAATTCTTAACAGGAATCCAATTCGTATTTTTCTATGGCGTTTAATTAAATTTGATATAGGGCTATTTAATATTTAATCAGCGTTGCTAATCCTTAAATTAATTTAACCTAATTTCATAGCATTTTTATACGTCCACTGCGTTTATACACGCACATATTTAATTTAACTTTAACATTTTCACTCCTTTTTCTTTATTTCAATAAAAATACGCGTTTCATCAGATTTTTTTTAAATACGCGTATTTAGCAATATAAATTTAATTTCATAACTAATTTTTTATATTTATATTCCATATTAGAAGTTTTATTTTCATATAATTGTTTTTTTTATTATATCATTTAATTTCTGGTTTTCTTCCATTGAAATATTCACCAGCTAAATATCTTTAATAATTTTTTTAATGTCCATAAATAGTATAAAGAATGGACTTTTACTAAGTAAAATATTGTTTTCAGTAAAAAATTTATATTATGCTAAGTTTATGAAATTATCCTCAATTTCTTTCTTATAATATATGTGTGTATGTTTTTTATGTTTAATATTTATATTTCAAAATTTATACCAAACATTTTTCACCATCCTTTGCCACTTTATATTGTATTTAATATTTACTCATTGACTCTTTTTTCCTATAGTTATTTAACAAACATTAAAATTATCCGGTTCTTTTATCTTTATTAATTAAGACATAATATCTTTCTTTAACCATTTAAATTCATTAATATTATGATTTAATATAGCATATTTGTCATTTATAAAAATTTGTAATATATAATATACTTTATTGTACAAAAATAGATTACATGAATTGTGGTTTATCAAAAATTACCTTGTTGAAAATACATGGTTTAAAACTATGTAGCTTTGGAACAATCAGAAAAAACTGTTTAAAAAGGGACATGTAAAACAAACAACAACAACAAAAAATTTTTCTTGTTACAGAAAAGTCATAATTTGTTTTTTGAGGTTATGGTTTGTCTCAGGTTTTTAATAGTGACCATGTAGCAGCAAATATATCTGGATGTGCAATTTTGCCATCTCTGGCTTCAGTTGTTTGAGCTTATTAGAGAATGTGGCTGGTTGTTTTGTGGTATTGTCTCCAAGGCAGAAAGTACATCTGGTGCACCAGAAACTATATAAACAAAAAGTTGCTGCATGAACTGCTGGTATTGAGCCTTTACTGAGAGTCTCTATTAGGTTATCAAGTATGATGTTATTTTGTGTAATATATAATTTTTGAGTTTTTGTTTTAATTTCTAGTTTTTGGGTAACTTTTTTATTTTTAACTGGAATTTTAAATGCATTAGGGATAATGCTATAAAGCTGTTTAAATATGTTAATTGTCATTTAATATTTTCTATATACAAATATAAGTTAATTATAAATTTATTTAAATGCACATTGATTACATAAGTAATATTTACTAAGGCTGTAACCTCAATAATGTGCAGGTAAAAATGTGGTAGTAGGGACCTCTGCAGAACATAAGCTTGTGCTTAAGACCTGCAGAGGTCCCTACTATCACATTTTTATGCCCACATTATTGAGGTTACAGCCTTAGTAGATATAAGTTAATTAAATTTTTATTTTTTTTTTATTTCATATAAATCAAGATTATATTTTATATATTTCCACAACTGCTCCATGATGCAATGCAATCGTAAGTAGATTAAAACAAATTCTACAGTTTATTAGACAATCATCAAAAATGGAAAGAAATTTAATTCATTCTGCTGTTTTTACATATATTTAAATAAACTCAAGATATATTATAATATACATCATCTTTATATAACAAAAATAATATATATAATAATCATACCTAAAGAAGCTTTTTTGTCAAATATTAATTTAAACAAAGATACAAAAGTTCATAATTTTTTTTTTCTTATTAGCAAATTATTGTCTAATGCCATATGTTTTATAATAATAATTATACAGAAAATAAATAAATTAAATTATATAATTGTCAAATATTTAAAACGATAAAAAATAAGGTTTTAACAATTTATTAAGAATTTTTGTTTAAATTTAAAAAAGTTACTTTTTATTCTTTTCATTCTACAAATGCAATATTTGTGAAACCCTCTAAAATAAAAATATTATCTTGGTTATCTTTTGGAGTAAGTAAAATAAAGTCAAAGGTGAATTTCAAAATTATGATTAATTTATTTAATTAAAAAATAAAAAAAGTAATTTTTTGTAAAAGTTTGCACACTTGCTTGGGGTAATTTAAAGCAGACATGTGGGAAACAATATATCACTGGATGAGATACAGGAGTAATCGAAGAAATATGAGAAATATTAAGGTAAATCAGTTGGCTGAAATAGTTTGTGAGTAGCCTTCACTGTCTATCCTATTGTTGAAGAAAACCATATGTGCAATTACTCATTGTTCACCTAAGAATAAAAATATTAGCAATTACTGTTGATTTAATTGTTGAAGCATACATAGTAGAAGTTCAGCTGGGAGAAGACAGAAAAAATTAGTTTGGTATTTAAACCAAGATTCATCTTAGTATTCCTTAAAGACATTTTAACATGTATTTTGTAAAAAAAAGTATGTCCTATGTTTTAACTAAAAGGTGAACACTATTCAAGTATAACCATGTAATTTGTTTACTAAAAAAACTGTAAAAAAAAAATAGTTCTAAAATAATCTGTAGAAAGGCCAAATTCTATTCAAATGATGATTGTTATGCTCCCAATGTTACATTGTTTTATAAATCAGTGGATTAAAAGATAAAAAATATAGCCTATGCAAATTTTGAAAATATGAAATTGTAATAGGAAGAGTTAGGTGTGTATGTCACCTTGAAATTATTTGTTAATGAAGAAGCTTAAAAAAATAAAACAACATGATATAAACAAAATTAAATCTAACAAAAAGACTCAAAACAAAGCATAACCTTAGTAAAAAAAGTATTTTAATATGGACACAGTATGCAAATTCATATATAAAATTGTTATATAAACAACATTAGAGAATAATGAACACCTTTTTAATTTAAAATTTTTTTTTCAAACATATTTTTTATGCATTTAATTTTTATTACAACTTTAGAATTAGGAGTTTTTCATAATTTAATACTTCTTTATTTTTTTATTGTTAAAACTTGTTTTCTAGCATTAATTATTTTAAAGGAAATAATTTCATGAAATTATAAGTTAATTAATTTAAATAGAAGTCAGTCACAACTTAGATATATTTTGTGCAAAAAAATATATTTTAAAAAATGTTGTCAGTTGGAATTATATTATTGTCCTATTACTTTAAAATTGTCACTTTAATACATGTTTTAAAAAATAATAGAGTTAAAGTTTTCCTACCTCCAATTATTTCTTCTATGAATTGTCAGTCAGTGTGACTTGATTTTATTACTATATATTGTAAAGGGATTTGTAAATTTTCTAAGTAATATTATTTTAATTAAAATAAATCATATATTTATATAATTATTAGTCCTAATGACAGTTTCCAGGAACATTGTGAACCACTGCTTGTTCTAGTGTAATAATGTTTAATTGATTCCCATGTGATTTGTATTTGTGTTTGGGTATCCAGATTATATCACACTCAAAATCTATTCATTACACATCATTTATGAAGAAGTTTAGATTATATTTCACAGGTCAATATATGGTAACACATAGCCAGAGCCTTGATGTTGTTCTGCATATACCATATTTAATCAATATTTTTATATGGTGATAGATATTTTGGTACTTAGTTCAGTGCATCCAAATATTTTTTTGAAAATAATGACTTATTATTGGCAGTGGACAATTAATTTACCTTCTTTTTACAATTCAATCTTTTTGGATTCAAATCACATTGGTTAACTTCTGATTATTTTGTTTAACGCTGATAATTGTGCAACTTATAGTTTACAATAATTACTGTAATGAATTAATTTTCTATTCTTATTCTTCTTATTTCATTTATTAAATATTCAGTGGGGATAATGATGTTATCATATCTCCTCATATAACTCATTTCACCCCTTTCTTTTGCATTTTTGATCATTAAAACTTAATGTACTGACCAAGCCCACTCTTCATTGATTTTATTTTCTGATGAACATATTGCAGGTAGGAACTATCAATTGGCATTCCCCAATGCAGATGTCACCTCACCTACAACAATATTTTCTGCTCATCAGAAATTGTAGAACCACAGAGAGTGGAAGCATTGAGAAATTTATGTGATTGGTTTCCCAAATGGTGCCATTAGAGTTCAATCTTACTACAGTCTTACTTACCATTGTCTGGTTATACTGGACATAGTGCAGGAGGCATGTGATTCTTGTCAGCAGGAACAATAGATAGCTATTGATGCAAAAATTGAACTAAAGAATTAGATTAATTTTTAATAACAACAATTTTATTAACAATAATTATTGATAAGTCCTTCCAATAGAGTTCACCATTTGTATCAAATGAAAACTGATTTTCGTTTATCTTGTGTAAAGAAGTCAAAAAGGTTTTTATCAAGTAACCATATACATAAGTTTTATAACTTGATTCAGATGTGGGTTATTTGGGTGTGCATGTCTTTATAATTCATTATCATTTAATTATTCTAATACATAACAATTCCAGGTTTATATACTTTTATTACTCAGTCAGACACAGACATATATTTACATAGGTTTCATCACTTTATTTAAATATGGATTATTCAAATATGCATCTAAGTATTTATAACTCATTATCATTTAATTAGTCTAATATATAGCACTTCCAGGTTTATAGATATTTATTATTTAGTTAAACACAGATGTATATTTTTACTTAGGTTTTATCACTTTATCCAAATATGGATTATTCAGGTATGCATCTAAGCATTTATAACTCATTATCATTTAACTATTGTAATATATAGCACTTTCAGATTTATAAATATTTATTATTCAGTCAAATATAAACGTATATTTTTACATAGGTTTCATGACATTATGCATCTAAGCATTTATAATTCATTATCATTTCATTACTTTAATATATAGCACTTCCAGGTTGAAGATATTTATTTAGTCAAATATAGATATATATATATTTTACATAGGTTTCATCACTTTATGCATCTAAGCATTTAAAACTCATTATTTAATTATTCTAATATATAATAATTTCAGGTTTGTATATTTTTTATTACTTAGTCAAACACAGACATATTTTTACACATTAGTTTGTTATAAGCAATAATATATTTGTAGAATATTTATAATTTTGAACATGTAATGCAATTAATGTTTTCATAGTATTCCACCAATTTTCTATGATAAACTTATTATAGAATTAATAATTGATAGGTAAAACATTATTAGTACTATAAAAATTATGACAGCAGAGAGAAGTTTGCTATTAACTGAAAGGAGACCCTTTGATGCCTTTTGGAGGCCTTAAAGGAACCAAGCAGGGTGAATTCCTAATGTCCACCTCATACATTCTCGTCATTGCAGCTGTTATTACTATGTGATTATTCATATAGTATACGAACAAGTATGGCTGCTCACCAACATGCATTAGCCAGCATGGTGACTTTATTGGCTTTTTACCTCCGAGTTTAAGAATATTTTTTCCAATATATACAATCTTGACAGACAAAAATAAATCATGGCCCTTATTCCCAAGGGGCTGTGAAGTCACAAACAAAAGCAGCAGTTGGTGGCTGATAGTAGAGGGTGCTAAGAATCCCCTGATTGCAGACTCAGGCTGCCATTTGATGATGACTTTTTATTTAGGTACTTACCATTGCAGATCACTTTCAAGTGAAGGAAGATTGCAAAAGTTAGAAGCACTGTCTTATATTAAATGGGACATTATTGGACTTTGTGAAGTTAGAAGAAAGGATGTATAAACAATTGATTTAAAAAGTGGACATATACTCTACTATAAAGGCACAATTATTGGAAATACAAGTGGAGTAGGATTCATTATAAATAAAAAATGGAAGAATAGCATTGTGGAGATTGATGGTGTATTGAACAGAGTGGAAAGATTAGTTTTACAACTTAATAGCAGATACCAAATGCAGATATTTTAGGTTTATGCCCCAACAAGTTCTCATAGTGATGAAGTTATAGAATATTTTTATATGGATGTACAAAAAGCTTTTGATCAGAGTAAACAACATTTTAAAATTGTTATGGGAGGCTTTAATGATAAAATTGATAAACAAATGAAAGTTAAAAATGCTGTAAATAATTTTGGTTATGGTAATAGAAATAAGAGGACATAGACTTGTGGAGTTCGCATAAAAAGAAAAACTTTATATTATGAATTCTTTTTTGAGAAAAATGTTAAAAGGAAATGGACATGGAAGCATCCAAATGAAGGTACAGCAGAAATGGATTATATTTTGACTAACAGAAAATACATATTTCAAGATTGTAATATTCTTAATAAATTTAACACAGGAAATGATCATCGATTAGTAAAATGTAAGATACATGTTAATGAAAAACTAGAGAGACAAAAATTATTAAGGAAAACAATATTTACAGTTGATATTCCTAATCTTCAGAAACATTCTAGTGAAATTAAATTAGAACTTACAAATTGGTTTCTAGTATTATTAGATTTTGAACATGATTCAGATTTGAATAACATTAATAGCAAAATAACTGATACACTTTTAAAAACTGCAACAAAGATAGCTGGTAGAAAAAAGCAGCAATTGACCAATAAAATTTCTACTTAGACTAGAGAATTTATGAAGAAAAAGGAATATGAGGATATACAACAATCAAGCATTAAAAAAGATTGAATATCTCAAATTTTGTAAAATGGTGCAACAAAGAATTGAAAAAGATATAAGAAAGTATAGTTGTGAACTAGCAAGAAAAGCTGTAGAAGTGATTAATGGTGTAAAGAGTGTAGAAAAACATTTTGGTATTGGTAGGAAATTTATATCTGCAATAAGAAAAAAGATGGCATTATTACTAAAATGAGAGATGACATCATGAAATGTGCAGAAGACTTTTATCAAGAATTATATAGTAATAAAGAACAAGTGCCTCTTATACCTATTATATCTTCCGAATTGACCAGGATTTTGAATGAAGAAGTGAGACATGCAATTAATTTTATGAAGAAATGGAAGGCTCCAGGTAATTATGGAATGATAATTGATATATTAAAAGAAGCAGGTAAAGAAATAGAAAAAAAATTAGCAAAATTATATACCAAATGTCTAAATGATAAAGATGTACCAGATGAATGGAAGATGCAGTATTAATATTAATATTTAAAAAAAGTGATAAAGAAGTTATTAAAAATTACAGACCTATCAGTCTTTTATCAGTTTTATACAAAAATTTTACTAAGATAATTACAACTCATCTACAGAAAACACTGGATTTACACCAAAAGAGAACAGGCTGGATTTAAAAGTGGTTTTAGTACAGTAGATCATCTCCAGGTATTGAGAGAAGTTATAGAAAGAACAAATGAATATGATTTGCCATTATGCTTAGGATTTGTAGATTATGAAAAGGCATTTGATTCTATAAACATTTCTTTGGTGATTAAAGCATTGGATCATCAAGGTGTAGATCCACGATATTGTCATATTTTAAAGAATATTTATATGCAATTATTTGATCTAGTGCTGTGTTTACAATTATATTACATTGAAATATCAGCCTTTCAAGCTAATTGAGCAAGCACCTGTTGAGAGTGTTAAATAAATGAATACTTTCCTCTTCAATCCAAGATATAGTATTTATGCAGGAATAAAAAGGTTCCTCTTATTCCCATGACTGAAATTCTTTTATATGAGCAAATCTGAAGAACTGTTGAAAAGAGCATGAGTAGAATTCTCACTTTAAATTACTATTTACGATGTTTTTTGAATGAATGACGTCAATACTATATCTTGGATTGAAGAGGAAAGTATTCATTTATTTAACACTCTCAACAGGCGCATGCTCAATTATCTTGAAAGGCTGATATTTAAAAGAATATTTATAAAAATGCAACAGCAACAATTAGATTACATAATGATAGTAGAAAAATCAACATTGAAATAGGTGTAATGCAGGGTGACTGCATACCTCCAAACTTTTTACAGCAGTGTGCAAGAAGTATTTTGTGGATTAAAATGGGAAGCTAAAGGAGTGAAAGTAAATGGAGATTATTTAAGTCATTTAGATTTTGCAGATGATGTAGTTGTTTTTGCAAATAATGCTTTGGAGCTACAGGAAATGTTGCAGGAGTTATCAGATGAAAGTAGGATGAAAAATAAATGTTAAAAAGACTAAAGCAATGTTTAATAGACTTTCTCAAAATATGAATATAAAGATTGATTATGATGAGTTAGAAGAAGTTAATAGTTACAAATACTTTGTTCAGATTTTTAATACAGATGGAAATATAATGGATGAAATTAATCATAGAATTAAACTTGGTTGGAGTGCTTTTGGTAGAAATAAATTGGTACTAGAAGGAAATATGCCTATGTGTTTGTAAAATGAGGGTTTTTAATAAATGTGTTTTGCCAATTCTTACTTATGTATCTGAGACTTGGACCCTTAATAGAAGAGCAATAGAGAGACTTCAGACAACTCAAAGAAGTATAAGGAGATGCATGTTGGAAGTAACAAGGAGTGATCGAAAATGCAATGTATGGCTAAGAGAACAAACAGATGCTACTGACCTCATTGAAAAATTAAAAGACCAGTGGAGTTAGGCTGGACATATTCTTAAAAGAGATGAAAATAGATGGACAATTGAAAGTTTAAACTGGATTTTAAGAGTTTGTAAAAGTCCCAGAAATAGCCCACATGTGAGATAGATGGATGAAATAAGAAAGTGTGCTGGGGTGTTGTGGAGAAGAGAAGCTGAAGATATGAAATGATGGACTGAACTTGGAGAGATCTTTATTCTGCAGTGGATTCATAATGGTTGTTGTTGATGATGATAGAATTAATAACTGAATTATTTTCTAATGCTTACATTTTAAGTAAGGTCTTCATTTATTGCTGTTTTCACTAAATAATGGTGGGTGATCTTGAAGCTGAATGGCACTGAAGGCTTGAACCAGCACTGGAGGCTTACTTTATGATTGTGCATAGAGAGAAAATATGAGCTAAATGCCCATGTTAAACTGATTTTTCATAAGGCTGCTAGATGGTTGATTGACTTTTATAGTAATCTAAAAATCTTAAAAAAATTGTTGTCTTTCAATTTACAAGTATGGAATAATAATCTAATCATCTGTTTTTGATATGAATTCTCCAACCTATTTATACCTTTTCTCTCTATCAGAATGGATTCACCTTATGTACCTGCCAAATCCAATTGTTGCTGGTCTATTTTCATCCATGTTCAGGCCCTTAATCTGTCTGATCATTGGCTATTTTTTTGGCAGTGTCAGTCTGTTTTTAACTATCTGGCTGTGTTTTCGAATTTTTAATTGATTTCCTCTTGCCTGTGGCATGATGAAGAAACAATTTTAATTATTGTTAAATCACTGCCATTCTGCATTACAAATTATTCTTCTGAAATATAAAATGATCTGGAAAGCAGTAACAAGATTTTTATTTAAATGAGATTTTTATTTAAATGATTTTGTTTTTCTCTCCTGAATTTATTAATTTTAATAAAGCAAGATTTATACTTTCTTAAATTGCAAATATAATAAACATATTTCCTTTTTTTTCATTTTAAAAAGGTTGATTTTCTTTTAATATTATCAAATAGTTATTTTTCATTGTGGTCAAATTTCGTTATTTTTTCATTTTCTTTAAAATGTTTAGTATAATTATTTTTTTTAAAAAAAATATTGCTAGTCTGACTTAAAATATTTTTATTCTGACTTAAATTTAATCTATGACATTTTAATTTGGGGTCTTCTAAACATATACATAAAACAGCATGTCTGTTTCATTACCCCCAACCAAGTTTTTGGGAGAAAATTGTCTGAAAATAATCTTTTTTTTTCATTATTATTATTTTCTTTTCATTGTTTCTACTTGACCTTGGGGAGATGCTGAGGAAATGTGTAAGATTTGATGGCAAAAGTGAATACATGACCCACACCATCCAATTCCAGGATGAGCAGATGGCTAAGCATGACTACCAGAATATAAGGCCTCATGATGTTTCAAGAAGATACCTCATTTTTAAACACTGCCTCTTCTAAGGACCTAAACAGATCATCTACAAAGAGTAGTATTCAGAAAAAAATATGACATTGAACCAGCCCTGCTCATCTCTTGTGAGTCTTAGGGGCTATAGATGAGGTCTGTTCATGAGACCAAGTATTATTTATGAGGCCTACATATATACCACTGAACTACTCTGGGTGCTCAACATCTATGTCTAGGCAGTACTGAGAATATACTATAGAGCATCATGACATAATGCATCCAAGTCATCCTGCTTGACCATCCATTCATCACAACATGAAAAATGCAACTCATGCAATGCTACATCCCACTCACAAACTTCTTCCACCAGCTATTTCATTTTTTTTATTCTGGTTTGGAAGACCGAGAATCAGGATCAGTTTTCCTGTTCTGTATTATGAGATGACATATTTCTAGATCATATTTTCTTTGGGGATTTCTCATGCCAGATGTCACCATGGTGGTTTGCTTCTCTACTTCTATATTGTCTTTGGAGATCCTTGTTACTGTTTGATCTTCTAATTACATGGGTCCAGTATGAACCATGAACACCATTGGTGGATTTTCTCCTGTTCCTCTTCATGGTGATACTTTTTTTAAAGAATAAATAAAGATTTATTTTTCAATGGTTTTTCTGCCATAGCAATTATTTTTTTCATTTTGCTGTTATTTGTAAAATATGTCCAGAGTTTTCAGATCTCTCTTTGGTTTCTATTTTTGCAGCAGCAAGTATATTTTTAATAACTGTCTTTATAACTTTTTTGCTGTACTCAATCTCTGATTTGAATTGATTGAGGATTTGTTTATGTTTTCTATATGTAGCTGAAGACTAACATACTTTTCCCCCTAATTTATGGTTTCTCTTTCTACCTTTTACTGTTTCAGAACATACATCAGACAATTTTTCTGAAATAATTTCTTCTATATCAGACATGTCCCTAGTTATATGAAAATCAGGTTTTTGATTATCTTCACTTTCATGTTTTACCTCTTGTTGAAAATAAGAAGATTTTAATTTTACTTTATTAGATTCGATTTTCATCAGTTTTGATTATTAGTGTCAATTGGGTTTGAATAGTTTCAGGAAATTCTTCAGCAAACTTATTTTTTTAATGTTTTTTTTTTCAATTTTTTAGACTGAGTTATTTCTTTTACATTATTGCAAAAAGTTACATTTTTTGTAAGCTGATTTATAGTTTCTATGATTCATTCTCCCGTTCTTTGGTAGGATTCTGTGATTTGTTTCTCTATTCTTTCACTTAAAGTTTTACTTGCTTCTATTTTTCGTGTTTCATCTTCTCTTTGTTCATCTCATTTTTTATTCTCTAATTCTCTTTGTTCATCTCATTTTCTATTCTCTTCTTCTTTTTGTTTATGGTTTCCTTCTCTTTGTTTATGCCCTTCTTATCTTTGTTCATCTCATTTTCTATTTTCTTCTTCACTTTATTTGCAGTCTTCTTCTTTTTGTTTGCTTTTTTCTATGTTCATCTTGTTTTTTATTCTCTTCTTTTTTTGTTTACAGTCTTCTTCTTCTCATTCAATCATAATTTTTAATAGCTGCCTTAATATGGATATTTCCTCTGTTCTTTGAGCATCCATGTTCATCATCTTTCTTTTGTTCTCTGGCCTAGTAAGATTCTCTCTCTATCAACTCCATGATTTGGCTCCAAGTATTTTTTATGCCTACTTTACCATTTATGGCATTTATTTCTATGTGCTATTGTTTTTCTTTTTTATTTCCTCATTTTTGTCCATTTAACATCACTGCACCATGTTCTCTGCTTACACTCACAATCATAATTTGCTTTTTTTCTACATTTCTTTGTTGTCTTCTAGCTTTTATACCAATGGGAAGATTATCTAGATCAGGCCTCATGATTAGGATGACAAATATAACCGAATACATGACCAACCCCACTCATCATTGGTTTTATTTCCTGATGAGCATATTGTGGGAAGGAACTATTGATTGGCATTCCCCAATGCAGACATCACCCCAACTACAATATTTCCTGCTCATCAAAGGATGTAGCACCATATAGACTGAAAGCATCTACAAATGTATGTGATTGGTTTCTCAATTGGCACCACTAGAGTTCCATATCACTATAACCTTACTTACCATCATCTGGTTATGCCAGACATAACTCAAGAGGCATGAGATTCTTGTGAGCAAGAGCAATAGATAACTAGTAATGCAGAAATGGAACTAAACAATTAGATTAATTTTTAATAAACAACAATATTAACAATAATTAATGATAAGTCCTTCCAATAGAGTTTACCATTTGTATCAAATGAAAGCTCATTTCAGTTAATATTATGTGAAGAAATCAAAAAGCTTTTTGTCAAGTATACATATACATGTTTTATTACTTAAGTCAGATGTGATATATTCAGTGATGCATATAAATCTTTATAATTCATTATCATTTAATTATTGTAATATATAACAATTCCAGGTTTATATATTTTTATTACTCAGTCAGACAAAGTTGTATATTTACATAGGTTTTATTATTTATATTTGGATAAAATGATAAAACCTATGTAAATATAGGTCAGCGCGACAGCCTTGCACTTGCAGGCAGTTGCCCGGGTTGCGGGTTCGCGTTCCGGCCGATGCTATGACACTTAAAAAAAAAAAAAGTATGTATCTAAGCATTTATAACTCATCATTTAATTTTTCTAATATATTGCACAACCAGGTTTATATATATTTATTATTCAGTCAAAAACAGATGTATATTTTTACATAGATTTCATCACTTTATCCAAATGTGAATTATTCAGATATGCATCTAAACATTTATAATTCGTTATCTTTTAATTATTCTAATATATAGCACTTTCAAGTTTATAGATATTTATTATTCAGTCAGACATATTTTTACATAGGTTTCATCACTTTATGCATCTAAGCATTTATAACTAATCATTTAATTATTTTAATATATAGCACTTCCAAGTTTGGAGATACTTATTATTTAGTCAAATAGACATATATTTTTACATAGGTTTCATCACTTTATGCATCTAAGCATTTGTAATTCATTATCATTTAGTTATTCTAATATATAACAATTTCAGGTTTGTATATTTCATATTACTTAGTCAAACACAGTCATATTTTTACACATAAGTTTGTTTGCAGCAATTCCATATTTGTAGAATATTTATAATTTTGAACATATAATGCAATTAATGTTTTCATATTATTCCATTAATTTTCTATCATAAACTTATTATAGAATTAGTAGTATTATAGACTTAGTAGTTGATAGGTAAAACATTATTAGTATTATATAATTAAAAACTGAATTATTTTCTAATGCTTATATTTTATCAAATGTCTTCATTTATTGCTGTCTTCATTAAATAAAGAGGTGGACTTGAAGCTGAAGTGTACTGGAGGTTTGAAAAAGCATTAGAGACTTACTTCATGGTTGTGGATAGAGAGAAAAAGTGGGTTAACCACCCATTATAAACTGATTCTTTATGGGACAACTTGATGGTTCAATTCACTTTTCTAGTAATCTAAAAATCTTAAAAAATTTGTTGTCCCATGATTTTCAAGTATGGAATAATAATCTAAAAATCAACTGCTTTTAATCTGAATTCTCCTGTCTATTTACACCTTTTCTCTCTATCAGAATGGATTCACCGTGTCTGTCTGCAGAATCCAATTACTGTTGATATGTTTTCATCCATGTTTGTGCCAATAATCTCCCAGCTCATTGGCTATTCATTTTGGTGGGATTATATTGTTTTTAATTATCGTGCTGTGTTTTCAAATTTTTAATTAATTTTTTTTTGCGTGTGACATGGTGAAAAAATATTTTTAATTATTGTTAAACTACCACCATTTTGCCTTACAAATTATTCTTTTAAAATATAGAATGTGCTGAAAGGCAGTAAAAAAATTTTTATTTAAATGATTTTGTTTTTCTCACATGAAAAAAAAATTGTCTTTTCTTTAATGGCAAATATAAACATATTTGTTGTTTTCTTTTTAAAAAGTTTGTTTCTTTATTAAATTGACTAAATCTTTATTTTTAATTGCTGTCAAATTTCAATATTTCTTCTATTTCTTTAAAATATGTAGTATAATTAGTCTTTTTTAAAAAAATATTGCTAATCTGACTTAAAATACTACTGGTCTAACTTAAATTTAACCTATGTCATTTTAATTGGGGGGGGGGGGAGATCTTCTAAACCAATATGTAAAACAGCATATCTGTTTCAGTATATATATATATGAGAACAAAGAAAATTGAACAATTTATAAAGCCTATCTGTATTCATGATAAATTTTATATCTCAGCAATAGGGATTTCCTTCATAACAGATTAAATACACAATTTACTTAAGCTTGGATTGTGCCATGTAATTTGCATTTGAAATCTGCCTAGTTATTACCTAATTATTTTATAATGTGTGTGAATCATTATGGTAATTGTCTAATAATATTATTTTATTAGATCATTAATGTACATTTTATTTTATTAGATGATCACTTCTTTATTGATGTTTTCTCTTACAATGTTGACATTCACAACATCATGTCCACCCTCACCACCTGTTGCAGAAGATACTACAGCGGTGGACTGGGTTAACTGGAAAAGGAGATTTAATAAAGTTTATGATTCAACAAAAGAACATGATTTGAGATACAATATCTGGCTTGAAAATCGTAAATTCGTTAAGAAAATAAACAAACATAACTATGATAATATGATTTTGTTTTGGTTGCAACTAAATGAGTTTGCAGATTTGGTGAGTGACATTAATTTTATTATAATAAACTATTAGAATGTAATATAAATGCGTTTGATTTAAATGCAAACAATTTAAAAACTTTTGTAATGCACTGATCTTTTCTCAATGTAATAATATGGTCTGTTTCATTTATTTATTATTTTAACATATCAATAATAATGGAATTATTGATACTATGTGGCATCTTTTATATTACTGTCAATGGGTTTTAAAATAGTACTCATATCCTTACAATTTCAAATAATATTCGATATTGAGATTCTTAATGAATAAGCCCATAATTAAATATAAACTAGCAATTATGTTAAAATAACAATATATCACATTTATAAAAAAGCTGTCTCTGTAGGGTAAATATGCTATAAATACTTGTTCTTCTAATGTTTCATCTTCCTTGTAAATACACTTATGTAAGGAAACTGATGTGAATAAAATCCTTGAATAAAAGCAGCACAATATTATAACAGTCATATTTGTACATTCGTGCAACAAAATCCAGAGTTTTAGCAAATCATCCCAAGGCTGATCAAAATGAGATTGTTGAGATGCTGAATCCAATTTAACCTGAGTTATTTTACCAATGCTCAACAATTTACTACCTTACTGATGACATATATGAGGCTACACCAGTATTACCTTAATTCGTGTGCCATCAGTAGCACATCAGTAAAACATGAGACTATGCTGAAAATTGACATAACTAAAGTATAGCTATATAGACATGGCTCAACTAACAGACATCATTAAATTTAGATTGTGATTCATAAATGTTCAAACAATAAGTAATTATTAGTTAATAATTAAATAATGAATAATGAGCAAAGATTTAGACATTAAGCAGAGTTATATTTTAAACAAATTTAATAAAAGCCAAAATTTAAGTAATAAAGTAAAATAAAACAATTTAATACCACAAATATGTTTCACTTGCAGGTGATAATGATTGAATAAATTACAGCCTGTTTAATTTTCATGTTTAATATTTGGTCTCATTTGCAGGTGATGATGATTTATCAAGTTACATTTTGTTTAATTTACAAACTTTGTATTTTCTCTCACTCACAGGTGATGATGATTTATAATTTACCAAGTTACATTTTTATGAGCTCTATAATTACAGCACTGCAGATTTATTTCAAGTTTAGCTCATGATTATTTATGCCTTATTTATGCTATGTTTTGTGGCCTATATTTGCTTTAGTTAATCAGCAGAAGTGATCATCATTAATCATAATTAATATTTTATTTGATCAGTACACAATTCTCTATATAGATTATAAGCTTACAAAACTAGATTCTGTTTGAGATCAAAGCTGAAATATAAATTATTATGGAAGGATGAACTGATAGTGGGTAGTAAGCCTTCAGATACTAAAGCATATATAAAATATACAATCTAAATCTTTGCATCTCAAATGCATTCTTGCTGCAGGTTTCATTACCATGTAACTGGTTCCTTACCACCATACTCATTGCTGTGAAAGAGACCTTTTAGTCCAGGTGATCGAACAGTTGACTAATGTATCTGGATGCTTGTGATCCAATCTTAAGTGGAGGTAATGAGGTGACACTTAAAACCAAAGCCCATTGTGAAAACAGGGCTTTCTGAAGTATAATGAGGTGACTCTTAAAACCAAAGCCCATTGTGAAAAAAGAGCTTTCTGAAGTAAATAGATAGGCTGGTCATTAAAACCATAAGCCCATTCAAGAGATAACATACAGCAATAAGTATATGCATGTATGTGCTTTCTAAGAACACATTCACCCCACTGACTACATTATTATATAACAAAATTCAGATGTAAACATTAGTTTTTTTCTATAGAACCACTGTAAATCAGATCATAAATTAACCTTTATAATTATGCTTTGAAGAAATATAATAAATCTAATTTAGTAAGTTATCTATATAGGCATTTATATATATATATATATATATATATATATATATATATATATATATATATATATATATATATATATATATATATATATATATATATATAAGGAGGGCTACATTATATTTTGTGATAATTATAAGATTAAATTCTAGCTTTATGCTGCTTTTAGTCACTTCAGCTAAATATTAACCACATTTTTCATTTAACACAAACATATTTTTAATCATTTATAATCACTTAATTATGAATCTAAGCCAAGCTTTATTTTACTCATTTGGGAGTTTCGTTTATGCACTAATAAACGCAAAATTATCTACATGTGAGAACATCCCATTCCAAATATACACAGCATAAACATACAAACAAATAATTGAAAATAATATTGGCATAGACTTAACTAAATGAAAGTGCATAAAATTATAAATAAGATTTCACACAAGTGAAATCTAAGATTTGGCTTTACTTTACTTAGTGAAAAGAAATAAAATTAAGATAGATTAAATAACAAATCAAATCAGGATAAATTACTTTAACTCAGCTTGAATCAGATTAAATCAGATTAAATCAGTCAAGATTTATGATATCAAATAATAATATAAATTTTACATTTTTGTTTAAGAATTAATACTTGAAAGTTTAAATTACATTAGTTTAAATTATATTGGTCATTTATAGTAATTTTAGCTAGCTTTGATAACTTATGAGATTTAGTTTAAATGTTCATTTTAAATTTGCAGAAGTATTACCGCTTTAGGTTTCTTTCTCAAGCATGGTTATTTAATGTTGATCTTGAACATCCCTTTTCTGATATTGGGCTGTTGGTCATCATGTTCCACATCTTGTAGACCACCTTTGAAAGCTTGAAAAGCCCATCATTTTGCTCTACTACTTTAGCAATAAGATTGATTATAGCTTAATCTCAAACTTAATAATCGTAAAATGGCTGCAATAAACTTTTATACTGACCTTTTGCTCCCTCTCTTTTACTTTAGCCACATGCGTTTTTCTACATTAACCACATGTAATAATATTATTTTATAAAGTGCAGATGGTATTGAAATTAAACTGAGAGAGTGCAAATTTCTCAAGCGCTTATGACTACCAACAGCCAATCAGATCTTAAGCACTGGGACAGAGAATTTAACAAGATAAGAGTGGTTCCACTCTCTTCTTTACTTGTCTTTCTATATATCCAAGCCAGTCCAAAGTACTTATATCTGAAAGCGTGAATCTTAAATATCATCACACTTAATTAACTGAGTTCAAATTATAAACATACAGCATGAAATTTTTTGATTTAGTACGCAGTAGTTTTTTGATGTTATAACTTTGCAAGCATATATGTAAGTAATATTATTTGATAAAGCTGTATGTTTATAATTTGAACTCAGTTAATTAAGTGTGATGATATTTAAGATTCACACTTTCAGATATAAGTACTTTGGACTGGCTTGGATATATAGAAAGACAAGTAAAGAAAAGAGTGGAATCACTCTTTTCTTGTTAAATTCTCTGTCCCAGTGCTTAAGATCTGATTGGCTGTTAAGTAGTCATAAGTGCTTGAGAAATTTTTACTCTCTCAGTTTAATTTCACATGTAATAATGTGAAAGTTAAAACAATATGTTTTTTTTTTAGTTAATTAGTGTTTAAATGCAGATCTGTTTTGTTAATTAGTTTGCTATACTCTTGGCAAACCCCACCTGCTGCGTTGTTGATTTTTTTACAGGCTTTGGTCAAGTTAATTTATTCCACCTTATGTTAAAATCTGTTTTTATTTTTAACCTTTAAATAGGTCAAATATACCAAGATAAATCAATTTTATTAAATTATTTCTGTACAAAAAACAAATCTGAAATCTAGCGAAGCTTTATTATATATGTAACATGTTTAAACATAATTTAACTCCGTATGCAAAAATATTATAATTTCAAATATTAAATTTATAAAATTATTTAAATAAAAAAAACTTACAATGTTTAAATCTATAACATTATTTCCTCTTTGCATATATATACAAGTCTTGGTTACATATACATCAAGATTTACATTAACTTATTAAACACTAATATATATGTACACATATAAGTTCATTTATTAGACATATACATACGCTTTCTATATTGTATGCTATATATGGACACATACATAACTATGATTATTAATTATAAAATTCATCTAATATATGAGGATTTGGGTATATGTGCAGGCAAATAAAAGGACTACTATAGCATATAGTAGATGAAACCGTAGGATAGACAGATCTGACTGTTTCAATATAATGTCATCAAAATATTTTTTAACAAAATTTTTAATTTTTTTAAAACTAATTTTTTTCCACTGTGGACAACGCCAAACAGTAGGCTTTTACAATAAATAAACAATTCCATTTCTGAAATTGGTTTTTAAAATTTAGCTAATTCAATACAAAAAATTTTATACAAAAATTATATGTATATAACTTGTGAGAAGGCAAATATGTTGTTATACATTATCACTGAATATTATACTACCCAAATAAAAATACTATAAAAAACAATACTTTTATTGCATCTAATCTGCATCTCTTATAAAAAGATATGATGTGGGTTTCTGAAGAGCCACCCATTTTGGGATATTCTTCCAATATTATGATGTAAAGTGAAATTCAATAATAAATAAGAGAATACAAAAACTGTCAAATAAAAGTAGCCTAATTTATTACATAGTCAGTTTAAGTAATTATAAAAATATTAATGTAATGATTACTTTTGCAAAATATTATAACTGCAATCATATTCAAATATCTTAATTATTATCTTAATTCACATTACACTGTCAATAAAATCCTTTGAATAATCTTTTCAAATTGCCCAGGGCTTGTGCAATGCTAACTTATTTAGATAAAGTGTTATTTCTTTTATCTTCACATTATTTTGGCAAGTAAATAAATGATTGAAGAGTGAAGCAGTATATCCTCTAAAATTTTCCCAAAATATTACAGTTTTAAATAAATTTAAAATTCTAAGTTCAAAATTTTATTATTTCCATGAAAATTTATAGACATTAAATATTAAAACTGCCCATATATAGTTATTTTATGGAGAAAATTATGCTAATGTACAAACTGTAATAATAATAATTTACAAGTCAAATATTATCTTCTAAATATTGTCTAATTTCTTATGTCAATATTGATTTATTAATTAGAGAGAAATAATACTTTTTGTTCAATTACAATATTATTATGTTTATTTCACTCAAACAGAATACAATTTTTAACTTTCTTAAAATAATTCCATAAATGACTGACTTCTAAACGTTTATAGTTGCCATATCAATAGGAGAGTGTCACATATCTAATGGTTATCATTATTTAAAATGGTAATATATTTAATTACTATTTTTAGATTGCAAATTTTATTAAATTTGATTGCTTTTCACTATCTATGCCTAACGTATTTACTCTATAACGATTATTAATTATTATTTAGTTACATTTTATATTTGTCTTATAAATTATTATTGGCACTAAAAACAGCCTGCTATTTACATATTTATTAAATTAATTCTATTGTTTTTGTAATTTGTAAATTATTTTTATTTTGTAGAAAGAATTAATTTTAATATATAATGCATATTGAAATAAGAAACAAAATATTTGGGATTATTTTTTTTTTGTTTCTAATTCAACCACTAATCTGTTTGTGAAAAGGTAATCTGTTTTTACTTTAACACATTTGTCTACATTCTGTTAAATGACTGTCTCATGATGTTCATAAATATCCAAGTCACATTTTCTAACTTAATTATCATTTATCTGATATGAACTTTTTTTAAAATTTATTTGTCATCATAATTTGTACAAATCTTTACAATTAATCATTTGCCTTGAAATGAGTAATATAAATATTATTAAAACTAGCAAAACTTTTCATATACTAGTGCCACTCAGTGCAAGCCAAACAAAGCAATAAATTTTAGAAGACTTGTGCATGAAATATCTAGTGTTTACTCATCTAATATTCCCAGATTAGCTTCTAGCTTATGAATTTTGTCAGTGAGGAGTCTTGGATCTGAGAGCATTCCAATTTATTATTATCCTAAGATCTCAAAGCAGTGGCTTCTGATCCAAAACTCCTCACTGACAAAAATCAGGTGCAATGCTCTCAGATCCAAGACTCCCGCTGACAAAAAGTCAGAAGCTAGAAACATGTCTGGGGATATTGGATGAGTAGAAACTAGAAAGAAATTTTATGCACATGCCTTCTGGTGTCCATTAATTCCTCTGGATTGCACTGAGTGGCACTACAGTATGGAGAGTTTTTCTACTTTAATAATAGTTATGAGCAAGCACAATAAATGGTGATGGTATGATATTCATGGTTTAATATAAATATTTCTTGATGTAATTATTGCTCTATTATTCTCTTCTTATATCTTTCATTTTTTATTATTATTGCAGTATATATTTATTTTTTATTTTAACTAGTTACTAGTTTATTTAGCCATATACTTTTATTTAGTGTTCAGTGGACTAGATCACATATATCATTGCACTCACACCCAAATTCTTATATTTTTCTACTAATCTTGTTTTTTCATTCTTGAAAATTGTAAAAACATGGCACTTTTTCCAATAATAAAAAAATTCATAATCATAGTTGCTTTTTATAATTTGTTATTTTTTTATTAAATATTCACTACTGTTGTTAATTAGCATTTATCTATAAATATAACATATCTTCTGTTATTTTAGACTTGTTCAATGTTTCGCCAAAAAAGTCTACTATCTGTTTTAGCAGAGAAATATGACAAAACAATACTTACAAAAATTTAGTAGGCATTTAGACTATTATGCTTTTAAATAAAATCATGCATAAAACACTTATGTATTGCATCTTCTTGTGCATGATTTTAGTTTTGTAGATATTAACAATGTGGGAATTGATTGAAATATCATAAAAATTATTGTAATTCATTTAAGAATGGTCTTTTTTGATATTTTCCTTTATCATCTTCACATGCTTTACTTGAACATCATCCAAATTGTATTAAAATAAAATAAAGTCAGACCTCATTGGTTAGTATTGTGAATGGATTTACAAAAATTTTATTTAAAGTAAAAATTGTGATCTACAAAGTTAAGACAAATACCAGGCAATATTATCATCACCATTTTCAAACAATGTTAATCAAATTTGCTGCAGAAAGCAGTTTGCTATTAACTGAAAAGAGAGACTTTGATTTCTTTTGAAGATTTTAAAGAAACTGAGCAGAGAAAATTATTAAAGTCCACTTCATATGTTCTTGCCATTGCAGGTATTATTACCATGTGATTATTCATATAGTATATGAACATGGATGTGCTGCTCTTGAATATGCATTAACCAGCATGGTGAGTTTATTGGTTTTTTACCTCTGGGTTTAAGATCAAGAAACATCATGTTCTTTGTTCTCAGTTGCCTGATAAAGCAGAATGAATGTATGTGTAAATGATAAATATTTTTCCAATAGATATATACAATCATGACACATAACAATAAATCATGGCACTTATTCACAAGATGGTGAAAAGTCACCAACTGCTGTCGCAGTTGGTGGCTGAAGGAGGAGGGTGCTATGAATCCACTGATTTTAAACCCAGATTGCCATTTGATAATGACTATTTATTTAAGTACTTACAACTGCAGATCACATGCAAGTGAAAGAAAATTGCAAGATATAGAAAAAAGTTTCTCTTATATTAAATGGAACATTATTGGACTTTCTGAAGTTAGAAGAGAAGGTGAAGGCAAAATTGATTTAAAAAATGGACATGTACTCTACTAAAAAACACAAATATTAAAAATACAAATGGAATGGGATTCATTATAAATAGAAAGTGGAAGAACAACATTGTGGAGATTGATAGTTTATCAGACAGATACCAAATGCAGATAATTTAGGTTTTATGTCCCAACAAGTTTTCATAGTAGTGAAGTAGTAAAAGGTTTTTATATGGATGTACAAAATGTATTTGATCAGAGGAAACAATATTTTAAATTTTTTATGGGAGTCTTTAATGCTAACAAATGAAAGATGAAAGTGCTCTAAGTAATTTTGGTTATGGTAATAGAAATTAGAGAGGACATAGACTTGTTGAGTTTGCAGTAAAAGAAAAACTTTATATTATGAATTTTTTTTGAGACAAATGGTAAAACAATGGACATGGAAGCATCCAAATGAAGGTACAGCAGAATTGGATTATATTATGACTAACAAAATACATTTTTCAATATTGTAATGTTCTTAATAAATTTAACACAGGAAGTGATCATTGATTAGTAAATTTATTAAAATAACAATATTTACACTTGATATTCTTAATCTTCAGAAACATTCTAATGAATTTAAACTACAACATACAACTTGGTTTCAAGTATTAATAGATTTTAAACATGATTTATATTTAAATGAAATTAATATGAAAATAAGTGATACACTTTTAAAACTGCAACAGAGATAGCTGGTAGTGAAACAGTAAGGTCTGCTTTGCAGATCTTCGTTTTACCTTTTCTCACCTATTTCCTACCCTCATACCTTACTTTGAACCCCAATCTATCGTAGTTCATCTGCAATATGCTTATATACCGAAAATCCTGCCTAATTTTAAACCACGAATACAATGCTCATATTATATATATAATTCATTCCCAAATAAATAAAAGATTATAGATTATGTATATGTTCACATAATTTTGATTTAGTAAAAAGTAGGTTATATAAGTTGTAATTGCACACACACTATGATATGCATTTTAAAACATAAAAATTATAAATTGTTAAAGTTATTTTGTTTGAATCTATTTACAAATATATTACCATCATACAATATTTTGATTTAAAATAAAATTCATTTAGTAAATATTCGTTTAGTAAATAGATTCAAATATTGTGATGTAAAAGTAAAATAATTTTCGTTTGATTTAATAAAAGTCATTCCAAATATTTCAGTTAAAATAAATGAGGGACAATAGTTTAATTAGTTAATGTTATATAAGTTTATCTAAAAACAGCAGCTGTCCACTTAAGGTTTTCTTTAATTAGTAAGAGTAATTTTTAATTAAATCTAGTTTGTAATTTGAATGTCAAAAGGGAAATTAACAAAAGAAATTAATTAATGTTGAATTCCTTTAGATATTCGGATAGATTTAATTACAGCTGATAAGTCTGATATATTTTTGTAATGCTCCAGGGCAGTTCTATTATTAAATTCTACTATAAAAAGAAGGGGTTTTTTTTTGTTCTCCAGTCTTCTAATGTTTCTAAGAGAAATCATTCTGAGTTCTATTCTAATAATTTGCTAACCTTGACATGACAGAGTAGAGGCATTAAGATGGCTATGTCCCCTTGGAATAGCCGGCCGCTGCTCCAGACCATCGGAAGCTATCACATAAGGAACCCTGGAACTGCTGATGCTGTCAAAAATATGAACATTTCCAGATTTTGCTGTTAAATTATATAAAAACCTGCCGACCATCAATCTACCCAAAATGCTTCTCCAGAGGTAACCCTAAATTAACCCAAGAGCTCTTGTGATAACTAACATGCTATAGCTATTTTAAATTGTTTTCTGATGTTTCATATAACTTCATTATGTATTTCTTTAACATGTTTAAATATACTCAACATTTTGCTCTCTATCCTTGGGTTAATATTTTCTATTTATTAAGCTTTCTGTTATTTTATTATGATAATGTGTCAGAATCATCTTTGACCAAGTGAATTATTCTTTTTGTTGAAACTAAGATGCTGCTATAAAGACATATTTTAAATTTCTAAATAATTTCCAATTTTTATTATCTTGCAAATCACTCATTCAAGGGTGATTCTTTTCTTTAATATGTAATATAATCACATAGTTTAAAATCTACATGTTATTGATTTTAATCTAATATGAGAGTATGTGCAAGGTCAATGATTAAATGTGTCCCCAAATGCATGATTGCATATATAAATCTATACTTACTTTTCAAACCTGCAAGCATGCATTTTCTTATTTTAATTACTGTGTTCTACTTTAATTACAAAGTTCATCATTGACGTCGAGAATGTGCGGACCCTTTTAAATGAATTTCTGGGAATTTGATTGGGCATTTCTCTTAATCCAAGTAAAACCCATTCAGTATGTTTTATATACACTAGTCTCTTATTGCTGGTAAGTGAATTGGTTGTTGAGACTGCTTTGTTTTTACTTTTCCAAGGATTCTTTACACGGCCAAAGTCTGTTCTCTTTGCGATTTCCAGGCAGAGTGTGTCCATAAATGACACACCTGGGAATTAAATGCAATCGTCACACAGTCGCTAAGTTTCGGCTGTTCATAAAATACTTTCCTATGGGTTAGCAGCGAGATGCCCTCCATGATCATTCCAAATATTCCATTATTGTTTTATTTTATATTTATTTTACAAAGCATCCGTGTCTTAAACGTGTCACACCCTCCAACTTTAATAAATTCATTATCAGCAATACTGACCTCCCAATGCAACTATTATTATTATTCTCAAATAAATGCTTTGATCACATTCCCACTTTGTTGCTTAGTAAGCTTTAGTCCGTGCTATTCTCGAAATCAATAAATATTTTAGAACACTTAATTTTCAAATATTTTCTTAAACTTGTATAATTGCTCAAAGCACCTCACACATGTTCCTACCTCTCAAGCACATTATCGTAATGCTATTAATCCGAGGAATAGAATATATCACTTTGCTTTAAAACCTTTTTGTCATTTATTGAAATATAATGCCCACAATTATTTAATACGCGTCCCTGTCTCATATAAGCAGACAGTGGCATTATATCTATAATTTATATAAATAAATTTTGTGAAATTATTTAAAACTAAATTTGATCTCTTATTTTATTTGATTCCTATCACTGTCTCAGTCTATATATATATATATTTTCTGCATTTCTTTTGTAAATCCATAGACGTTAATTAGCCACCCAAGCTTCTTTTAGTATAGAGTCTTTTGTTTCTCCCTGACCACCAGGCACCGGTCAAAGGTTATACTAGTAGTAGCATCAGATGTGTTATCACATAGATGGTGCTGTGAAAATTGGACTTTAGATTCGAACTTAGTATATCTAGAAGGCAACCCCTCCTAGAATGTTCAGTTTCATGTCTGGGGTTTGAATTCTACAGTGTGTTAGCGAGATAGATGATTCTGACTTACAGTAGAAAAAAACAGCAATTGACCAATACAATTTCTACTGAGACTAGAGAATTTATGAAGAAAAGAAGAAATATGAAGATATACAAAAATGATACATTGAAAAGGATTGGATATTTCAAATTTTGTAAAATGGTGTGGAAAAAAGTTGAAAATGATATAAAAATTATAACTGTAAACTAGCAAAGAAATCTGTAGAAAATAATAGAAGTCTCAAGAGTTTAGAAACACATATCTGCAGTAAAAAAATTTGCAACTATTACTAAAAAGAGAAATGAAATCATGAAATGGGTAAAAAAATTCTATCAAGAATTAAATAATAGTAAATAACAAGTACCGCCTATATCTATTATACTTTCCAATTTGCCCAGAATTTTAAATGAAAAAGTGAGACATGCAATTAAATGTATGAAGAAAAAAAAGACTCCAGTTAATGATGGAATTATAATTGATATATTAAAAGAAGCACATGAAGAAATATATTTTTTTTTAGCAAAGTTATATACCAAATGTCTAAATGATAAACATGTATCAGGTGATCGGAAGAAAGTAGTATTAATATTAATATTTTAAAAAAGTGATAAAGAACATATTAGAAATTACAGACATATCTGCCTTTTATCACTTTTGTACAAAAATTTTACCAAGATAATTACAACATGTCTACAGAAAACCTTGGATTTCCACTAACCAAGAGAATAAACTGGTTTTAAAAGGGGTTTTAGTTAAGATCATATCCAGAAATAGAGAAAAGTTATAGAATGGACTAATGAATATAAGTTGTCATTATGCTTTCTATTGTAGGTTATGAAAAACTGTTTGATTTTATAAACATTTTTTCAGTGATTAAAGCATTGGATCATCAAGGTATAGATCCAGGATATTGTCATATTTTAAAGAATATTTATAAAAATGCAGCAGCAACAATTAGATTACATAAAGATACTAGGAAAGTCAACATTAAGAAGGGTATAAAACAGGATGACTCCATATCTTCAAAACATTTTACTGCAATGATGCAAGAAGTATTTTGTGGATTAAAATGGAAAGCTAAAAAAGTGAAAATAATTGGAGATTATTTAAGTCATTTAGATTTTGCAGATAATACAGTTGTTTTGCAAATAATGTTTTAGAGCTGCAGGACATGTTGCAGAAGTTATCAGATGAAAGTAGGAGGGTAGGACTAAAGATAAAAGTTAAAAAGACTATTTACTGGATTTTCTCAAAATATGAAAATAAAGATTTATTATGATGCGTTAGAAAAAGTTAACAGCTACAAAAACTTTGGTTAGATTATTAATATAGATGGAAACATAATGGATGAAATTAATCATAGAAATTAAACTTGTTTGGAGTGCTTTTGATACAAATAACTGGATAATAAAAAGAAATCTGCCTATGTGTTTGAAAATGAAGGTTTTATTCAATGTGTTCTACCAGTTCTTGCTTATGGATTTGAGACTTGGACACTTAAATAGAAGAATAGTACAGAGACTTCAGACCACTTAAAAATGTTTGAAGAGATGCATGTGGGAATAATAGGAGAGATAAAGCATGTAATACATGGGTAAAAAAATAAACAGGTGTTACTGACCTCACTGCAAAAATTAAAAAGTGAAGTGGAGTTTGGATAAACATACTGCTAGAAAAGATGATAATAGATGGACAATTGAAATTTTAAACTAGATTCCAAGACATTGTAAAAAACCCAGAAAGTGACAATGTGAGATAGATGGACGAATTAAGAGTGTGCAGGAATGATGTCAAGAAGAAATCTAAAGATCAGGGAAGATGGATTGAACATGGAAAGACCATCCTGCAATTGATTGACAATGGTTGATAATAATGATGATTAATCAAATTTAGAGTAAAATCTTTTAATGTTTATCCCACATACATTTATATGTGATTTTTTCCAACATTATATTAATCAAGTTTTTATTTTCTTTGATCATTTCTAACTTCATGTCATGTAAGGGCTTTCACAATCTTTTTAAAAAATGTTTCAGCTATTATCTGCCCATGCTTGTCATCTCTTCTAGCAATATGTCCAGACAAGAATTATTATAGTCTGTTCATTATGTCAGTGTTGTCATTGATAACTTTTTATCCTTTTTTATATTTATATGCATTTGATCTTCTCATAGTACTCTCAGTGTTGACATTTTTCAAACATTGTTCACTTATATGCTGATGTTATATTGAAACAGTAAGGTTTACTTTGCAGATCTTAGTTTCATTTTTCTTCATGCTTTACAACTCCCATACGTTGGTTTGAAACCCAAACTATGATACTGTGTATGTGTACTGTGCATATGTGCCGAAATCCAGTTTAAGTAGAAAATGTGGGTATATGAGCGTTATAGATATAATTTAATAATTTGTAACAGTAATAGTTTATTGTTTGGTGAGTGTATTAAGAAGTAGGCCATGTATGTCGCATTCACACTCATACTGCGATAATATAATATAAACCAACTTTAACACAGACTTTCAAACTCCCTTCACCCATCTTCTGCTCTATATAATACTACCAATCCAAATTACCACACACATGGTAAAATATTAAATGATTACCAATATACAAATTTCATGCTGGACTAACACTCATCACTTTGTCATAATCATCATTTGCCACACACACACACACACACACAGCTCTTGCATTATATAAAAAAGTAAATCCTTATATTTTAATGTAAAAGCTCCACTGGATCAACTAATCATTGTTGGTTTAGCAAAAGAAATATGTATATTGGAGATGAATTATTATTTTCACATGCATGTGGGCATGTGTATTGATAATAATAAATAGAGTAGCTGCTTGAAGAGAGCTTAAAAACTTTGTGTTCAAATTACCTACATTGTATATATAAAGTATTTAGAAATTTATAAACCCATTGTTAAATTTAGTAATCTTCAATTTCATGCTTTTTGTTAAATTAATTGATAGAGGTTACTAATACCAATATAATATTCAAACTTATTTCCCTTTTCAGTATCTGTCTATATAATGTTCTATGTATACTATTTTATACCTTAGCTTCCAAGATTTTAGTGTGGGAAGTAGATGTTTTAATATATAGTACATTTTTTTTAACATCATATGGATATTATAAAATAATTGTAGAGGTGTTAAGATAAAAAATAAAAATAATAATTATGAAAAATTATTTAAATTATTGTTTAATAAAAAAAATTCTAATTAGAAGGGAGTTTGCACATATGTTTGTTGATAAAATGTGTCCTGTTAGAGATTTCAATGGTTCTTTTGATCTTATATTGGTCTGGATAGTATCCTATTAAGGAAAATTAATGACCTATATCTATAACCTAAAGAGAGAATATCCATGATGAGTGTTTTTAACAGCATTAACCTGCTGATCCATCTAAAAGTGATCCGACTATTATTCATATTTTTATAGGAATTCTTACAAGTGTTACCTGGATTTTAAAACCTCCACATGCTTCAAAAGAGATTGAGTCTTTAAGATCCCTTACAATGCTATTAATTTTTTAATAAGTGGCATCTGTTGTCTTTATTTATAATGCATAAGAATATGTCCATTATTGTCTGTAGCGTATTTTATATAAAAAATAAGAAATCTAATAGTTGATCTTTTTTATTTTTTTATTTTCATTATTCAAGCATTGACTTATAGCTCAAAGAATTGTTTCGTTATTATAGTCATTGCCTGAGAAAGCATTACTTACATGAGGATTTGATTGATCTGAAAGAAGATTAATATCTATTTCAATTTACAGCCGAAATGATCTGACCTGGTTAATGATGTGAAAAAATTGTAAATATCTGTCAGTGTGTGTGCATTGCCTGAAAATTAAAAACCAAAAAAAAGTATTTTTTTTTTTTATGACTGGTTCATCCAGAAAATAAAATTCCCATTAGGTTTTCATTTTATGGTAAATTTAAAATTAGGATGTATATTGTTTACATATGTGAAAAAATCATGTATGTTGTTTTTATCTTTTTGCCAGATGAGCCAAATAAACAGTTTAAAAATGATTTTAATGCCTGAATTTCTATCTATTACATAAACCAATAAGCTATTACTCTTCAGATTCGTAATCCTCTATATGTACCAAAAGACTGTTTATATACATATTTAATAAACTATACCCAGAAGAATCGGGATATTTCACTTATATATCAGAGGTTACATATTTTTGTATTTTTCACTTAGTATTTTATATCAAATCCTTTAATCATTGACATTCTTATATACATGTGCATGTACATAAACTTAATAATTGTAACTATAATAACATTTGGCATTATATATTGAAGTTGTACATATATAGCCATACATGTGTGCTTTTCCATTCACTGTTGGTTTAACTGCTGACACTAAAGCCAACCACAGTAAAAAATATAAAAATAAATTTTATATTTGGTGCAATTATATGTATATATTATTCAGATACACATATAAATGTTATAGGCATAGTAAGTAAGGAGAGGGAAAAATATTTTAAAGTAAAATAAATTTAAAAGAAATATTTCCTTAGCAAATAGATAAGTTTGCTAATGGATTTTATAATAGTAATAATTAGCCATTAATCTAATGCACATGCACTTTGTAAATTTTTAACTATAAATGAATACTCTCACTTACAAACACAAGATAAAGTCTTTGTGAATGATTGCATCTATCCTTTCTACCCAAATATTTATGTATGGGCAAATCTTAAGCATTTAGGAATGAGAGCATGAAGATGTTAAGCAATCACTTTAAATTATCTTTACTATGCCAATAAACATCTCATGACTATCATCTCTTATGCTTGTGTATAACTGTTGTTCAAACAGGCAAAACTCACTATATATATTGCCACACCCAGCAAGCTAAAGTAATCAGTGGATGCCAGAAGGCTTGTGCATAAAATCCGCATCTAGTGCCTACTCATCCAATATCCCCAGACTAGTTTCTGGCTTATGGCCTTCATCAGTGAGGAGCCTTAGATATGAGAGCAATGCACCTAGGTGGTTGCTGAAGGGTTGCATTAGATCCTAAGATCTAGATGCAGTGCTCTCAGATCCAAGGCTCCTCACTGATGAAGGCCATATGCCAGAAACTAGTGTGGTGATATTGGATGAGTAGGCAATAGATGGGGATTTTATGCACAAGCCTTCTGGCATCCATTGATTACTCTAGCTAGCTGGGTGTGGCAATATATATATATATATATATATATATATATTTAGCTAGCTGGGTGTGGCAATATATATATATATATAGTGAGTTTTTTACCTTTACTATGCCTGAATGATTGATGCTTGTGAAATTTACTAGAATTTACAATCTGTCAATCTTAGTTGAAATTAAAAATATGAAAATGAGATATTTATTTTATATAGTATGATGTTTATAAATTGTAATAATAACAATCAGCCATTAAGCTTATGTAATACAAAATAAATGAAGCAGATAGATAATAGGGAAATAGTTCCAAGTGGACACTTTTCTTACAAATTATAACTTTAGATCAATTATAAGACAATCATAGAAATATAAAATGGGTTATTTTACCCCAGGGATGAACATCTAAACAATAACATCAAAATACAGGATGCTTTTAAAATGTTTTAAACAATAGAAGCATTCACACACTAACATTAATGTTGAAAGTAGGGTTGAGAAATTTAAATGAATCCAGAAATATAATGAGGGGGTCAAAATTAAATATACTCAAGCTCTGATTTAGTTCAAGATTCTTGTTCTATAATTTGATTGTGAGATAGAAAATACATAAAATTCCTGTGAATTATGTCCGAGTAAAGAATGAAATTCGGTAGAAGACCAATGAATTGTCTGAGAATCATCTATTATTTATGCTTAAAACGTCAAATCTTATCTCAACTAAAATATGAAGCACCTAACATCCATGATGTAAACCTTAACAGTTGTCAAGTCAGCCTCTAGTTACAACTTTTAATATGGCACATATTAAAAAATAACCCATATAATCACTTCTTTTTTATCCAAAACATTTTATATTTGTTTTTTTTTTGTTTTTGTTTATTCTTGTCATTTTATCTATAATGGGACATTCAGGCAAGCCTTACAGGTGTCAATTAATTTTTTCTCATATATACAGAAAATGTTGATGTATATATTCTCATGAAGTAATAGTTTTTTGTATTATTGTTATATATATATATATTGTACCTATATTGATATAGGCACATATAATTTTTATCTAAAATTATTATTAAAGTAATCTTTCATAAAAGAAAAACATAAAATTAAATGTTGAAGAGTTTATTGCAGCTTGTTTTCGAAAAAAATAAGAATTAAATAGTTTTCTAGCATTAGTTTTTGAAATAAAAAAAGCTACAGTTAATTAATCAAAAGGGGGGAGGGGGAGTCTTGATTTGAAAAATGAAACTAAAGGTTTACAAAAGGAAATAAATAGTTTTTATTACTATTCGTAAAAATATAATTTAAAAAGTTAAAACATACAAATCTCTTTTCATTCAAGTTTAATTAAAGAAAAAATAATGTTAAAACTAATATATGTGCGTATATATGTGCAATTGTCAACAATAGAATAAATGTTATTATAAAGTTAAAGAAGATTATTATTAAAAAACACAGCAATGGTTATTAATTAAAATATAAAACAACATCTCTGCATGGCTATTACTAATTAAGCAATCTTCCAAAACATGTTTATCAAAGGATTAATTGATAAAGAATTTCGGCAACAGATATTTGCCGGAGGATATTGAAAAGAAAACACTTCATTGGTATAAATACTGAATATTTTATCGGACAATCAGTTGAGACAAATCAGTTCCACAAATTAATTGAGTGAGTGCAGTTCAGAAATTAATTGAGCAGTTAACAAACAAAATGCAGTGTTGAGAAGATCTTGGGAACGCACGTTTATCTCCAGCCCAGATGTCCAAGAAAACAGCAGATCTGCCCATGAAATAATGTCAGCTTAACATCTTAGAAAATCTCCATCAGTATCTAATTGTCTCTGATAGTAATAATCGTGAAAAATCAGGAAACTCAGCAAGGAAATGTCCCAGCCATCTGGAAGCATTCGTACTGGAACCATTCATACTGGAAGAAACAACAAACAAGAAGAAAACAAAGTGTTAAATCTACATTCAAAATCCTAGGTAAAACATTTGCTTATTTTCGTTTATACTGTAATAGCCATTGCATTTCATTAATTCATGTGAATCCTCCAAGAATCTAATTATATGAACTCGATATCATACATAAATAAACTATTGATATGTGTGTGATTAAATTTCAAATGCTATGCAGTCCTTTATTATCATTATTATGTGTGTGCATGAGTTAATATGTGCATGATCATTCTATCAATATTTAGTAGATAAATTCCCAGTGTTCTGTTATGAAAATATTCAAGAATATTTAAACTATTTAGAATGTTAATCTAAAATATGCGTGTGTTTTATTAGAAGTATAAAATGTTTAAATTTAGTACTTTATTTGTCGGTCAATTCTTTTTATCAATTCTTTTACCAAATTTTTTTATCAATTCTTTTTATCAATTCCCTTTTATCAAGTCTTTTAACCACTAATTAAGTATAATCTATTAGTGATTACAAACAACTGAGCTAGTCATGGATTTAGGTGTTGAGTTAGTGCCACTATTCAAAGTGTGTTGTCTATTCTTTTAGTATTCTTTTAGAATAAGCAGCTGGTGCCCGTGTTTATACACAAACAAAAAAAAGTGCTTTGAACTTGGTGTTGAACTCAACAGCTGAGAAGAAGCTATGTCCTGGAAATGTAACGCTAGTTATATACTTTATAGCTATCGTTTGGGCATACATACTCTCCGAGTATGTTCTTCTCTGCCTAAGAGACCGGTGATTCGAATCCACATATTTGAACATGGTTCAATATATATATATTGTAATAGAAATAATGATGATCGAAGGTACTTCCCTTTTATTTATATATAATATGGATTCTTAAACTCAAATTGTCCACCTCCTGTTACTGCAAGCAAAGAGATCCTATGGACATAAATGAATCTATATCCATACTTGAACGAACCTGTGACCATACGGATATTGCCCCAGGTTATCATTCCCAGTCAAATGTCTCTCGACTGCTGCAATTATTAAAGAATTACAGTGCTTGGATAATTTATAAATTAAATGGGATCAAGAATACTGCACTACTAGTGTCACGTGTTACTTTGTACTCAAAATGGAGTAATAATTATAACCCAAACCCCTCCGGGTATATTAACTATTTGGAATGGTGAAGAACGAGATGAAACAGATAAAATAATTAATGAATATTTAATATAATAAATAAACAACAAAAAAAAATCAGTTGAAATATTTACATATAATAAAAAAATCATTGGGTATAATGCTACGATTAAATGTATGGTTTAAATCCTATAAATGATTATAATCTACAAAAATAAATTATCCATTTATAGTCATCATTCCAAATATTAGACAGAGTTTGATTATTGTCTATATTATTAATATCTGGGATTTGCAATTGCTTTAAATCAAAAGTATGTGCACATATGTTCTATATAGGTGTGATATGCAATTTATCTAGGTTTTTTCATCTCCAATATGAGTTAAGGTCCTGATGACCATCACGTGGAATTCATCCACTTCTTTAGCAGGGAACGGTCGCTCTTAGATTAGACTTGGTTTGTGGAATTTCTTCTTATTCATAGTGACTTCTCCATAATAGGACATCAAGGGCATGGCAGGCACTACATCAGCAATTGTTACATGGTGAAGGTGACCATTTGAGCATGGTGGGTCTGAATTGGCCAGTGATTGTAATGGCCCTTAGCTGCACATTCTTGAAGCTTCATTTACGTTGTAAATCATTTTCCTGTTCATACAGTATTCAGTTTCTAAATCGAGGTCCTTCCACCCAGCTTCTGGTTCTTTTATTTTAAAAATTTAAAGGATTTTTATGTCTGTTTCTACTCTATTCTAATCTGCTTATTATCAGAGCAGTGTCCTCACTGAAGTTTCTATGTGAACTTTTAGAATTAATTTGTCTTTTTTTTCAAATTCTTTCATTATCTTGATCTTTTTGTTTGTAGCTTTCCATTCACACCTTTCACTCTAAGACACATTCAGCAACTTATACAAATTTATTTTTTCACATAATTTTGTAGCAATATTTTACATTTATTTCTTATTTATTTTATTTTCCTTTTAATAAAATAAATTTTTAATAAAATTATTTTCATTTAACATGCATTAAACATTACTGTCTTTATACTTACTTAATACATACTTTCGCACATGCATTTCGTTTTTTCATCAAAATTTGTACTTTTATGGAATAGATCTTTATCTTTTGTCATGTTTTAAATTCTATTTTAATCTTATTTAAACTCCTCAAATTTTTACTTTTTTCTTATAAATCATTTTTTAGTTCTTATTTCGTTCATATTTCTTTTTTCACTTTTTATTTTAAGCCAAATATACCATTTCAATATTTCTAACTTTACCTCTTATATTTTCAAAATATACACTTTGGAGGGTAAAAGATACAAATCTTGTTTGATTTCATTTTCCTCTATTTCATTTCATTACAGTAATAAATTACGACCTTATCTTTCTTCATTTGTAAGATTCTTTTATTTATTTGGTTTTTTTCTATTTCAAAAAGAAAACTACAATATTTAGTATTGTTTAACATTAAATATATACATGTGGAATCGCAGTATGTGCGATCATCACAATATATATACATATATATAAACATTAGAAAACTTACAAAATATTTTTTTTTTATTTATTTATGAATTTGATTTGGAATATATGTAGGTGAAAAGTTAAATAACCATATATTTCATATTTAATTACATTATGAGAACGATGCTAATATCTTTATATATCTATTTAACTTTCTGTTTTTTGAGGGAAAGTAGCTCACAATTTTTTTTTAGTATTTATTTTACATATATGTATTTATTTTATGTAATTAAACCAAATAACTATTAATTAATTCTCTGCTATTAAAAGATGATTAATGTCATGATATGTAAAACACAGGAATCCAGTGCGATTTTTACATACACATACTTGTATATTTAAAATATTGCTTAAATCTATGGTGTATAAATAATAAAATAATACTATTTATCCATTAATTACACTACTGGCAAGACCTTTGAATAACCAGGTGTCTATTTAATTTAATGATTTTGAAACAAAAAGGGATTATTTATTCTATAATAGAGTTTAGCATAGTAATATACTGGGAACATATGTTTTTATATTTAATCTAAATAAGGCTTTAGTATATATATATATATGTGTGTGTGTGTTTAACCAAATTTTCATACTTTAGTACTTATTGATAGAATAAGATCTATATGTTCCTATATCATCTTTCCAAAGTACTTCACTCATCAGCTTGTGAATGATGGATATACCATTTACTCAGAGTTGAATTCTATTAAAAGGGTAAGAATGAGAAATAAATATCAGTCTCCCATAAGACACTTCACTTCTCAACTCTGGTCACAGATTCATTTTATTATATAATTAATTAAAAGCAATTTAGCTATCCATAAATCAAATTCGCAAAATGATAAAGAAATTACTATATTAGAGACATGCATTTAAATATATACGTTCACTAAGTACCGCACTTATTATTACCTGTATAATATTTATACCCATGGATTTATGCTTTACATGCATTTCTATGCTGATATTATTGTTCAGGCTCTGTTAGAGTTTTATTTATATATATATAACTTTCAAATTATTTGACTGTTTAGTAAATATTCCCATTATATTTATGTACCATAGATTGATTTATGCACATTCTCTCTATAAATGCCAAACACACAATTTATCTCAATGTGTGAAACCTTTGGTTGTGTCTTATTATTTCTTGGCTGGTTAAGTTGAATTTTGAATTTGGGGTAATTTTAAGTTTTAATATTGTAAACAATAGCATATCTGCTGTATATGTATGGGTACTCTTTACCTATCATTTTCATTTGTAAATATCTGTATATAATGGAATGTATTTTTATTATATCCATAATACAATGTAGTATATAATAATAACATGATGTACATTTCCATCATTATATACTATGTTAAAACCTGATCATTACAATAGCTGAGTTTCCTGACAAGGCTTATCTTTACCTAATCACTGGGTTGCAGTAAGAAAATTGAACTCTTGTAAAGTTAAAAAAGTGAGTCACATAGATATGATTTATAGAGGTGTGTAAGATTCAAACCCCTTTATGTCTTTGTGTCTGGTTAGAGCAACTATAATTTCTGAAATATAATACACAGACACCCTCACACACATATACATAAGTGTGTGTATAATCAGTCAACACAGACAATATTAATAACAATTCACAATCGCCATATGTATATGTATATAATAATAAATAGAAATGAGATTTTATTTATTAATTAATGAGTAATTTTAAAATTGGATGTGACCAATAAATACTTATTGAATTTTCCTGAGGCTAAAGAAGTTTTTTTTTCATAAACCAGAGCTATTATATATTTATCAAAAAAATTTGCTTAGTTTTAGGAATTGTGAATTAGCAGTACTTAATATATTTTTGGTAACATGAATAGTTAAAATTTATCTTTATTTAAAAATTATCCCTTCATTTTTATTCATTATTATAATAACAATCCAAACCAAAACTGCTTAACACCATATATATATATATATATATATATATATTAGGACATTACTGAATTTTCTGCTCGACATATGGGCTTGCAAAGAATAGATATTAATCAAAGTTCTAAGAAATCAAGTCCTGTAAATACAGATGATTTATCTGACTATGTTGACTGGAGAAAGGAAGATTATGTAACTGGTGTAAAATATCAGGTAAATATTATTATACATATTAATGCAAATTGTAAAATAAATGTCATAATAGTAAGTTATGTATTCAAAATAAAAGTCATAGATCAATTCATAGATCACATGACCCTATCTCTTAAGCTTGTAAGTTATAAACAGTGAGGATTGCCAATTCCTCTACAAGCTTTATGATAAATGCCTAGCCAGAGCCAGCACTTAAAATATCTCTGTCAGGAACCCCTCCCCAAACCCCTGACCATGGTTTCGTGCTTTGGCACTCCTCAGAGAGGTGTCAGGGTAGGTTCAGACACTAGATCTAAAAATACCAACCCACAGCTAAGCACTTAGTTAAAAGTTATCTATTGAGTGGAAAATCTGAAATTTTCAGACATGTACATGTCTTCAAACCCAGCTATCCAACTCAAATAGCTATATGGGGCTGATAGATCTTCAGCCATGCCATATAGTAGTAGTCATAGCAATATAAAATTGCATAAGACTTTTGGGCAGAGACTATAAATAGTCAAAATAAAAGTCATAGATCAATTCATAGATCACATGACCCTATCTCTTAAGCTTGTAAGTTATAAACAGTGAGGATTGCCAATTCCTCTACAAGCTTTATGATAAATGCTTAGCCAGAGCCAGCACTTAAAATATCTCTGTCAGGAACCCCTCCCCAAACCCCTGACCATGGTTTCGTGCTTTGGCACTCCTCAGAGAGGTGTCAGGGTAGGTTCAGACACTAGATCTAAAAATACCAACCCACAGCTAAGCACTTAGCTAAAAGTTATCTATTGAGTGGAAAATCTGAAATTTTCAGACATGTACATGTCTTCAAACCCAGCTATCCAACTCAAATAGCTATATGGGGCTGATAGATCTTCAGCCATGCCATATAGTAGTAATCATAGCAATATAAAATTGCATAAGACTTTTTGGCAGAGACTATAAATAGTCAAAATAAAAGTCATAGATCAATTCATAGATCACATGACCCTATCTCTTAAGCTTGTAAGTTATAAACAGTGAGGATTGGCAATTCCTCTACAAGCTTTATGATAAATGCCTAGCCAGAGCCAGCACTTAAAATATCTCTGTCAGGAACCCCTCCCCAAACCCCTGACCATGGTTTCATGCTTTGGCACTCCTCAGAGAGGTGTCAGGGTAGGTTCAGACACTAGATCTAAAAATACCAACCCACAGCTAAGCACTTAGCTAAAAGTTATCTATTGAGTGGAAAATCTGAAATTTTCAGACATGTACATGTCTTCAAACCCAGCTATCCAACTCAAATAGCTATATGGGGCTGATAGATCTTCAGCCATGCCATATAGTAGTAGTCATAGCAATATAAAATTGCATAAGACTTTTTTGGCAGAGACTATAAATAGTCAAAATAAAAGTCATAGATCAATTCATAGATCACATGACCCTATCTCTTAAGCTTGTAAGTTATAAACAGTGAGGATTGCCAATTCCTCTACAAGCTTTATGATAAATGCTTAGCCAGAGCCAGCACTTAAAATATCTCTGTCAGGAACCCCTCCCCAAACCCCTGACCATGGTTTCGTGCTTTGGCACTCCTCAGAGAGATGTCAGGGTAGGTTCAGACACTAGATCTAAAAATACCAACCCACAGCTAAGCACTTAGCTAAAAGTTATCTATTGAGTGGAAAATCTGAAATTTTCAGACATGTACATGTCTTCAAACCCAGCTATCCAACTCAAATAGCTATATGGGGCTGATAGATCTTCAGCCATGCCATATAGTAGTAGTCATAGCAATATAAAATTGCATAAGACTTTTTGGCAGAGACTATAAATAGTCAAAATAAAAGTCATAGATCAATTCATAGATCACATGACCCTATCTCTTAAGCTTGTAAGTTATAAACAGTGAGGATTGCCAATTCCTCTACAAGCTTTATGATAAATGCCTAGCCAGAGCCAGCACTTAAAATATCTCTGTCAGGAACCCCTCCCCAAACCCCTGACCATGGTTTCGTGCTTTGGCACTCCTCAGAGAGGTGTCAGGGTAGGTTCAGACACTAGATCTAAAAATACCAACCCACAGCTAAGCACTTAGCTAAAAGTTATCTATTGAGTGGAAAATCTGAAATTTTCAGACATGTACATGTCTTCAAACCCAGCTATCCAACTCAAATAGCTATATGGGGCTGATAGATCTTCAGCCATGCCATATAGTAGTAGTCATAGCATTATAAAATTGCATAAGACTTTTTGGCAGAGACTATAAATAGTCAAAATAAAAGTCATAGATCAATTCATAGATCACATGACCCTATCTCTTAAGCTTATAAGTTATAAACAGTGAGGATTGCCAATTCCTCTACAAGCTTTATGATAAATGCTTAGCCAGAGCCAGCACTTAAAATATCTCTGTCAGGAACCCCTCCCCAAACCCCTGACCATGGTTTCGTGCTTTGGCACTCCTCAGAGAGGTGTCAGGGTAGGTTCAGACACTAGATCTAAAAATACCAACCCACAGCTAAGCACTTAGCTAAAAGTTATCTATTGAGTGGAAAATCTGAAATTTTCAGACATGTACATGTCTTCAAACCCAGCTATCCAACTCAAATAGCTATATGGGGCTGATAGATCTTCAGCCATGCCATATAGTAGTAGTCATAGCACGAAACCATGGTCAGGGGTTTGAGGAGGTGTTCCTGACAGAGATATTTTACGTGCTGGCTCTGGCTAGGCATTTATCATAAAGCTTGTAGAGGAATTGGCAATCCTCACTGTTTATAAGTTATGTATTGTTTCTTATTATAATGATGTAATATACTTTGAAATTCCAATCACATGATCTTTGTATCTAAAAAAATATTCTGATGTTTTATCTATAGGTGTATATTTTTATTATAAAATTTGATGATTTTTGAGATTGATGAAAACCTCATTTTGTGTCTGAGAATTATGAGTGTATGCCACTGACAAGAAAATACTTTGGCCTAATATCCTTTATTGTAATAAAAATATGACAAAAATATTTTTAACTATTACATTTTTATTTTTAATTATTAAATTGTGATTAATGCTTGTGGTGATTAATTTGATCAATGCTTACTTATGTCATATTGTGGGTTTTAAAAACATTAAGTACTTTATATATGGAGTAAGGCCTTTTGTTTAAAATTGTAGGTGTGTTAAAACTTATAAGGCAATGATTTGAATAGTGGGGAAAATATCCAGCTATTTTCTGAACTGTGAAAACCCATTAAGCAAAACCAGGTATTTTTTATACTAACTGATTGTCAAATAATTACATCAAAGTTTTATATAGACTGTTATGTGATTGTTAGATTATTGCTCTTATTATAGACTCAAGATAATCTACCAATTCAGATTACATTGTTTGAATTGACAATTTATCGTTTAATAATAAAAATTAATTAAATTCTTGTCACAATACATGTTGATAAATATTGTATATAGATAATACATTATTACAATTTTATAGCAAAAATGTTATAATGATCATATATTATATACAGTGACTATATATTAGACAAAAATTTTGCAATGCTAGAAAAAGCATATCATTAAGGTTTTATAGATATGGTAATGTGTAAATGAAGAATCAATGACAATAAAAGTATGAAAACAGCTGCTGTAAAAGCAAAATAGTTGTACTATAAATATTTGCATGTTTTTTACAATTTAATTTTTTTATATTTAGGAAACATGCGATTCATCTTATGCCTATTCAGCTATCGGGGCTTTGGAAGGTCAAGTTAAAAGAAAAACAGGAAAATTAATTAGTCTCAGTGCACAACAATTAATCGATTGCTCCGAGTGTCATGGTAAGATTTTGTATACTGTAAACATTTTTACATAAATTTAAAACAATCATAATGACTTCTAAATTACTTCACATTATGGCAGTAATCTGCTATTAAACCCAAAATCAATATTTAAAAGTATATTTACTTATTATCAATAACCAATACTACAGTGACAATAGGAAAAGGCAAACAAAACATTTGACACAATCCATTATTCATTTAAGATTTAAAACTGAATGGTATTGCAATAGAAAGAAAAGTGATGCCTGTAGATTACATTACAAAATTAAAATATTAAATAACAAATAAAAAATTTTCTGTTCAGTATACATTCAAATGTTTATACATATGCAGAAAATTCAAAACAGTATCACATTTCAGTGGTTTGTTTAATAATTTTTTTGGTAAAACTTAAAAGTAGTAATAAAATTTCAATAAGCATTTAGTTATGGAGCGGGATTCCTGAAATCATTTTTTTCATAAATGTTTTTATGGACCAGTCATCATTCAATCTAATGAATAATAAGTAATAATAAAAATAAGAGAGCTGAGTGATATATTGGTCACCATTTTATACAAATGAATTTATACATACAGATGTAACAAGAATCAAGTTTGCACCCTGTTACAAAGGAAATTATTGATATTCATACCCACATCTGGAGGCATAGAAATGCATATAATTATTAAAGAATTTATATAAACATTCTATCACTCTATAGTTTTATGAGAAGTGCATATATAAGATTGTTAGTGCAAAGAATGAATATATTTTTTATGTTATATAGAATGTGAGATAAATTTAAAAACGATGGTTATAACTTTACCTTTTTTGTCTTTTGATAAAAGACAGATCTGTTGTCAAAAGATTTTTATATGCATAAATAGTTCTACAATGTTTGGATAGAAATATATATTTTCTTGTTTGTGTATTTTTTTGTTTGTTTGTTTTCATGACATTTGCCTTCCAAATGTCTGAGAAGTTTGATTTTAGCTCAATTGCATTAAAATGTTTAATCAAAATAAAAGTTATAGATCAGATGACTCTATTCTCTTAAGCTTGCAAGTTATAAACAATGAGGATTGCCAATTTCTCAACAATCTCAATAGGCTTTGTGATAACTGCTTAACGAGAGAAAGAAAGCATTTAAAATATCTGTCAGTATCCTTCCCCAAACCTCTGACCATGGCTTTATGCTTTGGCACTCCTCAGAGAGGTGCTAGGGTAGGTTCAGACTGTAGATTTAAAATACCAACCCAAAGCCAGCATTTATCTAAAAGTTATCTATTGCATGGAAAATCTGAAATTTTCAGACGCCTACATGTCTTCAAACCCAGCAATCTAACTTATATAACTATATGGGGCTGAGAGATCTTCAACCATACCATATATTAGTAGTATTAGCAATATAACATCACACAAGACTTAAAGCAGAGACTAAAGTCAAAACAAGTCATAGATCACATGACACAATTTTCTTAAGCATTCAAGTTATAAACAATGAGGATCGCCAATTCATCAACAAGCGTTGTGACAAACGCTTAGCAAAAATAAACATTTAAAATATCTCTGTCAGGACCTTCCCCCCAATCTCTGACTATGGTTTCATGCTTTGGCATTCCTCAGAGAAGTGCTAGGATAGTTCCAGACACTAGGTCTAAAAATACCATTCCAAAGCCAGCATTTATGTAAAAGTTATCTATTGAGTGGAAAATCTGAAATTTTCAGACACTTACAAGTCTTCAAACCCAGCTATCCAACTCAAATAGCTATATGGGGCTGAGAGGTTATCAGCCATACCATATATTAGTAGTCCTAGCAATATAACATCACATCAGACTTAAAGCAGAGACTTAGTCAAAATAAGAGCCATAGATCACATGACCCAATTCTTTTAAGCTTGTAAGCTATAAACAATGAAGATTTCCAATTCCTTAACAAGCTTTGTGATTAATGCATAGCCAGAGAAAGCATTTAAAATATCTCTGTCAGGACCCCTCCAAACCTCTGGCCATGGTTTCATGCTTTGGCATTTCTCAGATAGTTGCTAGGATAGGTTCAAACACTAGGTCTAAAAATACCATTTTAAATCCAGCATTTATCTAAAAGTTATCTATTGATTAGGAAATCTGAAATTTTCAGATATCTACATGTTTTTAAACCCAGCTACCAAACTCAAATAGCTATATGAGGCTGAGAGATCTTCAGCCATACCATATATTAGTAGTTTTAGCAGTATAACATCATATAAGACTTAAAGCAGAGACTATAGTGAAAATAAGTCATAGACCACATGATCCAATGATCCAATTCTCTTAAACTTGTAAGTTATAAACAATGAGAATACCCAATTCCTCAACAAGCTTTGTGATATATGCTTAGCTAGAGAAATTATTTAAAATATCTTTGTCAGCCCCCCCCCCCCAATTCTCTGACCATGGTTTCTTGCCAAAAGCTTTGCAATAAATGCTTAGCTAGAGAAATTATTTAAAATATCTTTGTTAGCACCCCCCCCCAATTCTCTGACCATGGTCTCTTGCTTTGGCACTCCTGAGAGAGGTGCTAGAGTAGGTTCAGACACTAGATCTAAAAATACTAACCCAATGCCAGCATTTATCTCAAAGTTATCTATTGAGTGGAAAATCTGAAATTTAGACACCTACATGTTTTTGCACAAAATTAAAGCAGAGCTGATTAATAATCAAAATAACAGTCATAGATCACATGACCCAATTCTCTTAAGCTTGTAAATTATGAACATTGATCATTGCCAATTTCTCATCAAGCTTTGTGATAAATGCTTAGCTAGAGAAAGCTTGTTGAGGCAATCCCGATTGCTTATAACTTACAAGCTTAAAAGAATTGAATCATGTCATCTATGACTTTTATTTTGGCTATTTCTATTCTCTGCTTTAAATCTTATGTGATGTTATATTGCTAAGACTACTAATATATGGTGTGGCTGAAGATCCCTTAGCCCCATATAGCTATTTGAGTGGGATAGCTGAGGTTGAAGTCATATAGATGTTGAAAATTTCAGATTTTTCATTCAATAGATAACTTTTAGATAAATGCTGGCTTTGGGTTAGTATTTTTAGATCTAGTGTCTGAACATATCCTAGCACTTCTCTGAGGAGTACAGAAGCATGAAACCATGATCAGAGGTTTGAAAAGGGGTCCTGACAGACATATTTTAAATGTTTTTTCTAGCTATGTGTTTATCACAAAGCTTGGTAAGAAATTGGCAATCATCAGTGCTTATCACTTACAAGCTTAAGAGAATTGAGTCATGTGATCTATGACTCTTATTTTGTTTATTTATACTCTTTGCTTTAAGTCTATTGCTAAGTTATATTGCTAAGAATACTAATATATGGTTATACTGTTAAGATTACTAATATATGGTATGGCTGAAAGTCTCTAAGCCCCATATAGCTCTTTAAGTTGGATGGCTGGATTTGAAGATATGTAGGTGTCTGAAACTTTTAGATTTTCCACTCAATAGATAACTTTTAGATAAATTCTGGCTATGGATTGGTACTTTTAGATCTAGTGTCTGAACCTGTCCTAGTACCTTTCTGAACAGTGCCAAAGCATAAAACCATGGCCAGATGTTTGGGGTGTTCTGACATATTTTAAATGCTTTCTCTAGGTATGCATTAATCACAAAGCTTGTTGAGGAATTGCCCATCATCATTATTTATAACTTACAAGCTTATGAGAATTGGGTCATGTGATCCATTACTCTTATTTTTACTATTTAAAGTCTCTGCTTTAAGTCTTATCTATGTTATATTGCTAAGAGTACTAATATATGGTATGGCTGAAGATCTCTCAGCCTCATACAGCTATTTAAGTTGGATAGCTGGATTTGAAGACGTGATGTCTGAAAATTTCAAATTTCACTCAATAGATACCTTTTAGATAAATGCTGGCTTTGGGTTGGTATTGTTAGATCTTGTGTTCTGAACCTACTTTCTGAGAACTTCAAAGATCAAAACTATGTTCAGTGGTTTGGTGGAGTTTCCTGACAGAGATATTTTAATTGCTTTTTTAGCTATGCATTTATCACAAAGCTTGTTGTTTATTAAAATATTTCTACTTGTCAATTTTTTATACCTTGATAGTGGGTGTCAGATTTGGAAAGGTAACAAAAAAAAGATAATTAAGAGAGATAGGGATTGTGCATATTTTTTTATCAGAGATTGGATTCCAAGTAAGATTCCTAAGCAATTAATAAGTAGCTGGAGATTATATGCAAGATTAAAAATGAAATTAGTAGCAGATATGGACGATCATGGAATATTTCCGAAAAAAGATGAAAAAAAAGAGAAAAAGCCAGTTAACCCTGATTACCAGAACAGTGAGCAAGAGTAAAATTTCCTCTAGAGATGTATTGGAAAAACATTTCCAAAATGTTGGAGCTTCGTAATTATAATAATTGATAATAATATTTACTAAGGCATTAAACCTTTAAGCACGTGCGCTTAAAAATATGAATGTAGGAACCTGTATAGGTCTTAACCACAAGCTTACTGTTTGAAAGAAAAGAGGGGAAATATAAATAGGGATTTCATTGACTTAGCCTTATTTAAAACAGAAGAATAGAAAATAAATGCAACTGAATAAGTAAGTATTCAAATGTAAAAAAGATGGCTAAAAGATAAATGATTGCAAATGTGTTGGCTAATGTCCCATAGCCAACATATGTAACAGTTCTACAGATCCTGTCATCCAACTACTTTCAGAAAACTGCATCTAATCAAAACTTCCTGAAAGCTAAAAAAAATTATCTTGCCAATTGATTATGCAGAAAGCCAAAAAGAAATGAAATGTATCAAAAACAATTTAAGTGACCATTATCATAAGAAGTATAAATTTAAGTATGTTAGTGACAGAAATTCCCAAAAACATGTAAAATCACTAAACATCACATGATCACCTCTTTACTAGCACATAATTGTTGTAAACAAAGACAAAACTCTCCATTAAGTAGTGGAGGGTTGCATTAGATTCTAAGATCTAGGTGCAGTGCTCTCAGATCCAAGGCTCCTCACTGATGATGGCCACAAGCCACAAACTAGTCTGGGGATATTGGGTGAGTAGGCACTAGATAGGGATTTTATGCACAAGCCTTCTGGAATCCATTGATTACTCTGTTTAGTACAGGGTGGCACTACTTTATGGAGAGTTTTGTCTTTGTTTACAACATGTAAAATATTACATGCTTATTAATTTGTAATTTTATATAGTAGATAGCTTATATGTATACTGTGCCTCTGCAAAATTATACTTAATCTCATGATATAATTTTTTGTGTGTAACTATTCACATTCCACTGCCATAATTATATATATATATTGATTATGAGTGGATGTGTGCTTCCAGATAGGAATATATTATATTTAATGTAATTTATTAATTAATAGAAGTTAACTAAATTGTAAACTCCAAATGACTTGTATTTAAATAAAATGAATATAACATAAATAAAATACTAGTTTTCTACTAAACCTTTGAGTAGTAAGTAATTTACCTGTGCTTTATGCAAAAAAAGTGAAGCTTGCAAAGTATTATCAAGTTATATGGCTAAGCACTTTTGGAGAACCTAAGTCTCCATATTCATAGCCTACATATAACTTTTAATAATACTTTGCAAGCTTCACTTTTTTGTGTAAAGTGCAAGTAAATTAATAACATAAATAGAACAATTGACAAAATTTATTGCTATAACATATACTCTGAGTGTAAATATATCTCTATGGGTGTATTCAGAATTTCCTCTGTAATTGAGCTAGCTAGGGTCAGTGGAATTGGTACTTGGGATCGGTAAAGTCCAATGTCTAAAAATATACTGTTAGGTTAAATCTATATTAGGGGGAAATAGCTAATATTGTCTATAAACAAATAATAAATAGATATTTACATATTTATTGTTTTACTCCTTATTCAACTACTATTATGGGATAAATCAATCTAAGGCAATTCTGTTTTAATGCTAGATAATCTGGAGATAATTGTCTGCATGTAAATGGTGATGAAACAGCCATCACTCTAGAATATAATATTTTTCTGAGTGTTAATGATAATGGTATTTTACATGCGGTCATTTGTTGAATTATTATCTTCCTATAATATGAACTGATAGGAAACTTTAAAAAAAATTAAAAATTTTATGAAAGCATTTCAAATACATTTGAATGATAATAATATTATGCATACTAGTATAAAACAATATATAGCTATTATATCTGGTTCAGGTATTGCAGGTCTATCTAATAACAGAAGTAAGAAGAAATCAATGCTGGAATCTTTAAATCTATGAAATTGATATTGTGTACAATCTAAACCAAGTTAGCAATTCAAATTGTTGATACAGTTCAGCCAATCAAGATTTATCTATCATTATTAATAAAATCCTGCAGCCAATAACAATCTGATACTAATTATTATAAAAAAATGTGTAAAAAAATAATTAATTATTTAATGTGGAACTGACAAAAAGTATAAAATGAAATGACCAAATGGGGTAATAAAATAAATATATGACTATTAACAGACCATTTTAATGAAAATACTAATGAATCTCTAAGCTATATCAGCAAAATATACAGAACTAAGCTCGGATTATAGCTTAGTTGTTCTGCTAAAAATATTTTCACAAAGTATGGAGAGAATAATGTTTTATGACATTCAGCAACATGGAAATGTGTGTGCATATTTATTTATAAATAAAAGTTGAAAGAGAAGTAAAAATCAACATAAACAAAATTTATGGTAGGTATTGATTTTTTCCAAGATAAATTTTATTCAGTACTCTATGGTTACATAGGATTCATAATGATATTATACAGGTTATATGAATAATTGCCTGTATATACATAGGATTGTGTACAAATTACATATATATGAATTCTGTTACTCAAAAATGAATTATGCCAATGATTATAAATAGTTCATCATAGAAAAAATTATACATTGTTGGGATCATTATATATTTTGGAGTACTTATACAATGTATAAATATAGTGCTTTGAAATTATTAGATGGATGTTTTATGTTAACTAGTACCTATTCTGCCAGCTTCCTGGTGGACAGTTCACAGTAATCCCGGTTGCTAAATGTTTCTATGATTTTATAATGAGTTTATATGGTGGTTTGTTTTTCCCATAAAGATATAGAGATGGTTTAATCTAACCCATTGCTCAATAGCATATACTCTGCTGACTGAATTTATTCCATGAATATTCAGACCATATTTCATAAATTTTTGGGGTTGGTTGTTTGCACCTATCGCAAAACAGTCTAACGAAGGCCATGGATATTAAAATAAGTCATTTACTATTATAGTTTTATCACTCATGACTGTTGAGTCAGATTCTGTGACAGCTGCTTCACTATCTGAGTTAATTAACCTTGGCTGTTTTAGTTAGCTTTTTGTATGTACTGTGTTTCTGTTTGAAATTTTGTTTGTTGTGTCAGTTCAAGATTGCAAGAAAGCCAGGTTGTTGCTGTCCTCAATTGTCTTGATTTTCTTTTTCATGGCCTTGATTTTTGGCTGATGATTTATTTTATGTGCTTAGGTAATAGGGCATTTATTTTCTGTGCTTTTAATGATATCAGTCTCTGAGCTTCACTTATCAGTTTTAGCAGATTTCATCTTTTTGGTGTTTGTTCTTTTATCTAGGAAGTCCATTGATTCTTTATTTTCAGAACTGGACTTGATATAGTTTATAATTTTGCCCATCATTTTACTTTTTAATTGGATTGTTTTATTTTGGGACTTTTTGTTTAATGCAATAGTTTTAGTATTTTGGTTACGATCTGCTAGAAAGTTATTTCTGTATGTAGAACTGGAATTTTTTCCTGCTGAATCTAATTTTGTATTTGTTTGTGTGGTGGTAGTTATTTTTGCTTTATGATCAATTTTGGATATTTCTGTTCATAATTGTCTAAGCTTGATTGGTAGGTTTCTTTATTTATCGAATTGAATTGGTCATCTGAGACATCTCTAGTATTTTCCTTGTTTTTAATACTATGTTCACTTTTATTTTTCTTAAAACCAGAGTTATTAGAAGATTCTTGAAAGGATTTGATTTTTGTGGATGATATTTGAACTAGTATTTGAAATTCATCATTGTTGTAGGTAAAGGATGAAGCTGTTTTTTGGTTCTATGGAACTGGTCTCTTGGACTGTAGGCTTGCATCATTTGTGAATGTGGTTTCTTTTTATTCCAAACTTGGAATACATTCTAGTTATACAAAGACTGTCCTTGGATGGAAGCAGAAACATTGAGGTTTTATTTCTTGAATGATACTATTGTGGGAGATTTGTAGTAAGTGACATTTGATATATCATTTGTGGATACATTTTGTTTGAGACTTAACTTGAAGTTAGCAGTGTTTGATAAAATCTGTCCTCCTGCTCTTTTTTCTGGTATATGCAAATAAAGAATTTGCCATAATTGATCATTAGTTTTTGCAGCTGATATACATTATGCAATTTGTTATTAAGCCTGACAAAGAGAGTGATTTTGTTAGATCAATATATACTATAAAATAATTGTCAAGTGTTTTGATGAAGTTTTTGAAATTATATTTTGATGTCCAGTCATTGAATTCTAATGGCAGGTAGAAGTCATTGGGATGGGTTAAAACCTTGTTTATTCCCTCTCCTAGTTTTTTTAATTAGGTCAAATAAAATTTTTATGAGAAAATTGTAAATTAAGCAGTTCACATCTATTACTGACAGAAGCAGAATTTTTCATTGTAGAAGTTTATTAGTGATTTAAATAGATTTGCGGAAATGGTGCTATTAAATCTGTAATTTAGATCCCTTTTTTTGCTCATCCTTATACTTATCAGTAGAAAGGTTAAGTGTATTATTTGGGAATCCAATTGTGTCATTTATATGCTCTGTTTAAGGATCCCAAATATCAAGGAATGAAACAAATTGTTTAATTATCATATTTTCTGAATTCAATTGTTGGGTATTATCCTTAACTATATTACCATAGGTATTGGTTATATATATTTACCATGAATATATATACTGGAATAACAGTTTCAGGCATACATAATAATTTCGATTTTTAAATTTATTATACAAAATTGTATTAAAAATCATTTTAAAAAAAAACTAATTAATGTTTTATTTAATTCTGATTTTGATAATTAAAACAATGCCTAAAATAAAATTGTTTTTACTTTATAACAGATAATACAGGAATTAAAAAAAACTGTTTTAATTGGATTAAGAATTGCCTGTAATTAAAACTAAGTATTCTAATATGCTTTGATTATAAATTCTAAGATCTGATTTTGCTTTCAAAATTAAGAAAATTTTAGATAAACATAAGTTATTATTAATGAAAATTGAAAAGAGATATTAAATTATTTACTTTTTGTAATTTCAAACCTATAAATTAGGTTTGAAAAAACGAAGTTAATAAATTTTAAAATAGGCTAATGTAGAGATGAAGCCAGCTGCTATTAGTGGTACATTGTTTCAGTTTGAATTCACAAGCAAGTAATAGTAAGAGTTGGTGTTAATTTATAGCCCATATTCGTGTACTAGGTTTCTTACCTGTTTGATGTTTATCAAATTAGAGAATGAACGGGATGATTAACTTTCGAAATTTACTTGATATATGGATTTTTCAAAAATGACAATAAATTGGTATACTACTCTTTCATGGACACGATTATAATAATCTAGCTCATTGAGAATTTTCAGTACTCATCAGAGAACTGAAAGATTACTGGGCTATAATTTCGCACATACACTGCTTTATTTACATGCAAAAATGCACAGATAAAATTATGTGGCTGTATATATAAAATGCATAGGCATGATCAATTTCATGAATGAATATTAGCTGATGTGTAGTAATATATCTAATGAAACTGACATTTCAAACATCTAACAGTGCAGTATATGTTTAATATATAATTTATATGTTTTAAAATAAGTGACTCTCATCTAATGTATGAAACTAAAAAAAAAAAATAAGAGAAGAAAAAAGCATAAATTTTCCAGTATATTTCCATAAGATTTATTCCAATTATTGTTCATAAAAGATTTTATTTTGGAAATAGCAAAATAAACTCAGAAATCTTTTCTTAAATATGAATAATGAAACAAAAGCCAGAGTTTTAAAAAAATTTCAAAATGAACTGATAAAAATATTTTTTTCTTTTAAAAGCATTTACCCAGAATTAAAATAGAATGTATTGATAACTGACTTGTAAAAAAATATTCAAAATTCATACCACCATTTTCATTTTATATTAGAATATGCATGTTTTGTGCAATGGGTTTATTTATATTCAATCAAATTTGAATTATGTCTTGTGAAAATTAACTATGAATATATCGATTGACAAAAAAAAGTACAATTATAATTTAAATACCATTGTATTCAATTATTTAGATACTCAATTATAAATACTAAAATCATGTATTATGTAAGCTTTATTAAAATAAATAGATTTTTATTAGTTTATTGCCAACTCGAATATGTTAATTTTAATTTATTATACAAGCATATTAAGTCAAATAATTTTTTTTACTTTTGGGAAATATATATATTCTAGCATGTGTGCATGTGTGATGCTTTATCGAAGAAATGGAATTAGCATATTTGCATATCATTAAATGTAGTAGCAAGCTATGATTATGAAGGCAAGATCCTTTGAAAGCACTCAGTTTATTTGTTTTTAGTTATCTATGTTATCTTAACACTTTATAGCTTTTGAGAACAGTTGCGTCACACACACACATGCTAGTATATACAAGCATATTGTATGTTTATACAAATGTAGGCCTGCAAAATATTAAAATATCTGTAAATTGTAATGTTATAAATATTTTTTATTTGTTTTAATCAAAATCAGAATGATATATTTATAGAGCATTTAATAGACATTCAATTTGATTTTGTTGATTGTTTTTAATTAATAAATCTGCATATCATTGTTTTAAGGTATTCCAAAGAATTTATTTTATACTGAAATCGGTTTAAAGCTTAAGATGTTAGTTATTTTTTCTTCTCTACAATTACAGTTCCTAGGGTTCTTGCTTTCCAAGCTATTCTGAGCAGTAACAGTTGGTTTATATGTGTGAGAGTTTATATTGGTGTTTTGGACATCCAGCTCATAGATAATCTTGGAAGGTACAATTGTATCATGATTAACAATTTAGCACTACATTTTGTTTTATTATTATAAGAAATTAAGTTTATAATTGGCAAATATACTACTGTTATTATGTGGTCCAGTCATTGATGATGATCAGCATGTTTCAGTATCAGCAGTATTTCATTTTTTTATTCATGGTAGATTAGCACTTATGTGCAGAAATATCTGTGATGTATTTCTGCTCTAAATTTGGCAGTAGCTGGATAAGTAGCCTATTTATAATGTACCTCTTTTAAAGCCAGTCAAAAAATTTATTGTTAATTCAGTCACAAAGTTGACTGTTTTATTTGAGTTTTGATTGCTTGCTGATAAGTAATGATAATTATTTTTCTGTAATACTGGAGATGCAACTTATGTCTTGCTGATACTAACTGGTAATTTTTTATATTTAATTTGATTACTTATTTGGAGATGATGATAATTGTTTTCCTACTCATATTCTCCACCTGTTACCTTTATTTCACTTCCTATTTTTCTTATCATTATAGTGTATTACTTCATCAGTTGTCAAATACAATTTAACAGTATATTTTTACCTTCTCATGATACACAATTGGGCAAATTTGTTACTAATAAGTTAAGAATGATTACAACTATATATAACTGAACAAAAGATACCACAACAATGAATTTACACAAACTTTATCTTTGATACAGAGAAAACATTGAAGGTAATATATGATACTGGGACACATATTACATTTTATGTTATAATACTGACCTACCAACACCATAGAATTTTTGTGAAAATAATCTAAACTATCTTAAGTATTTATATAACATATATGTTGATATCTATATCACACTACTTCCTGTTTAAGAAAGTACTAATCATCTAAATTTCTTTACCTGTGGCACAATATATATTATGACATTAGTATTTCGTTTAGAGCACTGCATCTAGATCTTAGGATCTAATGCAACCCTCCAGCAACCACCTTTTATCTCCCCTTAACTACAAAACTATGAGAATGAAATTGAAAACACAATAATATTTTCAATCTAAGCTCAATAGCTTATATAGTCATATGGGTCTAAACTCAATTCAGTACCTATACATTTTGGTGGCTTTGACTCTTTAACAACCATAGACACCACTATCCTATTAGGCAGGATGTTAAACCAAAAAATTACAATAAAAATGCTGTAATATCAGTCATAAAGCAGATTTAAAAATAAATTTTAACTACTATAATACTACTCGTGAAATAGATCTAAAAATAAATTATAACTAATATAAATTAAATGTAAAAATTATCTGCTATGTAACTTCAGTAGTATTGAATTTTATATTATTAAGATAATACATTAATCAAGATTAAATTTTTTAAAAAGTATTATAAAATAATAAGTATACTGTTTAGTCAAACAAAGCAGAAGGTTATTGGGTAGACCAGTGTCGCTTTATTTCAAATTGTAAAGTTGGGTCAATAATAATAGATGCAATCATGTATGTTTTTTGAATAAATCTAGTAACAAGCAAATCTCTCCATACAGTAGTGCAACTCAGTGCCAAACAACGTAATCAATGGATGTCAGAAGGCTTATGCATAAATCCCTATCTAGTGCCTACTCATCCAATATCCCCAGACTACTTTCTGGCTTGTGGCCTTTGTCATTGAGGAGCTTTGGGTATCAAGTCTTCTGGCATCCATTGATTATACTGAGTGGCACTACTGTATGGAGACCTTTGCCTATTTTAATAACAGTTGTGTGCTAGCATAAAAAATAGTGATTACGTTATGTTTAGTGGTTTAATAAATCTAATAGCTAATCATACATTAGATGCCAAAGTTGTATTTATTCAGAGAACTTTAAGATGATTCAAATAGATCAGAAGATATCAATATTTTAACTACAAATGAATGGATAAAAATTTAATTTTAATATATTAAATGATTAAATTTTTTCACTGCATCTTTGAAAGTGATTAACCATGGTTAAATTGTTTGTTACTATTATTTATCACTTGAGTACAGAAGAAAAGTATGTCCTTTTCTTTGTTTACACATAAATAATTTCTATAGTGTATAATTTGGTTTGCCAAAAGTATAATCAAATTTATCTAAAAAAATTCTGAAAATGGTAAAGAATTGTTTATATTAAATATTAAAATATAATTGGGGAATTTATTTTGTAAATAAACATACAATTACAAAAAATAAAATAAATGAACGTAAACAAAAATATGTTACAAATAATGAATAAGAAACTACTAAATTTTGCTTTACAATCAAAAAACAATTCAAGGTACCTTCATAACATGATCCACCATAAAATATACTTTAATAAATAACACTAACCATATATTAAACAAGAAATTTTTTAGCTTAAATATAAATTGTATACATTATTAAAAAAATTAATATGTCTTCTATACACAAATGCATATATTAACTCAACTTTTTTTTCATTTCATTTGGAATATCTGTTATAGATTTTTTTAAAACCAACTTCACTATTTATTCTTGCCATATATGCATAAAATTACAGCAAATGACAAATAACTTCCAAGATGTTTTTTGTGCTAAACCACCTTACATTAGGTAATCTTTATCACAAGCATGCATATAACTGTTCCTTATGTTAAGTATTTATCAATAGTAAATGATGAAATCTTGACTTATATACCTTTATTATGATCCACTTTAAAAAATTACATTAGTGAAATGAATAATGGCAGGTAATTTTATTTATATTGTGCATTTATTCATGTGCTTTAAGAGGAATTGTGTAGTGAACAATTATTAATAATGTCTATATCTGATATTACACATGAAAAAAAAAGAAGTTGGATTACTTTGAGTATGTGTATTCATTAAAAATGAGATGCACCAATTTCTAAATGAGATTCAATATTTATATCTAATAAATAAAATACAGGCTTATATATATATTATATATATATAGCATATATATATATATATATGTATATATACTATATATATATATATACCTGTGACAATATATGTAATATCTAGATTAGTCTGTGCTCATATACCCTAGATATTATTTATATCTAAGCAAGCTAACTATCATTTCAAATTTTATAAATAATTATTACCGCTATGAATATGAGGCAAATGGTCTCGAAAGCGCTTAGCGTATAATAATTTGTGGAATCTTCATAGCTTCTCCTTCAAGCGCTTCACACGCTTTTTAATTTGTATATTAAATAATTATTGAAAATTGTTAGTGAATTGATTTCTAACAAATCACATTAATGTCCTAAAGTTTATAAATTTGACAATTGAAAAGTTATATTATTTTTTGTTTTTTTATTAGTATATATTACAAAAGACCTAGGGTGCAGCAATCATAAAATCACCTCAATATTTAAATATCTGCTACTGGAGCCCAAACTTTTGGATTATCTGATCAAGGTGAATATGGATTCCATGCCAACTATTACATTCTTATACTACAAGAGGTTTCTAAATAAAATAGACCCTATTTGTCATGCCTGTTCTAGAGGAGAGGAGTCCTTTAGTCATCTGTTAAATATATGTCCAGGCTATAACAGTATTCGAAGAATTATCTCTCAACACTGCATTATAGCAGTGGATAAAATCCTGGACATCAGGGAATGTCTCTTCTCTGGAGACTTTACAGTAATCAGGTTATCAATCTTCCTGACATATGCTTTTTGGTACACAAGGTGCAGGATAAAGTTCACACAACCAACACCGGATCCCAATGCTATATTTTGCGATAAGCTCAAAGCTCTTCAAGACAAGGATAAGATACTATCCTCTAGATTTTTATTTAATAATACATGGAGCCTACTAGTATGGCCCACAGACTCTACATGAATTTTGGACCTGATATATCCACATTGTAGTGTATCATAGAAGAAGTAGTCTGTGTTGCAACATGTCGGATTCTACTTGAGGGACATTGATTTCACACTACATGTATTCCAGATGATAAGTTAGCATTATTGGGTCATTCTCTGCACTGGCAGGGGTGGGCAATACCAACAAAATAGTACGCATTTGCTCATATTATAACCTGCTAGTGCGGAGAATGGCTTTTGCATACTTTTTCCAGATCAACGCCAGCAATGGATGAGCCAACATTAACAAAGTGTTTTTATTATGCATCTGTACAATTTTATAATGTCAATAAATATATTTTTAAAAATAAGAATTTCATTGTTTAAATCATTTTGCATTTACAAAAAAATCCCTTATAATAATCCAATTAATCTAGAAACAATCTCAAATCCATGAAACGCACAAAAAGTATTTTTGGTTTTAACTTTTTCTATAAAATGTAAAGAATAAAAAAATTAAATATACTTTGTCTTTTCTTTTTGAGATTAAGTTAGAAAATTCCTCTTACATTTTTAATTCTATGAAAGTCAATTTCTGTAAAAAATATTTTTACCCACAAGTAGTGACACATTTTGAATGTATTTTTTAATGTTCTAAATTAGAATGTTTCAAAATTTATATTGAAACCATACTTTTATTGCAAGCCATGTGTAATAAGTAGAAATTTTTACAGTTGTTAATATATAATCTGCCTTGAACTGAGATTTCCTTCCCATGCACGACTAAAGATTCATCTCATATTTTCCACAAGAATGGCAACATCAATATGCATGCACAGTGTAGATACAATGCACAGTTATTTTCCAATTGATCTGGATAACATCAATTTTATCTTTGCAACAGTAACTATATAAACTTCTAACATTGGTGAAACCATCAATCCTCCAGAAAGACGTAAAATCAGTGATGAATTTCGTGTGTTTAGTGAAGAATAAACAAGCAAATATTTCTTTGGTAATACAGGGAATAAAGTGGTGTGCTTATTGTGTTGTGAAAAAAAGGTGCAGCTTTCTACTACCCTCTGTTTCCACAAAATGACACCTGATGTGCTTCACTAATGTCCACTTCCATTTAGTGGCCCCCAAGCCAAAACAATTGTCCACCCCTGATATAAACCTTTCAGATAATAAATGCAATATGCTTATGTATTTGACTGAGTTTATATAAAATTATTTTCTAAAGAAACTGATTTCAAATGAAAATGTAAACTTAACTTCATGGGATGAATAGTTCCTCAAAATATAAAAGAAAAATAATATTTTCATGTGATATTTTTAAACATGATTCAATAAATATTTGAAAGAAAGAAGAATAGTTTTTTTATGAAGCAAAAGATTTTCTTTTAAATTACATAGTTCATAATGGAAATGTGTGTAAATAAATGAAAGTAACCATTATTTTCTTGCAAATGCAAAATGTTTTAAAAACAGATTTAACTTTTTTAAAACATTAGTATAAGTACACAGGTTAGTATATGTTCAACATTTTGAGGTATTCTCTTTTTCTTCAGATGTTTCTGGCCTGAGCAGTGACAGTACTAGTATGGTAATTGAACCACAACCTTTAGATTTTTGGGTTTTGAATTTTAAATTAACGCTCTAATTAACTGAGCTATTCTCCCAAAAAAATTGTTTAAATACAGAATATTTTTTATTATGAATGTAATTAAACTAAAAATCAATTGTTTTCTTACTTCCTGGTCAACTCATTTGACATATGAAGAACAAATCAACTATATAAATCAAATAATATATAAATTAAACTGTTTTGCTATTAAAATTTGTTAATTAAATATTATACATATAACTATTTTATTAACTGAAAAGTAAATCATTATTGGATATTGGAACCTAAATACCAAATATATCTACTGTTTTAATATTTCAATTTCTGAATACTTGAATTATTTAATCATAGAAGATAGCAGAGCTTTCTTCATTCAACTATTGTTAATCTATATTTTAAATATAAGTTATTAATTCTTAATCTCATTCTTTATCTGTAGCTTTTTTGTACAACTACAGTCCTTTTATTTTATCTTCTCATCTTATGTTCTTCTTGAAAATGTATTTATACAATCTTCACTTTTAGTTGGTCTTGATGTCATCAACTGATTTGGTAACTGTATAAATTCACAACAATAATAACTATCTGTTTTTAACAATGTCAGAAATAATGTTTATTCATTTTTGTACTCTACCTTCATTTGGCATTGTAAATAACTATACGTATATATTTACTTTTAGTGCATAATTTGAATTTTTGTTGTCTTTTTAAATTAAATTGAAAGGCTGCAAACCTTTTCATGCTTATTATAATACTTATCTGGCAGTCAATCAGATGTTATAATGGCTGTCTGAATAATGATCCAACCATAAACAAAAACAGAGAATTTTACAAGAAAAGGGCAGTACAGCCTTTTCTTTGCTTGTCTTTCCATATATCTAAGCCAGTCTGAAGTACTCAGGTTTGAAGCCCTGATGCTTTAAATATTGTCACATTTAACTCACTGAGCCTAAATTACAAACATACAACACAAAATCCTATGATTTAACTGACCTAATCTTCTAAATATGTATTTTTAAACATGTTGACATAGTTTTTTATTATTATGCTATTTCTAGAAAAAAACATTTGCTCGATTACCTTTTAACATTTTTTTGAAAAATCTGATTACACTATTTCTAGTTGTTAACTTTTATTTTAATATAATACCATCAAACTCTGGTATTGGTACCAAATATTAATTATTAATTTCATTTTTGGGAATTTAAACAAATTCCACTGTTTTGTATTTATAGAATACCAGTGGAATTATTCCCAAGACTTATTTTTAAAAGCAAGTCAACATTCCTAAAATATAGATTAAATAATATCCATGTCTTGTAATTTTTTGGGTTTAGCATTATTTTTTTTATTACAAACCTAGGATATTCTTTAACATTAGATATATGTAAATTATATAATTGTTCTGTTTTACTATTTATATGCTTGAGTTTAATGTAATGGGAATGTCTGATTCTAAATTGTGATTTTAAGTACATAATCTTTTTTGAATAGCTGAAAAATAAAAGTATTTAAATAATTACTATAATTTATTTTATTTAAGAATTTTTAAATAGATGTGTTTTTTATTTTTCTATAATTTATTGTCAGGAAATAATGGGTGCTTAGGAGGATCTTTGAATAATTCGTTTATGTATCTACAAAAAGCACAAGGAGTGGAAAGTGAAGATTCTTATCCTTACAAAAATAAGGTAATAATATATATTTTATTACCAAATGTTTACAGAACAATTTTAGAACATTAATCAAGAATAAAGGAAGGAATCACGTTTGTATCAATAATAGTGAGAACATTGTCTTTTGAAAAATCAACACTAATGCAATATAAATTTGGGGCCATAGAATTTGTCAGTAAATATACATGGGGATTTGTGTATCAAGCTTTTATAATTTTTTAACACTTATTGTTCATTACGTTTTATATGACTATTATTTTTCTCAACTCCATAAACATTTATAAATACAAGATACACCACATTGTTAATTAAAAATCCTAAGTAGCTGTTCTTTCTTCACAATTTTATAATCATATGGAATGATATTTTTATTATTGTTGATTAGACACTAGGTAATTGCATTACTTTTCAAATTATATATATTTATATTAATAATCATATTATTTGGAAAGGCAAACTTTTATTATAATGTTTATTTATTAATTATAGGGCACTGACACTCTACATAGTGATTGGAGTTCTATTCTTTTGCAAAAATAATCATCAGAATGTTGATTAATACTGAATATTTGATCTTTGTTGAGAGATCTTGTTGAAACTATATCTTAGCAGGAATTTTACTATTGACTAAAATGGCTGCTTCATTAGGTTTACTTAAAGTTGTATAAAGATTCTTTTATTTTTGTTTATTATTAAATAGCTGTTTTTTCCACAATTTTGGCATACATCTTGATAATTACTCATATTCTTTATAACTAGTACATAACAGTTGTTTTTGGCTCATAATCAATTTTATTCTCATACTTTTCTCTGCTTTTTGTTACATAACTTATTGTAATTGATACTCATCCTACAGTTGATTAGATATTTCTTATTTTTCAGCAGTAAATAAATTTGTATAATGGTACTTACTGAATTAAATCCTAATTGATTATTTTTTTCTGAATGGTACATGCAATGGGATTGATATAATATTAATTATTATTTGTGAAAAATACAAAAGTCAAATACATATAAACATTTTATTGCATATAAATATAATACAAAATAAATACAAATTCAGAAAATTAGATTGCATATATATATTGTACCCTCAAAGGGCACAATATATATATATATAATTTAAAATTTCTATATAAACACTCATATATATATATATATATATATATATATATATATATGAGTGTTTATATAGAAAACTTTATATCTGTTACACTGGGTGCATTAGCATAAAACTAATGTTTATAATTAATACATTAACTTTTACATTGTGATCCTGAAGTTGCCAACATATTAAGAGTCTTGCCCATATGTAGATAGTTTAATAGTTATTGCTAACATTTTCAACCTTCATGTTGACTATGCACAACTCCTGATAAAAATCACATGATCACAACCTTTGATACAATATTGCAATGAACATGCATACTACTGTTCAATTTTGATCTTTGTTTCTTGTATTTATCTGAATAATTTTTTTAATTGGTCAAATCATGTAGCAATAGCATGAAACATACTGGAAATTGTATATTTTATTGATGAGATTGATTTAGGTATCCCACTGGTGTTGATTTCCTATTATTTATAATTCATTGGTTAGACTTACTTTAATTTAAACAAACTAGTAAAATATTTTTAAGTGCAGGCTTATTATTTGAAATAAGACTCAGCTGAAATAGCATAATTTAACTACAATTTGTTCTTTTGCTGATAGTTGGATTTGAAATATATAGTCTTTAATACAAATTGGTTGATGTTTATATTGTCTTTTTGCTATACTAGGTGGCACAGTGTTCATCATTCATCTGTTTCATTTCATAATCAGATCTGGTTTTTCACTTTGATTCTTTATAGAATCCGGTTTATCATACTGTTGATTCTGCATTGGATTTAAATTCACCAGACCTCATGAACCATTTACTTTCCACATTCCTCACTCTCTATCAATCATAATGTCTATGGATGGATGTCGATCAACAATCTGAACATACACTGCTTGAAAACATTTAATGCTTACAGTTGATTCCATTTGTTGGTAGTATTAAATTTATTTGCACTTCACGTTTGTTTTTCTGGCCATGCTGATTATCTTTTATAAGTGATACATTGGTTATAAAAAAGAGACTGCTTATTTTTTAATAAATTCTGGATCTTTTTATATGAAACCTACTTCACTCTAATGTCAGCATTTTGCAAGTAATTGATTTAGTCATGGGTTAATAAATAGATCTATCAAGCTGACATAATGAGAAAAGGAATTTTTTAATTTTCTCTGACTAAAAATGTATTTAATTACTTTGTTAAACAATAATTACTTTTCAAGATATAACTGGTGATTACTTGTATATTGTAAATAGATATTGTGCTTTTAATATACTGAATACGCAAGCATTATCCACTTTCATTATGATTGGAATGTAACATGAGTTGTAATTTTGCATTGGAAGGCTGAATAAAGGCCTCATAATTTTTATAAGGCATTGTTAGTAATTCATTTTGCCTTGACATTCTATTTCTTTATAATAGATACATTTGTGTGTGTTTTTTGAGTAACTTTTTTCTCAGTTTAACATGCAGCTCTTATGTCATGAAAATGTAATACCTCGACATTGTCATACAGATGAATTTTCAGTATCCATTTTGGTTTTTATTTGTGAAATCAGTAGCAAAAACTATATTGCATTTGTTGTTTTTATGTGAAAGTATATCATATTGTTAATGTGGTATAATTATAACCCAGATTCCTGAAGGACAAATTTAATATTTGATGTTTTTTTTTCAATGAAGCCTTTCAGGATTAATCTAAATTCATCTAGTCTCATGATTGACAGAAACTTGAAAAAAATATCAGAATTCAGCAGTAATTTAATCATATAGTATTTTATTTTACAATAGGCATTTAATAGTTTTATGAAAGTATATGAACATAGCAGTGCAACATTTGTTTTCTGAGTTCATTTGGCAAAATTTCTAGCCTATATTTCATTCAACTAAAACTGAAAGGTGAAATTATATCTTTACTAAATTGCTTGGCTTTATGACTAATAAGTTGTTAGGAAAGAAATTGTGTTATTAAATTGTAATTCATAAAGATAGTAATAGGAAAATATAATGAAAATTGTAAAATTAAATAGATTGAAAGACAACAGATGATTATATGTGTTGATAAGTTTAATTCTGCTGTTTTCATTTTATTTATCATCCTGAAGATATGATATCAACATGATAGTAATTCTGAAAAGTTTTAGGTTCGTATCATAATATCATTGAGGGTATAAAAGATTTCTTCTTAATCAAGTACTTTAATGATTGTTGTTAACACTTTCTACATTTATAAATCAGTTTGCCTCTCATTGTACACTAGTAAATACAGTATTTGTATTATTATTTAAATTTGATAAATTTTTTCCATCATTCTGTAATTTGTTTTTTCATTGACTATTCATAAAGAAATATCTGACCTTTTGAAAAACAATTGGATGCATTGAGTGTGTTTTCTAGTAATCGCGTGAGCCAATTGTTTGTTTATTTTTATTGAATATTTATTTTCTATTGTTATTGCAAACAAAATTCAATCTTGATAATCCTTCTGGTTAAAAATACATTATTTGAAGGTAAGCTTTAGGTGTGAAGATTAGTCAGCGATTATTTCATACAAATGTGTCAGACTATGTCATTTATCAGTAGTTTACACTATTGGAACTTTGAAGAACTTATGATTTGTTCTTTGAGAATTATTTAATATTTGTCTCATCCATTTTTATCTTTAGACAATTAACATAAATATAAAGGAACATAGCGTGTCAGAGCAATGGTCATACTTGAATATTACTTAATTTAACAAATTTTATCAAATATCTTGACTGTTACCTTTCAATACTTTGAACCATATTAAAACCCATATGCTTCATGAGTATAATGGTAATTGGTAATATTTAAAAAAGAATAAAAAAGTAAAATTTAAAGATCATTTAAAAGATGCAATTTAATTTTTTTTTTTAGTTACTATAATTTATTTGTTATATAAAGTACTAGTTTGTTTAACGGCCAAGGTTAATCAGTGTATTTTATCACCAACCTTAAAACGACCAACTGGCTCTGAAACTAATTAATGTTCACTCGACTTCACAATTAATCTATAGTATTAGCACATAGTTCTTGGTATAAGCTTGCAAGTTAATAATCCTGTATGCCTAATTCAAATATACGCAAGTACATAAGTATGTTAGCAACAACAAATACTCCAATGATTATTATTGTTGTTTGTTCTAATAATTTTACAGCTGATTTCTAGGAAATAATTATTTGACAGTGAATATGTTACTGAATACCTCATCACACAATGTACATACTGAGAATGAATATATCCGATCCCATCTGTGAAGTTTCATTGTTCTGGGTAGTATCTCATGTCAGGTTGTAATTAGCCAATAGTCTTCTAGTATATCACAATTCTCATCTCACTACACAGATCAAGGAGTAAATATAAAGATGAATACATTTTGTTTTTCTCTATAGTCCAGCATAGCATTTTCTTTTTTCTCCTCTCCTTTCTAACAGACATAGTCCTTTAACAATTTGGGTGGCTGTTTTTTTCTGTGGTCTTGGTGATCTTTCTTTAATGTTCTCCTTCTCTACTACTTCCATTGGTATCTCTTCCCATTGTAGTGTATCATCATCTACCACTTGTTCCTCCTGAGTATCTGGTTGTTCAGTTTGTGGTTTATCTATATTTGATATTGTCTCTATTGATTCAATGATTTTATTTCCACTGGGTTTATTGTTCTCCCAGCTTGGAGAACTGTGGTGGCATATGTGGTTTATGTGATGCTTGTATACTACATTATCCTCTGTTCTCACTGCTGCTATAAATTTAGATGTTCAAGTTGACAATTTCTCCTTTATCGATGTTTTGTGTAGACTATCTCTGATCCATATTTTTTCTCCCACTATGAATGTTTTATGTTCTGTTTCGGCTTGCATGTACAAGTTTTTTGGCAGGAGCAGAGTCAGTTCTGTTCTTAACTTCTGTTTCAACAATAGCTCAGCTAAAAACTTTTCACTCATTGCTGTTGGTGTGGAGTGTTGATGTAATAATATGTGGTGCAGTGTTTCCTGCATATTTGCTGACATTTCTTTTTTCAGTGCATGTTTAAGTTGTGTTTACTGCATTTTCAGCCAATCCATTGCTCTCAGGATGGTATGGGGGCAAGTACATGTGTTTAATGCCCCTGGTCTCTAAGTATTCTTCAATCTTTGCCAAAATAAATCCAGAACCATTATCTGTAATAAAAGTCTCTGGGTAGCCTTGTGGTGCGAATATTTCATTTAGATGATGAATGACATCTTCTGATCCCATGTTTCTTATGATTCAGTATTCTACCCAGTGGGAATAAAAATCTACCAGTATCAAAAAGGTATATCCCAAAATGGACCTGCATGGTCCATGTGGACACCTTCTGATGCATTTTTAGCTGGTGGCCACAAACTATATTTTTTTATTGTTGCTCAGGCATTCGATTGACATGCTGTGCATGTTTTTGTGAAGGACTCGATGTCCTCATTTATCTTAGGCCACCAGACATAGCTTCTGGCAAGTGCTTTTGCAGAAACAACAACTGGGTGTCCATTGTGCAGAATTTTGAGCACTTGGTTTCAGCCCTGCGAGGGTATTATGACTCAATCTCCATTTAATATGCACCATTTTTAGCTGGTGGCCACAAACTATATTTTTTTATTGTTGCTCAGGCATTCGATTGACATGCTGTGCATGTTTTTTGTGAAGGACTCGATGTCCTCATTTATCTTAGGCCACCAGACATAGCTTCTGGCAAGTGCTTTTGCAGAAACAACAACTGGGTGTCCATTGTGCAGAATTTTGAGCACTTGGTTTCAGCCCTGCGAGGGTATTATGACTCAATCTCCATTTAATATGCACCTTTTGCAGACTGAGAGGCTTGAACGAGCATTCCAGAAAGCCAGTGGCAGGTTTTTTGGTCATTTGTTGGGCCAACATTTACTAATCCATTTTATAAGCAATTGATATTCTAGATCATTATCTGTCCACTTTTCTACTTTTTTGTTTATCCATGAATTCCAATTGTTTATGTAGTTGATTTCCACATAAAAATTTCAGTTGTCTCCAGCATGCATGAGAGTGCAACTGCATGTTGTATCAAACTGTCTCCTTTATAATTTCGATCATAGTCATAAGCTGAAAGCAGTGATATCCAGTGCAACATGCATGGGCTAAGATTATCTGGGATTGGCTTTATCTTTGCCAATATTCCCAATAGTGGTTTGTGGTCAGTTATGACTGTAAATTGTCAGCCATACACATATTAATGGAATTTTTTAATTCCAAAAACTTGGCCAGGGCTTCCTTGTTAAGTTGACTGTGGTTTTTTTCCTCATTGGTTAAAGTCTGTGATACATATGCTATTGGTCTCTTTCTTTGATGTGTGGGAAGAGTAAACACTGCTCCAATTCCATATTCCGATGCATCTGTTGTCAGTACTATCTCCAATTTAATGTCATACTGAATCAGCAACTTTTCTGATGTTAAGAGGGATTTTGTTTTCAGAAATGCCTCCTCTTGAACTGTTGACCATTCCCAGTTTTGATTTTTCTTCAAGAGTTTATATAGAGGTTGAGCCATGTGTGCTTTCTCTTTAAGGAAAGGTTCAAAGTAGTTAATAAGTCCTAGAAATGTCTGAAGTTGTCTTGCATTTTTTGATCTGGGTGCAATTTTTACTGCTCTAATTTTATCTGTTGCAGGAACTTTCCCAACTAGTGACACTCAGCATTTAGTGTTGCTCCAAAATCCTCAAACCTCCTGCAAACTTGTGTAATTCTCTCTATGATTGTTTCTTTGGTGTTAGCTGTAAATGAGAATATCATCAAAATATGGAATTACCCCCACTAGACCATTGAATAACCTGTCAATTTTTGCTTTAAAAATGTTTGGTGCCATGCAGATTCCAAATGGAAGATGGTAATATCTGAATAATCCTAAGTGAGTTGTAATTGTTAGTATTTCTGAAGTTTCCTTACATACTGGTATCTGGTGAAAAGGTGCATGGAGATTGAGTTTAGCAAAATGTGATAATTTTTGCAATAATGTTAAAATTTCTCATGCATTTGGAACAGGGTATTCACTTTTACAAATATTTTTATTAACTGTTATTCTATAGTCTCCACAAATTCGTATTTTTCCATCTGGTTTATTAATTATAACAATTGGTATGGCCCACTCAGAGTCTTCTGTTGAACTTATTTATTTCCTTTAGTATGAGTTTATTTAATGCTTCTTCAACTTTAGTTCTTTGTGCAAATGGCACCTTCCACACTTTACATATAACTGGGGTTGAATGGTCCTTGAGTTCTAATTGTACCACTGTTATTTTTAACTCACCTATTTTTAACTTAAATAGGTTTGGGAACTTATTTTGCATTTCATTTTCAATATCGATTTTTTTATTACATTTATGGTAATTCTCAGTGGTCTGAACCAATTCCGGCATATTAATGAATTTACTTCATTATATACTATGTATAGGGGTAGTTTTTTGATTTTTGAATTTAATTTTACCTTTACTCTTACTATTCCAAAATATTTCCACTGTATTGCCATTAACGTCTTTGGCACTTACATTGTTTTTTTTCCATTTTATGTGTAATGTTTCTTTGCACAGTGAGAATGTCCCAATTGCTAAGGAACATTAGTGTAACTCCGAAGCCACTGTCAATCTCCAATTTAACATATTTTCCTTTGATAAGTATTGGCAGTTTGAATTTTGCTTTGTTAAATTTTAAATTTTTAATACATGCATTAAAGTTCCTTTAATCTTTATTTTCTTGTTTTGGTTTGTGACAGACTTTCATTAGATGACCTTTCAATCTGCAATTTGTAAAGTACTCACGATTTTGCCTACAATTCTAAGCGATATGTCCCGGACTGCCACAGCAGTAACAGTTTGTTTTTTATCATTAATTATTTGCTGTTCTGACATTTCTTTTCCCTGTCCAATGGTTTTATGAATTGTTTGGTAATTGTTTGCCGATGGTGTGGTATCAAGATATTCTTTAGCCTGATTCATTACAAATTCATAAGCATTTCCTCTTTTAATGGCATATTTATAATTTAACTCTGAATCAGCTAGTAGTTGTTCACAGAATTTAGTGTCGTATATGACCCATAATAACTGCTTCAACAGGCTACTTCTAGAAATTGTCCATAGACCCAATTTTTTTGATAGCTCTCTTAGTGCCATATCAAATTTTTTGAAAGTTTCAGCCTTCATTTGCCATCAATTTCTAAAATGCAATCTCACAACATGTTTCAAAAGAACAGGACAGAATTGTGCTGTTAATTTTTGAACTATTTCATAATATTGAAAAGTTTCAGGCCCTGCTGGTTCACATAGATTGTTTGCGATCTCCAGCACTTTTAATCTGGAAAATCCTAGCAATGTAGCCAACTTTATGTGGTTTTCCTTCATATTGTTAACAAAAAAAAAATTTCTACATGTTTGACGTATAGTGACCAGCTGGTAGAATTCTCAACATCAAATTCTCCGATTGGCATTTGGAACATGGTGACCATTTCTGATTACATTTAATGTGTTTTTTTTTCTGCAGGTTCTGTACTTGACTGTGCCAAATTAGCTTGTTTAACTGCTGAGGTTAATCAGTGTATTTTAGCGCCAACCTTAAAATGTTCAACTGCCTCTGAAACTATTTAATGTCCTCTCTACTTCACAATTAATCTATAGTATTAGCACATAGTTCTTGGCATAAGCTTTCAAGTTAATAATCCCATATGCCTAATTCAATTACACATGAGTACATAAGTATGGTAGCAACAACGAATACTCCAACGATTATTATTGTTCTTTGTTCTAATAATTTTACAGCCGATGTCTAGCAAATAATTATTTAAGAGTGAATACATTACCAAATACCTTATCAGCCATTGTATGTACTGAGAATGAATATATCTCATCCCATCTGTGCACTTTCATTGTTCTGGGTAGTATCTCATATCAGGTTGTAATTAGCCAATTGTCTTCTAGTATATTGCAAGTACTATAAAAGTTGTTTTCATTTCATATTTATCCATTTAATTTAATTAAAGTTAAAATTGGAAAGACTTGCAGATTACTAATCCAGATAAATAAAAAAGAAAGAAATTCTAAACATAAAAAATACACTAATTAAAGAAGGCCAAATTAATTCGTAAAAAAAGACTTGAACTAAAAAAAAAGATATCCAAAAATATCAACTTACACATTCTGACAGCAATAGTATGTGCATAAGCTTCAAAACTGTGTCAGGAATATAAAAAGAATACAATTTCGATATGGGTCTTGTTCATTCATCCAAAGGTTTCTGTGAGAGCCCTAGATAGTGAAATGCATCTGCCCAAGAAAAGTACACACCTGCTGAATGAAGTCTTCATGCGGGAATGGGAATGAAGTTTAGCAGTCACTGTTATTCATAATGAAGGGGTAAACCCCAAATGAGCTTCTGAGTAAATCCTTCAAACAGACCAGGAATATGAAAATGTCCACAAAAGAAATCAGTTAACTTCCAATGAGCTCTGGATTTCAAGAAATACATGTATACTACTAGAATGTATACAAAAATTGGTAAGCTAAGATTACTCATTCCCAATTTGTGACTAAATTAAGTGTTTGACAATTAAATTATAAGCTTATAATATAGTACCAATAAAGTCTTTTGCAGTTTTATTATTCAAAGAAAATTTTAAAAAAAACCTAAGAAGAGTGTAATAAGAATTGTTTTAATTATTTAATGTTATTATCAGGATTAGCATGTATGTGTCTTCCAATTTTATTTAAGAATTTATCTTTTAAATATTTTACTTTGTTATAATAAAATATTTATCTTTAATATCAAGTTTTTATTGTGCATTACAGAGGTTAGTTTATTAGAATTTATGATGTATAAATTACCTTTGTCAACATGGTTTTTTAAGATTATAAAAAATTCCAAAAGAAAAATTTCTATAACAATTTAAAATGATAAGAAAGATAATCCCAATCTAACTTTTATTTCTTAGTTAGGAATAGATAATGCAATGCAAAGAGTCAGGGAATTCTTGTATATAATTCTGGCCTTTTTTTCTAAATAAATAAAAAGCTGATTGTGCCAGCAATTCAAATTGTCATAATTATTAGGCCAGTTAGCTATGTTCTTATGATATCCAAACTTATACATGAAAAAAAGATTTTCCTTTCTCAAAGTATGATTAACATGGACCTTGTAGTGTGTAAAATACTAGCCTAAATCCAATCATGAACATTATATTATACCATGAATGGTACTATTTATTTATTTTTTTAATGTTGATGTGATACAAAAAACAATAAACACATAAAGGTAAAAAATATTCCTGTATGTTGTTTTTTAATTCTTAGCTAATATGATAAAGTATAACAATCAAATTTATTGAATTTTTTTAATTGGTTAGGAATAATTCACAAATTTGTAATTATTACTATTACAATAGATTCCACAAAACTAAAATGTTAATAACTAGCAACCTGTTTTTATGTTTGTTTTAAATTTTGTAGTGAAACTAGATGTTCAGTGTTTATTGAAACATAAATGTTTTTGTAAACATTTACTGTTTCATATATGTAAACTATATTGTTTTCAGAAAAATATTTGCAAATACAATTCCTCTAATGCTGTAATAAAGTGTGTAGGATATGTTAATATTCCATCAGGATCAGAAGATGAACTAAAAAAAGCAGTTGCTACAGTTGGCCCAATAGCAGCTACTATTGATACTACTGGCCAATGGTTTCAATTCTACAAAGGAGGTATTTTAGAAATAGAAATGACTTCTAAGTCTGTGAATCATAATGTTTTAATAGTTGGATATGCAACTCATTGGAATAATAAAGATTACTGGATAGTCAGAAATAGGTGAGTATAAAACATTTTTAACAACTTGTTATAGGACAAAAGTCATGCATAGAAGATATAAAATCTAATTTTTACAGCATTTTGTTTTTAGTTCATGTAATGGCAAAATATGGCAGAAAATTAGATCTAAATAGCATTAATAAAGTGTCACATACTAAAAACAATGCTTGGATTTATTTTAATGTTCATTTACATCAATGCTGTATCCTGATATGATTGGGCCCAGAGATTTGGCTTAATTGCAAATTTAGGTAGGCATTAGGGCTTGCAATATCCTGATAAAATTTCAAAACCCGGATTTTGGTTTTTTATAATGTGAAAAACCAGTTAACCAGTTTTTAGTCACTTTTTAAAATAATGTATAAAAATAAATAAACTATTACTTTAAATATACAATATAACGTAAATAGAAATATACAACACAAAATTTGGCAATTAGAATTATTTTTTATTTAAGAATTATATGAAATAAAAATAATCATAATTTTCTTATTAATATTTCATTATGTGAAAAGAATAGAAAAGTAACTTAGAATATAACTTATAAATCTTTTTTTTAATAAAACAATATTTAAAGAAAACTAATGTGTCCAACAGGTCATATTTCATGGACAAATGTAAATTGGTACAGAGTTTATCATCAATCAAAAAACTCTTTCACTGTCTGTTGACATGGATTAAAACGATGCCATTGCATTAAATAAGTTTTTAATTATTACTTAAAATTTAACATATAGTATATTATATATTCAGAATATTAATTAAAAAAAAATTCATATATTTGCATTTGTTATAACACAAAATCTGTATCACGGTGTAAAAATAATATTATTATTTTCTGTCTTGATACATTTATCGACACTCAAACTTCAATTATTTTGCTATAAAATTCTTTGTTTACTATTTAAATATTGATCCTTCATTCATACAATCTATACTTTTTCTTTTGATTTGAATTTAAATAAAAAACAATATGAATACTTCATGAATAACAGTACAAAAATATAAATATTTAACATTGAAAACACACAAAAAAAATTGACTTTCGTTTTTCAGAAAATCTTGGGTTTTTTGGTTAGGTAAATTTTAACAAAAGACTGGTTAATAGATTATGGCTTTAACTGGTTTGCAAGCCCTAGTAAGCATACTATATTTCAGTTTCTGTATTTATTCATTTCATGGGGTTATTGAAAATATATTGGGAAAAGTAATTGACGAATTTATATTCTTCATAATTAAAGTAAATAACATTTAAGTACTTTTAAGGAAATGCTTGATAAATAAATAAAAATTAACATTAGTTCTTGATAAACTAAAAACTTTCTTGCACATCACTGTAACAATAACAGTAATGTTCTTTACTTATAGTTTAATTTTTCTCTAGTATTTATAAAGAAATCTAAAAATAAAGCATAAATTCTTTATTTTTATCAACACATTTTTTTTTTTACTTTTACAAACTATTATATTAAGTAAATTTGTGTTTCTACTTTTATGATAATAAAATATTCACTTCATTAAATAGTTAATATTTAGCTTATTCATGAAATTTAATATTGAAAAACGAAATCCATAATTTTAGTAAAAGATTTATGGGATTCAAAAATCACTAATCCAAAGCATTATTTATATTCAGTGATTATAATAAACATCCAGATCATTGAATATGTATAGAGTTGAGGTGAAATCAAAATTGGGAAAATGAGAGGCATATTTCTTGAACTAATAACATTTTATCAAAACCACATATGCTAAAAAATGTGTCAGAAAATCAGTTGTGAAATAAAGCTTTTTCATCTTTTGTTTCCGATTTGCACTCTTTTTATCACCAAAAAGAAAAACAAAAATTTGAGTCAAATAATTTAATGGTTGAAACAAATATGTAATTTATAAGTAATAAGAGGTTTGAAATTATACATTTTGTATATACTTAATTTAAATCTTAGTATTATTTTTTATTATGAGAAAAAGTTTGAAAAACACTTTCACTTTATCAAGTAGTTTTCCATACATTGTATAAATGGCTCTATGAAGTGAATTTCAATAGAAAGTGAAATACAATACATCACCTATATCAATTTTTTAATTCATGTGACCCTCTGTCTATAATGACCTCTCTAAATACATAACCCCATCACCACATGTAATAAAAAGTTGATTATATTAAATTAGAATTGTATATAGAATTTCGATTTAAAAGCAAAGATCTTCACTATGTTATTTATTAGATACAGATTTATGAAATCTCCCTCTCTTTATGGTATATAAACATTAGAATTTTTTTTTTTGAAGTATTACATAAATAAAAATGTTTTGGTGTACATTAACAAAGCCCAATAATTGTTTTGTAAACTATTGAGTAGATCAATGTTGAAAAGCAGAACCATCATCTTGCTTGGTTATTCAATATAAATTGTATTGTAATCAGCCTTATACATTTTTAAAAGTGTTTATTGACATTCTTCAGATTGCTATGGACTTCAGATTAAAAAATGTTTGACCACTTGAACCTATAAATATTTAAGCACTCTAACTTTATAAGTACTTATTGGAAAAATGAGTTAATGACATGAACCACTGATTTACAGCATCATTTTGTGATTGTTTATTCCACAGAAAAAATTTAATTTTACTTTAATGTGTAAATAATTACAAATTTACATTTATTTACTTTGACTCTACTAATTAATTCTCTAATCAGATTCTAAGATTCTGTTACTTGCATTATTCTTTTTACTTTTAGTAGGTTTACATACAATTCTGATACTTGGTCTAAATTTGTTAACTAACCCATCATTCTTACTCATACTACTTTTTATTTTAAAAAGATAAGATCATTATCCACATACATAGCTTTTAAATCTTCAAATTATTTTCTATCAGGTCTGCCTCAATTTAGGGCTTTCATGACCATCTCATTTTTTATGCATATTCTTTTTGATACTTTTTATCTGGTGATTCCTGTATATACTTTTTGATGTCTAAAAATATATCCATTATTTACCATAGTTCTTTATATAAAAGCAGTATAAATTCTAATACTTATTTTTTCATTTTGTTTCTTATAAATATATATATACATCAATTTAATATAATAAATAAATTAGTCTTCTAATTTTGACTTTTAGATCCATTGATTATAAATATGTGTGAGATATGATAGTCTGGACCAACTGATGAGTGCTGGTTTAGCATGAAATACATATATTGATGATTATTAATCTTTTCTACATGTGTGTGGTCATATGTATCTGTTGTATGAGATAGTGTGGATAGTTGAAGGGTGCTTGAAAATCTGAGTTCAAATTCTCAATACTTACAATAAATCTTTAGTTAATTGCGTAAAGATTAAGATAGGAAGATGGTTAATGAAAGAACATCATTTTGTGCAGTTAGATCCAATTGACAGTTTTTTATAATTAGTTGACTGCAATTTTATAATCAGTGATTTATTAAAATAAATTTGCTCTTTATCATGTTTTCCATTATTAACAAGATTTATTATTATAATTATAACATAGATTGCTTTACAGATGGAATGTTATTATTAATGAATACTCTCCTTTCCAAACACAAGATAAAAGTTTTTTAAAAGATAGAATGCATCTCTCTATCTTTTCTTTATCCAAGCTATATGTTCAGGCTAATCTGAAGCATTTTGAACTGAGGGCATGAAGATTTAATTAATCACTTTAAATTACCTATCATATGACTTTTGTTGATGACACTTGCAAAATTTTTACAATTTACGATTTGTCATTATTAGATGACAACATAAACATATGTATGTATTATTATTTATATAGTGCAATGTTTTTATAAACTATAATAATAATGTACCTTACATCACTGCCCATTTGCGTTACAGATGTAATGCTTTTTATAATGAATATTCTCCTTTTGAAACAAGATAAAGTCTTTTAAAAGGCAAAATGGCTGTCTTTTTCTGAAGGTTTGTGATGATGGTGTTCTAGCTGTATTTTTATATTGGACTATTTCCATCATCTAATATGTGTTGAATGTCTTTAGAAAAGTTTACTTTTTAGCTAAATATTCTCCATTCAACTGTTAGTAATATCACATTAAACAGGTTAGTATATGCACCAACTGTAAATAATATCACACCAAACAACTGTTAGTAATATCACAGCAAACAGGTTAGTATATGCACAAAGTTTTGAGAAATATTTTTCTCTCCTCTTCTTCAGGTGTTGCTGGCCTGACCCGTGACAGTACTAGCATTGGATTCAAACCTGGGTCCTTAGATTTTTGATTATTGGATTTTAAGGTAACACTCTAACCAAATGATCCATCCTGCCAAAGGCAACAGTATATAGTAATTTCATATACTTATCTATGATGTTCCTCCTGATTTCTCCACTTTTTCTTCTGAGCAAAGTTGATTAGTGGTTTCCATACATTATGTATAGTCACACTGGTTTGGCTTAAGGGATTTTTGGCCATGGTCATGTGAGCAGCTGCTTTAATCTCCTATTATTTGATCCCCGTATCCTGTATATAAATCTCACTCAATACCCCACTCAATGCACCTAACAATCCTTTCTGTTTATAAAACCTTCTATTAAACTTCAAAGTTATGTCTTTATAACATATTTCCATTAAATTTGTTTACTATGTCTATAAGTATTTCTATTTCCCTTTCTCTATCTTCATTATATTTAATAATTGACAAATTAATTGCTCTTTCTATATCAGTATTCATGTACATAAATATTACATCCATCTTTACCATTGTCAATCTATATTTATTATATTCTATTGCTTTTGTTATTATTTCTTTTACTAATTCTTTATTATTCTTTATAAATATTTTACTTTCTCTATTTACATATTTTCTGAATGTCATTCCTAACCATTTTGATATTCTATCATAACATGATTCTTTCTCATTAATTACCAGTCTTAATGGTATAGCTTCTTTATAAATCATTATAAAAATAAAAAGAATTTTATAAAAATTAAGTAAACAAAGCAAGCAGGATGAAAATATGGATAAAAGGGAATTAAGGAAATTAATAAAAAATTAAGATAATATGTAAAAATAAGTGAAATGAAAAATAAGGTTAAATATATGAATATAGTAATATAAGAAACATTTCAAAAATATTACATTGAATTTCTAAAATTATGGCAAAGGTAAGATGTAAATAAATATAAATAAAATAATTAAATATAAAAATAAATAAAAAAAATAAAGGGTAAAATAAAATTTAAAAGTGATAAAATAGTAAGTTTAATGAATAAAGTGATGTTAATAATTATGTTGATAAAATTGTAACATTATAATAGATATATGAATGAAATATTGTTGTATTAATATAATGTTTAAATTTTGTAGATCTGATGAAGACTGCCAAGAACAGTCGAAACTGTAAAGAATAAATAAATATATTTTGCTTTAAAGTGTAAGAAGAGTGGAATGTTATTATATATCATAAAAAAGGCAAAAATAAAAAAGGAAAAATAAGAGAAAGTATTGAAGATTATATTTTTGTTATATTATCATTGGAATTTTTTTATGAAGTATTACATAAATAGAAATGAGTTGGTGTACTTTAACAAGACCTAATAATTTCTCTGTAAATTACTGAGTATATCTAATTAAAATAATGGAACCATCATCTTGCTTGGTTATTGAACATTAATTGTTTTGTAGCTAGTCTTAAACAATTATAAAAAAAAATGTATTGATATTCCCCTGATTTCTACACAGTAAAGATCAAAAAATGTTTGAACACTTGAACCTATATATAGGTTTATACACTCTCATTTTATAAGCACTTATTGGAAAAGTAAGTTAGTGACATGGATCACTGATTTACAGGATCACTTTATGATTGTTTAATCTACAGGAATAATCTAATTTCACTTTAATGTGTCAATAATTACAAATCTACATTCATTGATTTTGAGTCTAATAATCAATTCACTAATCAGATTCAAATTTTTTGTTACTTGCCTTATTCATTTTTTTATTAGGTTCACACACAATTTTGATACTTTGTCTAAATTTGTTAACTCACCAATCAGTCATAGTTGTACTATTTCTTATTGAAATAGATGAGATCATTGTCTGACATACATAGCTTTCAAATGTTTACAGTGTTCTTCTAAATTATTTTCTATCAGTTGTGCCTCACTTTGAAGCTTCCATACTATTTTATTTTTTCTTGCATCTTCCCTTTGATTTTTTTTATCTGGTCATTCTTGTACATACTGTATTTTTACTTGATGTCTAAAAAATATGACCACTATTTTTCGTAGTTTTTTTTTACATAAGCAGGACAAATTCTAATACTTGTTTTTTTTCATTTTGTTTCTTAGAAATATGTAATAAATCAATTTAACATAATACATAAAATTGATTTTTAATTTTGATTTTTAGATACATTATTTACAATAAATTTTAAGTAATATTTACTGAGACTATAACCTCGATAATATGCATATAAAATGCGATAGTAGGGACCTATATCAGGTGTTTTCACCACAAGCTTATGCTATGGAAAAAAAGAGGGGAACCCTTCTTTACTTCAACCTACTTTCTATTTAAATAGGTGAAGCTGAAGCGGTTAGATCTGCAAGCGTGAAGCTATTCAATACTTCACTGATTAAGTCCACATTTCTTATTACACAGTAATACTCGCGAAATCTTTCGATTTACAACGAGTCAATGGAAAGATTTTATAGTTAGAAATCTATTACAGTAATTTAAAGTTGTAATTATAAATTTATTAAACGCACACTGATTACGTAAGTAATATTTGCTGAGGCTATAACCTCGATAATATGCGTATAAAATGCGATAGTAGGGACCTCTACAGGTGTTTTAAGGTAATTTCATAATGGTTTTTAAAATAGAAAGACAGATAATAAAAGAACATTTCTTTTGTTCAATTGGATCCAATTGACAGATTTTTATAATTAGTTGACTGTAATTTTATAATCAAAAATAAATTTGTTCTTTATTACGTTTGTCATTATCTACAAGATTTATCATTATTATTATTATTTAAGTACAAAAAGCAATCATATATAAATGTGAAATATTTACAGTCAAATCAAAGCAAAAAATGTTACGACTTATTACTACAGTAGAGAGAAAAATATAAAAGTATATCTATTTAATTAACTTAAAATTTAGGAGATTTTTGTAAAGCAGAGACAAACTTGTCATAAACATTTCATCATCTTCAAATGTAGTAAAGCATTTGAAAGTTGATAACATTGTCATATACCAGTTATAGAGATTGCAGAAAATTATTAAAAATCAAATTTATTCCTTTTCATATGTTCAAAAATTTTATCACTTTGATGTGATAAAGTTGTCAAATTTTGATCATAAAAATTGATATAAATAATATCACACAAAATATTTCATGGGGTTAAAATCACAGAGAGCCTGAAATCCTGAGAATTAAAACTCAAATGATTATATTTGGGTCATACTTCTTTATTGGGTATAGCAACCATTCAATATATTCAAATTTTTAATCACTACAAGCCTCACATATTTTACATATATCCAAAATAATATCTTGTACAAAATCTACATGTTAAATTATATCTAGACAATTTATTTACCAAGATCAAAGGAATATTTATTAAAAATAATATTAAGTATAATCTATCTTAAAGAGAACAATTTTATATGCTTTTATTCAAACTTATTTACACATCACTTTTTTAAGAATTATCTTATAATGTATATACTTGTGATATCAGAAAATTAACACAATTAAACATTTTGTCGATTATTTGTGGGTCATCAATTTTTGATGAACATGACAGCTATTCAAAATGTTCAAATGACTGTTTCTTATAAACATTTGGATTTTACATTAAATTTTTTAGTACAACCTTTATATTTGGTCCACACATATTCAAAATAACATCAAGTACAGAAAGCATTGATTGAAACTATCTGAAGCTAAGTTATATATATATATATATATATATATATATATATATATATATATATATATATATAATTAGATTCCAACCAGTCACCACCTAAACATTCACAGTAAATATAGTAATCAATATTTCTCACTGCTGTCAAGGCAACCTTCTCACCTTTTTAATAGCAAGAATATATATATATATATATATATATTGTTACAAAAGTATAATAGCAAGAATATATATATATATATATATATTGTTACAAAAGTATACATTTTTAAAAAAAATTTGAATTGATATTTAATAGCTATATTTTCACTTATTTCTAATCTCTATAATATTCTGCAAAGTTTACTTTCAACAAAGCATTTTAATGCACACAATCAAAATTTCTTTTACACCAATTTCTTAGCTAATGTGTTTTGACAAAGAAAATTAAAATTTCCATATTGTTGTAATGGTATTTAACTTCATTAAATAAATATCAAAATAAAATAAGACAATAAAATCTGTTGTGTGCTGTTGCAATGTATTTGACTGATTATGAAATACAATTTTTGATTTTAAAGTTTTGTGTATTATCCCATTGTTTGTCGTTTAATAATAAATTATTTATATCCCTGTATATTTTACCCTGTTCACAGCCACAATTTCTACGGTCTTAGTAATTCCATTGCTAATTTTAGACATTAATATTTTTTATTTATTTAGATATGAAAATATGTATTTGTGCACATATAAGTAATGTTTTCTGTAAAATTATTAGAATAGTAGAAATGTGAACATTACCATTAAAGTCCCCATAACCTTCTTCAAATTTTAGCTTTGATAAGAAATTTATAAATGGCTAGTATAATTATGTTACTTAATAACCAAAAGCATTAATGATGATGAGTATTGATAGATACTATAATCCTATAATATTTTTATATTAAATATAGATATTTTATCATCTAAATATATGCGTAGTTTTAATATAGTGATGATTGCCATTATAAAAAGAATGATACCATATTTACTAAAAAAAAAAAAAGTTAAAAAATTATATTAAATGCTTTTTTTTGACTGTACTAAAATAAATAAAATAAGTGTACTTTCAGTTACAATTTCAACTTTTATATTTAACATAAAATACAAACTAAGGAAGGGGCAGCCACTAATTAAGTCAAACTGTTGTTATAAAAAATAAGAATAGTCTTAATTAATTTATGACACCCCCTCATGCTTTTACTTCAAATTAAATCATAAAATTCCATTTGCTGTTAAATAAACAATTATTTTAATTCTTTTTAGTGCCCTGTCAATAAAAGCATTTAATATAAAAAATGGGTCTATCATTTTTGTGTTTCTAGTATTGGCACAAGAAATGAAAATGTAACATTAGATTGTACTTTAAATTCACTGGGGACTTATAGTTGATATAAAACTCTAGATATATCTGCTATAATTTGAAATGCATACTCTTTATGTATATACCAAATTCAGTATGTATACATAATAATACATGTGTACTTATTTCATATAATTTTATTTCAAATCAATAACACATATGAACTACATGTAAGTCATTAGTTATGTCTGAAATAAGTTAAAACATATTGTAATGTCCACTGCTTTATTGGAGTTTTTATGAGTTAACTACATGTAGTAGTGACCAAATTATGTCCTATCTATTAAATTTGTTTTGTTAGACAATTCAGTAAGATTTAATTAATGCAATTATTTTTTTTTGGTCACCCAACACCCTTTTAACTAATGTAACTACTAAAATAATGGGATCATGTATGCCAGCTGTTAATTTATTTGAAAGGTGCCAGGATTCTGTATCAAAATCCACTGGCTAAACCCCTTTTATTTATTTAGTTATGATGAAATTATCTGGAAACTCAGAGGATTGAGTTTCAGTACAGCATTGGCAAAGGTAAATTATATTTTCAAATCTCACTAAACTAGTATTAATAAATTTAATAATAAACAATAACTATTATTAATAATGTACAAATGAACAGTTGATATTAGAAATAAATATTTTTATTCTCCCAAATTAAAATATAAAATAAAAAAACATTATAAATTAATTAATTGGAAAGATGACACACATGCTAATCCAGACATGAATCAATTAATAAAAAACTAGTTAAAGTTCTTAGGTACACAAGAGTCTCTTTATAATACAATTTGAAGTCTTTATTGGGATTATTTGAACTTATTTTAAGTATTGTTTGCAAACTCTGTCACAATCAAGAAAAGTTAGTCTTAACTTACCAGTAAGTTGGAGTAGGTTTTTTTGGATCTTGAGCTCATAAGAATTTCCATTGGTCTCTACTGCTGATGTCTTCCATTATTGTTTCATTTTATAGCTGGAGAAAAGATATGGTTGTAGTGACCCTTTTATTGCAAAAAGCAATCTTCACAAGGCCTGTTTCCATGCTTGTATGACAGATTTGGTACAGAAAGTGGCATACTTGTGCAGAAGTATATTACTACCACAGGTTATGCTTGCAGAAACCTCCAACTTTCAGACATGTAACTAGAAGGTAAAGAGAAGACCCATATCAAAGTCGTCCTCTCTTTATACCTCAATCCAGTTTTTTTAAACTTTTGCACATCCTTTTGTGTTTTTATCAGCATATAAAATAATAATCTTGTACACTCTTTTTTAAATTTATGCTACAAAATCTTCATTTTTTAGTGTAATTCTGCCATCTTTAATTATGTAAAAAGATTTTTCTAATTGTAATCTTTTTATTTTTGGAATTCTTTTAACTTATCTGGATCAGTAATCTGCATGTCATTTATTCTTTCCAATTTTAACTTTTATTTTTAATTACATAAAAAATATGAACGACAATTTTAACTTTCATTGTACATTTTTAAAAAAATAAATTATACTAATCAGAAAAAATCTAAAAAAAATTTTTTTTTAAAGATCGCTAAATTTACTTTCTTTTTTTGTAAGCTTTTAAATATCTTACCAGATGCCAATATATTTGTACCATATAAACAAATGGTACAATATACAGCATTTGAAATATAGTATTTTATTTTACACTCCTAATGCATATAATGTATTTAGTATGTGTACAAATTTATATATGTATAATAAATCAGTATCTATGTTTACTATTTAAATTGATCGACTTATTTTCACTTTAAACCAGAGATTTTGAAGTAATTCCATTTTCCTAGTTTTCTTTTTTACAAAACATTTGTTTCAAAATAAAAATTAACAGTTTTAAATGTAAAATGTAGTTACTGATTTATTATACATATATAATTATGGACACATTCTAAATATGATATCTACATAAAGATATTAAAATAGTTTTTGAAATGCTATTAAAATGAAAGAAAACAAATGTAATTGTTTTTGTGACCATTATTTAAAACAATAAAAAAAATTAAAATTAATTGCTAAGTGTAACATGTGAAATTGTTGATTTTTTTTATATTTTATCTTTCCTCTATTTAATATCTATCAAACTAAGTGATATACTAATAAGATAAGTGTATTATATAGAAAAGGATAATATAACTTAGTTATATATTAATTTTCAAGCAATTCTATTGAAAGTAAATATACTAAACATCAAAATCAAAAGTTAAGCACATTTTCCAAAATCAATAAAAGCATTTAAAAATATATAGAGATTTATTGTTCAAGAGTTTCCAAGTCTTCAAGCGCCAGTCCTACAAGTAACATAATTGATTAGGGGATTCCCCTGTCCCAGGTTGGATGCTTTTACAACTGCACCAAATTGTACAGAGTAATAATTGTAATAATTAATATTTATAGGTTCTATCTTAAATATCAAGGCAATAATAAAGTAATGAGAAATTATAAAAAAGTAATTTTTTTCTAGTATTGTCAAACACTGAAATTGGGTATTTATATTATTTGTTGTACTAACACCTCCATTTAATATCATTATGATTATTGTTAGATATATATTCATATTGTGACTTAGTTTTTACATATTGATACCTTAATGCTTGTTAAAAAATAAAATGATTTTATTTTTTTATGAAGTAAAATATCAATCTATTTAATGAATATAAAACAAGAAAATAATTAGTTTTATTAATATTTAGTCTCTATTTATGCATTTACAGTCATAAATTTTATATACATAAAGAACCAATATGAAAATGATTTTATTTTTATGTTATAGTATTGTCAAGTTTTAATATAATAGTGTAAATTATTTACTATAACAGCATTGATGAAACAAACATTCCTGGATTAGGTGTTATATTCACATTATGAATTTCATTATTATATAATTTGTTATAGTGAAACAAATATTAGCATTATCTATATATTACAATTAAGAACTATCCTTACTTAAAATACTGGTATTAAACTCTGATATTTTTATGATTATATATAAATTGTTATTTCACTCACTAAAACAATATATACAAATATTAAGGTTAGATGTTACTAATATAATTGTATGTTGTCACACCATAATATTTATGTAAAAATATGTTATTATATTTGTTTAGCTGGGGATCACAATGGGGTCAAAATGGTTATGTTTGGATAAGAAGAAACAAAGACAATCAATTTGGTATTGCATCATCAGCCTCTTATCCAATTGTAGAATGATGTTTTCTCTTCAAAATTTTATTTATGATTTGGACTAAATAATAATTTGTATAAATATTGTAATAAATTATAGATTTATGTTTTAGGTTTGTCCATAATGTTATAAAATAGTGCTAACACATTGTAATAACAAACATTGTCTGTATTTAGATATTTTTACTGATTAATTTTATTAAAGATATTGAAAAATAATAAAATGGTATGTTTTATTGTGTGTAGTGAAGCAATAGCTTCTTTATTCAGCTTCAAATGCAAAAACATCTCTCTCACACTAGAACAGACATTACAAAAAATAATCTATTAAGATGATGGAGCATATTTTCATTTTAAAACATTTGAATGCATATACATAAACATAAAAATAAGGTACTTAATATTTACTGTAAAAAATATCATAAAGTTTCTGATTATTAACAATAAATATTTTTAATATCGAATGTACAATAATGAAGTATTTGAAAGTTAATGTTATAATCATTTTGAATTCTTAAACATTTATAATTAGACCGTTTTTGTCAAAAAACTAATGATTTTTATTAGTTCAGTCTTAAGAATAATAACCAATAATGTTTATTTTAATATATATATATATATATATATATATATATATATATATATATATATATATATATATATATATATATATATATATATATATATATATATTGGAAAAATATCATTTACACAAACATTCATTCTGCCTTATCAGGCACTGAGAAAAAAGACCATGGTGTTTCTTGATCTTAAACTCAGAGGTAAAAAGCCAATAAACTCACCATGCTGGCTAATGCATGTTGGTGAGCAGCCCATCCATGTTCGTATACTATATGAATAATCACATAGTAATAACAGCTGCAATGACAAAAACATATGGAGTGGACATTAGGAATTTGCCCTGCTCGGTTCCTTTAAAGCCTCCAAGAAGAATCAAAGGGTCTCCTTTCAGTTAATAGCAAACTCTCTGCGGTCCAGGCTGCCATTTGATGATGACTTTTTATTTAGGTACTTACAACTGCAGATCACTTTCAAGTGATGGAAGATTGCAAGAATTAGAAGAAGAACTGTCTTATATTAAATGGGACATTATTGGACTTTGTGAAGTTAGAAGAAAAAGTGAAGAAAAGTGGACATATACTCTATTATAAAGGCACACATATTGGAAATACAAGTGGAATAGGATTCATTATAAATAAAAAGTGGAAGAACAATATTGTGGAGATTGTTGGTGTATCAGACAGAGTGGCAAGATTAGTTATACAACTTAATAGCAGATACCAAATGCAGATAACTCAGGTTTATGCCCCAAAAAGTTCTCATAGTGATGAAGTAGTAGAAGATTTTTATATGGATGTACAAAAGGATTTTGATCAGAGTAAACAACATTTTAAAATTGTTATGGAAGACTTTAATGCTAGAATTGGTAGACAAATGAAAGATGAAATTGCTGTAGGTAATTTTGGTTATGGTAATAGAAATGAAAGAGGACATAGACTTGTAGAGTTTGCAGAAAAAGAAAAACTTTATATTATGAATTCTTTTTTTGAGAAAAATGTTAAAAGGAAATGGACATGGAAGGATGCAAATGAAGGTACAGCAGAATTGGATTATATTTTGACTAACAGGAAATACATATTTCAAGATTGTAATGTTCTTAATAAATTTAACACAGGAAGTGATCATCGATTAGTAAGGTGTAAGTTACGTGTTAATGTAAAAATTGAGAGACAAAAATTATTAAGAAAAATAATATTTACAGTTAATATTCCTAATCTTCAGAAACATTCTAATGAATTTAAATTAGAACTTGCAAATAGGTTTCAATTGTTAGGAGATTTTGAACATGATTCAGATTTGAATGAAATTAATATGAAAATAACTGATACACTTTTAAAAACTGCAACAAAGTTAGCTGGTAGAAAAAAGCAACAATTGACTAATAAAATTTCTACTGAGACTAGAGAATTTATGAAGAAAAGAAGAAATATAAAGATATACAAAAATGATGTATTAAAAAGAATTGAATATCTCGAATTTTGTAAAATGGTACGGAAAAGAGTTGAAAATGATATAAGAAAGTATAACTGTGAAATAGCAAGAAAAGCTGTAGAAGAAAATAAAAGTCTCAAGAATGTTAAACAACATTTTGGTATTGGTAGGAAATTTCTATCTGCAATAAGAAAAAAAGGTGGAATTATTACTAAAAAGAGAAATGACATCATAAAATTGGTAGAAGATTTTTATCTATAATTATATAGTAATAAAGAACAAGTACCTCCTATATCTATTACATCTTCTGAATTGCCCAGAATTTTAAATGAAGAATTGAGACATGCAATTAAATGTATGAAGAAAGGAAAGGCTCCAGGAAATGATGGAATTATAATTGATATATTAAAAGAAGCAGGTGAAGAAATAGAAACAATTTTAGCAAAGTTATATACCAAATTTCTTAATGATAAAGATGTACCGGAAGATTGGAAAAATGCAGTAATAATATTAATATTTAAAAAAGGTGATAAAGAAGATATTAGAAATTACAGACCTATCAGGCTTTATCAGTTTTATATAAAATTTTTACTAAGGTAATTACAACTCGTCTACAGAGAACTTTGGATTTCCACCAACCAAGAGAACAAGCTGGATTTAAAAGTGGTTTTAGTACAATAGATCATATCCAGGTATTGAGGGAAGTCATAGAAAGGACAAATGAATATGAGTTGTCATTATGTTTTGGATTTGTAGATTATGAAAAGGCATTCGATTCTATATTTCTTCAGTGATTAAAGCATTGGATCATCAAGGTATAGATCCAGGATATTATCATATTTTAAAGAATATTTATAAAAATGCAACAGCAACAATTAGATTACATAATGATACTGGAAAAATCAACATTGAGAAAGGTGTAAGACAAGGTGACTCCATATCTCCAAAACATTTTACAGCAGTGCTGCAAGAAGTATTTTGTGGATTAAAATGGGAAACTAAGGAGTGAAAGTAAATGGAGAGTATTTATGTCATTTAGATTTTGGAGATGATGTAGTTGTTTTTGCAAATAATGCTTCAGAGCTTCAGGAAATGTTGCAGGAGTTAGCAGATGAAAGTAGAAAAGTAGGACTAAAGATAAATGTCAAAAAGACTAAAGTAATGTTTAATCGATTTGCTCAAAATATGAAAATAAAGATTGATTATGAAGAATTAGAAGAAGTTAACAGTTACAAATACCTTGGTCAGATTATTAATACAGATGGAAACATAATGGAGGAAATTAATCATAGAATTAAACTTGGTTGAAGTGCTTTTGGTAGAAATAACTTGATACTAAAAGGAAATATGCCTTTGTGTTTGAAAGTATGGTTTTTAACAAATGTATTTTACTAGATCTTACTTATGGATCTGAGACTTGGACACTTAATAGAAGAGCAATATGGAGACTTCAGACCACTCAAAGGAGTATGGAGAGATGTATGTTGGGAGTAACAAGAAGAGATCAAAAACGCAATGTATGGGTAAGACAACAAATAGGTGTTACTGACCTTATTGAAAAAATTAAAAGATTGAAATGGAGTTGGGCTGGACATATTGCTAGATGAGTTGATAATAGATGGACAATTGAATTTTTAAACTGGATTCCAAGAGATTGTAAAAGACCCAGAAAGAGACCACATGTGAGATGGGTGGATGAAATAAGAAAATGTGCAGGGGTGTTGTGGAGAAGAGAAGCTAAAGATCGGAGAAGATGGATTAAACTTGGAGAGACCTTCATCCTGCAGTGGACTGATAATGGTTGATCACATATATATATATATACATATTCTTTTCAACCCCAATTTACACACACACACACACACATATATATATATATATATATATTATAATGGAATGCTGATTTATACCTGTGTTGAACTTAAATGTTCAATGCCCAAAACATTGTGTGCCAAATATAACGGAATCGATTATATTTAAAAGTCTAAATTGGGTTTGTTAAATATAACGGGATGATTAAATTTACCAGAAAGAAGATATACATTTCACTACAATCGGACTTTAGGTCTTCAGGTAGAATGCTAGAAATAAATCAATGAAATACTAAGTCCATGATTATATCTACCATTATGCCACGATATTCAAACTCATGGAGAATTTGCAATTAACTTTCTTCAGGGATAATTTCAAAACAAGTCATTAAAAAATATGCCTCTATATAATCATTAACTAATAATTGATATTCATATGATGTTTATAATACTAACATATATATATATATATATATAATATAATATAATAATGATTAGACAAAGAGATCAGGTTCATAACTCAATATTTAATAAACAATAAAAAAATATAATGCAAAAGATAATAAAATATTAATAAATAAATAAGGATAAATTTTATCATTTTAAAATATTAATATTCCTATTTAACACACTATAATAAAATTCTATGTTATAATAAACTATTCAAAAATAAATAACATGATTTAAATTAACAGATACATAAAAACATTATCTAGATTCAAAAATCAATAACTTATATAACTTATTAATTTATTTACAGTTCTTACTATATATGTTTCATAATTGTTAATATATATTGTAATGGAATGTACTTTATATATGATCTCAAATGAAAATAAACATATGAACTTTTACAACAATAATCATTAGTTAACCAGGCTCCTAACTTTGAGGCACCAAATGTAATGGAATGTAAATGCTGCATTCCATTTAAATTGAAGAAAGAAGGCTCTAAACATTTGGAAAGCCAAATGTATTGGAAACTATACGATATGTATATAAACATATGCTGACCACGTTGTCATGTCAAATGTAATGGAAAATATCTTTATTATACCAATCACCAGTTAACTAGGTCCCACAATTTGTGGTGCCAAATGTAATGGACAATATATCATATAAACATATTATAAATCAAACATATTATAAATCAAATGTAATGGAACGTCAATATGTTAGAAGAAAATAATGTTTCAAACATTGGATGAAAAATGTAATGGAATATATGTAATCTAAATAAATCCAATTGTTAAGAAAGCCTAATATAATAGATTGTATGATTTAAATGAAGAAAGATAAAATTATCCCAGTTATATTTAAATAAATTGTTTATATGCCCTTCCAACTAGCTATACATGAAATAAATTTAAAATCATATAGAGCAATGAGATCTATCCTTATAATTTATTTTCAAGGTTGATATGACTAACTAATCAAATATATATCAGAAACAAAGGGAATTCTATTAAATCCAATATACACATCTATTATGTAAATTTATGTATATCTAAACATATCAATGAATAATAATATGTGTAAGTGGCCTAAAGACTAAACAATAAGTGAAATATGAAGTTATCCTCTATTAAATTGTGAATTCAATTAATTTCATAATGACTCTGGCATTAAAAGAAAAATAAGAATAAAATATTAATACGCTTTCTAATAAATTACAAAGGCATTATCTATAAAACAAATAGTACATCCTTTATTTCTATATTATGATTTAATTTTAGGTAGTATCAATGTTTTAAATAAGTTTTAAATACAAACCCAAATAATAAATATACATATATACTTACAATAAGTATATATATTAAATAGATAAAGACATATCTGTGCTTAACAAGTAGGTATTAATATAAATACAAATCCATATTTATATTTTTCAGATATTCAAAATAAAAATAAAATAAAAATATTATATACAGCAAATATATATAAATTATTGTTTTGGTCTGCATAAGAATTATTATATGAAGTTTAAAAAAATGGAAATACATAAATTAATAATAAAACAATTTTTATAATAAAAATTTGCGAATATAAATTTACTTATTAAAATATACATAACAACTCATATGCAACCCAAACTTATAAGCCATACTTTAAGATTTTAAATTACTTAAGTGTTAATTTTGACACCTGTTAAACGTTTATTGCTGTTAGAAAACAAGATGCTTGAATTGAATATTTATAAAAACGTTATATTTTTATAATGAAAAATAAAAGTAAACAAAAATATCGATCTCAAAAATATATTTATATATCATTTATACATATAAAATTATTTACTACCTTTCAAAGTTCACTTATTTATTTTTCTTTCAAAAGTCAACTTATTCCATTGTTTTATTCCTTTATCCATTTAATATTAGAATGCATTCTAGAGCCAAATTGAATTGAAGAAATGTCATGTTAGAAAAAATTATTAGTTTCCAAATGCACATATATACTTTATTTTTCCTTTTTAAATTTCTCTCCTTGAAAAAAAAATAATTGACATGTTGAATCCAATGTATTAATCACTTTTAGTTACCTCCAGATTATTATTAGATTGATCATTATAGATTCCAGATAGCTATATCAAATTTCAGCTTCAGACGCAATGAAATTCATGTGTTGAAATTTGCTTAGTTTTTCTTTTTAAACTGCCTTGGAATAAATGAAAGAAAACAGTGCAGCCTTTTGGCTGCAATATATATATATATAATAGCCAGTCATGTTTATGTATTGATTACAGAAATTTATCTTATTCCACTATTCTTAAGAATGGCAATTTCAAAGAAACAAAGTACAACAAATTTTTATCCTTTTGTTTGTTTAATCACTATCCTAATAATAATGGCTTCTTTTTTGTTGTTGCTGTTGTTCCACATGCTAGCAAATGCTGTTTTGAAAACCATTGTTACACATGTTTTATTTTAAACAATTAACATTCAAAAAAAATATTAACCATATAAAAAAAAATATTAAATCGAAAATTTATTTGACAGCTTTTAAAATATATGTATATATACATAAATAATAACATTACATTTTTTTAATAATCACCACAAATAAAATAATCTTTTTTATAATCAACAATTTATATGTCCTTATTTATTTATAATAATTAGAACATATATGTATTACTATTAAACATCTCACCATTAAGAATAATAATAATAACAATAGTTAAATATTCACAACGATGTACCATCAACAAATAAATAAAATAATAACTCCAAACAATAACTATAACTAATAACCATAAACAATAATAATACTTCATATATAAACATCAAATCAAAGAGATTTTTTTTAATAACAACAAATGATTTTTAAAATATAGATAGATTTATCGATATTTACAATACCCCCTAATCCACCGAAAAAAAAATGTCTTTGCAAATAACTAATGAATTATGAGATATTGAAAAAAAAAAAAAAAAACTTCTCAAATTTGTAATCTTTCTAAGGACTAACATGGTTTAAAGAATATTACTTTTCTTATTAATAACCATATTCATTTGTTCATATCTATCTTTCAGATCATCTAGATCTTTGTCCAAGTTTTCTTTAAAAAATAATAATAATCAAAAGTGCCTTTTAATTTCCAGTTTTTTGAACTCCGTGAAGAAGTTTGCTTTGATTTACAAGATTTTTATATAACGTTTTGGTATAATTCAATTGCTTTAGAATAATTTTGGGATCAGCTTCTAAAAAATTTGCTATGATCTCCTTAGATTTTGCCTCTATATCCTTTACATAAATACTAACTTGATCATAAGCACTAACATAGTTCTTAATTTTATCAATAATAGTTGCTACTTTATCAGATAATCTATTACCTTTCATTTGAATATCATAATAAATATCATCGGCTTGAGCAAGTCTTTGTTTTAATTCACTTGTTCTATGTTCAATTGAAAACAATTCTCTGGGCAATTTTGAATGGTATTCATTCAAATTTTTTAAATAATCCTTTAAAAATTGCAAATCAGATTGATGTGATACAACTTCAACATTAAAGAATTCTTGAAAATCATTTTGTTTTACAACAATAACATTACTATATTAATTCTTTTCAGTTTAACTTTAGGTTTACTTAAATCTCTTTCCTTAGCTATATTTTCTCAAAGAAAATCTTTACTAATCACATCCTCACTTATTATTTTAAGTTTAATTTTGGCTTTGCCAATTTCTTTTATAAAGTCTATACTTCTTTTAAGATAATTTATCTTAATCTTCTCTCTACTCAACTCTTTGAATTTTACTTTAATTTTCCTCATATTTTTAGTTTTAAATTTTACCCTGGTTTTACCTACTTTCATCCCTCTATTACAATTTTCATAAAGAAAATTCTCTTTAGATTTCTTTACCTTCTTATTTCTATCAAATTTTAATAAGATATATCTTACCAACTTTGTCCTGCTGGGATACTTATAAAATAAGTCATTTCTATTGCAACAATGGTACAAATTCTCATTCAAATACTTATTCTCTAATATATCTAAAAATATACTTTCTTGGTACCACACAAAATTACCGTGATACTGTTCTTTATAAGATAACATCTTATGATTAAGATAATGTGTCATATCCAGACAAAATTTATTGAATTCAATACTCATGTTACTATATACTAAACACTTTGCATGCACTCTACCATCATTGGCTATAGATTGAGAAGAATTACATTTATATATTAAGTTTTGCCTTTCAAGCGGTTTATTACAATAGTAATAATCCCTTCCATCCAAGTTATATGCATACACATGATCCATACACCTCCTATGAAGAATCGTACTAAACAACTGCTGATCAAAACTCTGATTGTTACTTTTAAAATTGTTGTACAAAAAGAACTTATCAGAATATTTTTGATCTATCATGACACTTTCTTTATATTGACTTTGAGAAACACATTCTGTTCTTTCTAGTAATTTTTGAGAGCTAATTTTAATCTTTTCTGGTGAACTTAATTCAACTTCTAAAGTTTGAACACCTTCATTCATTTTATTATAATGCATTTTTATTTCTCTTAACTCTAGAGTACTCTTGTCTAACCATTGAAAACCTAACTGTCCAATTCCTAAATTCTGAACAATGTCCTTTAATCTTTCACAACTTAATTCTACTTCTTCTGATTGCTTTTGGGGATTTAATTTTATTTCTAAGGATCTATCAACTATTTTATCCTCACTATAGTATTCATCAAAAGTTTTAACTTTATCTATATCCTCTTTATAAACTAACTTTTTGTAGGATTTATTCATTCCTATAATATCATTATTCAACTTAAAAGATTCCTTGGGTTCCTTTAATATATTATCATATAATTCATTATTTCCATTAATTATTTTAACAGACTCTTTATTATTCTGACTTTGAAAAATCAAGCCCTCTCCTTCCGATTTACTAGAAACATTCGATACTATTTCCTCAATAGAATTTTGAGATTTTGAATTTATCCCTAACTGTTTTAGTAATCTCTCTTGTAATTCCTTATTTTTCTTTATCTCCATTTTATGTTCCTCTAACACTTGACTATATCTCTGATTTTCTAATATTGTTTCATCTATCCTTTCTATTCGTCATTGTGCCTCTACCTCCTTTGCCATTACTTCTTTTATCATAGTCTGAAAATCTAACTTTACCTCCACACAACTATGACCTTTCTTCTGTATCTCAACATTCATATCTATACCTTTCTTAATCATTTCAATAGATTCTTTATGCTTTTTTATCTTTTCATCAACCGATTCAAGAATCTTTCTAATTAATTCTTCATTTTTAAAATTTTTCCCATTTACTAAATCTATCAATGGTTTATCTTTTTCCCTATCATCTATCAACTCAACAGACGATATATTTGCTTCTAGTTCTTTAGTAACCAATTGAACAGATTCCTTTTGAATCTCTATTTCTTCATGAATTAACTCACTATCTGTACTAATTTTTTCAACAGATAACTGGGTTTCATCACTAGTTAATTCAATAACAGATTCATCTTTTCTTAAATCATCATCTACTAATTTAACAAAAGATAACTTGACAGTATCTTTATTTTCTTCTGTCAAACTATTATACAAGTTAATATTTTCATTAACTATCTTAATTACTTGTGGATTTGCTTTTCTTATTATTTTAACAAGTTGTCTATTTTCTGCCATACTTTTACTAATTAAACTAATAGGTTCTTTACGCTTTTTCAAATCTGTACTAGTTACTTTAACAGATTTATCATTTACTTTGAAAGATACTTTATGATTTGCTATATCCTTATCAATTATCTCAACTGATGGCTTAGATTCAGTTTCTATACTTTTAGATTCAATATTTTGTGATTTATTATTCTCCTCTAATTTATTTTTCAAATTAGCATCTACTATTGTAACATCTTGACTAACTATCTCAACAGATGATTTATTATCTTCAACATTTTTATTAATAAATTGAGTTTCTTTCCACATCCTTTCTTCAATCAACCTCACGAACTCATGGATATATTTATCAATTATTTGGAATCTCTTATCAAATATACGATCTATAGATTCACACATACTATCTGTGTATTTATCAATTATTTGGTTTCTCTTCTCAAGTATACGATTTATAGATTCACACATACTATCTGTGTATTTATCAACTATCATTTCAATCTCCTTGTGAAGATTATCAGCAACTACTTTAGAAGTTATTGGTTTCTCCATTAAATTCCTTAAATCAAAATTACCACAGATCAAGAGCTCACCATCTCCAATCATTATCCCAACAAGCAATTACTCAACCAAGCAAAGTACAACCCTTTTAATTTTATTATACATAATAGCTATCCAATAATCTAAATTTTAGTTGTTTAAACTCATGAACTTCTTGGCTTATAAAAAGTCTCATCTATCACTATAACATTAATAAATTCCTCTAAATATATATATATATATATATATATATATATATATTATATATATATATATATATATATATATATATATATATATATATATATATATAGAGAGAGAGAGAAAGTAACAACTGAGATCACTAACTAACATTTATTTATATGTAATGATAATAAATATTCTACACTCATATAATATTGAAATGTGGAAATTTCATATCAAATTTAATATAACCTCATAATATTTAAAATATAATAAAATGTTCACATGCCTTAAAAATAACTAATTCAATAATATTGTGAGATAACTTTCTCACTCAAAATAATGGTAGTTAAGCATAAAATTATTAAATTGATACCTATAAATTTTCTGGACCTTAAAACTTAATACCATTTTATATAGATAAAAAAAAATCAACTTCACTAATTATTTACTCTAGTGCCCAAAACATTATTTTACTAAAATTGTACTAATGTAATTTGTCATCAACAAACATTCACTAATTGAACTTCATGTTTAAAGGTCACTTATAATGGAAAATAAAATATTGATATGTTTGTTTTCAAACCCTAGTTGATAATCAATGTAATAGATTATTTGTCACCAACAATAATTAATTAACCGAGCTCTAAGTTTGATGCTATATATTTATGTTATATACTCATCCATTCCTCTAAAGATCTGACAGATACTGACAGCCAAAAGATTGATTAGCACTTCACAACTTTGATATAGATAAAAGAATTCAATCACTACTCTTAAAGCATACAATGTTTCATGAACACTTAGATGATTATCACATTTCATTCTATCCAAGCTACTACAACCCATAATAATTTTCTGAAAACACTATTGCACTGCCCTGCTTACATCCAAGTCTTAGGGGCTATTATTTATAAAATATTTCCTTGCTCATCTTTGGGAGTCTTAGAGGCAAATATTATACATATATCAAAAATAATTATACCTTACTCTCTCTGGAGTCTTAAAGGTAAAATCATGGCAGGACTACTGTTAACTGCTTCATGATAAATAATAACAAACATCAAAATTTGGGTTGGAGCAGTAAATGAGATCAATCAATCACAAGTGACATGAATGCATCACATCCTCAAGACAATGACAAAAATTCCCCATCCAACATCAATACTTGCAACAGAACCAACCAAACTCCAACAATCAAATATCCAATCCAACCTTAAAAATTATAGATTTTCTACAACATAAATTTTCCAAATATGGACAAAATTATTACGCTATAATTTAACACCATCAATATAATTTTTAAATTGAAATTAAACTGCTTCATGACTATATTTATCTTTCATCATTAAAAAAATACAATAACAGTAACAATCACCATCTAAACATAAGGCCAAAATATTTCTATATATATAAAAAATGCACAAAAATGCTTCTCTTTCTTTAAACTATACATCTCTCAGGTATATTGGGTATTTCAAGCCCTAATTAGCTTATTTCAGGCCCTAGTTGTTGCGCCAAATGTAATGGAATGTACTTTATATATGATCTCAAATGAAAATAAACATATGAACTTTTGCAACAATAATCATTAGTTAACCAGGCTCCTAACTTTGAGGCACCAAATGTAATGGAATGTAAATGCTGCATTCCATTTAAATTGAAGAAAGAAGGCTCCAAACATTGGGAAAGCCAAATGTAATGGAAACTATACAATATGTATATAAACATATCATGCTGACCATGTTGTCATGTCAAATGTAATGGAAAATATCTTTATTATACCAATCACCAGTTAACTAGGTCCTACAGTTTGTGGTGCCAAATGTAATGGACAATATATCATATAAACATATTATAAATCAAACATATTATAAATCAAATGTAATGGAATGTCAATATGTTAGAAGAAAATAATGTTTCAAACATTGGATGAAAAATGTAATGGAATATATGTAATCTAAATAAATCCAATTGTTAAGAAAGCCTGTATTATTTAAATGAAGAAAGACAAAATTATCCCAGTTATATTTAAATAAATTGTTTATATGCCCTTCCAACTAGCTATACATGAAATAAATTTAAAATCATATAGAGCAATGAGATCTATCCTTATAATTTATTTTCAAGGTTGATATGACTAACTAATCAAATATATATCAGAAACAAAGGGAATTCTATTAAATCCAATATACACATCTATTATGTAAATTTATGTATATCTAAACATATCAATGAATAATAATATGTGTAAGTGGCCTAAAGACTAAACAATAAGTGAAATATGAAGTTATCCTCTATTAAATTGTGAATTCAATTAATTTCATAATGATTCTGGCATTAAAAGAAAAATAAGAATAAAAAATAATACGCTTTCTAATAAATTACAAAGGCATTATCTATAAAACAAATAGTACATCCTTTATTTCTATATTATGATTTAATTTTAGGTAGTATCAATGTTTTAAATAAATTTTAAATACAAACCCAAATAATAAATATACATATATATTTGCAATAAGTATATATATATATTAAATAGATAAAGACATATCTGTGCTTAACAAGTAGGTATTAATATAAATACAAATCCATATTTATATTTTTCAGATATTCAAAATAAAAATAAATAAAAATATTATATACAGCAAATATATATAAATTATTGTTTTGGTCTGCATAAGAATTATTATATGAAGTTTAAAAAAATGGAAATACATAAATTAATAATAAAACAATTTTTATAATAAAAATTTGCGAATATAAATTTACTTATTAAAATATACATAACAACTCATATGCAACCCAAACTTATAAGCCATACGTTAAGATTTTAAATTACTTAAGTGTTAATTTTGACACCTGTTAAACATTTATTGCTGTTAGAAAACAAGACGCTTGGATTGAATATTTATAAAAACGTTATATTTTTATAATGAAAAATAAAAGTAAATAAAAATATCGATCTCAAAAATATATTTATATATCATTTATACATATAAAATTATTTACTACCTTTCAAAGTTCACTTATTTATTTTTCTTTCAAAAGTCAACTTATTCCATTGTTTTATTCCTTTATCCATTTAATATTAGAATGCATTCTAGAGCCAAATTGAATTGAAGAAATGTCATGTTAGAAAAAATTATTAGTTTCCAAATGCATATATATACTTTATTTTTCCTTTTTAAATTTCTCTCCTTGAAAAAAAAATTGACATGTTGAATCCAATGTATTAATCACTTTTAGTTACCTCCAGATTATTATTAGATTGACCATTATAGATTCCAGATAGCTATATCAAATTTTGGCTTCAGACGCGATGAAATTCATGTGTTGAAATTTGCTTAGTTTTTCTTTTTAAACTGCCTTGGAATAAATGAAAGAAAACAGTGCAGCCCCTTGGCTGCAATATATATATATTAGCCAGTCATGTTTATGTATTGATTACAGAAATTTATCTTATTCCACTATTCTTAAGAATGACAATTTCAAAGAAACAAAGTACAACAAATTTTTATCCTTTTGTTTGTTTAATCACTATCCTAATAATAATGGCTTCTTTTTTGTTGTTGCTGTTGTTCCATGTGCTAGCAAATGCTGTTTTGAAAACCATTGTTACACATGTTTTATTTTAAACAATTAACATTCAAAAAAAAAATATTAAATCCAAAATTTATTTGACAGCTTTTAAAATATATGTATATATACATAAATAATAACATTACATTTTTTTAATAATCACCACAAATAAAATAATCTTTTTTATAATCAACAATTTATATGTCCTTATTTATTTATAATAATTAGAAAATATATGTATTACTATTAAACATCTCACCATTAAGAATAATAATAATAACAATAGTTAAATATTCACAACGATGTACCATCAACAAATAAATAAAATAATAACTCCAAACAATAACTATAACTAATAACCATAAAGAATAATAATACTTAATATATAAACATCAAATCAAAGAGATTTTTTTTAATAACAACAAATGATTTTTAAAATATAGATAGATTTATCGATATTTACAATATATATATATATAAGTACTATTTACAATTGTATAATTTATATATTAGATGTATTTATAACAAAATAAAATACATTAAATATTTATTATATTATATAATAAATATAGTAAATCTATTTTAAATATCTGTTAACTTTTAACCATTTTTATATATTTCATTTAATTTTGATGAATTACGTTAAACTTTCAATTCGGCTTTATAATATTAAATTTAGATATTCCTATTAAAATATAATGATGCCAAATTTTAAATAAAAATAATAATAATAATAAACATATTAAAATAATGTAAGTATTATTATAATATAAATAAATAAATAAAGAAAAACTTATTTTCCAGAGTTAAGAGTAGATATTTAAGTCTGTAGTTCATAACCCTAATGAAGATCTTTTACGAAGTATATTAATCCATTGATATAATGATGATTTATTTATCCTTAATTGATAAACTGTTAATAATATCCAATGATTTGATTGATATAATATAAAGTAAATATTCTTCAAATGTTGATGTTCTTATTCTCCATTTTTCTATTATCATTGGATGTTTTTTACAACAAATATTTCAGTTTAGCATGGCAGTTGGTTTCGAAACCTTTACGATACAATAATAATCCTACTCATTGCACAATCCTTTATATATATATATATAATTACTTTAAATTTATATATATCTGAAGAATAATGTAGTGTTAAAATAACATGGTTTCCAAAATTCAAACAAATGTTCTTTTTTTATATTGCTATTCCTTTTAAGATTTAATAGAAAATTGAAATATTTTCTTTATAGTCTTTTAATCCATATATTTATCTTAATTTAGAAGAGTAAATATTTAATTCCAAATGTTGAATAGTAATTTTGTAAAAGAAAAAGTTATTTAAAAAGAAATGATTTTTTTTTCTTCTTTTCAATAACTTAAGAAAGAATGAATCTCCTCATGTTTTGTTACAATTTCATGCATAATTCAAATATTAATTGTTCAATATATATTAAGCTTTAATAATAAATATATATATATAAAATTATTTATTTCTCACCTTCAAATCTGGCATTTACTCAAATGCTTAAGGTATGTATTATTTAAAGTTCACAAGTATATATACATATTATAACGGAAACGGTGATTTGGGAGGTTTGATTTGATTTTATTAATTTTAATTCTATTATTTTATTTTATATTATTTATACTTTACTTATTATACTTTTATTTTTTTAAAACTTTTGTTTATTTATTTCTTATCAATTTTGCTAACCGAAATATCCCAGCTTAGCCTCCAACTGTAATGGATATTGTTTATTTATTTATTTAACCAACGCCATTACAATGCAAGCAGAGAGCTAATACAGATACAAATTTAACTTCATATCTATACCCTTGACTGAACACCGAGGCAATACGTACATATTATCTTGGTGTTTTTTTTCCTGGTCAAGAAAATTCAGCTGCTGAACAAAGCAAACTATTTCAAAAAATCTAACGAATGTCCAGCGCTTGTTATTTATTTTTTATAATTGGGACAATTCTTACAAACAATCAGCACGTGAATACCTTTTAAAACAGCATTACCCTATAATCACTAAATCGTAGTTTTTCCTCCTGTTGTAGCTTGGTGATAGAAGAATAAAGCAAGTATACACAATTTATGAATAAATATGTTTAATAACACTCACTTTTATTAAAAAAAATACATGATAACAATAATGAAAAAATATACACACTTATGTAAATACGTGCCTATAATAAAACATAGTAAAACAGATAAAATATTAAGATTATTTGAAGTCCTATTGGGTAGAATTCTAAATTTATCACAATTGTTCCTTGTTTATTTATTTATGAACATTAAAAAATTAAAATGCATCCATGCTTTTTACTTAGGTTTTTCTTGTAGTTGTTTCCATGGGTATTTCTTTCAAGAGCTCTTTACCGTCCAGTGGGAGATCATCCCTTTTCTTGTAGACATGGTATGTCCTTCACTGTCAGCTGGATTGATTTTCTCTCTCAGTTTGTGGGGTTATTTCTCATTCCAGTTTTTTACTTCTTGTCGATTCTTTAGGTAGATTGTTAAGTTGTCAGTCACGGAAATGGCAGTCTCTCTAGCAGATCAGGCATAGATCTTACATTATGAATCAGTGGTGAGATAGATTGAATATGAACCCACATCCCTTTAACGCCACTAGCTATGCACTTCTTTCATTTTCTTTTAGCTGTTGCTTTTTTAAAATTTCTACTCGGAAGGACAGATAATAATTGTAATTCTCTTACTGTCTTTCTTTTGTTCATTGTTTTTGTAAATTTTTAATTAAAATTTAGATTTCCAACCAATTCTTATCATCATGTTTCTTTATTTGTGTCTGGAATGTAGGTTTTAATTAATTTAGCTGTAATTATAAGCCTTTCCTTGTTATACATTTTCTTTGTCCGAGGAATTTAATTAGTCTAACAGACTTTCACACCTACAGCCATATTGTTTTTATATTACATATTACATTTAATTTTTATTTAAAAGTTTACAATTCATTTTTCACATTTATGTTTATACTTCATTTTAACTTGTTACAATATAGTTTTGCACAAGAGAGGAAAAGACGCATTTTTTATGCATCCCCTTCCTTTCTCCCACAATAAATAGAAATAACTTTCAAGCATTTAACTTACTCGTCTTTTTTTAAAAGAGAGAAAGAGACACATTTTTTATGCACCCCTCCTCTTCTCTTAATATTACAAAAATCCAAAGTAATTTCGACATTTGGATTTCAACCTTTTTTTTCTTTTCCTTTTTTATAATTTTAGTAGCTAATCCATTTACCTTTATTACTTCTAGTAGCTAATTTATCTTTTTATTAATAAATATATACGTGTGATGAAAAATGTACATGGTCGTCACAATATATATATATATATATAAATAATATATATGCATACATAATAAAATAGTCAAGTAGATTTTTTATTTATAAATAATTTCATTAGAGATAAAAGTATGTTAGGTTAATAATAATAACTGGAACTGGAAGTTACTATTAGAATATATATATATATATATATATATTCTAATATATATATATATATATATATATGCCTATATACATATATATATATATATATATATATATATTGTACCAGGCACATTTGATGTGGCCAAGCACAAGATAAGGTCAGATAAATTAATGGTCAAAAATACATAAAAAGCCATTAAATGGGGTGGGTGGGTATACTATTTATATAATTAAACTTTGTTATAAATTAAGAGAGAGAACTGTGGCTATAGCATAAACTCACACACACATATGATTAAAGTCAATGTTTAAAGGATAGAAATACGTATTTGCAATTTTGATTTTTGTTTTTTTTTTAATTTTTTTTAAAAGAAAAAGATAACTCCAAAGTGTACTTATAATTTTAATTATTTTTGTTTGTTGAAGAAACAGTGTTTATTTAACAAATTGTTCTCTATTTATATTTTTTGATTGTTTACAAAATGTAAAAAGGAAAATTTTAATTATTACAGTTGATTAAAAATATTTAAGAATAATTTCAAAATCGAAGTTTTAATGGTCATTTTTCTCTTCAGTTGCATTTGAGAAAGTCATTGTCTTAAATTTAAGAAAAGCCTAAAGGCATTCTGGCTTCCTGTCCATGCTAAAATAGTTTTAACAGGACAAAAAAGTTTAATTAGACTTGCGATAATGCATGGAGAGAGGAATGTTCAAGTTATGTGAAACAATTTTTTGTTAGAACAGAAAAAACTTCGATTCTGATAATGTAATTAATCAAAAGTAAAAAGATGTTATCATTTCTTAATTGTGATCTGAATGGACATATAAAAAATAGGGAAAAAGAAAAAACTAATTGGAAATCAAATTCTTAAAACAATTAGTAAAACCTATTCAATAAGATTTAATTAATTTTTGTGTTATGGAGGGTATACCTAAATTGAGACTGTATGGAGGTGGGATATCTGTTCTGAAATTGTGAGAGGGCAGTTGACTTTTGCTTTTTAAAAAAGGGAGTTCACCTTAACTTTTCTAAGAGAACAGTCTAACTTTTTCTTGTCAAAGAGAGCAGTTCATGTTTGCAAATCTTATTGGGAAGCTAATGCTATTCTGAAACACACGAAGTCATGCAACTATTTTAATCATGCTGATTCTAATACCTTGTAAGACATAAGATTTACTCTAATAAGCAAGAAAAAATTAATATTCTTCCATCATTCTAAATCAACGGACATTTATCCAGGCCATCAGTGAAATAACTTAGCAGTTAACCAGTCAGTTGATGCTGATGGAAGCTTAATTAACACACCATCGAAGCCTGCAATTAACCTAGGTTTCATCAAACAATAAAGTATGATTGATAGTGTTTAATATCCTATTTAATATCCATCTCTCCAACTTAAAGATGTCAATCAAACATTTGACTGCCTATAAAATGATTATGGAATAGAAGCCGCACGTCCGTCCAGCTCCTCTCCCCCCCCACAAGAATATATATGCCAAGATTCGAAAACCAAGTGATGATTAAGTCATGAATTTGTGCCATAGTCAGGTCCAGCCCTTGTTGCAGTAGATGAACATATAGTATAGCCCACTCAAAACCCATACAAGAATAAAGCTTATAGACATTTTCGGGTACACTATTTTTTTGTGTTTATTTTATTTTAAATTTAATACCCATTTCATAAATATATATTTTATGTACATATGTACATAAACACACCTGTATATAACTTGTTAATTTTTCCTTATTTGCGTAATGCATATGTGTGAGTTTACTTATAATACACAGATCACTATCTCTCATGTATAATTATTTAATACATTTTCTGATTTAAGAAAAAAAATTTTCTTTCATTTACTCTAATTATTGCTCTATTAAGTATTTCTTTATGATTAGTTTTGTTTTATTAATATGATTTGTGTAGTGTATAATATTCGTTTGTATATTTATTCAATCTGGGGATATTAATTTTGTATTTATGTTATAAATGGTAGGGGGTATTGGTTTAATAAAAGATTTTAGAATTAAAAAGTGACTACTGCCATATATTCCATATTGTTTTCATTATTTACTTTCTCTAACCCCATATTAGTTGGTTATGTGAGTTTTCTGAGCCCCAATTCTTTTAACTGAGTATAAGAGTACGCTGAGCTAGTGAATGAGATACCTTCTTACCGGAACCTAAATCTTTATTTTCACGAGGAGGGGTTTATTTAGAGTTATCCCCCAAAGGTATGTAAGAGTCAACATTTCCATAAATATCTTCTGTGTCAGTAACACTTTTATGGTAAAGTTTTTAATTTCTTCATACTCCAGCATGTCACCATATTTTCCCTCATGTTCGGTTTATGCGCACTCATATTAATGGAGTAAACATTAACTGGTATAATATATATATATATATATATCTTAGATAAAGATTTTGAATGTCTTTTCTTGTAGCATTTATCACAAAAAATAATGTTTGTTTACAGTTAATAGCATGTTGTTAACTTTACATATTTGGAAATGCAGTCTATATAAGTCATGTAATGTATGATTTTAGTTTATATATATTGTCAACAATCAGAAGAAGATAAGGGCAAGTCCAAGTATAATTAGTATTTTCCATTCATAGTCTTTTTTTTAACATTACAAAGACAGACTTTCTTATTTTATTTATCTTTATCATAATTGATCTGTTTTGAAGTATTTTATAGTTATTTCAGATTCAATTTAAAACATAAATTAACCATTTGAAGCTTAAACTTACAGTAACTTGTAACTAGGTCTAGAATGTGCTCATCCATGGTTAATTTTAATCAATTAATTTTTTGAATGCTATGAGTATTGCTCCATATTTTTCAGTTACCAATATTGTTTTGCTATCATCTTACTTCTAATAAATACCAGTTCATTTTTCAATGAGTAACTTTGCTTTTCAGATTACATTAAATGACAAAATCCTAAATCCATTAGTAAAAACTTCAAAAACATGTTCATAAAATATCTTTTTTCAAAAATAAAGTATATGTTGTGTAATATAAAGTAATTTATAATATTTAAATACTATATTATATATACTTTTAAGATACATGTAATTAGATGAGATTTGAACCCAGGCTTTGAAGCTCCATTTAGTCATCCACTCCATTATTTTTATTAAAATCATTTTGTTATAGATTAATAATATTCATTTTTATCCATTATGATTTAATTTGTATTAATAATTATACCAAGATATTTGTAACGCTCAATTTTATTCTACTCATAATTATTATCATTGTTTTTAACTTCAGGAAAAGTATTGAAGAATACATTACATGTATTTACTATTTATTTTGAGATTACTTTGCTTACTGTCATCTGATAACTTTAGGAATATTGTTTGAAACCTTGAATCATTAATTTATTGTTTTGCTTCTGTTATATTCATAATTTAGATAACTTGTAAATTCTTTCTTTTGTCTTCCACTTTAATAATAAAATGTGATCCATTTTTCAAAAAGAAGCATCAATACATTAGTATTATTGGTACTTTTCTATTTTAAATGAATTTGTCTCAGTAAAAAGTTGCATTGACTGTTGTTTTTTACTTTCAATTTTATCTTTAAACTTAATTATTTAAGTTTAGTATGGTATTTTTATCATCACTTCATTTTGGCTTTAAACAGAATGTGTCCTAAAAAAGTAAAACATTCGTTTTCCATGTGTTTATTTAATAGTATAGTTGTCACATGTCAAAATAGGCTTTTTCCTAAAAAATTCTACAAACAGAATTTATTTTCAAAAAGTAAATTTTAAGATTTAGTATGTACAAAAAACATTTTTCTGAAGCTATTTATAATCTTTTGTGCAATGCATTTAAAAGTAATGAATCAAAAAGTAATTGTGTCAAATGCCAAAGTAAACATATTCATAAAAGTAGAATAATAATAAACTATCATAATTTTTTTGAGTATAAATAATGAAAAAACAGAAGCATCTATCTTCCACTGAGTTTTATAAACTTAAATTTTGGAGTTTTTTGACATTACAAAACTGAGATGAGGGTAATTACTTTTATTTTTTAATATGGATTACATGACAATCAGAAGATATGATTTAAAGCTTGAGATTAAAAAGAAGAAAATTTCATCTATATTGTGCACTTCAAATATTAATTATTTCACCAGTTACTTAGAGATAAGACAAAATATATTTTTTTCTAAATAATGTACATTATAAATTATATTAAGCGTCATGGTAAAAATTAATTATACAAACACAAAATACTATTTCGAGGCTGTTAAATGCACACTTAATTATCTAAACAGAAATTTTTTAACAATATAAAACTTATACTAGGTTAAAACAATAGTACCACAGTATAACTAATTCACTGCAAGAAGCTCTGTTTAGACTAAAAAATCTTATCTTATTTGCCATCAGTGTTTGACACTTAAAAAATATATAATGTTAAATAGTTTACTAAATTTTAAATAGTGACAATTTACGAAACAAAAACATGGATGCTACATTAGCAATAAAAGAAACAAATTATTTATTACACAATAAAACTTTCTAACTAATTAATTTATTACTGTATTGAGGTAAACTTCTTATTAAGTTTAATTTTTTTTTATTATAGATTTATTTATAGCACATATATAAATAATTTTTGAATATATTGATGTAAGTAGTTAGATAACATTATCTATAGAAAGATCAAAATTTGCTTGAAATAGGTGTGGTAGTCAATTAATGATGCATACCCCTACTACCACACCTATTTCAAGCAAATTTTGATCTTTCTATACATAGTGTTATCTATCTACTTACATCAATATATGCATAAATTATGTATATGTGCCATAAATACATCTATAAAAATACAAAATTATAACTTAATAGAAAGTCTACCTCAATACAGTAATGAATTAGTTAGTTAGAAAGTATTATTGTCTAATAAATATTTTGTTCATCTTATTGCTAATGTAGCATCCATTTTCTTGTTTCATAAATTCTCACTATTTAAAATTTACTAAAATATTTACCATTATTTATTTTCTGTGTGTCACACACTGATGGCAAATAAAATAAAATTTCTTATGCTAAACAGAGCTTCTTGCAGTGAATAATTAGTTATACTGTGGTACCATTGTTTTAACCTAGTATAAATTTTATATTGATGAAGGATTACACTTTAGATAGCCTGGAAATAGTATTTTGGATTGATATAATTTATCTTGAGCATAACCGTTAATATAATTTATAATGTTCATAATTTAGAAAAAATTATATTTTGTCTTATCTGTAAGTAACTGGTAAAATACTTAATATTTGAAAAGCAAAATATAGAATAAATTGTCTCCTTTTTAAATTCAAGCTTCAAATCATATCTTCTGATTGTCATGCGATCCATATTAAAAAATAAAAGCAATTTTCTTCAACTCAGTTTTGTAATGTCAAAAAACTCCAAAATTTAACTTTATAAAACTCAGTGGATGATAGATACTTCTGTTTTTTCATTATTTATATTTCAAAAAATTATGATAGTTTATTATTATACTACTTTTATGAATATGTTTACTTTGGCATTTGACACAATTACTTTTTGATGCATTAATTTTAAATGCATTGTGTAAAGAATTATAAATCGCTTCAAAAAAATTCTTTTTGTAAATTCTACACCTTAATGGTACTTTTTAAGAATAAATACTGCTTGTAGAATTTTTTAAAAATTCAAATTAATTTTTAAGCAGAAAGCCTATTATTGCATGTGACATCTATACTTTTATATAAACACATGGGAAAAGGTAAAGTTTTATTTACTAGGACACATTTTGTTTAAAGCCAAAATGATATGATGCTAAAAATACCATACTAAACTTAAATACTTTTCCTGAGATTAAAAACAATGATAATAATTATGAGTAGAATAAAATTGAGAGTTACAGATATCTTGGTAAAATTATTAATACAAATTAAATCATAATGGATAAAAATGAATATTATTAATCTATAATAGAATGTTTTTAATAAAAATAATGAAGTGGATGACTAAATGGATCTTGAAAGTCAAGGTTCAAATCTCATCTAATTACATGTAGCTTAAAAGTATATACAATATAGTTGCATTTAAATATTAAACATAACTTTATATTACACAACATATACTTTATTTTTAAAAAATGTTATTTTATAAACATGTTTTTAAAGTTTTTAGTGATGGATTTAAGATTTTGTAATTTAATATAATCTGAAAAGCAAAGTTATTCATTGAAAAATGAACTGGTATTTATTAGAAATAAGATGATATCAAAATGACATTGGTGACTGAAAAAATATGGAGCGATACTGATAACATTCAAAAGATTAAATGATTAAAATGAACCTTGGATGAACATATTGCTAGAACAAGTTACAAGTTACTGTAAGTTTAATCTTCAGATTGTTAATTTATGTTTTAAATTGAATATGAAATAACTACAAAATATTTCAAAGCAGATCAAATATGAGAAAGATAAATGTAATAAAATAAAAAAGAATGCTTTTATAATGTTAACAAAAAAGACTATGAATGGAAAATGCAAATTATACTTTTTTTAAGTGTCATAGCATCGACAGGGATGTGAACCCGCAACCCGGGCAACTGCCTGCAAGTGCAAGGCAGTCATGATGACCTCTCGACCACCAATGCAAGATTACAAATTATACTTGGACTTGCTTTTATCTTTTACTGAATGTTGACAATATATATAAACTAAAATGATACATTACATGATTTAAAAGGTCAGCATTTACAAATATGTAAAGTAAAAAGCATGCTAATAGCGCTAAACAAGAAAATTATTTTTGTGATAAATGCTACAAGAAAAGACATTCAAAATCTTTAACTAAAATATACATGTGTGTGTATGAATTGGGGTTGAAAAGAATATACATAGATTAAAATAAATATTATGGGTTTTTGTTCTAAAGACGAAACTGATAAAAAATCATTAGTTTGTTGACAAAAACTGTCCAATTCTAAATGTTTAAGAATTAAAAATGGTTATAACATTAACTTTCAAATTCTTCATGATTGTACATTTGATATTAAGAATATTTATTGATAATATTCAGAACATTATAAATTTTTACAGTAAATATTAAGTAACTTATTTTTATGTTTATGTATATGCATTCAAATGTTTTATAATAAAAATGTGCTCCATCTTATTAATAGTTTATTTTCTGTAATTGTATTTTAGTAAGAGAGATGTTTTTGCATTTGAAACTGAATAAAGAAGCTATTGCTTCACGATACACAATAAAACATGCCATTTTATTATTTTTCAATATCTTTAAAAAAAATTAATCAGCAAAAATGTTTAAATATAAATAATATTTATTATTACAATATTCATACGAATTGTTATTTTATTCCAAATCATACATAAAGCGTTGGAGAGGAAACATCATTCAATGATTGGATAAGAGGCTGATGATGCAATACCAAACTGATTGTCTTTGTTTCTTCTTATATAAACATAGCCTTTTTCGCCCCATGATGTTCCCCAGCTAAACAAATATAATAACATATTTTTATGTAAATATTATGGTGTGAGTAACATACAATTATATTACTAACATCTAACCTTAATATTTGTTTATATTGCTTTAGTGAGTGAAAAACCAATTTATATATAATCATAAAAATATCAAAGTTTAATCCTAGTGTTAAAGTAAGAACAGTTCTGAATTGAATTGTATAGATACTGCTAATATTTGTCTGACTATAACCAATTACATAAAAATGTAATTGATATTGTAAATATAATATAACACATAATTTAAGAATGTTTGTTGCATTAATGCTTTTATAGTAAATAAATTACACTATCATGTTACAACTTGACAGTACTATTACATAAAAATAAAATTATTTTCATATGGATTCTTTATGTAAATAAAATTTATGACTGTATATAAATAAATGTAAATAATAAACTTTGTTACTGATTTATTATACATATATAAATATGTACACATACTAAATACATTATATGCATTAGAAGAGTAAAATAAAAAAGTATGTTACAAATGGTAGATATATTTTAACTTAGTTGTAAGCAGTGTGATATTGATTTGAAATAAAATTATATGTAATAAATGCACATGTATGCATATTAAATTTGGTATATACATAAGCAGTATGCTTTTCAAATTATAGCAGATTTATCTAGTAAAGTATACCAACTATGAGTCTCTAGTGAATTTAAAGTACAATATAGAGTTACATTTCATTTTTTGTGCCAATACTAGAAACACTAAAATGATAGACACATTTTTTATATTAAATGCTTCTATTGACAGTGCACCAAAATAAATTAAAATAATTTCTTATTTAACCACAATTGGAATTTTTTGATTTAATTTGAAGTTAAGTAATAGGAGGTGCCATAAATTAATTAATACTATGCCTATTTTTTATAACAATTTGACTCAATTGATTGCTGTCCCCTCCTTAGCTTATACTTTATGTTAAATAGAAAAGCTGAAATTGCAATTGAATGTACACTTAGGTGAGTTCTTTTTAGTGAAGTCAAAAAAAGTATGTAATTTTTTTTTACCTCAATTATTTAATAATTATGTTATTATTTTCTTTATAATGGCAAACATCACTATATTAAATATACACCCATATTTATTTGATAAAACATCTATAATAATCAACATAAAAATATTCTAGGATTATAATATCAATACTGGTAATCAATAATTCTTATGGCTATTAAGTACAACAGGTATACCAGCCATTTATACATTACTTATAAAATCTAAAACATGAAGAATGTTAAGTTCACTTTAATGGTAATGTTCACATTTCTTCTATCCTAATAATTTTACAGAAAACATTTATATATGCCCAAATATATTTTTTCATATCAAAATAAACAAACTTCCTTAATATCTAAAACTAGCAATGGAATGACAAAGACCATAGAAATTGTGGCTGTGAACAGGATAAAATGCACAGGTATAAAATTAATTTATTATTAAACATAAAAAATTATTGGGACAATGCACAAATCTATTAAAACAAAAATCGAATTTCATAATCAGTCACATACATTGTGAATTTACATGACAGATTTTATAGTCTTTATTTAGGAATTTACATAACAAAGTTAAGTAATAATAAAAATTGTTAATATTAATGTGCCAAATCAAAAAAAATTTTCTTAAATCGCCCTGTATAACCTTCTTAAGTTAATGTAATTTTTTATGTTATTTATAAATAGTAACACATTATATTTAAGGTAATATTCCATTAGTTTCAAAATCAAAAACAATTTCAAGGATAAAAATAGATTACCATTAATTTGAATCAATTTCCATTCTGTTTGTTTTCAAAAATGACTGTTTATCATGCAACTTAACCCAGCACATTTTCAGTAAATAATATACCATTATCTATTAGTTAGAATTTTTTTAATAAAAAATATTTATAGATGTAAAGCATACAATAGCTTTATCCCATGGATTTTTCTACTCTTATTTTGTGGTTATCTTTTATTTATTTATAAATTTTTCTTGCAAAAGTTTGAGTTAATTTTTTAATTAGATATTTGATTTTGATTATAGCTTTATCAAATAAATATTTCACCCATTTAATTTTCTGGGTTGTTTATATTCAGATTTCCTGTTTAATAGAATTTTCATTTTTATTCTATTTGACATTTTCTACTTTTATAGCCATAGATTTCAGCTTAACAAGTATTTTAATTTCATATTACTATTAGCTTTCCAGTAGATAAAATATTTACAGGAATATTCCTTTTCTACAAATCTAGATTTCAGATTAATAAACATCTTTAATTTTAGTTGTTATTTTTTTGTTTTAGTAGTTTCAATATTCCAATATAATTTTTATGACAGGTTAATGCAATTCACACAGTCTTTATAAATTAATTAATATGTTAGACAGATAGAATGTTATTCCCACAGGTATTTTCTTTTACATTTTTATAGTAAAATTAATTTCATAATGGAAAAAGCACAAGATTTACATGTACTTCATTTTATTATGTTGAGTTTTAAATATCATTCTTTTGTTGTTAATTAGGTAAAGACATTTAAACTCAAAGTACCATATATATCTTTTTTATTTAATTCACTATATGTGGACAAATACTGAATGCCATTGCATTTCCCTAACTATATGTGATAACACTATTTATTCAATCACATAACAACATCAAAAATTGAGTAATTGATTTTATTTTGTCAAAAATGACTATTTTTTAATTAAAAATTTGTTTATAATTTAATAATTTGGGAAAAAATTTTTTTTGAAAAATAAAATATTCTATTTATTTATAAAATTGGAAAACATAATTAGTTTCTTCAGGGATAGACATGCTAATGTTTTTAGTTAATAGATGTACAATCTTTAAAAAATATGAAACATTTTTCTTATTGATTTGACAAATACCCTTTTAAAGTTTTAATGCCTTCTTGTGTCTTTCTTAAAATAAAGATACCTAATACCACATACAAAAACATTCACTGTTTTGATTAATAACCAATTTTCATAAAAAGTAAAATTATGATCATTTTTAAACTGTTAAATTTTTTAGATAAGCATTTGATTTATATAACTATTTTTATAATTGCAGCCTTGCAAATTGCCTATGTAAATAACTAGCATATTTTAGATAATTATTGAATTATTTAAGGTTTATTTTAAGAAGACAAACTTTAACACTTTTACAGCATATTATGGGTTTATGATATAATAAATAATTGAATTTGCATTAGCATAAATAATATTAGTTTTATATTTCATTTTTAAAACATGCTTCATGAAATGTATTTATATTTTCAGAATTTTATTACATTTGCATAAAGGCAGGCTTTTTAAAATTATAATTTGTATATATGTGTGTTTACTTAATATCAATATTCATTAATACCTTTATAATCTAAAATTTAAAAACTAAAAAAGAAAAAGCAATGTTTTGTCAGTTTATCTCAATAGATGATATTTTTTTCTAATAAAATAAAACCGATTTATTTGTATTATGATTTTTTAGTTTTATTTATCATCCTCACATGTAGAATTTTGTAATTATGAGACAATATTTTTTTCATAGATTATTTTTAAATAAATAGGTAATAATATGTTACTTTATTGTAAATTATATAAAAGTAATTGAAAAATAAAAAGATTTTTTTTTACATAAAAATGTGATTAATTTTAGCAATAAACTATTAGTCTGTTTGGTTTTGGGCAATGAAAAACTATATATGGGATATATTTGTAGATATTATATACAGCCACAACAAGGCTAAATAAAAAAAAGTGTTTTTATATTTCAACAAAAATGATTTTAATCAGAAAATATTTCCAACAGTATAGTAATTAACAAATGTATACATTGATTAATTACTTTTATTACTTTTCTGGTGATTAAGCACTCTCAACCTGTTCAGTTTAGCACAGTGATAAAAGTATATATGGTATATACATTTTGAGTTCAAGCTTCAAAATTTGTTGTCTGGAAAATTTTCAAAATATGTCAAACATTTTTATTCACATCTAAATTTTGATACCTTGTGCTTTGGTACCAGTTACATATCTCAATCTACACATGCCTAAAGTGTTAAATTTGTTTTTACTATCTGTCAATTACTGAGAGAAATTAAAGAGTACTGACCAATTATATATATTATTAGCATTACAACAATATTGGAAATTTTAGTTTTCTTTGTCAAAACACATTTGCTAAGAAATTCGTGTGTAAGGAATTCTGATTCAGTGTGTATTAAAATGCTCTGTTTAAAGTACCCTTAGCAGATTATTATACAGATTAGAAATAAGTAAAAATATAGCTAATAAACATCAGTTCAAAATTTTGTTTAAAAATTTACACTTTTGTACCAATATAGGGTATTTGAACTCAGACTTTCAAGCTCTTTATGATCCACACAACCACATACTACTGATCTACATGACCACACACATGTAAAAAATATAAAGAATTAAATAATCACCAACACCAGCTGGTCCAGATTACCATCTCACATACATGTATATAATCAGTGCTCAGTTTATATTAAGATAGCAAATCATTAGACTTTAATATAAACTGTGCACTGTGCAACAATTTTTTTTTTCGTTTTCTGTTCTATAAGATTTTAGAATTTTGTCTATATATTTCTGCATCGCTGTTTCCAAATCTGAAATTTGTTTTTTGGTGCATGCTCTAGTTTTTATGCAATTTTAATTTTTTTTGTTACAGTTAATGGCATGCATTTGGATTCAAATTGGAGTTAAAGGGCAATAACTCTTGGATTGAACTTAATCACAAGGTAATTATTGTTTTCAAACATCACTTGTACGTAATTATAATTGTTTTTAAATATAAAAGATTATTATCTGATAAAAACATATTTTGTTTTTAAATTCAATCATGGTTTCTTCAATTAGGTGTGGAATGTAAAAAAATACTCCTAACTCTATCTGTTATATATGTTGCTGTTACACACTTCAACATCAAAGTTATAATATTTCACCATTTGTGACACATGCACATAGTGTCTATTTTCATATTCCCCATGGCAATCAAAACAAAAGTTGGGCTTTTCACATTAGCCCATACATATAGCTTGGGTGTAAAAAATTAAGTGATTCCTGCTATTTTTTAAAAAACTTTTACTTTGTGTTTGGAAAGGAGAGTATTCATTAATAATAGCGTTCCATCTGTAAAACACATGTGCCATGGTATAATCTATGTATAAATCATGTAAATAATGGAAAACATGGCAAGGAGCAAATTTATTTTAATAAATCACTGATTATAAATTTGCAGTCAACAAATTATAAAAAGTTGTCAATTGATTCCAATTGCACAAAAGAAATGTTTTTCATTAACCATCTTCCTATCTTATTAAGCTTTATGCAATTAACTGAAAATTTATTGTAAATAATGTATCTAAAAATCAAAATTGAAAGTCTAATTTATTTATTATATTAAATTGATGTATATATATTTATAAAAACAAAATAAAAAAACAAGTATTAGAATTTATACTGTTTTTATATAAAAACTATGGAAAATAATGAACATATTTTTAGACATCAAAAAGTATATACAAGAATCACCCTATAAGAGGTGTCAAAAAGAATATTCACAAAAAAATAAAATGGTCATGAAAGCCCTAAATTGAGGCAGACCTGATAAAAAATAATTTGGAGATTTAAAAGCTATGTATGTCAGATAATGATCTCATCTTTTTAAAATAAAAAGAAATATGAGTATGCCTGATTGATTCATTAACAAATTTAGACCAAATATCAGAATTGTATGTACATCTACTAAAAGTAAGAAGAATAAAAGTAACCACTAAACATCACATGATCACTATCTCATACTAGCACAATAATTGTTATTAAACAATCCAAAACAAAGCAAAACTCTCCATATAGTAGTGCCATCTTGTTGCTCTTGTTAGCACAAGATGGCACTACTATATGGAGAGTTTTGCTTTGTTTTGGAAAGAATAAAAGTAATAAAATATTAGAATCTGATTAGATAATTAATTAGTAGAATCAAAGTAAATTTGTAATTATTGACACATTAAAGTGAAATTATTTCTGTGCATTAAATAATCACAAAATGATTCTGTAAATAAGTGGTCCATGTCATTAACTTATTTTTATAGTAAGTAGTTATAGAGTTCTTAAAATATATATAGGTTCAAGTGATCAAACATTTATCAATCTGAAGTCTGTAGCAATCTGAAGAATGTCTAAAGTACTGTTTATACATGTATATGGCTGACTATAATACAATTAATATTGAATAACCAAGCAAGATGATGGTTTTGCTTTTCGATGTAGATCTACTCAGTAGTTTCCAATTAAATTATTGGCCTTTGTTAATGTATACCAAAACATTTTTATTTATGTAATACATAAGAAAAAAAATTCCAATATTTATATACCATAAACTGAGGGAGATTTAATAAATCTGTCTCTAATGAATAACATAGTGAAGGTCTTTCTTTTTAAATCTAAATTCTGTATACAATTTTAAATTAATACAATCAACTTTTTATTACATATGGTGATGAGATTATGTATTTAGTGAGGGAATTATAAACAGATGGTCACATAAATTAAAAAATTGATATAGTTGATGTACTGTATTTCACTTTCTATTTAAATTCACTTCATAAAGCCATTGAAACTATGTATAAAAAACTACTTGATAAAGTGAAAGTGTTTTTGAAACTATTTTTCATAATAAAAGATAACACTAAGATACAAATTAAGTGTATACTAAATGTATAATTTCAAAACTCTTATTACTTATAAATTACAGATTTGTTTCACACATTAAATTATTTGACCCAAACACTTGCTTTGATTATTGATGACAAATAGAGTGCAAATCACAAAGAAAAGATGAAAAAGCTTTATTTCACAACTGATTTTCTGACACATTTTTTAGCATATGTGGTTTTGATGAAATGTTGTTAGTTCAAGAAATATGCCTTTCATTTTTCCAATTTTGATTTCTGCTCAAAGGTATAATTGTTCACAGAGCTGGAAGTTTATTATAATCACTGAATCTAAATAATGCTTTGGATTATTGATTATTGAAACCCATAAATATTTCACTAACATTATGGATTTCATTTTCAATATTAAATGACATAAATAAGTTAAATGTTAATTACTTAATAATGTAAATATTTTATTATCATAAAAGTAGAAACACAAATTTACTTAATATAATAGTTTGTAAAAGTAAAAAACTTGTATTGGTAAAAATAAAGAATTCATGATTTATTTTAGATTTCTTTATAAATATTAAAGAACATTACGATAATTTTTAAATTGATTTGCAAGGAAGTTCTTAATTTATCAAAAACTAACGTTAATTTTTATTTATTTATCAAGGATTTTCTTAAAAGTACTTAAATATGTTTTACTTTAAGTATGAAGAATATAACATTCATCAATTACTCTTCCCAATATATTTTCACTAACTCCATGAAATAAATAAATACAAAAACTGAAATATAGTATGCCTACTAGGTCTTCCAAACCAGTTAAAACTGTAACCAATTAACGGTTTTTTTTTGTTAAAATTTACCTAACTAAAAACCCAGGTTTTCCTGAAAAACAAAAAGTCAAATTTTTTTGGGTGTTTTCAAGTGATAAATAATTTTACTTTTCTACTGTTATTCATGAAGTATTTGTATTGTTTTTTATTTAAATTCAAATCAAAAGAAAAAAGTATACATAGTATGAATAAAGGAGCAATGTTTAAATAGTAAATAAAGAATATTGTAGCAAAATAATTAAAATTTGCATCTCAATAAATTTAAAAAGATAAAAAAAAAAAACAATATTATTTTTACACCTTTGTACAGATTTTATGTTGTGACAATTTCAAAAATATGAAATTTTCAAAAATAAATATTCTGAGTATATAATATACTATATATTAAATTTTAAGTAATGATCAAAACCTTATTCAATACACTTCCATCATTTTAACCCATGTCAACAGACAGTGATAGAGGGTTTTTTTATCATTGGTAATTTCTGTACCAATTTACATGACTCTATGAAATATGACCTGTTGAACAAATTAGGTTTCCTTCAATATTATTTTATTAAAAAACAAGATCTAAGTTACTTTTCTATTTTTTTCACATAATGAAATATTAATAAGAAAATTCTGTTTATTATTCAATTTATTTTATATAATTCTTAAATAAAAAGTAATTTTAACTGCTAAATTTTGTTTTGTATATTACTATTTAGGTTTTATTGTATATTTGAAATAATAGTCTATTTATTTTTATAGTTTATTTAAAAAAGCGACTAAGAACTGATTAACTGGCTTTTCACTTCATAAAAAACCAAAAACCAGGTTTTGAAATATTATCAGGTTTTTGCAAGCTCTAATATCTACCTAAATTTGCAATTAAGTCAAATCTTTGTGCCTAGCCATAGCAAGATATAGCATTGATATAGATTTACATTAAAATAAAACCATGCATTGTTTTTAGTATGTGACCCTTTATTTATGGTATTCAAATCTAATTTTCTGCCATATTTTGCTATTACATTAATTAAAAACAAAATGCTTTCACAGTAAAAATTAGATTTTATATGTTGTATGCATGACTTTTCTTTATAATAAGTTGTTAAAAGAAAATGTTTTATACTCACCTATTTTTGACTATCCAGTAATCTTTATTATTATGAGTTCCATATCCAACTATTAAAACATTATGATTCACATACCTAGAAGTAATTTCTATTTCTAAAATACCTCCTTTGTAGAATTGAAACCATCGGCCAGTAGTATCAATAGTAGCTGCTATTGGGCCAATTGTAGCAACTGCTTTTTTTAATTCATCTTCTGCACCTGACGAAATATCAACATATCCTACACACTTTATTACAGCATTAGTGGAATTGAAGGTGCATGTATTTTTCTGAAAAAAATATGGATTATATATTTGAAACACTAAAAGTTCACAAAAACTTTTATGTTTCTATAAATACTGAACATAATATTTCACTACAAAATTAAAAACAAACGTAAAAACAAGTTGCTAGTAATTGACATTTTATGTTTTGGGAATCCATGGTGATAGTGAAAGACAGCACATAATAATTACATATTTGTGAATTATTCCTGACTAACCAAATAAAAAAATTCAATAAATTTGATAGTTATACTTTATTATATTAGTTAAGAATTAAAAAACGACATACAGGCATTTTTTTTTTTACTTTTATGTGTGTATTCATTTTTGTATCTTCAATGACATTTAAAAAAACAAATAAATTGAAACATTCATGGTATAATTTATTGTTCATGCTTGGATTTAGGCTTTTATTTTGCACACTACAAGGTGCAAGTTAATCAAGCTTTGAGAAAGGACAATCTTCCTTTCATGTATAAGTTTGGATATCACAAGAACATAGGTAACTGGCCTAATAATTATGACAATTTGAATTGCTGGCACAATCAGCTTTTTATTTATTTAGAAAAGGAGACCAGAATTCTATACATGAATTCCCTGACCCTTTACATTGCATCATCAATTCATAACAAAGAAATAAATGTATGATTGGAATAACATTTCTTATCATTTTAAATTTTTATATGAATTTTTCTTTGGGAATTTCCCATAAGTCTATAGAACGATGTTGGCAAAGGTAATTTCAACATCACAAATTCTAATAAACTAAGTAATGCACAATGAAAAGTTGATATTAAAGATAAATAATTTATTATAACAAAACATATTTAAATGATAAATTATTAAATAAAATTAAAAAACACATACATGCTAATTTAGATAACAACATTAAATAATTAAAACAATTCTTATAACAATCTTCTTTTGTCTCTTTTAAAAAGTTCTTTGAATAATAAAGCTGGAAAAGTCTCCATTGATAGTATATTATAAGCTTATAGTTTAGTTTGCAAACACTTAATTTAGTCACAAATTGGGAATGAGTAATCTTACCTTACCAGTAAGTTTGTATACATTCTAGTAGTATACATGTATTTCTTGGGATTCTGAGCTCATTGGAAGTTAACTGACTTCTTTTGTAGACATTTTTATATTCCTGGTCTGTTTGAAGGCTTTACTAAAAAGCTCTTTTGAGGCTTACTTCTTCATTATGAAATACAGTGTCTGCAAAACTTCATTCCCATTCCCACATGAAGGTTTCATTCAGCATGTGAGTACTATTATTGGACAGATGCATTTTACTAACTAGGGCTCTCACAATAACCTTTAGATGAAAGAACAAGACTCAGATTAAAATTGTATTCTTTTTATACCCTTGACACAGTTTTGAAGCTTATGCACATACTATTGTTATCAGAATATGTAAGTTGAAAATTTTATATAATTTTTTTCCGTTCAAAAGTCTTTTTTTAGAATAAATTTGGCCATCTTTAATTAGTGTACTCTTTCTTTTACGTTTGGAATTTTTTTCTTTTTATTTATCGAAATTAGTAATCTGCAAGTCTCTCCAATTTTAACTTTAATTAAATTAAATAGATAAATATAAAACGAAAACAACTTTCATTATACTTTATGTAAAAAATAAATTATACTAACTAAAAAAAAAAATTACATTGCATCTTTTGAATGATTTTTAAATTTTCCTTTTTATGCTTTTTTAAATATTACGAATTTTTATTATACTCAGGAAGCATATGTATTTTAATATGGTTCAAAATTTTGAAAAGTAGTAGTCAAGATATTTTGAAGTATTGATAAAATTTATTAAATTAAGTGATTTTCAAGTTTGACCATTGCTCTGACACACTATGTTTCTTTATATTTAAGTTAATTGTCTAAAGATAGAAATGGATGAGACAAATATTAAACAATTCTCAAAGAAAATATCATAAGTACCTCAAAGTACCAATAGTATAAAGTACTGATAAATGCCATATTCTGACACATTTGTCTGAAATAATAGCTGACCAATGTCCATAGGTAACGCTTACCTTCAAATAATGTATTTTTAAGCAGAAGGATTGTCAAGATTGGATTAAGTTTGCAATTACAATGGAAAATAACTAATCAATAAAAATAAGCAAACAATTGACATGCAATTACTAGAAAACACACTCAATGCACCCAATTGTTGTTCATAAGGTCTGCGATATTGCTTTATGCATAGTCAATGAAAAAACAAATTACAGATTAATAGAAAAAAATATAAAATTTAAAGATAATATACATACTGTATGCACTAGAGTACAATGAGAGGCAAACTGATCTATAAATGTAGAAAGTGTTAACAATAATCATTAAAGCATTTGGTTAAAAAAAATACTTTATAGCCTCAATGATGTTATGATATGAACATAGAACTTTTCAGAATTACTATCATGTTGAGATCAAGTCTTCAGGATGGTAACTAAAATGAAAACAGTAGAATTAAAATTATCATCACATATAATCATCTGTTGTCCTTCAATCTATTTAATTTTTCAATTTCCATTATCTTTCTTTTATTACTATCTGTATGAATTACACATTAATAACACAATTTCTTTCTTAACAACTTATTAGTAATTAAACTTAACAATTTATAAAAATATAATTTCATCCTTCAGTTTTAGTTGATTGAGGAATGGGCTAGAAATTTTTCCAAAAAAAACTCAGAAAACAAATTAATTTCCACTGTTACATTCATATGGTTTTGGGAAACTATTAAATGCCTTTTAAAATAAAATATTATATGATCAAATTATTGATGAATTTAGAAATCACTTTCAATTTTGCTGTCAATCATAAGACTAGATGAATTTAGATTAATCCTGAAAGGCTTCATTGAATAAACACATCAAATATTAAATTTGTCATTCAGCAATCTGCATTATAATTACACCTTGTTAACAATATGGTATACTTTCACATAAACGCAACAAATGCAATATAGTTTTTGCTACTAATCTGACAAATGAAAACAATCACCAGTTATAAGTTGAATATTAACTATTGTTTACCGAAGTAGCTAAATACATTTTTGGTATGAGAAATTTGAAAATTCCTTTGTATAGTAAAGCAAATCATCTGCTTCTCACTAAATCACCTTGTTACATCAATTTACTAACCCATGTCTGAACCAATTACTTGCAACATGCTGACATTAGAGTGAAAAAGGTGTCAAATAAAGAGATCCAGATTTTATTAAAAAATAAACTGTCTTTTTTATAACCAATATATCACTTATTAAACAGAATTAGTAGGGCCAAAAAAACAAACTTAAAGTATAGATAAATTGAATGCTGCCACCAAGTGGATTCAAGAATGAATTGTAAGCATTAAATGTTTTGAGGCAGTGAATGTATAGATTGTTGATCAATATACATCGAAAGACATTATTATTGAAGAAGAGTGGAGAGTGTGGGATGTGAAAAGTAAATGGCTCATCAGGTCTGAATTTAGATCCAATGCAGAATCAACAGTAAGATAAACAGATTCTATAAAGAATGAAAGTGAAAAAAACAGATGCGATGATGAAACAAACACATGAATAATGAACACTGAACACTGTGCCACCTAGTAAAGGAAAAAAAAACAATATAAACATCCACTAATTTGTATTTAAGACTGTGTATTTCAAATCCAACTATCAAAAAAAAAAATGAATAGTAGTTAAATCATCCTGTTTCAGCTGAGTCTTATTTCAAATAATGAGCCTGTACTAAAAATATTTTACTAGATTAAGTTTAAATTAGAGTAAATCTAACCAATGAATTAAAAATAATAGGAAATCAACACCAATGGGATATCTAAATCAATCACATCAATAAAACATAAAATTTCCAGTATGTTTTATGCTATTTCTATATGATTTGACCAATTTGAACAATTATTCAGATAAATACAAAATGCATAGTAATCAAAATTGAATAGTAGTATGCATGTTCATTGCAATATTGTATCAGAAGTTATGATCATGTGATGTTTATCAAGAGTTGTGCATAGTCAATGTGAAGGTTGAAAATTATAGCAACAATTATTAAACAATCTGCTTATGGGCATGACTCATAATATGCTGGCAACTTCAGAATCACAACTTGGAAGTTAATGCATTCCTCATAAACATTAGTTTCATGCTAATTCATCCAGAGTAGCAGAAGTTTTCTATATAAACACTCACATATATACTTTTATGCAATCTAATTTTCTGAATTTGTATTTATTTTGTATTATATTTAGATGCAATAAAACATTTATATTTATTTGACTTTTGTATCTTTCACAAATAATTAGCAAAATTATATCAATTCTATTGCATGTAACATTCAAAAAAAATAATCAATTACGGTTTAATTCAGCAGGTACCATTATACAAATTTATGTACTGCTGAAAAATAAGAAATATCTAAACTGTAGGATGAGTATAAATTATAATAAGCTATGTGACTAAAAGTAGAGATGAGTATGAGAATAAAATTGATAATGAGCCAAGAACAACTGCTATGTACTAGTTATAAAAAAGTTGAATAATTATCAAGATGTGTGTCAATATTGTGGAAAGAACAGCTATTTAATATTAATCAAAAATATGAGAATCTTTATAAAACTTTAAGTAAACCTGATGAAGAAGCAATTTTAATCAATAGTAAGATTTCTGTTAAGATATAGTGTATGCAAGACCTCTCAGCAATGATCAAATATTCAGTATTATTTCAACATTAAGATAATTATTTTTGGAAAAATATAAACTCCAGTCATTATGTGAAGTTCCAGTGCCCTGTCATTAATAAATAGTTATAATAATAAAAGTTTACCTTTCCAAAATAATATGATTATTAATATAAGTATATATAATTTGAAAAGTAATGCAATTACCTAGTGTTAATATATATGTGTCGACAGTTAATGAAGTATTAATAAATTGTAAAATTTTACTGAAGTTTGAAGTCACAGTCATATTATGGTGAGTTATTCTGTTAACTGATGAATATGGGACTTAAACATAAAGTGTGCATAAAAATTTGAAATTTATGATAAATATGGGACTGTAGACTGTCCAAAAGGAGTAAAAATTTTGAAATATTAAATATAATGTAAAAATATATATTAATTTATTTAAGTAATAAAAAATAACTAGTGTCTAATCAAAAATAATAAAAATTTCATTCCAAATGATTATAAAATTGTGAAGAAAGAACAGTTACTTAGGATTTTTAATTAACAATATGGTGTATTTTGTATATATAAATGTTTATGGAGTTGTGAAAAATAATAGTTATATAACACCTCATGAACAATAAGTGTTAATATTTTATAAAAGATTGATACACAAATCCCCATGTACATTTATTGACAAATTCCATGGCCCCCAAATTTATATTCCATTAGTTTTTATTTTTCAAAAACAATGTTCTCACTATTATTGATACAAACATGATTCCTACCTTTATTCCTGATTAATGTTCTAAAATTGTTCTGTAAGTATTTGATAATAAAAGATATATTACCTTATTTTTGTAAGGATAGGAATCTTCACTTTCCACATCTTGTACTATTTTTAGATAGAAAAAGGAATTATTCACATATCCTCCTAAGCACCCATTGTTTCCTAACAATAAATTATAGAAAAATAAAAAGCAATTCTGTTTAAAAAATCTTAAATAAAAAAATTATAGTAAACATTTAAATACTTTTATTTTTCAGATATTCAAAAAAGATTATCCACTTAGAATCAGACATTCCCATTACATTAAATCAAGCATAAAAATGGTAAAACAGAACAATTATATAATTTGCATATATCTAATGATTAAAATATATCCCAGGTTTGTAATAAAAAAATAATGCTGAACCCAAAAAATTACAAGTAATGGATATTATTTGATCTATATTTTCAGACTGTTGACTTGCTTTTAAAAGTAAGTTTTGGGAATAATTCCACTGGTATTATATAAATACAAAACAATAGAATTCGTCTAAATTCCCAAAAATTAAATTAATAATTAATATTAGGTACCAATACCAGAGTTTGATGGTATTATAATAACATAAAAATTAACAACTAGAAATAGTGTAATCAGATTTTTCAAAAATATGTTAATAGATAATGGAGCAAATGTTTTATATAGAAATAGGAAAATAATAAAAACTACATCCACATATTTGAAAATGACAATATAAAAATTATTTTCTCCATTTTAGGTATTAATGTACAATTAGTCACTTAATTAAAAAGACAACAAAAATTCAAATTATGCACTAAAAGTAAATAGATACATATTGTTATTTGCAATGCCAAATGAAGGTAGAGTACAAAAATGAATATAACCATTATTTTTATCAATGTTTTTTCTCATGTGTCATAACATCAGCTGGAAAGTGAACACGCTAACCCAGGACAGCTGCTTAGTAAAGCAGCTGTCACTGACCTCTCGACCACTAATGCTTGACATTTTTATCATTGTTACAAACTTATAGTTACAATTTCTGAGGATTTATAAGTTATCAAATCAGTTTATGACATCATGAATACATTTTCAAAATGACCATAAGATAAAAAGATAAAATAAAAAGACTTTAATTGTGCAACAAACTACAGATAAAGAATGAGATTAAGAATGAATAAAATATATTTTAAACATAGATTAACAATAGTCGAATGAAAAAATGTCAGCTATTTTCTATGATTAAAACAATCAAATGTTCAGAAATTGAAATAACCAAACAGTAAATATATTTGGTATTTAGGTTCCAATATCCAATAATGATTTACTTTTCAGTTAATAATATATAGTTATATGTATAACATTTAATTAACAAATTTCAATAGCAAAATAGTTTAATTTATATATTATTTGATCTAAACAATTGATTTTTTTTTCATATGTCAATTGAGTTGACCAGGAAGTGAAAAAACAATTGATTTTTAGTTTGATTTTTTTACATTTATTATAAAAAATATTCTGTATTTAGACAAATTTTTTTGGTAAAATAGATCAGATAATTAGAGTGTTAACTTAAAATTCAATATTCATGAATCTAAGGGTTCTGGTTCAATTACCATGCTAGTACAGTTACTGCTCAGGCCAGAAACATCTGAAGAAAAAGAGAATAATACCTCTCAAAATATTGAACATACATCAACCAGTGTACTCTTACTAATATTTAAAGAAAGTTAAATCTGTTTTTAAAACATTTTGTATTTGCAAGACAATAATGGTTACTTTAATTTATTTACCCACATTTCCATTATAAACTCTGTAATTTAAAAGAAAAACCTTTGCTTCATAAACAACTATTTTTCTTTTTTTCCAATATTTATTGAATCATGTTTAAAAATGTCATATGGAAATATCATTGCTTTTCTTTTATATTTTGAGTGAATATTTATTCTATGAATTTAAGCTTATATTTACTTCATTTGTCATCAATCTGTTTAGAAAATAATTTCATGTGAACTCAGTAAAATACATATGCATATTGCATCTATTATCTGAAGGGTTTATATCAGGGGTGGACAATTGTTTTAGCTTGGGGGCCACTAAGTAAAAGTAGAGAGTTTTGAAGCACATTAGGGGCCATTTTATGGAAGGAAAGATTAGTAAGTTAGTGCATCTTTTTTCATGACCCAATAAAAACACTGATTTATTCCAAGTATTACAAAAGACATATTTTCTTGTTTATTCTTCATTATGGTTTATTAGAGGATTCATGGTATCACCAAAGTTAGAAATTTATATAGTTACTGTTGCAAAGATAAAATTGACATTAAGCAGATCAATTGGAAAAGCACTGCGCATTGTACCTACACTGTGCATGCATAGTGATGTGGCCATTCTTGTGGAAAATACAAGATAAATCTTTTGTTATACATGAGAAGAAAATCTCAGTTCAAGGCAGATTTTTATGACTGTCTTAGTGAGCTCCAAAGAATTCTTAGTGGGCCACATATGACCACAGGCCTCTATTTTCCCACTCCTGGTTTGTATGATTAATACCATAACCCTATTCTTGTGTATTTTGATTAATTATTAACAAGTGTAAGGATTTCTACTTTTTCAACATGGCTTGCCCTGAAAGTATGGTTTCAATACATATATATTGAAATATTCTATTTTAGAACACTAAAAAATACATTCAACATGTGTCACTGCTTGTAGGTAAAAATATTTTTTATAGATATTGACTTAGAATGAAAAATGTAAGAAACATTTACTAAGTTAATCTTCAAAAGAAAAGACAATATATATATATATTATTCTTTAAAAGAAAAGACAATATATATATATATTATTCTTTACATTTTTAACAAAAAGTTAAAACTAAAAATAATTTTTGTGTGTTTTATGATTAGAGATTGTTTCTAAATTAATTGGATTATTATAAGGGATTTTTTTTTGTAAATGCAAAATTATTTAAACAATAGAATTCTTTTATGATATATATTAATAAAAAACAAAATAAAATAATATAACTTTTCAATTGTCAAATTTATAAACCTCAGAACATTAATGTGATTTATAAGAAATCAATTCTGTAAAGATTTTCAATAATTATTTATAAAATTTGAGATAATAGTTAGTTTGCTTAAATATAAATATTAAATGTCATTCAAAAATTAGTGTACCTCATTTTTAATGAACACACATATACAAAATAATCAAATTTCATTTTTTTCATGTGTGATGTCTCATATAGACATTATTAATAACTGTTCACTACACAATTCCTCTTTAAGCACATGAATAAATGCACAATATAAATAAAATTACCTGCCATTAGTCATTTCACTAATGTATTTTTTAGAGCGGATTATAATAAAGGTATATAAGTTAAAATTTCACCATTTACTATTGATAAATACGTAACATAATGAAGACTTACATGCATGCTTGTGATAACGATTTTGATTTAGCACAAAAGACATTTTGGAAGTTATTTATCATTTACTGTAATTTTATGCATGTATGTAAAGACAAAATAGTGAAGTGGGTTTTTAAAAAAAATCTATAACAGATCTTTCAAATGAAATGAAAAAAAGTTGAGTTACTATATGCATTTGTGTGTAGAAAACATTTATTCTTTTAATGATGTATACAATTTATATTTAAGCTAAAAAATTTTTTGTTTAATTTATGGTGTTATTTATTAAGGTATATTTTAGAGTGGATCATGCTTTGAAGATACCTTGAAATTTTTTTTGATTGTAAAACAAAATTTAGCAGTTTTTTTATTCATAATTTGTAACATATTTTGGTTTACCTTCATTTTTTTTTGTAATTGTATATTTATTTACAAAATAAATTCCACAATTATATTTTAATATTTAATATCCACAATTTTTTACCATTTTCGGAATTTATTTTAGATAAATTTTATTATACATTTGGCAAAACAAATTATACACTATATAAATTACTTGTGTGTAAACAAAAAAGACTTGCTTTTGTTCTATACTCAAATAACAAGTAATAATAAAAAACAATTTAACTATGATTAATCACTTTCAAAGATGCAGTGAAAATTTTTCAATCATTTAATATATTAAAATTAAATTTTTATCCATTCATTTGAGAGTTGTAGTCTTATAAACAAAGATGCCCTCGATGGCACTGTTTACATGCTAAAGCACATAAAAATGCCGTTTGCCATGGCTGATACATTTGAACCCATGTTTTCTATAATACAACTCTTTTTGTTGTGCTACAGATTGCAGGTCACTATGTCGCGTCATAGTACAACATGTATGTCACATCGCAGCAAATACTTTGCCGAATTTGCACAGTTTATACAATTGTTATGGCTTGGTGAGAGGGTGTGTGTATTTGAATTGGATGGAAATGTGGTTTTGATTTTTTTTTTTTTTAAAGTATTAAAATGTTCAGATTTTTTAAACTAATAATTATCAGACTCTTTACACCATTCTGTATTGAATTTTTAACTGGCAAAATCTTATCCAGATAGATGTGTAAAGTCATTTGGAATTAGGTAACGCATCATGTAACGTACTGTTCATAACATTCCACGAGACCAACAATATGATGCAGGATGGCACAGAAAATCCCACATCTTGTTCAATTCTGGGATTTACAAACAACAGAACACTAACCCTAAAGCTAACACTAACCCTAAACTTAACCCTAAACCTAACCCTAACAACTTTTAATTTTTGTTGCCATTGTATTTGAAGTAAAAAATAGCGGTAACACAATAATATCTGTTTTCCTGTAAAAATTAATATGTAAAACGAAGACTAAGAAAGTAAAAAATAGCGGTAACACAAGAATATCAGTTTCTCTGTAAAAATTAAAATGTAAAATGAAGAGTAAAAAAGGAATAAATAGCGGTAACACGATAATATCTGTTGTCTATAAAATTTAAAATGTAAAACTAAGACTAAGATCTTTTCCTTTTTGTTCCGATTATGAAAAAAAAGCCATAAGACACACCCAAAAAAGACAATCAGATTGAAAATTGTGTTTTCTAATAAAGCAAAAAAAAAAAAAAAACAACAAGAATTAAATTGAAATTTGTTGATTTTATTTTACATTTATTGATGTCATTTTTTAATTTCTTTACATTAATAAAAAAAAAAAAGTTTAAAAAACACGATTTCGGTATTTGTTTTTTTTTTCGCATAACAAAAAACACAGCGAAATGATTAAAGTCAACGGCCTAGGAATGTTCATATTTTATAGTTTTAGCATGATAATGGCGCCATCAAGCGGCTTCTTTGTCCATAAACCTAGAACCCATTTGAAGTTAAAATATTCATATCTTCTGATGTATTTGAATCATCATAAAGTTTTCTGAATAAATACAACTTTATTATCCAAGGTATGATTAGTTACTAGATTTATTAAATCACTAAATATGTGATCACTATTTCTTATACTAGCCCATAACTGTTATTATAATTGGCAAAGCTCTTCAATGATGAAAGCCATAGCCAGTAACTATTCTGAGGATATTGGATGACTAGGCACTAGATGGAGATTTTATGCACAAGTCTTCTGATATCAATTGATTACTGTGGTTGGCACTGAGTGGCACTACTCTATGAAGGGTTTTGGCTGTTATTAGATTTATTCAAAAAATATATTCGATTGCATATATTATTACTGATCCAACTTTACAATATGAAATAAAGCAACACTGGTTTACCAAATAGCCTTCTGCTTTCTGGGCTAAATAATATACTTATTATTTAATAATACTTTTTAAAAACTCAATCCTGATTAATGTATTGTTTTAGCAATATAAATGCAATACTACTGAAGTTACATAGCAGATAATTTTTAAATTTAATTTTTCTTAGCTATAATTTATTTTTAAATCTAATTTATTAGTATTATAGTAATTAAAATTTATTTTTAAATCTACCTTATGACTGATATTACAGAATTTTATTGTGATTTCTTTTATTTTATGAAACATGTCATAATCTCTTTTTACCACTTCATTTTTAACCAACAAATTACTACTGTCACAATATATATTGTGCCACAGGTAAAGAAATTTGGAGATTAGTACTTTCTTAAACAGGTAGTAGTGTGATATCTATATCAACATATATGTTACATAAATACTTAAGATAGTTTAGATTATCTTCACAAAAATTTTATGATAATGGAAGGTCAGTATTATAACAAAATGTGATATGTTTCTTAGTATCATATATTACCTTCAATGTTTTGTCTGTATCAAAGATAAAAACTGTAAAATCATTGTTGTGGTATCTTTTGTTCAATCATATTTAGTTGTAATCATTCTTAACTTATTAGTAACAAATTTGCTCAATTTTGCATCATGAGTTAAGTTAAAAATATACTGTTCAATTTTATTTGACAACTGATGAAGTAATACACTATAATGGTAATGAAAGTAGGAAGTGAAATAAAGGTAACATGGAGATATGAATATGAGAAGGAAAACCATTATTATCATCTCCAAATAAGTAATCAAATGAAATATAAAAGAAATTACCAGATAGTATTAACAAGACATAAATTGCATCTCCAGCATTACAGAAATATAATTATTACTACTTATCAGCAATCAATTAAAAATAAGCAGTCAACTTTGTGACTGGTTTTAAAAGAAGTACACTACAAATAGGCTACCAATACAGTTACTGCCAAACTTAGGGCAGAAATATTTCACAGTTATTTTTGCACATAAGTGCTAATCTATCATGAATAAAAGAAATGAAATACAGCTGACACTGAACCATGCTGATCATCATCAATTACTGGACCATAAAATAACAGTAATATATTTGCCAATTATAAATTTAATTTCTAATAATAATAAAATGAAATGTGCAAAAATGTTAATAAAAATATGATTGTACCTTGCAAGATTATCTATCATCTGAATGTCTGAAACACGAACATAAACTTTCACATATATCTAAAATAACTGTTACAACTCAGAATAGCTTGGAAAGCAAGAATCTTAGCAATTACAATTGTAAAAAGGGAAAAACAACTAACATTTTATGCTTTAAATTTATTTGAGTATTAAAAAATTCTTTGGAATAAATTAAAAGAATGATATGCAGATTTATTAATTAGAAACAACATCAATAAAATCAAATTGAATATCTATTAAATACTCTATAAATATATCATTCTGATTTTGATTAAAACAAATAAAAAATATCTATAACATTACAATTTACCGATAATTTAATAATTTGCATGGCATACATCTGTATAAGCATACATACAATATGCTTATATAATAAATTAAAATTAACATTCGAGTTGTCAATAAATTAATAAAAATCTATTTATTTTAATAAAGCTTACATAATACTAGATTTAAGTATTTATAATTGGGCATCTAAATATATAGACACAATGGTGTTTAAATCCTAATTGTACTTTTTTTGTCAATCAATATATTCATAGTTAATTTTCACAAGACATAATTCAATTTTTATGAAATATACATAAAACCATTGCACAAACCATGTATATTTTAATATAAAATGAAAGTGATGGTATGAATTTTGAATATCTTTTTACAAGTCAGTTATTAATACATTATATTTTAATTTTATGTAAACGCTTTTAAAAGAAAAAAATATTTTTTAACAGTTCGGTTTGAAATTTTTTTTTTAACTATGGTTTTTGTTTCATTTTCCATATTTAAGAAAAGATTTCTGAGTTTATTTTGCTAATTCCAAAATAAAATCTTTTATGAACAATAATTGGAATAAATTTTATGGAAATAAACTGGCAATTTATGCTTTTTTCCTTCTCTACTTTTCGTTTTAGTTGCATACTTTAGATGAGAGTCACTTATTTTAAAACATATAAATTATATATTAAACATATACTGCAATGTTAGGTGTTTTAAATAATGTCAGTTTTATTAGATATATTACTACTCATCAGTTAATATTCATTCATGAAATTGATCACCTTTATGCACTTTATATATATATATAGCCACAGCAATTTTATCTGTGCCTTTTTATATATAAATAAGGCAGTGTATGTTTAAAATGATATCCCAGTAATCGTTTAGTTCTCTGATGAGTACTGAAAATTCTCAATGAGCTAGATTATTATAATCGTGTCCATGATAGAGTAGTATACCAATTTATTGTCATTTTTGAAAAAGCCATATATCAAGTAAATTTTGAAAGTTAATCATTCCGTTCATTCTTTAATTTGATAAACGTCCAACAGGTAAGAATCCTAGTACATGAATATGGGCTATGAACCAAACCAAGTCTTACTATTATTTGCTTGGGAATTCAAACTCAAACAATGTTCCACTAATAGCAGCTGCCTTGACCTCTATATTAGCCTATTTTAAAATTTATTATCTTTGTTCTTTCAGATCTATTTTATAGATTTGAAATTACAAAAACTAAATAATTTAATGACTCTTTTCAATTTTCGTTAATCATAACCTATGTTTATCTACAATGTTCTTAATTTTATAAGCAAAATAATATTTTAGAATTTATAATCAAAGTATATTAGAATACTTTTCTTTAGTTTTAATTAAAGACAATTCTTAATTAATCTAATTAAAAACAGATTTTTATCATTACTGTATTGTCTATTATAAAATAAAAACAATTTTATTTTTGTATTTGTTTTAATTATCAAAATCAGAATTAAATAAAACATTAAATAGTTTTTTAAATGATTTAAAATACAATTTTCTATAATAAATTTAAAAATAGAAATTATTATTTACGCCTGAATCTGTTATTCCAATATATATTCATGGTAAATAAATATAAACAATATAATACAATTAATACTTATGCTAATATACCCTTAGGAATAATATCCAACAAATAAATCATGAAAATATGATAATAAACAATTCATTTCATTACTTGATATTTTGGATCCTGACTCAAAGCATATAAATGACACAATTGAATACCCAAAAAATACACATAAGTTTTCTACTGATAAGTATAATGATGAGCAATACAATGATCTAAGTTACAGATTTAATAGCCAATTCCCACAAATCTATTTAAATTACTACTAAACTTCTACAGTGAGAAAAATCTGATTCTGGCAGTAACAGATGCCAACTGCTCACTGTACAAGTTCTCCATAAAAATTTTATTCAACCTAATTAAAGAAAAACAACTAGGAAAAGAAATAAACATGGTTTTACCCCATCCCAATGACCACTGCCTGGCATTACAATTCAATAACTGGGCATCAAAAATAATTTCAAAAACTCCATCAAAACACTTGGACAATTATTTTATGGTATATATTGATGTAACAAAATCACTCTCTTTGTCAGGCAAGATAAAAAATTATTTAATGTACTTAATGAAGATCAGCTACAAGAACTAATGATCAACTATGGCAAAGTTTCTAGATCCAAATACTTACCAAAAAAGTGTAGGACAGATTTTATCCAACAATGCTATCTTCAAGTTAACTCTCAATGAAAAGGTATGCCCAAATGATATACCAACTGTCACTTCCTACAAATCTTTTCCTGTGGTAGTATCATAACAAGGAATCAAAGCTCAATGTTTCTTCTGCCATCAAAGGACTCACCTACTGAAAGACTTTATAGCTAGAATCTATCCCAAGTTTGAAATAAAAAGAAGCCACACCCACAAATGCTGCAAGCCTATAGTCCAAAACACCAATTCCAAAGAACCAAGAAACAACTGCATCCTTTATAACAATGATGAATTTCAAATAATAGTTCAAAAATCTAAAACCTTTCAAGAATCTTCTAATAACACTGCACTTAAGAAGAATGAAACTGAACATAGTATAAAAACAAAGAAAATACTTGAGAAAGTCTCTGATGACCAATCCAACTTGATAACTAAAAAAACTACCAATACAACCATAAACAGAAATATCAAAAATTGACTACAAAGCAAAGATAGCTACCACCACACAAATAAATATGATATTATATTCTGCAAAAGAAAATTCCAGTTCTAATACACAAACAACTTTTTAGCAGTTCCAGCTTCTGAATTCTTAAATACTCACTAGAGCAGTTGTAATCAAAATACTAAAACTAGTGCCCTAAACAAGATTTCCTAAAATAAAGCAAGGCAATTCAAAAGTAAAATGATGGGAAAAAATATAAACCATAACAACTCCATTCCTGAAAATGAAGAATCAATGGACTTATTATATGAAAGAACAAATACCAAAAAGGGGAATCTGCTAAAACTGATAAGTCAAGTTCAGAGGAGGATATCATTAAAAGCACAAAAAATAAATGCCCTAATAAGTTCCCTAAGAACAAAAATAAATCATCAGCCAAAAAAAGTCTATGGAAAAGAAAATCAAGATAAATGTGAATAGCAACAACCTGGCTTCCTTGCAATCTTCAACTGACCCGATAAAATTACAAACAGAAACCCAGTACATACAAGAAGCTATCTAAAGCAGCCAAGATTAATTAAGTCAGATAGTAAAGCAGCTGCCACAGAATTCAACTCAACAGTCATGAGTCATAAACTATAATCGTAAATGACTTATTTCAATTTTTAATGGCCTTCATTAGACTGTTTTATGAAAGTGCAAGCAACCATCACCAAAAAATATGAAATATAAATTCATTGATCAGAATATTTGTGGAATAAATTTAATCAGCAGAGTATATGCTATTGAGCAAAGAATTAGCTTAAGCCATCCCCATATCTTCTTTACAGGAGAAACCAAACACTATATAAAATCTAAGTATAAAATCATAGAAACACTTAGCAACCTGGATTATTGTGAACTGTTCACCAGGATGCTGGTGGAATAGGTATCCTAGTTAACATAAAACATCAACTTGATAATTTCAGTATACTATATTTATACATTGTATAAGTACTCCAAAATATGTAACCATACCAACAATATGATGATGAACTATTTATAATCATTGGCATTATTTATATTTGAGTAACAGAATTTATATATATGCAATTTGTACACAATCCTATGTATATATGCAATTATTTATATAACCTGTATAATATCATTATAAATCCTATGTAACTATTGAGTATTGAATAAAATTTATCTTGGAAAAAATAAATACCTACCATGAATTTTGTTTACGTTGATTTTTACTTTTTTTCAACTTTTATTTATAAATAAATATGCACACACTTCTATGTTGCTTAATGTCATAAAACATTATTCTCTCCATATTAAGTGAAAATATTTTAGCAGAATAACTAAGCTGTAATCAAAGCTTAGTTCTGTATGTTTTGTTGATATAGTTTAGAGAAAGATTTATTAGTGTTTTCCTAAAATAGTCTGTTATTAAACATATATTTATTTAAATAACACATTTGGTTATTTCATTTCATATATTTTGTCTGTTCCACATTAAATAATTAATATTTTTTACACTTTCTATTTTTTTAATAATTAGCATCAGATTCGTATTGGCTGCTGGATTTTATTAATAATGATAGATATGGATATTGGGTGGCTAAACTGTATCAACAATTTGAATTGCTAACGTGGTTCAGATTATACATAATATCAATTTCATAGACATAAAATTCCAGCATTGATTTTACCTTAGTTTTGTCACTAAATAGACCTGCAATATCTGAATAAGATATAATAGCTTTATATTGCTGTATACTAGTATGCATAATATTATTAACATTCAAATGTATTTGATATGCTTTTATAAAATTTTTAATTTTTTAAAAGTTACTTATCAAATCATATTATAAGAAGATAATAATTCAACAAATGACCACATGTGAAATACAATTTTCATTAACACTCAGAAAAATAGTATACTCTATTTACCAGGCCAACCTGGTAGGGTTTGGTTGCAAACTAATATAACATATATTTCATTTCCACTAAATTCTAGGGTGAATGCAGACAATTACTTCCAGATTATCTACCTTTAAAACAGAATTGGCTTAGATTGATTTATTCTCATAATAGTATTAGAATGAGCAAAACTCACTATATATATTGCCACACACAACAAGCTATAGTAATCAATGGATGCCAGAAAGCTTGTGCATAAAATCCCCATATAGTGCCTACTCATCCAATACCCCCAGACTAGTTTCTGGCTTATGGCCTTTATCAGTGAAAAGCCTTGGATCTGAGAGCACTGCCTCTAGAATCTAGGCCTCAGGGTGGCTTTTGAGCATTTCATCATCAGATTTTCAATTAGATGGGCCGTTGAAGAGTTGGAGTGTGGAGTAGATTAATGCCTGTCCATTAAAGTATGATGTTTGGCTATCTTAGTATATATATATATATATATATATATATATATATATATATATATATATATATATATATATATATATATATATATATATATATATAGAATAAATTGTGAAAAAAACATTCAAGTGATTAAATATGTAAAAAAGTATAGTGAGAGGATATGTTATGAATCTGTGTATATACAAGAGAATTTTGAAAAATGTATGAATATAGTTAAAGGTCCTGTGAAATTGGCTGGAAAATGGGTGTTATTAGATAGCTGGAAAATTTAAGTTAAGTATAATTATAGGTAAATTATATGTATATATTTATATTAATAATTATCATTCTAATTATGATAAGTTTAAATTATTAAATATAGTTATAAAATATGTAAAAAAAATTAGGAAATTTATAAATAATATTAAAATATAAATATATGATTATATAATGTAAATACATGATTATAATTTATAAGTATAATGTAAAATGAAGCCTATAGATGGAGTTGCTGTAAAATAGAAGGAATTATAATATAACTTTGTGTATTTACATCTTGATAAGGCTCCAATATAGAAGCGAAATCCGGGTTGATAAGGTTTATTAAACATAATATTTTTTTAAAAAGTTGTCTTATTAAATAATTTTTATTGAATTATTTTTTAATATATATATATATCTGAGCACTTATAGCATGTATGAATAAAGATGGTAATCTGGACCAACTGATGATTGCTGTTTTAACATGAAATACATATATTGGTGAATATTTATTTTTTTAACATATATGTGTTCACGTGTATCAGTGTTATGAGATAGTGTAGAGAGTGATGGTTTGTGTGAATGTCTGTGCTCATATACCCTATACATTAGAAATTATAATATGGGAGATGAAACATTTACGGAAACAATTCTCCAATACGTCTTTAGAGAATTTTTAATCTTGCTCACTGTTCTGGTACTGAGGGTTAACTGCCTCTCTCTTTTTTCTTATCCTTTTTTGGGGAATATTCCACGATTATTCATATCCACCACTAATTTCATTTTTAATCTTACATATAATCTCCAGATACTTATTAATTGTTTAGGAATCATACTTGGAAACCAATCTCTGATAACAAAAATATGCACGATCCCTATCTCTCTTAATTTTCTTTTTTTGATACCTTTCCCAATTCGACATTCTCTATCAAGTTATAAAAATTTGACAAAAAAACACTTTAATACATTCCAGCTTAAAATCAATCTACTCTGAATTTTGGAGGCAAATGTCATGAAATAAAACAAAGAAAGAAATACACAAACAAGAAAATATACATTTCTACCCCAGCATTGTAGAACTATTTACACATATACAAATCTTTTGACAGTAGATCTGTATTTTATCATAAAGCAAAAAAGGTAAAGTTGTAACCATCATTTTTAATTTTATCTCACATAAAACATAACATAAAAAAATATATTCATTCATTGCACATTCAGCAGTTTAACAATCTTATATATGCACTTCTCATAAAACAATATAGTCATAGATTGTTTATATAAATTCTTTAATAATTATATGCATCTCTATGTTTCCAGATGTGTGTAACAGAGTCCAAACTTGTTTCTTATGCATAAATTCATTTCTATAAAATAGGGACCAAGATATCACTCAGCTGTCTCATTTTTATTATTACTCATTATTCATTAGATTGAACAATGACTAGTCCATAAAAACATTTATAAAAAATGATTTCAGGAATCTCGATCCATAACTTAATACTTATTGAAATTTTATTCTTTTTTTTTATATGTCAGAGCATGGGCCAGGATGCGAACCCACACCCAACTGCAACCAACTACTTGCTTAACAAGGCGAGTGTGATGACCTCTCGGCTAACAAAGCTTGACTGAAATTTTATTCTTACTTGTAAGTTTTACCAAAAAAGATTTATTAAACAAACCACTGAAATGTGAAATTCTTTTGAATTTTCTGCATGTGTATAAATAATTTAATGTATACTGAACAGAAAAATTTTATGTCTGACATTTAATATTTTTATCCTGCAATGTAATGTACAGGAATCATGTTTCACCCACTCATATTGCAATACCATCCAGGTTTGAATCTTAAATGAATAATAGATTGTGTCAACTATTTTGTTTGCAATTTCCTATTGTAATTGTAGTCTTTGGTGATAAATAGTAAATATATTTTTAAATATTGATTTCTGGTTTATTATCAGAGTTCTGACTTAATGTGAAGCAATTAGGAAGTCATTTATCTTTTCCAGATGTTATTCATAAACTGCAAAAAGTTGTGGTGGAAGTTTTAAATTTATGTAAAAATGTTTATAGTGTACAAAATCTTACCATAAGCTTTGGAACAATCTATTAATTGTTGTGCACTGAGAGCAATTAATTTTCCAGTTTTTTTTCTAACTTGACCTTCCAAAGATCCAATTGCCGAAAAGGCATAAGAAGAATGGCATGTTTTCTAAATATAAAAAAATTAAATAGTAACTTTGTAAAAAAATATGCAAATATTTATAATACAACTATTTTGCTTTTACAGCGGCAGTTCTCATACTTTATTTGTCATTGAATCTTCATTTATATATTACCATATCTGTAAAACTTTAACAATATGATTTTTTCTAGCATTCGCACAATTTTATTTAATATATAGTCAATGTATATAATATATGATCATTGTAACATTTGTTTGCTATAAAATTGTAATAATGTATTATCTATATACAATATTTATCAACATGTGTTATAACAAAAATGTAATTAATATTTATTTTTAAAACATAAATTGTCAATTCAAACAATGTAATCTGAATTGGTAGATTATCTTAAGTGTGCAATAAGAGCAATAATCTAACAATCAAATAACAGTCTATATAAAACTTTGATGTGATTATTTGACAATAAGCTAGTATAAAACATATCTGCTTTTGCTTAATGGGTTCTCACAGTTGAGAAAATAGCTGGATATAATACATGCCAATTGTTCATTATTTTCCACACAATACAAATCATTGCTTTAAAAGTTATAACAGACCTACAACTTTAAACAAATAGTCTTATTCCATATATAAAATGCTTAATGTTTTTAAAAGCCACAATATGACATAAGTAAGCATTGAGCAAATCAATGACCAAAACCATTAAGCACAATTTAATACCTACAATTATAAATGTAATAGTTAAAATATTTTTGTCATATTTTTAATTTAATTAGGGACATAAGGCCACAGTAATCTCTTGTGTATTTTATACACTCATAATTCTCATACACAAAATGAGGTTTTCATCAATCTCAAAATATCATCACATTTTATAATAAAAATATACACCTATAGATAAAACATCAGAATATTTTTTTAGATACAAAGATCATGTGATTGGAATTTCAAATTATGTTACATTATTATGATAAGAAACCATACATAACATACTATTATGATATTTATTCTACAAATTGCTCTAATATGTATAATAATATTTACCTGATATTTTACATCAGTTACATAATCTTCATTTCTCCAGTCCACATGGTCAGGTAAATCATCTTTATTTTTAGGAAATAATTTCTTAGGACTTCGATTAGTATCTATTGAATGCAAACCCACATGTCGAGTAAAAAATTCAGCAATGTCCTAATATATATATATATATAGTGTTAGACAGTTTTGATTTAATATATATATATATTTAATATTTTTATGGATTGTTATTATTATAATGAATAGAAATGAAGGAATAATATCTTTTAAATAAAAATAAATTTTAACTATTCATGTTACCAAAAATATATTAATTACTGCTAACTCACAATTCCTGAAACTAAGCAAATTTGTTTGATAAATATATAATAGCTCTGGTTTATTAGAAAAAAAACATGTTTAGCCTCAGGAAAATTCAATTCAATTAGTAGTATGTGATAATTTCTAGGTAACCCCAAATTTTAAAATTAATCATTAATTAATGAATAAAATCTCATTTCTTTTTATTATTATATATATATACAAATGAAGATTGTGAGTTGTTACTGATATTTGCTATGTTGACTGATTACACACACATATATATATATATATATATAAATATATATATATATATTGTAACCCCTCATCATCAATCACCAATCATAGAATAAACTATTGATATATTTTTACCTTAAAACTATTAATGAGGCTCTTAAATGAAGTTTTATCTTAGCTTAGCTCAGTTGGGGCCACAGAGGTCTAAAAGGTATAAAATGTATATTAGAACTGGGAGAAAATATTATAATTAATAGGAACAAAAGGATCTATTAAATTCTAAAGTAAATAAAAATTAAATTGGTAAAAATCTACCATCTAAATTAACAAGTTATAGTGCATACTTCACCTCCTCCCATCATCCACATACATTGAACAACCTTTACTATATTAGAAAATTAAACTAATAACTGAGAATGTAATGTTTAATAACTATACTGTATAGCAAGTTGAAATTGAATATAAAATAAACCTAACATTATTGAATATTGTAATTATACAATAGTCTAAATTAGTTGACTGAATTAACTTTTGATATGAATTAATAATTGAATATCTCAGGGAATTAATTTATTGCATAGCAAATTTTAAATCTATACTTCCCAACAAACTACTATTTACTATTATAAAAGTAATGATATACATTAAGCAATATCCTAACAAAATAATGGTAGTTAGATAATGAATAAAATAGGGTACATTTTGATTTTCATTCATCATCCAAGTCAGGGGTGAGCAATTGTTTTGGCTTAAGGGCCGCATAGTTTGGCAGAGGGCTGCATCAGGGGCCATTTTGTGGAAGCGAAGTTTAGTGGAGGGCCACACCTTTTTTTCATGACACAATAAACATACTGCTTTATTCCCTGTATTACCAAAGAAATATTTGTTTGTCCATTCTTCATTAAACACAACATTCAATACCAATTTTACATTTTTTCGGAGGGTTCATGGTTTCACTAAAGTTGGAAATGTATATATTTGCTAATGCAAAGACAAAATTGAAATTAATCAAATCAACTTGAAAAGCACTGCACATCGTATCTACACTGTGCATGTGTATTGATGTGGTCATCCTAGTGGAAAATACAAGATGAATATTCGGTCATGCAATGGGAAGAAAATTTCAGTCGAAGACGGATTTTTCTGATTGTCTTCGCAGGCTGCATAAAAACTCTTAGGGGGCCGCATGTGGTGCTCAGGCTACTATTTGCCCACCCCTGATCTAAGTAATAACTAAATGGTTAACTGAGGATATTGGATGAGTAGGCACCGGATACTTATTTTATGCACAAGCCTTCGGGTATCCATTGATTACTCTCTAGCATGTTGTGTGTGGCTATATATATATATATTGTAACGATATATAAATATGTCGTTACATTAAATTGAAATAAAAACTTTTAAGTTCGCAAATAAAAATAAATGTATTAAAAAAAAAAAAAACTAAACGCTAAAATTAAAATGTTTGTTAAATGTATATATTCGCACAGATGCTAAACTTTAAAAATATTTTTTTTTTATAAATAAAAAAAAAAGTATTTAAGATTTAAATATAAAAATATTTTAATAAATAAATAACGTAAGTTAAAATATAAACAGGTATTAATTAATTCCTGTAATCTGCAACTGGAAATGATTGTTTATTAATTGAAAAGCAAGCTAGCCTTGGGCTCTTGTGTAATTAAAAGGTCAGATGAAAATTAGATAAGGAATAAAGAATTAGTTTGACCAATGGAAGCACCAAGCCTCAGCCCAGACCTGAATGAAAAGAATAAATTGGTGACATTTTGTTGGTTGAATCCATAGAAGGACTATAAAAAGAAAAATATTGAGTTCCATTGAGTTGCCTGACAGTTTTTTGGTTTCCAACTTGATTTGGTGAGACAAGCGACAAGATGCACTTGTCAGTCTCTCTCACTTATTTTAAAAATGAAAAGACTGTGATACCAGAAGGGAACCAGCTAATGCTATCTCCAGAACATCAGAGCGATCTTCCAATGGAGATGTCGTGGGAATTAAAAACAGGACCCTGGACTCTTCTACAGTGAGCTATGAACTTTACAATTTAAAAAAAATAATAATTAAGAACTTTCATTCAAACTTTTAAAATTCAGCTAACCTAAATTTAAAAAAGGAATTCTTATCTGATTTTCAAATTGACAATCAATATTTAAATTATATACATATATATATCTGACTTATGTTATAAATCAATTAATAATGTTTAAATTTATATGTGTGCATTCGATAAAAAAATCATTTCCATTTTATTATTTTTTTATTTGTATTAATACTTATCGTATAAATTATTTAAATGCATGAAATTTAAAGTTGGGTATAGGTATAGACGTTGCATAGATTCGTTAGCGGTTAATTATGTTGCTGTTTCATAGTCGGTTGGAATATATAAGTCATCATGTCACTGCGGTGTCTTATGATGAACACCATTGGGTTTTTTTGTATTCCCTATGCAATTGACATTATCGATGACTTTGCATTTTGATCGGTTGTGTTTATTTTGGAATCTGTGCAGCCGATCTATACTCAACATTTTAAAACAAATTTTATAAAATTCATCTGTGCGAACATAATAAATGTTAAATTCAAGTCGGGCGTGAATGGCTATATAGTTTTGTAAAGTTATATTAAGGGAGGGTAATCTTAGGTTATTTGTTTCGTAGTTGAATTGGCTCAATGGATTGGATATATTTGTGTAATTAGTAGATGTAGTATGAGATCCGCTACGGGCAGGATTGCATATATATGCCACACACCTTCTGTTTGCCTATGGATGGGTTTGTAAGATGGCAAAGGACCGCAATCCATTCCTATGGAGTTTTATGTTTATTGTTCTACTGGCAACAGATGTAGCATTCCTGTTGGTGGAGAGACAGCGTCTTCTCTAACTATACTTACTGTTCAGACGTACATTCCTGACAGTATACTATTTTGTGTTGTTGTATTTTCATGCTACATTGAATACATAAATGTATCAGATGGATTGACACCAGTTTGACTGCGAACTTTTGGGTCTAAGGTTAAATAAGGGATAGAATATTTTCTTTTCAAATGCAGATCTATGTAGTCTATTTATACTCGACCATCTAAATAAAATATTAAACTCATTGAGATTTATCTAAATGTAAAATTAAAGATTAAAAAATGTTAAACTTATTTCTCAAATTTAGAATGATTTTATATGTGCGTAAATAAATATTTTTATGTGTTAATTTCTGGCAGTGGCTTTTATTTTTTTTATATATTTGAGATATAAAGTTATATTTTATAATCTCTGCTGTTCCACTGAGCTAGTGACTTGGGCTAACGATCTAAATATTTAAATAAAGTGGAATCTTAACAGCGTGTATCTGCCTACTCTATAAATTTTTCTAGGTTTAAATGCCTAGATGGAGCCCTGTAGAGCAGATATCATAATTTGCGGTTAGATTCGATCTTCACTTGCTTTTCGATCATTATAATATATATATAGTGAGTTTTGCCAGTTTTAACAAGTTATACACAAGCATAAGAGGAGGTGGTCACCTAATAGGATAGTGGTGGCTATGGTTATGGTTCAGAACCATATGTCTATATAATCTGATGGCCTTGTATTGAAAACATTAAGGTGTTTTCAGTTTAAGACTCATAGTTTTGTAGTTAAATGGAGATAAAAGATGGTTGCTGGAGGGTTGCATTAAATTTTAAGATCTAGGTGCAGTGCTCTCAGATCCAAGGCTTCTCACTGATGAAGGCCATAAGCCAGAAACTAGTCTGGGGATATTGGATGAGTAGGCACTAGATAGGGATTTTATGCACAAGCCTTCTGGCATCCATTGATTACACTCTTGCTTGCTGTGTGTGGCAATATATATAGTGAGTTTTGCCTGTTTTAATAACAGTTATACACAAGCATAAGAGGAGGTGGTCATATGATGTTTATTGGTTTAAAACATCTTATTGTTTTACATTTAAAAATCTTAAACTAAAATGTTTTTGTTCTGCTCTCTCCCTGTCATGAATTTAAGAGCAGTTAAAAACATAAACAGGTTAATTAATTAGAAATTCATCCCTTCATCATTTAAGATAAAAATAGGAAAATACATTTATGAACTAGATACATTTTAAATTTATTGAAAAAATGAAGCCAGCAGATAAAATGATTAAGTAACAGTTTTACATATTGATTATTTAAACATATTATCAACATTAATTAACTGCAGGACTTTACAGCTGGACTTGATGGAGTCCGATCTGGAAGGCAAAACTTCATCACTAATGGAGAGATCTAGGAATAAATGTCCAAATTTGATATCACCAGGATGGAAAATTAATAATATACATAAATTATTAGGTTGAAAGATATATGATTAAGTTATAGTTTTACATATTGATTATTAAAACTTGACAGCTGGACTTGATGAATTTTAAAATGCAACTTTTTAATAATTTTTCCTGTAACTGTAATCAGTTATAATTTAAACTTTCCTAATTTCTATTCTATTTACCAAATTTTTCTATATTGATGAAATTTAGTATTATATTTTTATATTTTCAAAAAATAGGTTAACTAGGATTTTTGTTTGTTGATACTCCATGAAAGTGCTGAAATTTTTTTTTAAAATAGCACCATTCATTTTTCAGGCATTTTTTTACTTCTTGCTTTGTTTAAACTTTTGAGAAAAGCATTAAATAGGGTTTAGCATACCTTAATTTTTTGACATTTAGTATTATAGTTTGTCTTGTATTTCATTTGGGGGGGGGGGGCAAAAATTTGTGTTTTATGTATTTAACTGATTTTTATGTTTTAATTTTTATGTGGAAATAGGAGGTTATGTTTTATGTATTTAATCAATTTTTTTACTTACTTTTGATGGATTTGTGTTTTATGTATTTAACTGATTTTTGTGTTTTAGTTTGTATTGGGGGGGGGGTTTGTGTTTTATGTATTTCACTCATATTTTACTTTTTGTTTTCCATTGATTTCAGCAATTTTTACTTTTAATTTTCCAGCAATTTCAGCGATTTTGATTTTTAATTTTCCATTGAATTCAGTGATTTTTCACTTTTAATTTTCCATTGATATGAGCCATTTTTGGATAGAAATTTATCACTTGCAGGCTTCTTGAAGTTGTTAATGGTACTGCAGTGTTGCCTAGTGGCCACAGTACATATAACTGACAACTACCCATTTATATTGAAAATTATTCAAATTAATATAAAATAAAATATTTATTTATTAATTAATTATTAAATTATTTTGCACTATTAAACATGTGTGAATGAGTGCACCTGAGTGTATATTTAATAGAGGCCATTTTATATTTGTAAATGAAATTAAACTAAATTAATTTATTTATTACTTTGTTTTTTCAGTTTTAATTTTTCCTCTTCAAAAATTCTGCTTGGTTGAGTGAAATAAAACAGTAAATTTTTGATTGCTCAATTACATAATCAGCTGTAAATCCTTTACTATTATATGCATTTTAGTTTCATTTCTAAAAAGCAAATTAATAATTTGTCCAAATATAAAAATGAATGAAAGTTATTTTCAAAAATACATTTATTTATAATTATAAAAATATTTTTTAGTGAAGAACCTAAAAAGAATGATTATACCTATTAGAAAATGTTGCATACATCATTGATTATCTTTCTCAATTTATGTTCATGTAGAAGTAAATAATTTTTACTAAAATCTTACCTATCTTTCTAAAATAATTTTATATTCAGCATATTTTATCAAAATAACTTATAATATGTAAAAAACAATACTAAAACATACACTAAAGCATTCATTCTCACAAAGGTTAAGAACACAGTGACATCCCTAACCAAGGTCCCACTCTCCTTGTTGGGAAAGGTTGCACTATTAAATGCAGCTGCGCTACCCAAAATCACTTATTTTCTGGCCGGTTTTTCCCCTACTAAGATCTTTATAAAAAAGGTGGAGACTCAATGTAGGAGGCTTTGCTAGGGCATGAGAACAGCAGTAATTGGCCTCGACTCCCTTCAAAAGCCTAAATCACAAAATGGACTCGGACTCCATTCAATCAACACCTGCTTAATCCAGAAAGCCCACAATATTTTAACCAAACTATTTCAGGATAATCCAAAAAATGGAAAGCCCCCTACCAATAAATGTGGTTGAACCCACTGACTGCTCCCCCCAAGAAAGGGTAACATTTGGTTACAGCAACAGGTCACACTCGTGACTAAAAATGTAACAATGTCCAATTCCCTTTTCAATGGCAAGCTTTCCTATTGGGACACCCATGCTCTAATCAATGGTAGCAGTCCCATCACTAAGACCAGACTTCAGCTAGGGATCAAGCGGCTTGCAGGGTTAACAAAGTTCTGGAAGCTGGAGGCAAAATTAGTAGACTTTATAATTAAAGTTAACCTTGAGGCCCTACCAATGGTTGCATTCCTTCACCACAAGCGGAGGTATAAAATGGATCTGATATGCCCTCTGTGCAAGAAAACTGATGAAACAATTTCCCACATTCTTCAGAAATGTGAGACCTGGAATAAACTATGCTACCTGACATTGCAAAAGACCACAGATAAAGACTGGGCCTGGGTAGATATGGTGAAAGCTTTTAAAAAGGGCTCCTTTGGCAGTGTTAGATTGGCAACTTATGTTAACTTTGTCATCTGGTTGGCATGAAATAAGGTAACTTTTGAAAAGGGTATTGATTACAATATTGAGGTATTATACTTCAAATTGTTAAATGATGCCAAGGACCATGACAAGAGGACATGCCAGCCATGGCTAACTGATCAGACTTGGAACCAGATCAAACTAGGGCCATGCCTTGCCTAGTGTAGTGCTTACCTTACATAATAAATAAATTGATATATTAGTAATTAGAAATTATAACAGCCCAAAGAGCACTAACATATCATGATGATAAATCCTAGGAAATGAAGGTAGTTAAGCCTGAACAAATTAATAAAAGATTAGGAATAGATAGAAGGGAAAGTGACAGCTCTACAAGTGGTATGCCATGCAAACCAAGAAATAAGCATATATACCTATAAAGCCATTTATAACAGAACTGGGAGAGCTTTAATGGTGAAATAGACTTGTACGGTTGGACAATCCAAACACCTTCTCATTTATAACAGTACTGGGAATGCTCAAATGGTGAAACAGACTTGTACAATTAGACAATCCAAGGACAATATTCCCACTGCAACTGAAGCGGTTGCCTTGTTTCTTTCAAGCTATGGCCCCAAATAATAATGAGACACGAATAGAAGTGTTCTGAAAGTGTAACATTGCTGTTAATATAACAACACTTTTGTCTCTAAATAACTAATGGAGAAATGGACATGTATAATTGGACAGTTTTGTGAACAATAATTTCAGCATAAGAAGTTGGGTTTATGTGTGTAAGTCTGGAAGGGCAGGTGAATTTTGTGTCACTGCACTTCTGGAACTATTAATATCCCACTCACCTATCCATACATTTATACTTGAATGTTCAAAATCATATGCATTGAATCAAGTGTATGGGTGCAGATGCGCTTGACACACACCGACACTCCCTAAATTTCTTTGTAATGATTCTTGTTGATTGCATTGTAAAACTTATGCCTCTTGAATCGTCTTGAGGCACAAATAAAGGCATTTGAAAGTAAAGCATTCATTTTCATTTTCAAAATCAAAACAAAAAGCTGAAAAGATAAAAATTGTTGACAAGTGGTCTTTTTTGTTCAATATGAGCAACAACCAATCAGCACTTAGGAAAGACTGCCTTCTCCCATTGTTACAACTTTAAATTTGAATATTATAATTTTTTATTTGTAAAATAATTCTAGAGAAGGCAGCATCATATGGTACATTTTAAGCTTCAAAATAAGCATAAAAATTGCCAGTTTTCAAGTGACATCAAGCTGTGACTGGCTATAGCCAGTATCAGTCATTTTTTAATGTGAATTATTTAAAGCAACTCACTTTATATAAATATCATATGATGTGTTTATTGTTTTTTGCATATAGAAACAACATACATATAACTAAATCATCAACTCATGGTATTTTTTGATGGGGACCAGTCTATGATTGTCTCATAAAGAAAGGTATAGTTCAGATATTATCATCAGGTAAAATATCAGGTAACAGCTATTATTTCATTGGTTCCACTTAGACTTTTTAGGACTTTAAGCCACCAAGCTGACTTGGCCACATTTGTGTAGGCTAATGTATACAGATGGCTGTGTCAGGCTTTATGAATTAAAACTCCATCATAGTGAATCAGTGGAAGCTGCCTCCTTATGTTTTGATTTTAGCTACATCTTATCCATGTTAATTTTTTGTCCTGATCTGGACAACTCTGCTAGTTTGCTACTTCTGGTTACTGCAAACTACTTCTAAAATGAACTTACTAGCCTAACATTTAATCTTTTTGTCAACTCATTTTATATAGACATCTGAGATGACAAAAACACTAAATTAAAGATAAAAGCATATCTTTTTACTTTGATTAATAACAATTTTAATTTTTTTGAAAGCAATGTTGAAATTTTTATCAAAGTATGATTTACCCATTAATTAAAAAGATTTGAAAATAAATAGTAGAAATTGTTTACAATTATTAGTTCTATTTTAATATAAACATGCTAGTTTCTAATTTCAAAATCACTATACAATATTAATACTTATTAGACCTTTTTAAACTACATAATTTATAATAAAATTATATTTTAAATCCAACATTATTTAATCTTTTATTATGATTATTTTATTCCAGGAAATGTAAAAAATATCTACAATTTTTTTGTCTGCGTTTATCTCTTTCAATTTAATATGTATATACTGTGCTAAATATTTATTATAATGTTTTAAGATTAATTCCCTTCAACTGTTCAAATAGAATTAAATGCATCTCTAGTGTCAATGAATATAAGTATTTAGAAAACTTAAACAAAGAATAGGAGTCTGAATGATCATTATTTTTTAAATTTAAAGCCAATTTCTATATTAGTTAAATCTTTACATTATCAAAACATACTATAAATAAAATGTTATATTCTGAAAGACATTTATTAAAATGCAAAAATGATTTAAATAAAGAAATTAATGTTAATGTGAATTTATGACTAAATTTCTACCTATACCTCTAAAGTTTTTCCATAAACATTTGGCAGAATAAAATTACAAGCTAGTAAATTATACATATATACAGTTTATTTATATAATTTATTTTTTTGAGATGACAGTAATTGTTTATAGCAAGTAATACATCCATTATTCACGAAATGTTTCAAAAGTAATAAAATAAAAAATCAGATAATAGCTTATATCTTAAGTACTAAAAAACTTTAAAAATGCTTATATAATTTTCCCAAAAAGTAATTAAAGGTTAATAATCAGGAAAATAATTAAATAACATTTACAAATGTTTGGATTAGATAATAGTAGTAATGAAAAACTAAAAGATATAAAGTATCTCAAAATTTAATGCAATTTACATTTTTTTGGTAAAACAATAGTATTAACAACAATTAAATAATTTTATCTGAAAAGGAAATACTTAATTAAAGAGCAATATCTTATGATAAAATTCATATGCTTTGTTAATATGATGCAGAACTTAAACACCAAACATAAAACTAAGAATTGTAGATGGAGTTGAAATTCCAAGTTCAAATCCAATGCCTATGCTCCACAATGTCAGCTATATGATGATGTATCTGATGCTACAGATAGCATAGCCTTCTTTCCAATCCTAGTGGTCAGGAAAATCAAAATACTATATTAACAGTACAGCATTAGCTTTGCTAATAAATATCTATGAATTGTACAAAATTCACAAAATGTGATATGAACTGAGGTAATGGTGTAGAGCACAGAAAAATAAATGAAATCAAAATAGGTTAATAGGAATTCAAGTGTTTATTAATTTAATATTTTATACTCACACTGTCTGTATATGCTAGACAGTGATTGAGAATCTTTAGAAATGGAGATTTAAATTAAATGCAATATAAGTTTACAATAATGGCTTGTTACTTAACACATTCTCAATACATCAGATTAAAGCATATAACAGTACAATAATCTGCCTAAACAAAATTACTGTTTGATAAAAAATGGTTGATTGTGAGGATATGCAAGATGCCTACATTGATTATAATGAAGCATTTATTTAATAGATTTAATAAGATGATATTTAATATTTCAATAAAAGATCATATATTACGGACTAATGCTTGCTGAGCTATAAGAAAAAAAGTGATTAAGATGCAAGCACTTCAAAGAAACTACTAAAATTAACATTAAAAGAGATTTGTGGTGTTGGTAAAAATCTAATGCAAAGTTTCAATATGTTGAAACTGCAGTGCTTTGTGTGAATAGATAGTGGGCTCACTGCTTGACAATAATCTATGGAAGTTTTCATCATACAATAACAGTTCAAGTCTGTAATTACTCAAGTACTTCATAGCTGCATGACTAACATGTAATATTCACAGATGTAACTTTCTAGTTCACACTGTTCTGGAAACTACAAAAATGGGAATGCTCTCAGCCATATGTATCATTAAAAATCCAAAGCAAGAGATTAATACCCAATACACCATCACTTCCAACATGTGTAGAAAGTATCTAAAATACTATATAAATGGCTGACACTAGCTGCAAAGATGCTTAATCAATTCCTAGAATTTTTATTTTAAGAATGTTTACATATCTCAACCTCAAAATTAATAGTTTTTAGAGGTATGTAAACCCATAATAAAACAAATTAGAATTTTAAAAATGGGGGTGAAAGTGCATGATTATAATAATTCATGAGCTTAATATGTAATCATGCATTTCTACAGTGTCAATTTACCAATCTCACTCATACCTTGCATTATATTTAAACAAATGGAAATAATTCATAAATAGTTATTTAATTAGTAAAAAAATTTCTACATATAAATTGGTTTTATTTCATCCTGAAATATTACATAAAACAGCCTTCAAGTGAGAAATTTGACAAGATATTTTAATCTCAGAGTCAGTTTTATAATGAATTTGCACTAATGTGATGGCATACTCATTAAAAAGAGGAAAAGAAGTGATTCATTTGATCGATGACTATTTTGCACACCATCATAATGAAAGAAAAAAACAAATAAGTATAATTCAAAATATTAACTCAAGTATATTGAGAAAGCATACTAATTAGTTTACAAAGATATAACATAATAAAATAGACAGTTATACGTTGATTTTATTATTGAAAATATATTAAAATAGCTATCGGTTAGAGAACAATTATATAAATTCCACAAGAGTTCTTGGGTTAATTAAGTTACCTTGTATGATATGTTGGGCAATCAGTGCACACATTGTGTTCTTCAGATGACTTAAATTGATAGCTGCTGTTTTCATTGGAAAATTTTAGTTTTTACTTGTTTGATGTTTGCAATGGAAGTTAACTGCAGCAGCATTTATTTTGATGTGTTACAGCAACTTCTTTGGTTCAGAAACAAACTTTGATTGGATATTTAGCAGCAGCAGCATTTCACAGCAGAACAGCTTATGGAGAGGCATCAGATCATATAATGGGCCACAGGATAACCATTCTCAAGAAACAAATAGCCCTTCTGCTGGCTTCTCCTCATTCTAGTTTTTCTTAGCAAAAGCTGGCATTTACAATTCTTTAATAAAATTGGAATTTCTACTTTTGGGGTTATCTTCTTTCTCGGCAAAGTGTTAGTTATTAATTTTCAAAATAACTTTCTTGAAACATAATCAGCAAATTTTAGCTATGTCAAAATATAATCTCCTAATCACTTCTCAAAATATAGTCAACTAATAATAACTTTTCAAAATGTAATCAGCTAATAAAATCACAAAATATAGTCAACTAATCCTCAGTTAATAAATTTAGCTTTATATATATCAGAGAAACATATAGTACAATTGCCCTCTGTCATAATAATCCATTACCAAAATATTTGCTATAAATAATTGCTTTTATTTATTTTAATATCAGTAAAAAATAACAGGATTTTATAAGCGAATTTACTATTGTTATTTACTTTAAAATACTCAGGTTACAATTTCATTTTGTTCTAAAAGTGTTATTAATTAGATTCTAAATACCTGTTTAAATATCTATTGTTTTTTATTCAGATAAACAACTATTTAGGCCATTACTGCATTTAAAAACAAGAATTAATTTGGCTTATTGTTTTCCTCCCAACCCTCATTTACTTTTATACATAAAATTGTGGTGTGATTTATAAAAGCAAATATTAGAATATTATTTACTACATTCAAATATCAGCCTTTCAAGCTAATTGAGCACGCGCCTTTTGAGAGTGTTAAATAAATTAATACTTTCCTCTTCAATCCAAGATATAGTATTTATGCAGGAATAAAAAAAATCCTCTTATTCCTACAACTCAAATTTCTTTATATGAGCAAATCAAAGTACTGTTGAGGAGAGTGTGAGAATTACTATTTACGATGTTTTTTGACTAAATGAAGTCAGTGAAATTACTTAGAATTTACTAAACATCATTCTTACTGAAACTTAATTATGAGTAAATAAGCAATTATTTTATCTACCGCCATGTTTACAATTATATTACATTCAAATATCAGCCTTTCAAGATAATTGAGCACGTGCATTTTGAGAGTGTTAAATAAATGAATACTTTCCTCTTCAATCCAAGATATAGTATTTATGCAGGAATAAAAAGGATCCTTTTATTCCTATGACTCAAATTCTTTTATATGAGCATATCTGAAGTACTGTTGAGAAGAGTACAATTCACTTTAAATTAATATTTACGATGTTTTTGACTAATGACATTGGTGAAATTACTAGAATTTACTAAATGTCATTCTTACGAAACTAATTATACAAATAAGCAATTATTTTATCTAGCCCATGTTTACAATTATATTACATTCAAATATCATTTCAGCTAATTGAGCTTTTAGTGATAAATAAATGAATACTTTCCTTTATAAGATATAGTATTTATGCAGAATAAAGAATCCTCTTATACCTACAACCAAATTCTTTATATGGCAATCTAAGTACTTTTGAAGAGAGCGTGAGTAGAATTCTCACTTTAAATTACTATTTACGATGTTTTTTGATGGAAGGACGTCGGTGAAATTATTTAGAATTTACTAAACGTCATTCTTACTGAAACTGATATTTGAATGTAGTATAATTGTAAACATGGTGCTAGATGAAATAATTGCTTATTTACTCATAATTAAGTTTCAGTAAGAATGATGTTTAGTAAATTCTAAGTAATTTCACCGACATCATTCAGTCAAAAAACATCGTAAATAGTAATTTAAATTGAGAATTCTACTCATGCTCTCCTCAACATACTTCAGATTTGCTATAAAAAATTAGTCAGGAATAAGAGGTTTTTATTCTGCATAAATACTATATCTTTATTAAAGGAAAGTATTCATTTATTTACACTCTCAAAAATGCTCAATTAGTTAAAGTCGATATTTTAATGTAATATAATTGTAAACATGGTGCTAGATAAAATAATTGCTTATTTACTCATAATAAGTTTCATAAGAATAATTTAGTAAATCTAAGTAATTTACTACATTTTAGTCAAAAACTTAAATAGTAATTAAAGTAGAATTTATCATCTCAACAGTACTTGATTTGCTATATAAAATTTAGTATAAAAGGGTTTTTTATTTCATAAACTGTATCTTGATTGAAGAGAAAGTATTCATTTATTTAACACTCTCAAAATCATACTTAATTAGCTTGAAAGCTATATTTGAAGTAATATATTGTAAAACTAGATAAAATAATGTTATTTATCTAAATTATTTACTTTTTTAGTATATTATTACTAGTTTAATATAATTTAAATTACATTTAAAGCTTAAATATAAAACTTAAATATTATAAAATAATTAAATAGTAAATAAATAAAAAAATTATTATTTTATTTATAATATGTATTTCACAATGTAGATTAATATATGTTTTATTAATATATAAATATATATATTACATTATATATATATTGATATTTATAAATTAGTATTTTTAAAGTAAAGATAGATAAAAAATCTCAGAATCTACTATTTATATCATTAATTAAAAAATTAAGTACACAAGATAAAGAAACAATAGCAAACTAAAAAAAAGAAAATATTTATGATCATATGTTTTATGTAATTTACCTTTTTAAAATATTTACCATATCTATAAAAACAAACAAAACAATACTAAATAAATACAAGTTCTTTAACATTACAACATAAGTCCATTAATATTATTTTTTTTCAATTAGTAATTTTTTTTTTGTTTGTTTTCCTATTGATCATCCCTATGTCTTCCATTTATATCTACTCAAGTTAGTGGTTGGAATAAGTTTAAAATCTGCAATAAAGCCTTGGGTTATTACTCCTCTTTCCTTGCCCATGATCTGAAACAGAGATATCAGAAATTTTTCCATCAATATATATAGTTGAATAAGTTTAAATGTGGTTGGATTTTCTCCAACTTCTTCAAATATCTTTATTTGAATAAATATGCAAATGAGTTTGAATCCTATTTTCAGTATTAACATTTTTGATAGTAATTCTTATGGTGCTACTCTTAAGGTTTTGTAACATCTTCAGTATCTATTTATTGTTTATCTAGTGTAAAATTTGTGTAGTATTGGTACTTTGGTTTATACTATTATCTTTCTTCACTTGTTGCATCATTAATTCTATTTTCTGAAAGTTTGTTAATAATCCTACTAGTTCAGTTTTTTCCTTCCATTTTCTATTATAGCTGGTATCAATGATTTCTATTGTGTATTATTGTTAAAGAATCTACACATTTAACTAGTTCTTCAACTCTGTGGCTCACTTGTTCTACTTCTTTGCCTGTCTTTTTATCTGTTTATTTACTTCTTTGATATCTTTTATATGCCCTTCCTTGATTCCAAGTTGGATGGCCTTATAGTCTCTTACTTTTTTTTAATTTTAGCTTTATCAATCTCTTAAACTTTTAGTCCTTTTCCTCTCATTTTCTAGATTCTTCTTCACTTCACCCAGATTCTGTTTCATCTCTTCTCGTAGATTTTTCCTATTCTTCATAAAAGTTATTCTATGTACTTTAATCCAAAATCTCTCAGCCCTAATGTTTGATGGGAGGTTTTCATCACTTTTGGCATTGACTCAAGAAATCCAGGTGTGTCATGTTTCTGCTGCTCTTGCTCATCATGATTATTCTCCATGTCCATTCTTTTTTACATCCTTCTTTATATTATTCATGGCCTTGCACTCTTATGATATCTCTGGATTATTGTCTGACATATTCCTTTTATTTCATTATTTCTAGATTATTCTTTATTCTCTAAATACCTTTTATTATTATTTAAATATGTTATTAATTACCAAATATATATATTTACTTATATTTATATTACTATATTACCTTATTTTTATATTTATTTAAATAACTATTCTCCCATTCTACTTTCCCTTTCTAACACTATTCCCTACTTTTTTTACTACTCTACTTTAAGTTTGTCTCTAAATTTAATTACTAAATAAAAAAAAGTGAAAATAAAAATTTTCATTTTCTTTTGTTTCTTTTTCTATTGATTTTTTATTATTTGAACATAGCTAGGTTGTATATTATTTCATTTTTTCTTATTAGTAATTATATATATATATATATACACTTATATATTTTTGTTTACATAAATCAATTATTTCACTTTCTAACTATAATTCCACTTTGTCATGATTTCAAGCTATTTGCTATCATAGCTTGAAAATGATCTAATGAATTATATTAGAGATAGTATACTAACTACTGAGTTTATTAAAAAAAACGTTGATTCATTTGTAGGATCTTGAATAAAAAGTTAGCATTTTTTAACTCATTTTTGTTAATATATATATATATATATTACAATATATTAATAAACGTTCTGTGATTGATATATCACCTATAATCAAATTAATATAATATAAAAAAAATATACATATTAAAACAGTAAGATATGCTTACAATTTTAGTTTCACCTTGCTTCTTTTACCTACCCTCATGCCTTATTTAAAACTAATTTTATATGTTGTGTGGGTACAATATTTACTAAAATCCAAAATTATGTTAATTGGGTACCAGGTTTTATAATAATTAAATTTGTCTTAAAAGTTTTATTTTAAACCAAGTATATTTTATGTATATATGTTTACAATAAAGTATCACATATTTATGTACCACAACGATAATATTTTAAAAATATAAAATATTTGTTGTTTAAAATTATTTGATTTGGGTTGTTTATTTTGATATTATATACATATATTTGTTGCATTAATAAAATAATATACTAATAAATAATTTTGAATTAAATAAAAAAGGTTGTAAATAAAATTTTTAGTTTATTTTTCAAAAATTTTTTAAAAATGATTAGAAGAAAAATTATTTTTTAAATTTATTATGATTTTTGATAACATTAAGATAACAATACAAGCGATTTAATTAAAAGTTTCCTTTTTTCAATTAATTAATAAATAAAGTAGATTTTACAAAGGGTTAGATTTGTATAAAGAGAGAGAATAAAAGGTTATGGATTATTGTAATTAGTTATTAGTTATTATATACAAATTGATTTGTGATCGAAAATTACATTATTCATATTTTCTGATTACTTTTTTATTTATCATAGATTATGTTATTTATAATATTTTGAATCATTAACTTAAAGAAGGGTAAGAAGGTTTTCCTCAGGAACCAGTGCCTTGCCATCCTCATTCACCATATTCTCCATGTACCAAAGATCAACTGAACCAGCACATAAATGTCTCCAGTTTATTGCTAATGTGTGCTAACAACAAACCAAAAATTAAAATTTGCTCAAGAATTCTAGTGCAACATTGGAAATGCCCATGGACTGATCCATCAGAATGAAGTAATAAAGTTAACCTGAGATCTTGTGTAATTTTCAGGCTATAGCTAATCTTTTGTCTTATACTCCACGTTTATAAATATATTATATTGTTTTTAATGCATGCTGAACTTCTTCTTGGGTTAATTTTTTTATATATCTGTAAATGTTTTATTTTAATTCCTTATTGTAATATAAATATTTTAATTAATCTCTTCAGGTATATGTAGTTACGGGGAATGAGTAATACTGGGTTGCATATTAATTATTAAACCAAAACATGATTCCCCTCCAATTTATTATATGATTTTAAAAGCATTTTCTTACATTAAAATTTATCAAAATAATTGTTATCTATCTAAGATTTGTTGAGAGATGTGCTGTTAAAAAAATTTGAGGGAGAGCTATTCTGTTCTTTAATGAATTACCCTTTTACTTAGAATATTTTAAATTTTAACTGTGTGTTGTTAGTGAATGTGCTTGGGTGCTGAAACTTTATTATTCTCCAATGTTGTCAATGGTTAAATCCATCCCCTATTTATTCCACGGTTCCCAGTAGGTGCTATGAATGTCACATGGGAATTATTTTGCATATGGCCCCAGAGGGACGAAGCTCCTGGTTGCAGTCCAGGCTTGAGATGTGTAAGAACTAGAGATGCCCCAAATGAAAGGTGAAATGCCTGTCCAAAGCCAAGACTATTTATTCATTTTATTTTGTAAAGTTGTGTACCATGATACTGCACCCCATCCTCAGCATTATATACTGCTGGCATCATTGTACATTCCCTTAATAATTACTTTAAATGAATTCTAAGTCTTCAGCAAGTCAATCTTATAATTTAGCTCAACAATTCATAGATCTCTGTTTAAATTTAAGATTTAATTTTAAATAGTTTTAGACTATAAAATTCTTTTAAGACTTTACATGTCAAATCTACCATGTTTATATTTTAGAACATATATAAAAATAAAAGTAAAGGTATAGAAATATTGTTTGTTTTTATAGTATCAAATTTATTTGTCTAATATCGGATTATTAAATATTATCTTTAAATTTATTTTTCTTTATTTATTTGGGGTGCAATCTAAGTTACATCTCATATTAGGCTTATCTTGGGGCACATCTATAAGTCATTGTTAATTGAACTTAGGGCTATTTTACATTTATATCTTTTGTTTTCCTACCAATGCAGAAAGTTATATATTAGTAGATCAGATGTGTTATAATAGAGGGCAATGAGTTTAGACTTTGAATTTGAATTTGAATTTATGGGAGGTAACCTTCCTATGTTGAGTTGTCATGGATTAAATCGAGTGTGTTAGTGAGATAGATGAATTTTGACCATTACAATATAAAAAAGTTTTTTCTATGACATTTTAGAACTAACTCCATTCATAAGTTATCCAACTTCATTGGTTATAACACCATAACTATAGACCCCTAAAAAATTCACTATCTATTCCATTTAATCAGCATCATTACACTAATAAGTTTATTAAATTTTAATTAAATCATATGATAACGCACATATCTAGGTTATTACCATTCAAATATATCTGTGTTCATTTAAGGCAATACAAATTTAAATATAGTTTGGCAACATTACACTTGGACACTATCATTCAGTTCTGGGGTAATATTAATTTATGCCACACATAGTGTGACTTAAGTTAAAACAAAAATTACACATATATGGCTCATTTTGCACTATAGCAAGTTTAGATTTTGGACATGGTTACTTAAATGCTTGAGTCAAACAAAACATATGCTGAAAAAATATATGCAATATACACAATATATACATAATACAGAACTGGGAAATGTGGGTGTTTTAACAAAGAGAAAATGAATCTATGGAACTGATAAATGTGGGTGTTTTAACAAAGAGAAAATGAATCTATAGAACTGGACAAAAACAGTATATATATATTGAATGTAAGAATAATTTTGCAGATCTTCATTTCACCTTTTCTAACCTCTTTCCTGCTTTCAAACCGTAGTTTAAACCCCAGTGTATCGTATTGTGTCTGCATTGCACTTATATGCTGAAAATCCCACCCAATTTTAGGCCACGAGTAAAATACTCATGATATATATATTTCTAATTTCCAGTATAAATAACTAGTGTAAATTATGTTTATGTACATGTAAAAAATATTTGTTAAAAAATAGATTATATAGGTTGTAATTGCACACACACTGTGATATATTTATTTTAAGAAAATTTAAGTTGAGATAATATGTTGATATGTAAAATTAATTATGTTTAAATCTTTTTAGTTTAAATTCTATTCATCTCATAAATAGATTTAAACATTGAAAATTAAAAAAAGTAATTTATTATTTTAGATTTAAAATCAAATAAATAAGAGTTGGTAAGAAAACAATAGTTTTAATTAATATTCTAGTGGCTTATCTAAAAATGCAGATGTCCACCTAGGGTAGTTTTAATTATCGAAAGTTTTCTTAAATGGAATCAAAGTTTTAATCTGAATGTCTACAGAGTAATTAACAATAGAAAATTAATTGAAAGTTTGTTGAATTCCTTTGGATGTTCAGATGGGTTTGATTGCAGCTTTGATAAGATAGCAAATTTTTGGTATGTTTGTTACACTCCAGGGCAGTTTTTATTGTACAGCTCTGATATATAGAGGGCTTTTATTTTATTTTGGGGATTATTATTCTATTCTTCTTCTTGCAGTTTTTACTTTTAAGAGAACAAGGAGAGCAGAGTGGGCAAGTAGCCTGCAAGTTTTGATTATTGAAGTCAAGATTTAGTCTTCTAGTAGACTTTAAAGTATTCAAGTATATTGCATCTAAAGTGTTTTCTGGAAAGTTTATATTTGCTGAGAATTTAAGAATCCTGTAAAACTGCACATCCCAGACTTTAACAGAAATCTTAAAATGACTGAGTAGAGCCAGCAAGAAGGCTATTTTCTTTTTGGAATTGGCCAGCCACAGCACAACATGACACTGATGCCTTCACTTGAGAAGCCCTGAAAACTTCCATTGCTACTAAAGATGTGTACTGTGAACCAATATTTGCTTCCAAATTCTTATGAGTGCTGTTACCATGAAACTGGAAATGTCTCCACCTGAAATTGCCTTTGAATGTTTTACTTCTAATGAAGTAACCCAAATTAACCCAAGAGATCTTGTGATATCATATTCCTTTCAAAAAGCTACAGCTAATTCCATTTGTTTCCATATGTTTTATCTTAAAATTCTGTTCTTGTTTCTTTAAATTCTGTAACTTAATTAGTGTACTCTATCTCTATACTTGGGTTAATTTTTTGGATTTATTAATTTTTTTTATTATGATGATGTGCCAGCATAGCCAATGACTGAGCGAATTACTCCTTTTTTATTTAATTCAATACACCATCATTAACACATTTTAAATTATAAATTTGTGTTATTTTCCTTTCAAAAATCAAACTTTATTTACACATTAGAGTGGATACAAAAGCAATCAATGATAGGATAACATTGTCTATAAGAAAGTTTCAATGTATACATATAAATGTGATATGCAAGCCATGTATACAGAAATATCACAAGTTGTATTAGACCAATAATTTAGTCTTAAGAGCAGTATAAGAAACTCATGATGGTTAATTATTTTATTATCTTGTTAAATCGTTCGTTCAATGGCTATCTTACTATTATTCAACTTTTTAATAATTTTGCAGTTAAAACTCCACATGTTTATTTGTTTTAACATAATATGAGAATATGTGTGAGGTTAATAAGCACCTATTTAACAAATGCATGATTGTGTAATTAACATATATTCTTTTAAAACCCCACAATTATGCACTCTTTCATTTTAAATAAATTTTGGGGAATTGATTAGTACTTTCTTAACCTAAATGAATCCTTTTTTAAATATTTTATATACTTTGTTCGAGTGCTGCTACTAGGTGTATCGGGTGTTTGAGACCACTTTGTTCTTCCAAAGGACTTTAAATGGCCAAAACCATTTCCCCTTTATTATTTGTTGTTCCCAGTTAGAGTGTGTACTCAAATTGTCACATGTGGGAACTCTATGCATTTTCATGTTTCTTTTTATTTATTTATTATTTAGTTATTTATTTTGCAAAGCTCTGTGGTTTCAATGTACAACACCCTCCATCCTTTACTAGCACCACGGACCCCCTAATATGAACTTAATTATTTTATAAATATGCATGCCTTAATTACATCCCACCCTTATAGCTTAATGAGCATCAGTCTGTTCTATTCTCGAATTCAAGAAGTGTTATATTGAAACCTTACTGTCTCCAAACCTTTTTTAAAATTATTTCTGATATTTACTTAAAGCACCTTGCATATCTTCATAAACTCTCTGAGGCACCTTATTGTAATGTTATTGTATTAACCTGAGGTATAGAGAATTAATTAACAAGCCATAATGTAAATTTTGAATGATATTTGGTTTAAAATACAATTTTAGTTAGTAAATGTCACTGTCTTACATATGCAGACAGTGCATGTATATAATTGATAGCTCAATAAATCTTTGTAATGTTAGTAAATTTTGATTCTTTATTTACTTTCTTGATCCACACTACTGTCTCAATCTATATCACTTTTATACATCTATTTTGTGCCATCCATAGACATTTAGTTAGAAAACCCAACCTTATATTAGAGTATAGAGTCTCTTTGTTTCTCCCTGACTATCGGCACTAGTAAAAAGGTTATATTATTAGTAGCATTAGATGCATTATCATGTAGGTGGCTCTGTGGAGCATAAACTTTGGATTTGAACTTAGGTTTCCCAGGAAGCATCCCTTCCTTGTGTTGAGTTTGGGATCTGGGTTTCAATTTTGCATTGTGTTAGCGAGATAGACAAATCTGACCATTACAATATATATATATATATATATATATATATATATATATATATATATACACATTGGAATACAGGAAATGCCCATGATTGGGCAAGTCATAGACCTAGAAGGAAAATACTATGTAATGGTCACATTCATATGCCTCACTAACACACTGCAGAACTTAAACACCAGACATAAAACTCAACATTCTATGTGAAGGTTTGCTCAGAAATACCAAGTTTAAATTCAATGCCACATTCACAATGTCAGCTACTGACAATGTGTTTAATGCTACAGATAGCTTGGCTTTTTTATGGTCCCAGTGGTCACAGAGATGCAAGAGACTCTATATTAAAAGTACAGCATTAGGTTCAATAACAAATGCCTATGGATTGTACAAAATATACAAAATGTGATATGGACTGAGGTAATGGTGTGGATTGCAGAAAAATAAATGGAATCAAAATAAGTTAGTAGAAATTCAAGTGTTTATTAGTTTAACATTATATACTTGCATTTTCTGTGAATGCTAGGCAGTGACATTGAAAATATTTGGGAATGGAGGTTTAAAATAAATGACATATACATTTACAATAATGGCTTGTTATTTAACATTTTCTCTATACATCAGATTAAAATATATAACAGTATAATAATGGCCCTAAAGAAAAGTACTGTTTGCTAAGAATTGATTGATTGTGAGAATATGCATGTTGTTTATCATAAATATAATGAAGCATTTCTTTGATAGATTTAAATTGATGCTATTTAATATTTGAATAAAAAATCATATATTGAATTCAAGAATAGTACAGACTAATGTTTACTGAGCTATAAGAGGAGGAAGTTTTTAAGACCAAGGCTCTTCAAAGAAACCATACTAAAATTAACATTAAATAAGATTGGTGAAGCTGGTAAAGATTTAATGCAAAAGATGGACTTGCATTACATTGATACTATGGCACTTTGTGTGAAGACAAATCAGACTGGTGGTTTGCCATAAATCCATGGATGTTTTTATGTAATAACAGCTAAAGTCCAAACTTACCCAAATACTTTATGGTTGCATGACTAATGCATAATATTCCAAGATGTGCCTGTTTAGTTGACACTGTTTTAAGAAATGCAGAGAGAAAGGAGAACAGACTCAGACATATGTACCCTTGAAGATTCAACCAAGGTCTAAATTCCAATACACCTTCATCAGCAACATATGTATAAAGTATCTACAATATTATATAAAAGGATGACTCTAGCTGCAAAGATGCTTAATCAATTTTTAGAATATTTATTTAAAAAGGTTAATATATTCTCGACCTCAAATTTAATAGTACTTAAAGGTAAGTAAAACCATAATAAAACAAATTATAATATTTAAATATGGAATGAGGATGCATGATTATAAGATTTTAGGAGCTGAATACCTAATCATGCATTTCTATACTATTCACTTATCAACCTCACACATACCCTTTTATTATATTTAAACAAATGAAAATACAGCATAAATAGTTATTTAATGAGTATAAAGATTTTATAAATATAATTGGGTTTATTTTACTTTAAAATATTAAATAAAATAGCTTTCAAGTGAGTGATTTGACAAGATATTTAAATATCACGGCCAGTTTTATATTTAATGTGCACTAATATGGCAACAAATTCATTTAAAAAGGGAAAAGAAGTCATTCACTCGATCAGTGACTATCCACGCACAAAATCGTAGTGGAAGAAATAAAACAAATTAGCAAAATTCAAAAAAACATTAACATAAGTATGAGAGAAAGCACACTAGTTTGGTTACAAAGGTATTACATAATAGAAGTAGACAGACATTGATTTTATTATCTGCTGCATATGTGTATTTGAGATTTTTTTATACACACATATATATATACAATTGTAAATACTTTTGAAAGAAAAAAAAGTTATAAACAAAAATTTAATTTGACATTTTTGTAAATTGAAATTATAAACTATAGTAATTACTTAAAAAGCATAACAACTAAAATGAAACACTAGTTTAATTAGTGCAGTAGATTATTGAAGCAAATTAAATAATTATAAGGAATACTAAGATTCTTTTTGATAATGACAATTTATAAAATATATATTTAATAATGTTAAATCGTGATATCACACTAACGACGTAAAGTATAAATCTACAGGTTATTACTTAATATATATTTAAGTAAAGTAGAAGAATAATTAATTACTGTTGAGCAAGTAAAATCATAACCTGATTGGATGTAGAGAATCAGCCAATCATCTCCTGAAATTAAGGAATAATAACAGCACTCAATTCTGAAGGAGCAAAACCCACTTTATTCTTGGAGTTCTACCTATGAGTATGGGTTGCGATTAAGCAAGTGTTTCTATTGGTGTAACTTTAACTGTGAACAGCTGGTCCCCAAACATTTCAAGAGTCAGCTAGGGGGTTAAACGGGTCATACTGATCTTCATTATTATTTTGTTTATGTCTTCATGTTCAGTGATATATTAACTAAAATTATTAACTCTCCTTTAGTGATTATATAGAAGCATTGCTACAATTTAAACCCTATTTTATTATAATCACTTGTGGTATTGCATAGAAATGAATATCACTCATGGTAGTGCTTGATTTATTATTAGTACACTCATGAAAGTACATCTTTATATTATTGGCCATACAAATTGGTGAAGTCAGTCTAAAATTTGACCATCAATCTAAATAACAGTTTTAAGTGGTTACAAGAAACATGCAAGTAGCAATAGGAGCATTCAACATCAATGAGGCAAGTGCTTGCCCCTTGTATGTACAGCACAAAGAAAAATATTTATTCATCAACAAGGTTAAATACTGTCACAAAATCCAATAATGTCCCATTTAATATAAGGTAGTTTTTTTCTACTGCTTGCAATTTACCTTCATTTGAAAGTGATCTGCAGTTGTAATTACTTAAACAAAAAGTAATTATCAAATGGCAGTCTGGATTCAAAATCAGTGGATTCATAGCAACCTCCACTTTCAGCCACCAACTGCTGCCTTGATTGATGATTTTACACCCTCCTGTGAGTGCCATGATTTATTGTTGTGAGTCATGATTGTATATATTTATTGGAAAAATATTTATCATTTTCACATACATTCATTCTACTTTATCAGGCAACTGAAAAAAACATGGTGTTTCTTGATCTTAAGCCCAATGATAAAAAGCCATTAAACTCGCTGGCTAATGCATATTGGTGAAAGCCCATCCATGTTCATATACAATGTGAATAATCACATGGTAATAATACCTGCAATGGCAAGAAATATGAAGTGGACATTAAGAATTTTCCCTGCTAAGTTCCTTTGTGACCTCCAAAAAAAAATCAAAGGCTCTTTTTTTAGTTAATAGCAAACTCCTTTCTGCAGCCAAATTTGATTAATATTGTTTGAAAATGGTGATGATAATGTTTCCTGATATTTGCCTTAAATTTATAGTTCACACATTTCTCTTTAAATAAAATTGTGGTAAATCATTCACAATACTAATCAATGAGGTCTACCTTTTATAGAACTACTATATAAAAGCTCATGTTGTTATACATTAATAAACAAATTGGTCAAATGAGTTTTGACAGTTTATTTTATTTTAATACAATTTGTATGATGTTCAAGTAAAGAATGTGAAGATGATAAATGAAAAATATCAAAAAAGACCATTCTTAAATGAATTACATTAATTTTTATGATATTTCAATCAGTTCCCACATTGCTAATAACTACAAAACTAAAATCATGCATTTTAAAGCAACACAAGAAGATGCAATGCATAAGTGTTTTATGCATGATTTTATTTAAAAGCATAATAGTCTAAATGCCTACTAAATTTTTGTTAGTATTGATTTGTTATATTTCTCTGCTAAAACAGATAGTAGACTTTTTTGGTGAAACACTGAACAAGTGAAAAATAGTGACTGCAGAAAATATGTTATATTTATAGATAAATTCTAATTAACAACAGTAGTAAATATTTAATAAAAAATTCTCAAATTATAAAAAGCAACTATGAATATGAGCTTTTTATCATTGGAAAAAATGCAACTTTTTTACAGTGTGCCAAATGAGAGAACAATATTAGTAAAAATAATAGGTATTTGGATGTGCATGCAATGATATTTTGAATTAGTCCACTGAACAATAAATAAAAGTACATGGCTAGATAAACTAGTAAATAGTTAAAATAAAAAATAAATATATACTGCAGAAATCATAAAGAATGACAGATATAAGTAAAGAGATTGATAGAGAAATAATTACATCAAGAGATATTTATATTAAACCGCAAACATCATATGATCATCATTTCTTGTGCTTGCTCATAACTATTATTAAAATAAGCAGAACTCTCAATACTGTAGTGCCACTCAGTGCAATCCAGAAGAATCAATGGACACCATAAGGCTTGTGCATAACATTTCTATCTAGTGCCTACTCTTCCAATATCCCCAGACTTGGTTCTACCTTGCGACTTATGTCAGTGGGTGTCTTGGATCTGAGAGCATTGTATCTGACTTTTGTCAGTGAGGAGTCTTGGATCTAAGAACACTGTACTGAGATCTTAGGGTAATGAATAATTGAAATGCTCTCAGATCCAAGACTCCTCACTGACAAAATCCATAAGCTAGAAGCTAGTCTGGGGAGATAAGATAAGTAAACAATGGATATTTTATGCACAAGTCTTCTGGCATCCATTGATTCCTCTGGCTTGCACTGAGTGGCACTAGTGTATGGGAAGTTTTGCTTGTTTTAATAATATTTATATTACTCATTTTAAGGCAAATGATATTGTAAAGATTTTCACAAATTATGATGACAAATAAATTTAAAGAAAAGTTTATATCAGATAAATGATAATTAAGTTAATAAAGTGGGACTTGGATATTTATGAAGGTCATGAGACAGTCACTTTAACAGAATGTAGACAAATGTGGTAAAGTAAAAACAAATTACCTTTTCACAAAGAGATTGGTGGTTGCATTAAAACAAAGAAAATAATCCCAAATATTTTGTTTTTTATTTCAATATACATTATATATAAAATTAATTCTTTCTACAAAGTAAGAATAATTTACAAGTTACAAAAACAATAGAATTATTTTAGTAAATATGTAAATAGCACACAGTTTTTAGTGTCAATAATAATTTGTGAGACAAATATAAAAGGAAACTAAATAATAATTAATAAATCGATATACAGTAAATACGTTAGGCATAGGTAGTGAAAAGCAATCAAATTTTATAAAATTTGCAGTCTAAAAATAGTAATTAAATATATTACCATTTTAAATAAAGATAACCATTAAATAGGTGACACTCTCCTAGTGATGTGGCAACTATAAACGTTTAGAAGTCAGTCATTTATGGAATTATTTTAACAAAGTTAAAAATTGTATTCTGTTTGAGTGAAATAAACATAATAATATTGTAATTGAACAAAAAGTATTATTTCTGTCTAATTAATAAATCAATATTGACATAAGAAATTAGACAATATTTAAAAGGTAACATTTGTCTTGTAAATTATTATTATAGTCTGCACATTAGCATAATTTTCATCATAAAATAACTTTATATTGTCAGTTTTAATATTTAATGTCTATAAATCTTCATGGAGATAATAAAAATTTGAACTTAGATTTTTAAATTTGTTTAAAACTGTAAGATTTTGGAAAAATTTTAGAAGATATACTGCTTCACTCTTCAATGATTTGTTTACTTGCCACAATAATATGAAAATAAAAGAGGTAACTCTTTGTCTAAATAAGTTAGCATTGCACAAGACCTGGGCATTTTGAAAAGTTTGTTCAAGGACTTTATTCACAGTGTAATGTGAATTAAGATAATAATTACAGTGTTTGAATATGATTGCAGTTATAGTTCTTTGCAAAACTAATCAATAACATTAATATTTTTATAATTACTTAAACAGACTCTTTGTAATAAATTAGGCTACATTTATTTGACAGTTTTTATATTCTTTCATTTATTAGTTAATTTCACTTTGCATCATAATACTGTAATAATATCCCAAAATGGGTGACTCTTCTGAAACCTGCATCATATTGTATTGTAAGACATGTAGATTAGATGCAATAAAAGTATTGTTTTATAGTATTTATATTTAGGTAGTATAATATTCAGTGATGACATATAACAACATATTTGCCTTATCACGAGTCATATACATATAATTTTTGTATATAATTATTTGTTTTAAATTAGCCAAATTCTAAAAAACAACTTCAGAATAGAATTCTTTATTCATTGTAAAACCTACTGTTTTCGAATTGTCCACACTGGAAGAAATTAGTTTTAAAAAAGTTAAAAATTCTATTACAAAATATTTAGATGACATTATATTGTGCTGCTTTTATTCAAGGATTTTATTTGTATAAGTTTCCCTATTTTAAGAGTATTTACAATAAAAATAAAACAGTAAAATAACAAGTAATTATAACATATTTACCCTACAGAGACGGCTTTTATATAAATGTGATACATTGTTATTTTAACATAATTGTTAGTTTATATTTACTTGTGGGCTTATTCATTAAGAATGTCAATATCGAATATTATTTAAAATTGTAAAGTTATAAGTAGTATTTTAAAACTCATTGACAGTAATATAAAAGATGCCACACAGTATCAATAATTCCATTATTATTGGTATATTAAAATAATAAATAAATGAAAGAGACCCTATTATTACATGGAAAAAAGATCAGTGCATTACAAAAGTTTTTAAATTGTTTGCATTTAAATCAAAAGCATTTATATTACATTCTAATAGTTTATTCTAATAAAATTAATGTCACTCACCAAATCTGCAAACTCATTTAGTTTCAACCAATAAGAAATATTATTGTCATTGTTATATTTGTTCATACTTTTAACATATTTACAATTTTCAATCCAGTTATAGTATCTCAAATCCTTTTCATTTTTTGAATCATAAACTTTATTATATTCCAATTTCCAGGCAACCCATAAAGGATCTTCTACATGAGATGGTGAGGTTGGACATGATGTTGTGAATGTCAAAATTGTAAGACCAAACATCAATAAAGCAGTGATCATCTAATAAAGTAAAATGTACATTAATTATCTAATAAAATAATATCATTAGGCAATTACCATAATGATTCACACACATTATAAAATAATTAGCTAATAACTAGGCAGATTTCAAATGCAAATTATGTTGCACAATACAAGCTTAAGTAAATTATTGTGTATATAATCTGTTATGAAGCAAATCTTTATTGTTGTGATATAAAATTTATCATGAATACAGATTGACTTTATATATTGCATAATAAATCTTTGTTGGGTTTTATATATATATATTGAAACAGACACACTGTTTTTTGTACATGTTTAGAAGATCCCCCACCAAATTAAAATAACATAGGTTAAATTTAAGACAGACCAGTAATATTTAAAGTCAGATTAGCAATATTTTTTTAAAAAAACTAATAATACTATATATTTTAAAGAAAAGGAAAAAATAATGAAATTTGACCACAATTAAAAATAATGATTTAGTCAAATTAAAAAAAAAAAAAACTTTTTAAAATGAAAAAAAAAGCAAATATATTTATATTTGCAATTAAAGCAAGTAAAAATTTTTGTTCATGTGAGAAAACCAAAATCATTTAAATAAAAAATTCTTTACTCATTTTCAGCTCATTATATATTTCAAATGAATAATTTGTAAGGCAGAATGATGGTAATTTAACAATAATTAAACGTGTTTCTTCACCATGCTGCAGGCAACAGAAAATTAATTCAAAATTTGAAAACACAGCCAGATAATTAAAAACACTCTGACCCTACCAAAAAGAATAGCCAATGAGCTGGGAGATTAATGGCATAAACATGGATGAAAACACACCAAAACCAATTGGACTAAGCAGGCACATAAAATGAATCAATTCTGATAGAGAAAAAAGGTATAAATAGGTTGGAGATTTCAGATTAAAAGGAGATGATTATTAGATTATTATTCCATACATGAAAATCATGAGACAATAATTTTTTTAATATTTTTAGATTACTAGAAAAGTGAATTGAACCATCTAGCAGCCTCATGAAAAATCAGTTTAACATTGGCAGTTAGCTCATTTTTCTCTCTATCCACAATCATAAAGTAAGCCATCAGTGCTAGTTCAAGTTTCCAGTGCCTTTCAGCTTCAAGACTACCCTCATTATTTAGAAAAAACAGCAATAAATGAAGACTTTAGTTAAAAGGTAAGCATTAGAAAGTAATTTAATTATTATTTATTATTATTATTATTATTATTATTATTATTATTATTATTATTATTATTATTATTATTATTATTATTATTATTATTATTATTATTATTATTATTATTATTATTATTATTATTATTATTATTATTATTATTATTATTATTATTATTATAATAATAATAATAATAATAATGTTTTACTTATCAATTATTAATTCTATAATAAGTTTATGATAGAAAACTAATGGAATAATATGAAAACAATAATTGTGTTGTATGTTCAAAATTATAAATATTCTACAACTATAGAATTGCTGATAACAAACTTATGTGTAAAAATATACATCTGTGTTTGACTAAATAATAAAAACTATACAAACCTGAAATTATTATATATGAGAGTAATTAAATGATAATGAGTTATAAAAGCTTAGATGCATAAAGTGATGATACCTATATAAAAATATATGTCTAAAAATAAATATAAAATATATGTCTATGTTTAACTGAATAATAAATATTTATAATCTTGGAAGTGCTATAAATTACAATAATTAAATAATAATGAGTTATAAATACTTAGATGCATACCTGAATAATTTATATTTGGATAAAGCGATGTAACCTATGTAAATATACTTCTGTGTCTGACTGAGTAATAAAAATATATAAACCTGGAATTGTTTTATATTAGAATAATTAAGTAATAAAAAAAATTATAAAGGCCTATATGCATACTCAAATAAACCACATCTGAATCAAATGATAAAATGTATGTATATGTATACTTGATAAAAAGCTTTTTGACTTCTTCACACAAGGTGAACTGAAATGAGCTTTCATTTGATACAAATGGTAGACTATATTGGAAGGACTTATCAATAATTATTGTTAATAAAATTGTTGTTATTAAAAATTAATCTAATTGTTTATTTCCATTTTTGCATCACTAGTTATCTATTGCTCTTGCTAACAAGAATCTCATGCCTCCTGGGCTATATCAGGCATAACCAGACAATGGTAAATAAGATTGTAGTAAGATGGAACTCTAGTGACACTGTTTGGAAAACCAAACACATAAATTTCTAGATACTTTCTGAGGAGGAAATATTGTTGTAGGTGGGGTGACATCTGCATTGGGGAATGCCAATTGATAGTTCCTTCCTGCAATATGCTCATCATGAAATAAAATCAATGAAGAGTGGGGTTGGTCATGCAAGTGGTTACTATATATATATATATATTGTAATGATATATAAATATGTCGTTACATTAAATTGAAATAAAAACTTTTAAGTTCGCATATAAAAATAAGTGTATTAAAAAGAAAAAAAACTAAACGCTAAAATTAAAATGTTTGTTAAACGTATATATTCGCACAGATGCTAAACTTTAAAAATATTTTTTTAATAAATAAAAAAGGGTATTTGAATGTATTTTTTTTATAAAAAAAGAATTAAATATAAAAATAGTTTAAAAAAGAAATAACGTAAGTAAAAATAAAAACAGGTATTAATTAGTTCCTGTAATCTGTAAATGGAAATGATTGTTTATTAATTATCCCAAAAGCTGTCTAATTAAAAAGTCAGAGAGTAAATTAGATAAGAGAATAAAGAGATTTTAGCTTGACCAATGGAAGCACCAAGCCTCAGCCCGCACCCGAACGAAAATTTGGATTAGTGACGTCTTTGTTCAGTCAATCTGGAGATTTACTATAAAAAGAGAAATATTGAGTTCCAGACAGTTTTTTCAGACAGTTCCAGCATTGTGTGTTTGAGAGTTGTGGTAGGATGCACATACCACACTCTCTATTTTAAAAAAAAAGGAAAAGACTGTGATACCTTGAACCAGCTATTGCCATCTCCAGAACATTATCTTCCAATGGAGGCGTCACGGGAATTAAAAGCAGAAACCTGGACTCTTCTACTGTAAGCTATATTGACATGAACTCTAAATTGAAAAATAATTAAGAACTTTCGTTCAAGCTTCTGAACTTCTATCTGACTTTTTTTTAAGTTTAAAATCAAATTAATAATGTTTAATTTTATATGTTTTCCGATTGATAAAAATCATTTCCATTTTTTTTTCTCTTATTGTATAAATTATTTGTTGTTTAAATTTTAAATGAGGGAATTTAAGGTTGGGTATAGACGTTGCATAGATTCGTTAGCGGTTGATAATGTTGTGGTTTTCACATTCGATTAGAATATATGTCAACGATATCACTGCAAGCATTTTACGATGAATGCTAATGGGATTTGTATATTCCCTATGCAAGTGACGTTTATTGATGACTTTGTATTTTGATCGGTTGTGTTTAATTTGGAATGTTTTTGACCGTGGAATCTGTGCAGCTGATCTGTACTCAACATTTTAAAACAAATTTTATAAAATGCATTTGTGCGAACGTATTTAAATGTTAAATTTAAGTCGGGCGTGAATGGCTATATAGTTTTGTAAAGTTATATTAACGGAGGGTAATCTTAGGTTATTCATTTCATAGTTGAATTGGTTCAATGGATTGGATATATTTGTGTAATTGTAGATGTAGTATGAGGTCCGCTATGGGCAAGATTATAGATATACACCACACACCCTTTGTTTGCCTATGGATGGGTTTGTAAGTCGGCAGAAGACCGCAGTCCATTCCTATGGAGTTTTTTGTTTATTGTTCTACTTGCCAACAGATGTAACATTCCTGTTGGTGGAGAGTCAATGTCTTCTCTATTTCTACTTATTGTTCAGATGTACATTCCTGACAGTATAGTATTTTGTGTTGTCATATCATGCTACATTGAATACATGAATGTATCAGATGGATTGGCGCCAGTTTGGTTGTGAAATTTGTTGCCTACGGTTAAATCAGGGAAGAATATTTTCTTTTCAAATGCAGATCTATGTAGTCTATTCATACTTGACTATCTAAATAAAATATTAAACTCATTGAAACTTAGTTAAATGTAAAATTAAAAGATTAATAGAAAAATCTAAAATGTTGAATTTATTCCTCAAAATTTAAATGTTATTTTATATGTGCATAAATAAATATTTTTATGTGTTAATTTCTGGCAGTGGATCTTATTTATTGATATTTAAGATATAAATTAAGATATAGATTTTTATCTCTGCGTCTCCACTGAGCTAGTGACTTGGGCTAATGATTGGAATATTTAAATAAAGTGGAATCTTAACAGCGCATATCTGCCTACTCTATAAATTTTTCTAGGTTTAAATGCCTAGATGGTGCCTTGTAGAGCAGATATTGTAGTTTGCGGTTAGATTCGATCTTCACTTTTATTTCGATCGTTATAATAATATATATATATTATGATGATCAAAAATGCAAAAGAAAAGGGTAAAATAAAAAAAGAAATGGCTTATATGGAAAGATATGATAACATCATTATCCCCACTGTATATATAATATATAAAATAAGAAGAATAAGCATAGAAAATTAATTCATTATAGTAATTATAGCAAACTATAAGTTGCACAATTATCAGGGTTAAATAAAATTATCAGAAGTTATCCAATGTGACTTGAATCAAAAAAGATTCAATTCTAAAAAGACGGTAAATTAATTATCCACTACCAACTGTTATATCCGCAAGTATGACTCTGTGGTCAGCAAATAAATATATACAATAAAAGACTCATAATATTTTACATAGTCTTAATAGCAAATAGTCTGCAAAACTCTATCTCTACAGTTCACTAATGTTCAATTCCCACACTGTTCTCTTGCAACAGATGCTCTGCTCGAATTCACTGCATACACTTTGTATTCAAGATGTTGATATCTTCTTTCTCAATGAGGGTAATTCACAATTCTCATGCTGTTTTCTTGCAATGGATGCTCTGCTCGAATTCACTGAATACACTCTGTATTCATGAGGTTGATCTCTTCTTTCTGAATGAGCTTTATTCACTGTTCTCTTGCAACGAATGCTCTCAATATCTCCACAGCAGTCTCCCCATCTCTGTGGGCTCTTTCAGCTACATGTGTGGACTACATTTCCACTGGGTGCTGGTCATTAACCACAAGCACTGGCATGAGATATCTCTACTGGAGTTGTAGTCAAATAACTGCTCTGATGTAGTTGTTACAGTCTTTTTATAGCTTACTGATAATTGTAGCAATTAATTATATTGTCCAATAGGGTAAGGTCTTTTATCTAGAAACCATTGCAATCAGCAAATATTTCTTGAAATTATCGTTCGCCATTACATTTAGGTCTTAATTAAGTTGCTCAGTTATCAGTGCGTGATCTAAAAACAACCTCTCAAATACTTACTAGTTTTTCTGGAGTGCATAAACTTGTATGCATTTTTTACAAAATACCACACCAACAATATGTCATTATTTTAAAATATTATTTAAATGCACTGAATTAAGTACTAAAATATTCACCACAATATAAAAATATTGATTAAATCCTGTACATGAAAAAATATCAAGGCTCTGCCCATATGTTACCATATATTGACCTGTCAATTATAATCTAAACTCCTTTAGAAGTAATGTGTAATGAATAAATTTTGAGGGTAATATAATATGGATAGCCAAACACTAATATAAATCACATGGGAATTAATTAAACATTAATACACTAGAACAAGCAGAAGATGACAATAATTCTGAAAACTGTGATTGGGAACAATAATTATATAAATGTATGATTTATTTTAATTAAAATAATATTACTTAGAAAATATACAAATCTTTAAACAATATATAGTAATAAAATAAAGTCACACGGACTGCCAATTAATAGATGAAATAATTTGAAGTATGAAAACTTTAACACTTATTTTTTAAAACATGTATTAAACTGATAATTTTAAAGTAGTTGAAAAAAATGGGACAATAGTATAAATCCAGTTGACAGACATTTTCTAAAATATATTTTTTTGCACAAAATATATCTAAGTTATGACTGACTTTTATTTAAATTAATTAACTTAGAGTTTCGTGCAATTATTTCCTTTAAAATAACTAATGCTGTCTTGCGTTGTTAGCCGAGAGGTATCGCAGCCGCCATGCAAGCAAGTAGTTGGTTGCAGACGGTTGTGGGTTCGCGTCCCGGCCGATGCTATGACATATGAAAAAAAAAAAAACTAATGCTGGAAAACAAGTTTTAACAATAAAAAGATAAAGAAGTTTTTAATTATGAAAAACCTTTATTTCTAAGGTTGGAATAAAAATTAAATGCATAAAAACATATGTGTAAAAAAAAAATTTTAAATTAAAAAAAGTGTTCATTATTATCTAATGTTATTTATATAACAATTTTATATATAAATGTGCATACTGTGTCCATATTAAAATATTTTTTTTACTAAGGTTATGTTTTATTTCGAGTCTCTTTGTTAGATTTAATTTTGTGTCTTCCATGTTGTTTTATTTTCTTTTAAGCTTCTTCATTAACAAATAATTTCAAGGTACCATACGCACCTAACGTTTTCATAGTACAATTTCTTATTTTCAAAATTTACATAGGCTGTATTTTCTATCTTTTAATCTACTGATTTATAAAACAATGTAACATTGAAATAGTTGGCCTTTCTACAGATTATTTTAGAACTATTTTTTGCAGTTTTTTTTAGTAAACAGATTAGATGGTTATACTTCAATAGTGTTCACTTTTTAGTTAAAACATAGGACATACTTTTTATGCAAAATACATGTTTAAATGTTTTTAAGAAGTAGTAAGATGAATCTTGGTTTAAATTCCAAACTAATTTTTTCTGTCTTCTCCCAGCTGAACTTCTGCTCTGCATGTTTCAAAAATTAAATCAAGAGTAATTGCTAATATTTTTATTCTTAGGAACAAAGAGTAATTGCACATATGGTTTTCTTCAACAACTGGATAGACAGCGAAGGCTACTCACAAACAATATTAGCCAACTGATTTACCTTAATATTTCTCATATTTCTTGGAATACTTCTGCATCTCATCCAGTTATATATTGTTTTTTACATGACTGCATTAAACCTTGAGCAAGTGTGCAAATTTTTACAAAAAATTCCTTTTTTTATTTTTTAATTACATAAATTAATCATAATTTTGAAAATCACCATTAACATTATTTTACTTTATTCCAAATAATAACCAAGATGATATTTTTATTTTAGAGGATTTTACAAATATTGCCTTTGTGGAATGGGAAAAAAATAAAAAGTAACTTTTTTAAATTTAAACAAAATTTTTTAACAAATTGTTAAAACCTTATTTTTTACCATTTTAAATATCTGACAATTATATACTTTTATTTATTTTATTTCTATATAATTATTTTTATAAAATATGATATTGGACAATAATTTTCTAATAAGAAAAAAATTATAATTTTTTGTACCTTTGTTTAAATTAATATTTGACAAAAAAAGCTTCTTTGGGTATGATTATTATATATATTATTTTTCTTATATAAAGATGATGTATATTATGTTATATGTTTTGTTTATTTAAATATATGTAAAATTACATGAAATAAAAAAGAGAAAAAGTTTAATTAACTTATATTTGTATATAAAAAATATTAAATGACAATTACCATATTTAAAAGCTTTAATGCATTGCCTCTAATGCAGTTAAAATTCCAGTTAAAAATAAAAAACAGTTATCCAGAAACTGGAAATTAAAACAAAAACTCGAAAATTATATATTGCAATTTTTTATAAATCAAAAATATGCTATATTAAATCATAATATCAATAAATGTAAGTAGTTAAAGAAAGATATTATGTCTTAATTAATAAAGATAAATACACGGGATAATTTTAATTTTTGTTAAATAACTATAGGAAAAAAGAGACAATGAGTAAATATTAAATACAAAATGGCAAAGGATGGTAAAAAACGTTTGGTATAAATTTTGAAATGTAAATATTAATGCTAAACAACATACACACATAAATTATAAGAAAAAAAATTGAGGATAATTTCATAAACCTAACATAATATAATTTTTTTTACTGAACACAATATTTTCCTCAGTAAAAGTCTATTCGTTATACTATTTATGGATATTGATATTAAAAAAAATTTTAAATATATTTAGCTGGTGAATATTTCAATGGAAGAAAACCAGAAATTAAATGGTTTAATAAAAAAACAATTATATGAAAATAAAACTTCTAATATGGAATATAAATATAAAAAATTAGTTATGAAATTAAATATATATTGCTAAATACGCGTATTTTAAAGAAATCTGATGAAACGAGTAATTTTATTGAAACAAAAAAGTGTTGAAAATGTTAAAGTTAAATTAAGTATGTGCGTGTATAAACACAATGGACGTATAAAAATGCTATGAAATTAGGTTAAATTAATTTAAGGATCAGCAACGCTGATTAAATATTAAATAGCCCTATAACAAATTTAATTAAACGCCATTGAAAAATACGAATTGGATTCCTGTTAAGAATTACCAGAATAAAGAAAACTTTAATTAATTAAATATATAAGAACTTGTATTATATATTTATAAAACAAAAATGCTGATTGAAATGTAATAACAGGAGTACTACCACGTAGTACCGATAGACTCCAACCAATTACATTTATTAAAAAGAAAACTGGAGCCATGATCTTCACTAGAACGTGGAAGGGAAAATTATTAGCTAGTTGAAGCCCTTGAAGAAAAGGGGTGTTTCTTTCTCTGGAAATTACTGTTAGCCTTGGCAATCTGGTTTTTTACAGAACTATTCTCTGGACTTTAATTAACATTCTGCGACCGCTGTTCCAGGTTGCAGGACCCTTGTAAATCAACTGCCTTTAACCCATTGTAAATATATAGGTATAACTTTCTATGTTGAAAAGAGAAAAAAATTTCTAAATAACTATTTAGATATTATGAAGTACCTATAATTTAAATTGCTGTTCCACTTGAGATTATATTAAAATCGTTTCCTTTTGTTTGCAATCCAGCTGTGCTGTAAACAGGTCACCGCTGGACTTAGCATATATATAATAGTGAAAAAGATCAAAATGTGTAGAGAATAAAAATAGTCAATTTCTTATTTTGTCTTTTAAAGATTATATAAAAATGCTAGAATATGAAATAAAAAAGAATATGATAAACATTTAAAATATTCTACTAATGTTATAAAATGTAAAAACTTAAATTAATATTATAAATATAAATAAATAGAAATTTTTGTGTCTTTTTCCTTATCATAATCCTTATATATTTACTAAGGTAAACACTCATAAAAAATAATTTATTGGGATTATTTAGTTTTAGTTATTTTATTCTACAGAGATTTTGTAGATATTTAAAAAAATGGATAGCAAATATTATTGTTTATGAGGAATTTTGCACTAAAATTAGAGATTCTATCATAAATATATTAAATAAGATACAAATGAGTAAAAAACAAGGTATTTTTAAAATGGATATTGAGAAAATGTATTTTAGTATTCCAAGAACTAAGAATATAGAAATATTAATACAGAAATTATCCACGAACATTAATAATATAAATATAATACATATTTTAATAGAAGAATTTACATTAATACATAATAGCATATATTTCAAATACAATAATGATATTGGAGTATAAATAATGTGTTATGGGTTGTGCAATTACTGGATTAATGTCATTAATCTTTATTAATAAATTAGAAATGAAAATAATTAAAAAAGAATGATAAATCAAGAAATAACACATTATTTTAGATATATTGATGATATTTTAATAATTGGTAATAAAAGAGCCATAAATAATATAAAGAATTTATTAATAATATATACATATTGTGATGATCACATACATTGTGATCACACACATATAAGTATTTAATATATCAAAGAATATTAAATATGAGTTTTTGTTTTTTTTTTTATTTTAAGATTAAATATGAGTTTTTGAAATAACAAAGTAATACTTAAAATAAATGTTGGAGCAAAAAGAAATCTATTTCCAACTTTATAATATGTTCAAATCAAAATCATGTGAATTGACTTCAGGAATGTAACTAATTAGGAATTAATTGTAGTGATTAAATAAAAGAGAAGGGAGGGGAAGCTAATGAGATTAATATCTTTGACTCTTAAAAGTCAACATTTTGAAAAAATAAATAATAGATGTGAGGAAAATATTAAAATCATATCAATTAAGTTTATGATCAAAAGTTAAAGAGAGATAAAATAAAAAGGACAGTCAGATGATTTAAAAGCTGACATTTAGAAAGTTTTGTTGAAGTTTGTAAGAAAAATAGCTTAATAAAAAATAAAAATCTTCTCTCAAAACTTCACATTTGAATGAGTGAAACGTCTGTATAGTGATACAAAGGAAGGGAAAGATATGATATATAAATAAAAAATGATTTTTGTTAGAAAAAAAAAGGAAAAAAGCTAAGAAGGTTTTATAAAAAGTAGCAGAAAAAAGGGTGTGAAAATCAATCCCATGACATCCCAATGAACAAAAAAAGAAAACTCGAACTAGGAGATCAAGATAAAAAAGGGGATTCTGGGAGAGAGATATCTATGAAGAAAAAGTAAAGAAGCAGATATTTTTTGAGTATGCTTCTTAGTTAAAATTATATAATATTTTGGAACTGCTGAATTTTGAAAATATGACTCAGCTCTATTCCAATGATGAAGCTTTGATACTGAGTGGCTAGAGGGCCACAAACGAATGCTGACTTGATCCATAACAGCCTTGCTTGTATGGTCAAACCTCTCCAATGAAGTAACAACAGCTGTAGTGCCTGACTGATAGCTCACATTTTCTGTCATCAATATTCCACTGCCATGAAGCCACAAAGAATATGAAAGAAGAAAAGTGAATGTTAAAAGTTGGAGCCAGATCTCAAGAAGAACTGTCTCTCATAAAGAAGTGGAGTAATTCACATGATGGCCAGCTGAATCCTAACCCAACATCAAGAAATCCTAGATAAACTAAACTTTAAATATGTCACACATGTACATACTTTTGTTAACATGGCCAAAAGAACTTAAATGCACTTGCACTCGTAGATATTAGCTAGTTAAATATTTAGTAGACTTTATCAAATAATACATGAAGAAGAAAGAGTCTCTAATTTCTAGTTTCATTTTAAATACATTGAGGAAGATTGTTGTTCTCAGTGTGAATGCTTTGAATTACATATAATTTAGCTTATTTATATCTAATGATTTTGTTTTTGTGTTTAAATCTTGTATCTTATTTGTATGTATTTTGTTTTAATGTATTAATTAATGTTTAATAATGATTGGCTTTTTATATCTCATCTTGTTGTCTGCACCATACCAATTAGAATAATTTACTCATAGGGCTTATTTTATAATAAATTAGACATTAGTTCTAGTAATATGGTACATGTGGCAATTGTGGTATAGTAGTAATAATTCTAGTATATTTTATAAAATTTATCCAAGCTTGTGATAATTTCAGCAGCTGAGAGACATCCTATTGGAAATGTAACTTTGTAGCAATATTCATGTTGTTTCAGGTTTGATCAGGTATAGATGTAAAATTGTTTTACATTTACATGTTCTCTTTCTTGTGGTAATGGATGCCAGAGAGAGAACAGTGGTTGGTAAGATTCTGGTACATTTTGGGTGCCAGTCCAGGATTGTTTGCTGTATAATTAGTAATCATGTGTCAAGTAAATTTTGTTAAAAAAGGGGGGATATCGGACATTAATTCCAATAAATTAAATTTGTGAAAAATGAAGGTGAGGTACAGAGGTTTTTTTCCCTCACTTTATCATACTTTATATATGTGTTTTCAAGTTATATGTGTAGAAGTGAAGAGAAAAAAGAGGGAAAGTGAGGAAAGTAACTGTATGAGAATCTCTCAAAATTTTTTTTATCTAGTACAGGATAAAGAATCATTCAGCTAGCTTTTACAAATCAGAAAGGGGAGAATTTAAGAAATAGCTTTATAACTATATAACTGGAGATTATCTATATAAATGTTGTAAAGAATGCAGAACCATATTGAAATTAATGAAAATTTTAGAAAGCGTTATCAATAAGCATATACATAGTGAAATAAATTATATCAGTCAAAGCAAAATAAATTATATGCATGTGTTGTTTTAAAGCAGTCATAAGGAAATAGGCTTTCAAAAAGTCATATATGTAGTGGAGTAGCTGGTAATCATTGGGAAACAGACATAACCGGGATTTGAAAACTAGTCTAGGGCAGGCAGGCAAATGGGTCAACTTGAGCAGGTGTGGATAGGATTAGCTTGTGGACCAAATGCCAATCGTTAAAAGAAATAAATTAGCAAAAAAAAAATAAAGGAAGAAAGGTAAGCAGTAGCAAAATATATAATAAGGGTAAATGGTAGATATTCATGAGTACAAGATTGCAAACAAGAATGGACACTCAAGTGAATGAACCAATAGAGTTGGAAAAAATAGTGATTCAAAGAGAGTGAAAATGAAGCAATAAGAAACAAAAAGTGAGAGATTTTAGCAATTTGATGAGTATGATTATTCAATTTAAGAGAGGAGCAACAACAATTTATAAATGAATGAAAAAATGGAGAAATCTAATAAAAGAATGTTGGAAAAATTGTGTGAGAAGGTGGCAACAGATAGATGAAACCATAGAAAAGATGAGGCAAAACTCTCAGCAGATATCAAGTTCTAGAGACATATTGGGAAGACAGACAAATATGATCAAACATTGTGAATCAAAAATCATGGAACAATGCAATTGTGCTGATCTGGATGTCATAGGGAGAACATATAGAAGGTCAGCACATTTAGATAGCAGATTACAACTGGGAAGGAGTCAGTTAGATGAAGGGAAGGAAATTGAAGTGATCAAATTGGAAGAGAGCAAGGCATTGGCAAATGTGCAGTTAGGTATAAATCAAGTGGTAGAAATAGTAGAAAGGTTAGAGTCAAAATTAAAAGAAAGTGTAAAGAGATCAGTGACTAGAATCACAAATATGAAGTTGCAGAGAACTGCAAGGCACTGGTGAGTATACTGACATAAGCAATGGGAATAACATAGCTAATCCTCCCAGATTTAAATAATTTTTAAAATTACAAACGTTCTCTGGACACCCAGGAAAAAGCCCTATGGAGCACCTGGAAAGTTTAGAAAGGTACTTCATATTTAATATAATGAAGGATAAAGCCAAAATGGAAGTTGTTTGCAATCACTTACAAGGGGAATTACATGTATGGTAGGACTCCCTGTTTCATATGTCAATGATTTCAAAGTATCAGACATTATTGCTATCTAGTTATTGAAGTGAGGAACTCCAGGGAAGCCTATTGTACCAACCCATACAGAATAAATGAAGACCAAGAAAGTTGTTCACAGTCTTCTTTCATTGTCAAGTAGCAAAACTACACACGCTAACATACAATCCATTATCTGAAAAGCAAATCATTCAGATGGTTAGACATAGTTTTCCAAATGAAGTTGAGCAAATGCTCATAGGCATGGAGAGGAAAATGGTCTAGCAAATCACCGAATGTCTCAATGCTTTGCATAGTACCAGGAATAGCCAAAGGGTTGAGGGAAATAAATTTAAACCTCCTCCAAAGGAACTCCCTATAACCAAGAGTGGATGGAATGTTTATAGAGGTTGTTGGGAGAAAAATAGGGAGATTTTTTCAGAGAGAAATCAAGCAGTGCAGGGAGTCAGACAAACTGGAATTGATACTGAGTGGAAGCATACAAACAAATGGATAGAATATAGAAAACATGAGGGTCAGGATTAGTATCCCAGCACAAGCAGACATAATCTCAATAAAGGAAAGCAACCTCCAGATAAAGTCCAGTATCAAATTAATGTTCAGATGGATTCAATGGTACAATGATGGAAATGACATAGAATTGAAATAAATGCCAATGGATTTGTACTTAAAGGAAAGGAAACAGAACAAGAAAGGTGAGAGAAAATAAATGGTTACATGGTTTAAAGGACCTACAAGAAAAACATATTTCACAAGTAGAGGCCAATAATAATTGAGAGAAAGTAGTGAATGAGATCATACATGGAGGCAGGGGTGTGTAAGATCAGTCATTTCAGTATGCATCAAATCAGTACATTGAAAGCCATCTTGGAGGGATATATGATTATGTGGCTGAGTTTCTGCCATGTACAAAATGTTAGGATACAGAGAAGATATGGATAAAACATCCCTTCTTGTAAGGAGACTCACTGGATAAAAAATTCCAGTTAAATGTACGTTAGATATATTTAGAGTAACAGGAATATAAAAAATATGTGGATAAAGAATTCCTTTTATAAAGAGACTTCAAGTGTAATTCTGAGCACAGTGAACTTGCTGTATTAGAAACTCCAGTTATGAACACACCTCAATGTGATCATTAAGAATTATCATCTAGAGGTCAATAAAAGTTAATGTGTTGTGTATTAACAAGTTTAATTATATAGCAGAGATATGCTGTGGGCTCAAACCTGTAGTTACAGTCAAGTGGCAGAATAGGACTCACTTCTCATTTCCAGTATGAAATTTCTCATCATCACTTAACTGATAAGTAGGGATATGCTATTATGATATCAAAAAATAATAATAATTAAGTGAAGAATTGAATGGCTTTCGATCCATTCAATTTTTAAACAGATGGGGATGGTGTAATGTGATGATCACACACATATAAATATTTAATATATCAAAGAATATTAAATATGAGTTTTTTTAAAATAAATTAATACTTAAAATATTTAAAATAAATGTTGGCGCAAAAAGAAATTTATTTCAAACTTTATAATATGTACAAATCAAAATCATGTAAATTGATTTCAGGAATGTAACTAATTAGGAATTATTTGTAGTGATTAAATGAAAGAGAAAGAAGAGAAAGCTAATGAGATTCATATTTTTGACTACATTCTGAAAAAATAAATAAAAGTGAAGAGAATATTCAAATCATATCATTTAAATTTATGATCAAAACTTAGGGGGAGATAAAATAAAAAAGAGAATCAGATGATTTAAAAGCTGATATTTAGAAAACTTTGTTGAAGTTTGTAAGAAAAATAGCTTTATAAAAAGATAACAATCTTCTCTCAAAACTGTTAGCCGAGAGGTATCGCAGCCGCGTCCCGGCCGATGCTATGACACATGGAAAAAAAAAGAGAAAAAAAAAAAAACTGCACATTTGAATGAGTGAAACATGTATATAGTGATACAAAGAGAGGGAAAGATATGATATGTAAATTAAAAAATGATTTTAAAAAGGAGATAAAACTATGAAGGTTTTAAGAAAATGATTTTAAAAAAGGAGATAAAACTATGAAGGTTTTGAAAAAAGAAATAGAAAATAAAGGTGTGAAAATAAATCTACTGACATTCCAAAGAGATTCTGGGAGATATATATATATATAAAGAGTAAGGAAGCAGACATTTTTTGCATATGCTTGTTAGCTAAAATTATATAATTTGGAGCTTGCTGAATTTTTAGAATATGACTCAACTGTATTCCAATGGTGGAGCTTTGAAAATGAACAGCTAGGGGGTCACAAAGAGATGCTGGCTTGATCTATACCCACCTTGCTCATACAGCCAAACCTCTCTAATGTAGTAACAACAGCTGTAGTGCCTGTCCAATCGTTCACATTCCCTGTTGATGATGGATGTACCATCACTGTGAAGCCACAAAAAATATAAAGAAAGAAAACTGAATGTTAAAATTGGGAGCCAAATCCCAAGAACAACTGTCACTCCTAAAGAAGTGGAGTAAACCTCATAATGGCCAGCTGAATCCTACCCAATGTTGAGAAATCCTAGTTAAACTAAACTTTAAATATATATGTCATGCATGTACATACTTTTGTTAACATGGCCAAAAAAAACTTAAATACAATTGCACTCATAGATATTAGCTAGTTAAATATTTAGTAGACTTTATCAAATAATATATGAAGAAGAAAGAGATTCTTATTTCTAGATTCATTTTAAATATATTGAGGATGATTGTTCTTCTTAGTGTTAATGCTTTGAATTACATATGACTTACCTCATTTATATCTAATGATTTTATTTTTGTGTTTAAATCTTATATCTTATTTGTGTGTATTTTGTTTTATTGCATTAAATAATGTTTAATAATGAATGGCTCTTTACATCTTGTCTTGCTGTCTTCACCATACCAATTACAGTAATTTACCCCATAGGGCTTATTTTATAATAAATTGGGCAGTAGTTCTAGTAATATGGTACATGTGCCAATTGTTGTATAGTAGTAATAATTCTAGAATAATTTATAAACTTATCCAAGCACTGAAAATTTATGATAACTTCAGCAGCCGAAAGATGTCCGATTGGAAAAAATAACTTTGTAATAATATTCATATTGTTTCAGGTTTGATCGGGTATAGATGTAAAATCATTTTACATTTATATCTTCTTTTGCTTGTAGTAATGGACACCAGAGAGAGGGTAGTGGTTGGTAAGATTCTGTTACAATATAAAATTTACAAAAAGAGAATTTGATATTAAAATAGAGAATTTAGATATAGAAATTAATATAGATAATGATAACAAAATTATATTAAAAGATTTCATTAAAGAAGATAAATTAAGAAAGCAATTTCTATATATTCATGAAATACATGGGTATAAAAAATAAGTTATTAAAAAATTGAACATAGAAATGATTCATATAATTCAGATATAAATATAGGTACTTTACAAAAGGAACAATTTATCAAATTATGCAGTAATTATGGATATAACCCTTTTAACAAATAAATAATTTATATTTTATAATATGTAGCAAAAATGTTTCTATTTATATATCTACTATTTTATAATATCTTAATTATAAATACATTCCATTTTTTCATAGTAGATATATTTTAATTTTATAATACTACGCGGTTCAATAGTTGAAAACATTTTGAATGAAGTTTTTATAATTTATTGCAAAAAAATATATATTACATAAATTACACTATTAGAGTTTCCAATTTGTATGTGTGACATTTCCATCCATTAAAACGATTCAAGTAATTAGTCGTCATTAAAATAAAATATAAATATCTTCCATACAAAAATTAATCATCCAAAATAAACAATGGTTATTAATCGTTGTTTGTTGATATCAACAGAGTAGTGTCATGTTATAAAAACGTAAAATAAAGTATATTTAATTGCTTACCTCTGTATTAACTTTACTTTATAGCTTTAGTATCCTTTAATCAACCTTTTGTTAAATTTGCTTCTTACAAACAGCTAATTTTTATTAAATATAAAATATAAAATATTTAAATTTTTGATCTTCCCTTCTTTTTTATTTCATCAATGAAATGAATTTAATGGTAAATAAATTGAAATTAATGTTTACAAATCAAAATTTTTGATGATAATATTATTTACAAAAGTTCACACAATTGTCCTACACATTCCTGTAATTTGCAAATTAAAATCCTTCAAAAATAAAGTTCTTGTCAAGTGTTGGTGGCTGAGTAGTCAGCACAGCAGCCTTACAAGCAGTTGTCCTGGGTGTGTGAATTCACTTCTTAGCCAATGCATTGACACATAAAAAAAGAAAAAAAAAGATAATGTTCTTATTTCTATGGATATTATGCATTGGAAAAGGCAATGTAAGATCTTCAGTTGTTGTCCAGTTTCCTTCCTGCATAATGACAGCATCTTTTTTTATAAATAGTTTTTGTTGGCAATTGAAATTTCATTCCAAAAGTAAAGTTTATATAATTTTATAAGCATTTAGTAGAAGTTCTTATTTACATATATATTTGGTCAGGTAAGACCATTTTTTTCATCCTATGATAAAAATGGTGTTCTGTTCACTTTGCATTTTAAAAATAATGAACTTCAGTTAAATTTGATTGAAGTTTTTATAAAAAGTTTTTTGAAAGATTTTTATATTCAAAACTCCAAATGAGAATGATTTTTTAAGAATATGAAATAATATATTCAGGTAGAGTAATTTAGAAGTTACTTTTATTTAAGTAATATTAGAATTTTCTTTCAAATAAAACTTTGTTAATAAATCATTCAAAATATGGAATCTATCTTATAATGTGTTATTTGTTTTGAGCACAATGAAAATCCTTGTATGAAGTATTTAACATATCACAAAAGATAGAATAATAATAAATTATTTGATTGGGTATTTATACTGAAATAAGCTTACTATTGCATATTATAATAGATTTCGTGATATTATAATTCTATATTATTCATTGAATTAATTTCATTTCATTTCATTGATAAAGTTCAAATTTGATTTTAAAGGTTATCTTCTTGTCAATTGTCTTTATTATTGAGTTAGTATTTAAACATGATTTTCTTTTAAAGAATGAAATAAATACTAATTAACTATTTATTTTTATAAATAAGTATAAAAATAAAATGTAATATATATATATTAATTATATGTATGTGTGCAGTAATGTATCCTCATACAATATATATATATATATAATTTCTTAGTAAATATTATAAACATAATGCCAAAAATATAAACTCTTAATCAATTAACAATATATAAATAATTTGAAATAATATACTACTCCTTGATACACAACATAATTTAATATCAATTAGTTAGTTTTTATGTTAATATAAATTTGCTTAAATGTCGTTTCAATATGCAACTTAATTTAATATTATTTAATCCATAATTATTCTGATATGAAATAAAATCATTTAGATAGATGATATATAATTATGTTGTAATTCAAGTTGTGTATTATTTTGAGATATTTACTGTTTACTTACTGATTAAAAAATTATATATATTATACATATATGGAAATAATTAATATGTAGGGATATTCTTTATAATTAACTTAATTAGAATGAACTTAGCTTAGAACAATCTGTGTCAGATCAAGAGCAAAATGAAAACTGACAGGCTGATTGCATTTGTCTCTACATATATACGATCAAGTATTTTAGATATTATATTATAAACAGATTCTGTGTTATTATGCACATATTTGTTTGAATCACTTGCACATTATAATAATTTTTCTACATTTTTATTATCATTTAATGGTCACGTGTAAAAACATACTTTTAATATAAAATGAATTAATGTATATATACATTTTACAAAACGATAATATAAAATTAAAGTGTTATCTGCATAAAAATGTAAAATGTATGGTTCTCATGATAAGCTAAAATTTGTAAAGGACATAATGCATATGGATTATTTTACTATTGGAGTTATTAAATGAAGTATTAATTTGTTGAACATTTAAGCTATATAATTTATTATTTGATGTTATAGACTATTATTATCTCAGTATACAATATTCTTTGATTGAGTTTGAAGCAAATTAGATACAAAAGAAATAATTCAGGATTTTATTTATCTTTTAAAACAATAAGTAATGTGTAATTCATCAATGCCTGTTTCTAGTAACATGGAATATTGGTAAAATGCATAAATAGAATAAGGGATATAAATAGTTCGAACATATTTTACAAATATCTCTTTTTAAATGTGCCCGTGAGCTTATTATTTATAAATATTTTACATTTTAATTAAGAATAATTATTTTTTCTTTTTCAAATAGAATAGATAATTTTGTTAACTATGGGATGATGACTTGTCTGAAAATAATTCTAGCCCTGTGCAGAAATATACCAACAAATTAAGAATAACATCTTCTATAAAACAACACATACAAATACATAAATCGCATTACCTATGATAAATTCTATTTTCATATACTCTATGTAGTATTATTATTAATTTTGTTAATTACTGATTGCAATACTTGTTGTAAAAGTATATATATACTCCAAAATGCATTAAGAATAAAATATAAGACAAAATCTTAAATTCTTGATCAATTTTTTGACATCCTGGTATTTTTAAATTACTGGTGAAAATATATATATATATATGTCTTACCTTGAGAGTTGTGTTAAAAATATTGATTACTTTGACGATTTGGATTTTTGTTATAAGTGTTCTTCGGATTTTTTTGCTTATTTCACGTTAGCTTTTTATTATTATAATCTTTATCAAATCTTAGCATATTAGTCACTTAACATAACTTACAAGTACTTTTTTTATTATTAAAAAACCCCAATATAACACTCTAAATCAGATTGTATGCTACGTGTGCAGATATTTCTTATAAGATCATCAAAATACAATACCTTTTTAAAATTCCGTTTTAGTTAGCAACGTTTTAATCACAATTTTTATTTTAAGAATAATTATTTACTGTCATCATTCTTTTTGCTTAGATTTTTTAAATGCTTTTGACAGTTTTCATACCTGAAATATTATAGTTTTTTTTAAAAAATGTGATTTAATTATTCTATTTCAAATTTTTCTTTGAGGTTAATAATTCTTGGACATTTAGATTTAACACAAAAATATTTAAAAAGAATGAATATTTATTAAATTTTATACTGCTTGTGAAAAGAATTGAGGGACCTTTTACTTTCTTCATCATTATATTCTTAGGCACTATAGCCCAGGGGTCCCCAACCCTATGCCCGCGGGCACCATGGCGCCTGCAGACCATTTTACATGTTCCCGCCACTATCCGAACATGATAAAAAATTATTTATCTGATACAAATAAATTTAATTTTTAAAATTTCTTATAAATTATTGTATCATATTGTAATCAAATTGTAGGGCATACTATACTTTTACAGTGTAAAAATATAAACGTTAATTATATTTTAAAATTTTATTTTTGAAATAAATATTTTTTTGAACATTATGTGTATTATTAACAATATCCAACTATAAATTTACATTGAAAAAATAAATGGTTCCCGCCACCTGGCCGGTATTATAGAATGTGTTCTTAAGTGCAAAAAGGTTGGGGACCCCTGCTATAGCCTATCTATTGTTTATCTATATGTATATCTGCAAAATAAACATCTAATTTGAGGGGAATATTTAAATAATTTTAAACTCTTTGAATATTTCATATTGGATTCTGTTGCTTGTTAATTAAAAAGTGATTAGTAAATGTTAAGCATTTATTTTAATTAAAAACATCATCAATGAATGTGACATAATGATTTAGAATTTTTCAGAAATCTTTTAAGCATAGAAAAGAAATGATAATAATCCCCATATTACATGTGACATAACCTGAGCCTGAAAATGTCTTTGGTCTATGAGTACGATTTACGTATTTTTGGTTGCTTATTTAATATTTCCACATTGATGTAAACATTTTTCATACACATAGTAGAAATCAACTTAGTTATATTTTATAATATGGACTACATATCTACATAAAGATGAGGTAAATAAATAGATACAGCAATAGGTTGAATGGAACATTATAAAAAAGTGCCTCATCATATAATAACCACTTTGTGATCATCAGAAACCAAGATGAGTCAGCACACATTTGTCAAGACCCTAGATTCTTAAACAATAAACCATACCAGAATGTGATGTCCCACCTACTATGCAAGGCCTGCTCATAAAATTTAGAGAAAATAAAATATATATTACAACTGATTACACATCAAGTTTCTGGCAAATATTACTACATCATGATAATCAAAAAGATGAGGGACAGACACGTATTGCAATTTTATAGTAATTATATGTCTATTATAATTAATCATCATAGTAAATTATTTTTTATCTATCAAATTCAATTCATTGATATAAACACAAAATGTATTCATCATATTTTTCCATTTCTGGTAATGAACAATTGCTACCTTAACACAAATGTCATAGATTTTTGATTGTGTTGAGTTATTTACACTATATTTTTTATTTTTTGCATTTGTTTTAATTAATAAGAGTTTATCACTTCCCCTGAGTAATCATAAACACATCTTTCCGGGTTTTCACTTCAAATAATATATAATCATCAACTGTATCTTAGTGGTATATTTTGATATTGTATAATTAATTCCATCTGTAATCAATAATTTTAGCATACCTATGAGTTTGGTTTAATATTCTTATTACAACAATTAGCATTCTTTTTAGTCATTACTGTAATGGCAATTCAACTTTTTCCTAATTTCTTCAAAGACTTTTGACCAATATAGAAATATATAGAAGTTTCAGTTTAAGTTTATTATTTTAGTCTCTTCATATAAGACAAACAATATAGTTCTTGGAGGTGATTTTATTAAAAGTTTAGCAGTAATTAGATATTAAATTTTGATGGAATTTTTTTGCATTATCTGCACATTAGCTAAGTCTAACTTCTATAATGTTTTTTCTGAAAATTTCGTTGAACTTCTGCATTTCCATTTCTTTTTTCCACTATTTTAAGGTCAATATAAACAAATAAGACCTTCGAAGATTTTTATAGAAGCAAAATCTTGAAAAAAAAATGCTTAAAATTTTTTCTGCAGCATTTTATCCAAAAGTTTAAGCTATATAATTATTATGAGTATCCGGTTTTCCAAGAAGAGCGATAACTTTGATTTTATTTTTTGTTCACAGCAATTTATTATAATAACAATCCGGAATAGTTCGAATCACTTAAAATATTTTTCTGCATTTATTATGTCTCGTTTTCTATAATACCAATAATATACGGTCTTTGAGATAAAATAATTTTTATTAACTATTAATAACATGAGTTAAACATTTTATTTGTATTTGATCGGTATAGGATACATCTTTTAATTTTCATCATTGTTTTTCTTTTTTAATTGAAGAAAAAGTAGCACTACCATAGATTAGTCAAACAATTTTCTTTTGCTTAATAGAACAATTATATGTATAAGAAGTTCCCACATTTATAAATCAATTAATTTTTCTTCATTTCAATAATTATTAAATGAAAGTTTTCTACCAATTATTAAGGAGATATTTCTATAGTTTTATTTTATCAGTATTTGTAAATATTATCTTTTTTTAAAACTATGAAGATGTATTATTTTCTTTTATAAATTGTTAGATCAATTAGGTTAAAATTATAATTATAACATCCTTCGCATTTATCAATAGTTTAACCGGTTTAGAATTACATTTTTCATAACGAAGAGTTTTAGCGCTTTTTAACCCAAAAGCAGACAATTATTGTTTCCTTTAATCAGATTATTATGTTTCCTCATTTATAAATTGGTCAAATATTATGTTATTTGAAATTAAATTCACTTGATTGAATTACAAGTTCAAAGTTTATCCAAATTATTCATTTATTTATTTTTTTTCATGATGATAATTCAAAACAAACGTTTTTTTTTCTTGAGAGAGCTTACGGTTTTTCTTTTAAATTTAAATAATTTACAAAGAACATTTACATTTATATTATGATTAAAGTTATTATATGCAAATTAAACTTTATGCTTGCTATGAAACAGTAAGATTCGTATTCGAATCTTAAGTTTCACCTTTTTCTGTCGTCTCTCACTGACCGGTCTATCCTGCTCAAATTTAAACTTTTGGTATCGAATTGTGTGTGTAGCAATATTAAAAATGTATAAATATATGTAGAATTCAACATAAACACGCACACATTTCGATCTCAAATTAAAGGCACTAAATAAGGATAAAATAATATAATTTAGATTTCTTTTAGTTATATAATTTTGTATAATTTTAATCATTTATTTTGGATCATAAAGTTCGTATTTATTGCTTTGTTTGAATTTCGTTTAATAATAATTCTAAAAAAATCTGATGTAATATTTAATTAAAAGTTAAAATAATCTTATGTTCCCTTTTTGTCTTTGAAATTTAAAAGCATCGGTCAGTGTTAGATAATAGATTAATTAAAGAAAAATTCCCCAAAATGTAATTAGTAAATGTAAAATGTAAACAATAGAATGGCAGCTTTCTTTATAATTAAAACCAACAAAATGCATTGATTATCCTCAGGGCAGATTAAGTAAAACCTAAAAATACCTTAACAAAAATGTGGGAGATCAAGATAAGAAAAGAGGCCATCTTAGACTTGCTGGAGACCTTTACTTAAACTTTAGCTCTGCTCTGGATCACTGAGAGTCTCCAAAATATAAAAATAAATTGTTCCTTCCAAGGTATGACCTAGTAAAAGCACCTAGATTATTCTCCATCGGGAGATGGCCTATCGGATGCCGAACTTTCCATTGCCCATTATAAATTCACCATGAAGATCTGCTGCCTGAAATAAATGAGAAAGCTGCTGCTGCTGTTAAAGTAAATGAAATATCTAAATACAAGAAAGAATTGCCACTCATGAACTATTTGCTACTAAACCAATGGACTCGGAAAACTTCTTATAAAACAGGTACCTGTCTGTGTTCAAACTCTAGAGTACTCTAATAACCTGCTATAGCTCTTCTTCATATTACTTATCTAAATTATAAAATGTAAAAACTATCATTTGTATAACTAAAATTGAATAATTAATTTAATGTGTAAATTTCTCTAATAATCTAGCTTATCTCATTCTATCTTTCTTGGGTGTGTATTTCTAAAATCTACATTTTATCTATATTTATTATTTAATTATTGCATGCTCATATTTGTCTCTATTTTCAAAGTTTAAATCTATGATCACTTGAAACAGTGAATGCATGTGAAATTTTCATTAATATTGACTTTCATAAATAACTTAACTTTCATATAAATCAACACGCATTCAATGCATCATTTATTGTAATGCAGGGTCTACTACTTCGCAAATGGCTGGCATATTAGTTGTAATCATTCCCAGTTTAGATGTTTTGTATTTATTAAATCTCAATGAATAATTCCATCAAATTACATTTCTTTGAGAGTCACCAACGTTCTTTAGTAAATGTTGATAATGCAGGGCCGAGTTAGAAATCTATTTAAATCTTATCATAATCGTTTATACATTATACATGTGTTACATTTTAGAGATGTGATGACCCATTCCTCCGTGAAATTTCCGGATTCTTCAGGGTTGAAATTAACCCCAGTCGTCCTACACAAGCGGACATAATGGGTGCTCCCGTAGGACTTGACGATGTCATGCAGCCAGCCGGAAAACTGCGACATGGACCGCTTGTCCCTGGTTATGCTTATGTGACACCTTACTTCATCGGGCCGATGACAGAGACCAGCCCGACATTCTTATAAACTCATTCACGGCATTGCAGTTTCAATATACTGCCATTCCATATCACCTTTCTAAAGCGTATCACGTGTTCCTTTACTTAATTTTATTATTCTATATATCACTCCGCCTATGCATTATCTTCATAATTCACCCTCAAATAAATGTTTGCCCTTAGTGATAAATAAATATTTTAATTAAATAAATATATGTCCGCCGCTACTCCTAAATCTTACTTTAGAGTCCTGCATTGCAAAGGTATAAATGCCTCAAGGCATGCGCATTAGAAATGCTTACTCAAGAATTTTAGGTAGCTAGATTACGCCTTCAAATAAATGAATTCCTTTTGTAAACAAATAAATAAATGTATTCTTTAAAATATAATCATGTCGCAAATCCCGCTACTAAAGCTTTTAATCCATAAAATATTATTAGTAAATGATTTTCTTATTACAATGTGTTAATAAATAATTTTAAACTATACATCTGCGGTTACGTTTCATTTATTCGATACCCATTCTATGTAATATTTCCTCGATTATGTAGTTTGATTATTGGCTAACCCGAAAATAAAATCATGAGTCTCTTGCCTATTCCTGACCACCGTGCCTAAAGAAATATTTACTAATGTCACATCAGATGTGTTGTTTTGTGGATTGTATTGTGGAACTGATAAACTATGTTCGAACTCAGTATCACAGGTGGCTTCACTACCTCGATGGTGCTGCTGTTCTGTGTGGTGGTTGAATTCGGCGCTATGTTTACGAGTCACACATTTTCTGACTGTTACAGCTATTTGTTCCAACTTAATCCTAAAGTCCCATCTTGTAATAGATGGATCTATTAATATGGTTCCCATTTTCTTTCCAGTAAGACTTTGTTGATTTTCAATGAATAAATTGTAGGTCGAAATGTATACTAGGGTAGAAGTTCTTTACTCCATACTTGTAAAATTATGATATCATTAAATTTTGTTCAATTTTAAAATGGTGTTGTAGATTTTTTTTCAACTTTTTCTTGTTTGAAGTTCACAGGTGTCAAATGTTAATGTCCTGTGTCTCATTTCTCCATTTAGAATCCCTCTCCTCCTATCTGTTAAGTTATTTTTTATTTTTATTGCAATGAATTGTGGTACTTAAAATAGATCAATAATAGGACAGCATACATACTAATTAATAGCTCTCCCTCACTAATTGAACTGTTTCATATCAATTGAAACTACAATACAATATGCTTGAAGATCGATTATAAAATTTAGAGGAATTATAAATTGATTTTTTTTTTGTTAATAATAATAATAGAGTACTAAACATCTTTATACTTCCAAATTGGTTTAATACTATTAAATTATTATTTTAAATATGATTGCAACTAGTCTGTATGATAAAATGTATATGAACTTCATATCCACTCTATCATATTTCCTAGTATCTCTAAAAAAGTCTAAGTTTCCATCACTCTCGGGATATTTATGGGTGAAATTTTACTCAATTTGAAAATTATAATTCAACAAGCATTACAAACTACCAATGATTTTATAGATTGATTTTCAATATATTGTAATTATTGCCAATTGAAATTTAAAAATTTTAATAATGGACACTTGAATACAGCTTAATGTAATTGAGCCAAATCATATGGTTATAGTATATAGTAAGTGACTAAGCATATAACTAGATTTAACATTTTCTTTTGTATTAAAGAGAATAACTATAAATGAAACAATAATTATTCTCAAGAATACTTGGAGCCATAGCAAATATAATTAAATGTATAGTGAATTGGTACTTATATATTTGTATATCTATGATTTTAACAAATACACAATAAAACAGACATTGTTGAATTGATATTAACATATAAAACGTTTTCAACTAATGTAAAATAATTAATAAAAATATTACATCAAATATCTTTTGCAAAATAGATGAAATAAAATTGAAATCAGTTTGTTTCATTGCTTCATTTCTAACAGTTGTAAAAATGGTTTTTTGTTTAGCCATTTATTTTTTATTTTTCAGATTTTAATGTATTTAGCTGACAATAAATGAAGGTTGTCACCCTAATATTTTGTAATATATAAGAACGGCAAAAATAACATTTTTTAAAAAATTGCACAGTATTTAACTGCTATTATATTATTATTTTTAATATATGAACACAATTCACTGCATAGATATTACAAAATTGATGATAATCAAATGCAAATATGTGACCATAAAGTGATTGTATAACCACAATTTACTTGCTTATTGTCATTTTTAGCATGAACATACAATTTATATGTGGGCTACCACCCACATAACAAAATACATAAGTAGATAATAGACAATAAATTACATTTAACATATTAAAAATAATACAATACACTTCAATGTATAAAGGCGAAATTGTAAAATTATAAATATTAATATTGGCTAAGCACTTTCAGAACCTCTTTACTCCATATTCAAATCCTTATAATATATTCAAGTCATTGTATGCAAATTTATGCAAAACAACTCAGACCATCTATTTTTTTGAAATTGCTAAGAAAGTATTTTTTTATTTATAGCATTTATGTCAATAGTGATGAAGCAAGCCTCCTTAGTCTTTTTTTTTGGTGTTGTTTCTACACTACTTCTGCTTGGAAGGGTTCAAATACATGATTAACTTCCATTTGATGATCAACAAATATAGAATTGCCTTTGTTTAGCAATCTGTATATGCATATTTATGCTGAGACAATCTGTTATTGATTTGCTTGAGTTTCACCATAATATAGTGCACTACATCCTGCATACCTGTGGTTTTGATTCTAGATTTATTTTATCCTTAGTGTTATTATTTGTTTTGTTTGTATTTGGCAGAGTTCTCAATCCTAATGTAAGTTCATTATCTAATTTTTTAACATTTTTAACTATGCTGGGCATATAGGGTTGACATAGGTGTTGCTTATCTTTTTTGTTGTTAATCTGGGTTAAGTAGGATTTAAAACTCTGGCAAATACCAAAAGAATAATAGCACTAAGGTTAAAATAAACTTAGAATCAATGTCACAAGTGGTATATAAGATTTCATGCCCTAAAGCAGGATGCAGTGCAATATATTATAGTGAAACTTGGGCCACAGTCAGTAACAGATGATCTCAGCATAAGTATGCATATAATAAATTGCTACACAAAAACAAAGGCAATTTTATATTTGCTAATCATCAAAAGGTGTTTGAACCCTCCAGGGCTGACATAGTGTATACTGAATGAAACAATGTCAAAAGGAAAATTGAACAGACTTACTTCATCACTAATGACATAAATGCTATAAATAGAAAAGACGTGCTTTGCAATTTCAAAAAAATGGTTGGTCTGAATTGTTTTGCATAACTTTGCATACAATGAGTTAAATACATGAAGTAAACAGGCTTTGAAAGTGCTTAGCCAATATTAAAATTTATAATTTTATAATTTCACTTTTATATATTGAAGCATATTATACTAAATACAAAGAACTGGTGAAATAAATTTATTATTATAATGAAAATAATATAAGTCTAAAAATTTAATAGAAATAAAAATGAATAAATTTGAAAAATATGAAGAATTATATCCAAGTGTTACAAAACTGAAATTAATATTTTATATTAAAACTATGATTGAATTACAAAAAATTTAAACACATTATGTCCAAATAAATTGAATAAAACACAAACATGATTTTCAATACTCATACTAATAAAATACATGATTAAAAATCAAAAATTTATAATAAATTTTATTAATGTAAACAAGCAGACGAATATTAAAGATTCTGTTTTATATGGGGTGAATGTGAGAGCTGATCACATCTGTCAATTAAAAGTTAGTACATTTCTTATATCATCATGTGGGTAAAAGCATATTAATACCTTATCATCATCAACCATTATTAATCCACTGTAGGATGAAGGTCCTCTCCATGTTTAATCCATCTTTTCTGATCTTTAACATCTTTTCTCCACATTACCCCTGCACACTTCCTTAATTCTTCCATTCATCTCACATGTGGTCTCTGTCTGGTGATTTTACAATCCCATGAAATCCAGTTTAAAATTTCAATTGTCCATCATTTATCACCTGTTTTGGCTATATGTCCAGCTCAGCTCCACTTCAGTCTTTTAATTTCTTCAATGAGGTCAATAACACCTGTTTGTTCTCTTACCCATATATTGCATTTTTGATCTCTTGTTAATCTGAACATGCATCTTTCCATATTTCTTTGAGTGATCTGAAGTCTCTGTATTGCTCTTCTATTAAATGTCCATGTCTCAGATCCATAAGTAAGAACTGGTAAAACACATTTATTAAAAACCTTTCTTTTCAAACCCATAGGCATATTTTCTTTTAGTATCAAGTTATTTCCACCAAAAGCACTCTAAAGAAGTTTAATTTTATGACTAATTTCATCCATCATGTTTCCATTTGTTTTAATAATCTGATTAAGTTATTTATAACTGTTAATTAATTCTAACTCATCATTATCAATCTTTGTTTTTATATTTTGAAAAAATCCATTAAACATTACTTTAATCTTTTTAACATTTATCTTTAGTTCTATTTTCAGCTGATAACTTCTGCAACATTTCCTGTAGCTTTAAAGCATTATTTGCAAAAACCAAACACTTCATCTGCAAAATCTAAATGACTTAAATAATCTCGATTTACTTTTACTTTATTAGCTTTCCATTTTAATCCACAAAATATTTTTTGCAGCATTGCTGTAAAAGATTTTGGAAATAGAGAGTCATTCTTTCTTACACCCTCCTCAATGTTGATATTCCTACTATCACTATGTAATCTAATTGTTGCTGTGACATTTTTAAAAATATTCTTTAAAATATGACAATACACTGGATATATACCTTGATGAACCAATGCTTTAATCACTGAAGAAATGTTTATAAATCAAATGCCTTTTTATAATCCACAAATCCAAAACATAATGGCAACTCATATTAATTTGTTTTTTCTATAACTTCTGTCAATACCTGGATATGATCTACTGTACAAAAACCACTTCTAAATCCAGCTTGTTCTCTTGGTTGGTGGAAATCCAGTGTTCTCTGTAGATGAGTTGTAATTATCATCAAAATTTTTTTATATAAAACTGATAAAAGACTGATAGGTCTGTCATTTCTAATATCTTTTTATCACCTTTTTTAAATATTAATACCGCATTCTTCCAATCATCTGGTACATCTTTATCATTTAGACATTTCATATAAAACTTTGCTAAAAAGAATTGTATTTTTTTAATATATCAATTATAATTCCATCATTGCATGGGGCATTTTCTTTCTTCATACAGTTAATAGCATGTCTCACTTCTTCATTAAAAATTCTGAAAAATTACAAAGATATAATTGGAATAGGAAGTAAGTGTTTTTATTACTATATAATTTATGATAGAAGTTTTCTACACATTTATGATGTCATTTCTTTTTTTTAGTAATAATGCCATCTTTTTTATTGCAAATATAAATTTTCTACCAATACCAAAATGTTGTTTTACAGTCTTGAGACTTTTATTCTCTTCAACAGCTTTCCTTGCTAATTCACAATTAAAATTTTTTATATCATTTTCAACTCTTTTTTACACAATTTTACAAAATTCAAGATATTCAATTCTTCTTAATGCATCATTTTTGTTTATCTTCATATTTGTTTTTTCATAAATTCTCAAGTCTCGATAGAAAATTTATTGGACAATTGTTGCTTTTTTACCAGCTATCTTTGTTGCAGTTTTTAATAGTGTATCAGTTATATTCTTATTAATTTCATTCAAATCTGAATTATATTCAAAATCTACTAATACTTGAAACAGATTTGTAAGTTCTAATTTAAATTCATTAGAATGTTTTGGAAGATTAGGGATATCAACTGTAAATATTGTTCTTTTAATAATTTTTGTCTCTCTATTTTTGCATTAACACGTATCTTACATCTTACTAATTGATGATCATTTTCTGTATGAAATTTATTAAAAACATTACAATCTTGAAATATGTATTTTTGTTAGTCAAAATATAATCCAATTTTGCTGTATCATCATTTGGATGCTTCTATGTACATTTTTTTAAATATTGATTTCAAAAAAAGAATTCATAATATAAAGGGTTTTTTTCCTGCAAACTCCACAAGTCTATGTTCTCTTTCATTTCTATTAATATAACCAAAATTACCTACAGCATTTTCATTTTTTATTCGTTTAACAATTCTAGCATTAAGGTCTCCCATAACAATTTTAAAATGTTGTTTACTCTTATCAAAAGCCTTTTGTACATCCATATATAAATCTTCTACTACTCCATCACTATGAGAACTTGTTGGGGCATAAACCCAAATTATCTGTATTTGATATCTGTTATTAAGTTGTAAAACTAATCTTGCCACTCTGTCTGATACACCATCACTTTCCACAATGTTGTTCTTCCACTTTTTATTTATAATGAATCCTACTCCATTTTTATTTCCAATATCTGTGCCTTTATACTAAAGTACATATCCACTTTTTAAATCAATTATTTCTTTACCTTTCCTTTTAAAAATCCAATAATGTCTCATTTAATATAAGACAGATATTCTTCTAAATTTTACAATCTTTCTTTACGTGAAAGTGATCTGCAGTTGTAAATACCTAAATAAAGTCATCATCAAATCACAACCTGGATCCACAATCAGGCAATTTTTAGCACCCTCACATTCAGCCATCAACTACTGCCATTGTTGGTGACTTTATAGCTTACTGGAAATAAGAGCCATGAATTATTTTTGTCTGTCATGATTGTATATACCAGAAAAATATTTATCATTTACACATACATTCATTCTGACTTATCAGGCAACTGAGAAGAAAGACCATGGTGTTTCTCAATCTTAAAGTCAGAGGTAAGAAAGCAATAATCTCACCCTGCTGGCTAATGCATGTTGGTGAGCAAACCATCCATGTTTGTATACTATATAAATAATCACATAGTAATAGCAGCTGCAACAACAAGAATGTATGGAGTGGACATTAAGAATTTGCCCTGCTCAGTATCTTTAAAATCTCCAAGAAAACCCAATGGGTCTATTTTCAATTAATCATAAACTTTTTTCTGCAGCCATTCAGTACATGTACATAGCTTAAATTTTTATAGCTTAAAAATTTTTTTAAATCTGTTATTCATGCTATTAAATAATATGTAAAAATTGAAATAAATGCATTTAAGTTTTAGTGCACAGAAATAAATTTAAATTGCATTGTTTATAAAAAATATAACATAATATTTAATTTTTTCAGATTTGCCTGTTAGCTGGGGGCTTGCAAATAAAATTTGGCTTTTCTTGTAAATTAAATGGTAAAGCTGAACACCTTATAGAAATGTATAAAGAGATAAATTTATGAATTTAGAGAAAAGCTTTTAATGAGTAATCATGATTTGTCTTTTTTTAAATCATTGCCATACAAAAAAAAACACATTTTTGAAATTATCTTATATATAAGTGTCTTACTTTCTCTCTTGTCAGAATTGACAAAGGCCTTAATGTTGGTCTGAGGTCATATATCAAATTCACAACCAATGAAAAAACTATGAATGAATGAATTCTGCCATTAAAACCATTTGCAAAAAACATGTCATTTTAATAACAAAAATATAGTATTTAAATAAACATGTGAATGTGATTAGAGTACATAAAATCTTGTTTGATGTGTGATAATTAATGAAAAAAAAAGGATGTTATAGTAATATATTTACATTTACTTTTGCCTAGTATATTATATACATTTATGCAAAAAAATAAAAATATTCAGCGAAATTCAGTATAAGTACTTTGACTTACATGGGCATATATAATATTTAAACTATTAAACATGTGATTACAGTACATAAATTCATATTTGAAAGATAATTAGTGAGGGAGGAAAAGCAAGTGCTATAGAAAAATATTCACATTTAGTATTTGTTTGCATATAATTAAAGTTGTAATAGCAGCTTTCAGATGGTTATATTTTTCATCTTTAACATATAATGTTAAAACTGTTTAATTAATTTACATTAAATCTTAAAAGGTTGGATGACTGTATAATTGAAGTTGAAACAATAGTTTTTTAAGTTGGTTATATTTGTCATATCCAATGTACATTAAATCTTTCAAAAATTGTTAAAAACAAACAATTAAAAAAGCACTATGATTTATATAGCTCAAATACAGTCTAATATATAAAATAAAAACCATTTATAAAAAATCATGTTAAAAAATATATGACATCTGCTAATAAAGGTAAGATGGAACATATTTTGTAATAGAAATTAGCATTTGTTTTTGATAAACTATAAACTTCTTTGCAAATCAATATAAAAATCCCAGTATATTCTTTACTTATAGTTCAATTTTTTTCTAATATTTATAAAGAAATCTAAAAATAAAGCATGATTTCTTTATTTTTACCAACACATTCTTTTTTTACTTTTACAAACTATTATATTTAGTAAATTTGTATTGTTTCGTTTATGGTAATAAAATATTTACTTTATTAAATAGTTAACATTTAGCTTAATAATGTAGTTTAATATTAAAAATTAAAATCCATAATGTTAGTGAAAGATGTATGGGATTCAATAATCACTAATCCAAAGCATTATTTAGATTCAGTGATTAAAATAAACATCCAGGCCTTTGAATATTTATAGTGTTGAGTTGAAAACAACATTGACAAAATAAGAGGCACATTTCTTGAATTAATGACATTTCATCAAAACCACATATGCTAGAAAATGTGTCTGAAAATCAGTTGTGAAATAAAGCTTTTTCATCTTTTCTTTGTGATTTGCACTCTTTTTGTCACCGATAAGAAAAACAAGAACTTGAGTCAAATACTTTAAGGTTTAAAACAAATAAATTATAAGTAATAAGAGGTTTGAAATTATATATTTGATATACACTTAATTTATACCTTAGTATTATCTTTTATTATGAGGAAAGTTTCAAAAACACTTTCATTTTACCAAGTAGTTTTCCATACATTGTTTTAATGACTCTATGACGTGAACTTAAATAGAAAGTGAATGTGACCATCTGTCTATAATTACCTCACTAAATATATAACACCATCACCACATGTGATAAAATGTTGTTTGTATTAATTTAGAAATGTATACAGAATTTTGATTTAAATGGAAAGACCTTCACTATCTTATTCGTTAAAGACAGATTTATTAAATGTCCCACTGTTTATGGTATATAAATATTGCAAATTTTTTTCTAAAGTATTACATAAATAAAAATGTTTTGGTGTACATTAACAAAGACCAATAATTTCTTTGTAAACTACTGAGTAGATCAATGTTGAAAAGCAGAACCATCATTTTTCTTGGTTATTCAATATTAATTTTATTGTACTCAGACTTATACCTTTTTAAAAGTATTTATTGACATTCTTCAGATTGCTACAGACTTCAGATTGAAAAATATTTGACCAATTAAACCTATTGTAACGATCCGGAGAAGGCGACTTCACATAATCTGCACTACGGGGCGCCATCTAGGCATTTGAACCTAGAAAAATTTATAAAGTAGGCAGATACGTAAGTCAAAAAAAAAATTTTTTTTTTTTTTTTTTAAATTTTGATTCCGGTCGTTAGCCCATGTCACTAGCTCAGTGGAATAGCAGAGATTTAATAAGATAATCTAAGAGTATATATAAAAAAGGAATAAAATAAGCCACTGCCAGTAATTAACATACAAACATTTATTTATGCACATATATATAAGATTTAAAATTATTTTAGTATTAGTTTTACATTTTAACATTATTTTTAACTTTACCTTAGATTTTAATTTACATTTTAATTTCTATTATATTATAAGTTTACATTTTAATTAAGTTCGCACAGATGGGATTATAAAAGCTTGTTTTAATATGTTGCTATAGATCGGTTACATAGATTACACGGTTAAAAACATTTCAAAGTAAACATAAACGATCAAAATATAAAATCATTGATTACTGACAATTGCGGAGGGAAATTTATATGTAACCCAATAGTATTCACCATAAGATACTTGCATTGTCACCAATAACTTAAAAGACATCCGAATAAATACATTTTAGATACTCACCATAAGGTATCATTATTTATCGAATGTCTATATATTTTGATCAAATATGGAAACGCAAAACATAGTTAACCAATAAACAATCCATGCAAGCGTCTATAAACAACTTAAATTTAATGCATTTTTATTTAGGATCGAGTATGAATAGACCACATAAATTTGCTTTTGAAAATAAACATTCTATCCCTATTTAACCTTAGGCTAAAATTCGTAGTCAAACTGGCATCAATTCATCTGATACATCGATGTATTCAATGTAATAAAATACGGCAGCACAAAAGGTTAAAAGAAGAAATTGCCTCTTATGAGATAGGAATATTACATCTATCTGCAAAGAAGAGCAATAAAACAAAAAACTCCATAGAAAGGAACTGCGGTATCCGACTTATAATTCCTTCCATAGGCAAACGGAAGTGTGCGGCGTATGAAGCGATTCTGCCCGTAGCGAATCAATATTACATCTACTAATCACACCAATATATCCAATCCATTGACCCAATTTAACCACGAAACAAATAACCTAAGATTACCCTCGCCTAATATAACTTTACAAATCTATACAGCCATTCACGCCCGACTTAAGTTTAACATTTATATAATTTAACTTAACGGAAAACAGAAATCATAATAAAACTTAAAGAACAAAATTAAATAAATGGAAATGATTTTAAATAAATAAATAAAAAATACATCAAATAACATTATTAATAAATTAAGTTGGTCAGATAGGATAATATTGCAATCATTTAAATATGGAAAATTATAATTTAATGTTCATTATTTATAAAGTTCTTACGGTTTAAAAAGTTCATCTTTATCCGTTGCTTGCCATGAACGTGAATTCCCATGCCGTCCTAAGATTGGTATCCATTTAGCCATTGTTTTATTTATTCATTCGGAGGTTTTTTAGTTTAATTGGTCCTCAATGTAGGAAACGATAGTTCATTTCTCTTTCTTTACTAGCAAAACTGAAGGGATTGAACGTGCGTCCTTCAATCTCTTCTCCCGCACCTCCGCACTAACATCTATCTGTCACATCGTAATAATCATAATAACTCACTAATTAATAATTTCCAAATTTTCTTTTTATACGTATTCGAAGGATTGACTTGGCATTATGTCATCGATGTGATGATCCTTTCGCTGAGGTCCGATTTCCCCGTGGATTTCTTTCATTGGCTATTTGTTTCTATTGTTTTCCTATCTGACCGCTGTTTTTACATTTAAATGCCCAAGGCTGCTTTACATTTGACTAATTAAATTTATCATTTCTATTTCTGATTAATTAACCTGTTTTCCAAATCAAATATATATTTTTATCTCTAAATCTTTTTAAGTTTTTGTTTTTAAAATACTTTTTCTATTTTTAATACAGTTTTATTTTAATAATTTTTTTTTTATCTGTGCGATTTAATATATATGAGTTTAAGATGATATTTAATTTCAATTTTTAATTCTAAAAGAAAATTTTTAAATGCGAACTTTTTAATTTACTTTCATGTTTAATAAATAAAAAAAAACAACAATGTAACGAACGTCTGTGCTCGTTACACTATATATATTTAAGAACTGTAACATTATAAGGACTTATTGGAAAAATGAGTTAATGACATGAACCTTTGATTTACAGAATCATTTTGTAACTTTTTAATCCACAGGAATCATTTAATTTCACTTTAATGTGCCAATAATTACAATTTTACATTTATTTACTTTGATTCTACTAATTCTCATATCAGATTCTAATATTCTGTTACTTGCATTAATATTCTTACTTTTAGTAGGTTTACATACAATTTTAAAACTTGGCCTAAATTTGTTAACTAACCCATCATTCTTACTCATACTACTTTTTATTTTAAAAAGATGAGATCATTATCTGACATACACAGCTTTCAAATCTCCAAATTATTTTCTATCAGGTCTGCCTCAATTTAGGGCTTTCATGACCATCTCATTTTTTCTTGCGTATTCTTTTTCCACCTCTTATCTGGTGATTCTTGTATATACTTTTTGATGTCTAAAAATACATCCTATATTTTCCATAGTTCTTTTTATAAAAGCAGTATAAGTTTTAATATTTGTTTTTTTCATTTTGTTTCTTATAAATATATATACATCAATTTAATATAATAAATAAATTAGTCTTCTAATTTTGACTTTTAGATACATTATTTACAATAAATTTTCAGTTAATTGAATGAAGATTATTAAGATAGGAATATGGTTAATGAAAGAACATTTCTTTTGTGCAATTGGATACAATTGACAGCTTTTTATAATTAGTTGACTGCAATTTTATAATCAGTTATTTATTACAATTAATTTGCTCTTTATCATGTTTTCCACTATTTACAAGATTTGTTATTATAATAATAACGTAGATTATACCACAGCAGATGTGCTTTACTGATGGAACGCTATTATTAATGAATACATTCCTTTCCAAACACAAGATAAATGTTTTTTAAAAAACAGAATGGATCACTCTTTCTTTTTTTATTCAAGTTATATCTATGGGTTAATCTAAAGCATTTCGAACTGAGAGCATGAAGATTTAATTAACCTTTTTAAATGAGTTATCATATGACTTTTGTTAATGACATTTGCAAAATTTTTACAATTTACGATTTGTCATTATTGGATGAAAACTTAAACATATGTAAATATTATTATTTATATAGTGCAATGTGTTTATAAATTATAATAGTAATGTAGCTTACATCATGGCACATGTGCTTTACAGATGGAATGGAATGCTCTTTGTAATGAATACTTTTCTTTCCAAACACAAGATAAAGTCTTTTCAAGGCAGAATAAATCACTTTCTTTTTTTACCCAAGCTATATGTACAGGCCAATCTGAAGCTTTTGTAATTGAGACTGAAAATTTATTATTGTAATATGAAATTAATTTTAAATTTGGCATGTTTATATAATATTCTGTAATTTATTATTATTATTTAAATAAATACAAAAACTAAAAAATGAAGTTAAAAAAGAGAAGTTATAAATAAAAATAAAAATAAGCTAAACGTTTTCGAGGATCCATGCCTCATAATCATAGCTTTCTTAAAAATACATAATAAAATATATACAAAGATATTTAAATCAGCACGTGTTACGTGGACAAGCAAGTGTCTTTTCTATTTATAGCATTAATATTTCCATTAATATAGAATGCTTCTTTTATTTTTCTCTTATGATCATTTGATTCAGTGCATATAATTACAGGATTGGCAGGAGTAAAATTGTGTCCAGATTTCATGGAATGCTTCAAAAATACAGAAGATATATTTTATTATTATTATTTAAGTAAAAAAAGGAGTCATATAAAAATGCAAAATATGTACATTCTAGCCAAGACCAAAAATGGCATGAAATATTACTACAATAAAGAGACAAAATATGAATGTATAACTACTTAATTTAGAACTTATGAGGTTTTTGTAAAGAAAAAATAAACATAGGAAGATATTATCAGGAACATTTCCTCATTTTCAAAATTAGTAAAGCATTTGAAACTTGATAACATTGTTACATACCAGTTGTAGAGACTGCAAGAAAAATATTAAAAATCAAATTAATTGCTTACCATGTATTCAGGAATTTTATCACTTTCATGTGAAAAAGTTTTGAAAAATATTACACAAAATATTTCATGAGATAGAATCTGAAATTCTAAAAAGTAAAAATCAAATGATTATATTTGGGTCATAATTTTTTATTGGATAAACCACATTCAATATATTCAAATTTTTAACCACTATAAGCCTCACATGTATTTTACATTTACCCAAAATAACATCAAGTTCAAACTCTACATGTTAATTTTTTTTAAAAAAATTATTTCTGGCCAATTTAAATAATTGGCCATATACTTATAGACAAATATTCATTATTAAAAATGAAAATCAAAGTGATATTTATTAGCTACAATAATAAGTATAATCTACTTTAAAGAAAAATTTTTTATACACTCTCATTAAATCTTCTTTACACACAACTTTCATAAGAATTATCCTAATACATTTACTTGTGATATCAGAAAACTAACACAGTAAAACATTTTGTGGACTATATGTGGGCCATCAATTTTTGATTGGACATAACAGATATTTAAATTATACAAACAACTGTACCTTAAAACAACATTTGGATTTTACATTAAATCATTTTAGTACAATTCTATATTTGGTCCACTCATATTGAAAATAACACCAAATACAGAAAGCATTATGTGAAACTATCTGAAGCTAAGTTAAATATTCATATATATATATATATATGAATATATATATATATATATATATATATATATATATATATATATATATATATATTTATATATATATATATATATATATATAAACATTACAAGCATAAAGCTAAACTAGTCAATATAAAATCAAATCTACCCCAAATCCAAAATTAAACCAGACCAGCATAAAAATAATATTAAAACACAACCTAAGGTTTCACTGCTACAAGCAGACTTCTCAAGTGTAAAGAACTACAAAAACTACACAATATATATAATATTAAAAACTACCCGCAAATCCATTCACTTCCCATCCACCCTTAATATTAAAAGAACTCTTAAATAAGTTAATTGCTTCAGAATAATAAATTTTCAATAATAAAGACTCTTTAATTCTTCTTTTGATTTTATTTTTCTCAAAGAAGACAACCTTAGCTTCATCAAAATCAATAGTGTGGCCTGTATCTTTTTCATGGACATACAAAACAGAACTAAGATATCTATTTTTAACTCTACTTTTATGAACCTTTAATCTTTCATTTAAACTCAAACTACTCTGGCCTATGTAAACCTTCTTACAAAATAAACAAGGAATAAAATATACTACACCAGGAATAGTCTTTCTATCAAAAACTTCTTTTGTATTATTTAATAAATTATTCAATGTAACACCCCTTTTCCAAGCAATTTTCTTATTTCCAAACAATTTACTATTTCTACACACAATTTTATAAGAAGACAATTTAAATGGCAAAGAAATAAAATCATATTTTTCTTTAACCTTTACATCCTTACAAATATTACTATTAAATAAAATACTTTTAACAAATTTATCAGAGTATCCAACACTCAAGTAATCTTTATAAAATTGATATTTCTGAAACAAAGCTATCCCACAAGAATTATTTAATTTAATATTTCTATGACAATAATTCCTTAAAGCAGCCACTTTATGAGATACAGATTGATAGCTATCAGGTTTAATTATAGATCTTAATTCTTTACTTTTAACTAAATGGCTGCACAATAAACAATTAGTTTCTACATTTCTAATCACCAAAAGATCTAAAAATTTTAACTTACCAAAATCTAACCCCCCTCCTTTTAACACAAATTTTATAGAAGGATCAAAACCATTAAACTCATTTACAAATTCCTTCAATTTATCAATCTCAACTACAAATAAACAATCATCAACATATCTGACAAATAATTTTACATATAAACAATTCTTTTTAATAATAATTTCCTCTTCCATAAAACTAATATAAACTGAGCATACTAAAGGAGAAATAATATAACCTATTATCCACCCTTCCTTAATCTTATAAAAATTACCTTTATAAGTAAAATACATAGAATCTTCCAATAACAAAAGCAAATCTTTAATTACCTTAATTTTATTTTTTGATAAAGAACTATTCTTAATCAATACAAACAAAAGAACATCAATACTGCTTAACCTATTAACAGACTGATACATATTTTCAATATCTGAACTTCCAAATACCCAATTACTTTCCATTTTAAAATTATTAATCTTATCAAAAGCCTCAAAAGAAGAAGGGTAGTTTCAGATTTTATGAGCTATGATGTATTACACTTAGCATGTTTTTTGCTGGTAAGATTTCATCAAAGATTAGATAAATGATGTCATGGCAACAAAGACACTGGCAAGACTAATCCTTGGGAATACTGATTTTTTGATCAAGGTGTCTCGCGAGATTTAAAAAGTCGAGAGACCTATGGGAAATTTTGTCATTTCTCTGTCTTTTGCAGTTTTTATGTCGACATGAGCACAGTGATTTTGTAGATCATATTTTCATATATTTCATATCTAATATGGACATATTACTAAATAGAGTACATTTTTAACTGTCGATTGGATGATATAGTAATTTTCACCATCGTTATTTGTAAGTAATTTTCATTTTGTTTTTAATAATTAAATATAGTAGCTTTTAAGACATATATCGCCATTACAGGTTATTTTTTAATTTGTAAATTTCATAATTTTATGTACTACCTTTTCAGTTATTTTTTATTTTGTTTCTTTTGGGTCGTCTTTCCATTTTTTTTTATATTTTATTCTTATTTTCATTAAAAAAAGACTACACTTTTAATTTCATAATTTTATGTAATATGATTTAATTAAGATGTTTTATGTCTGCCATTTTCACGGTATGGCAGATTCGCACTATATTGGGAAAAGTGTTTTTTATTGTCTCTAATTTTAAAATTACAAATATTTTTTATAATTTTTTTTGCAATTATTTTGTATTCAATTTGAATTTATAATATTTTTAGTAAATTACTATTAATTTATGTATATTTTTTTTGGCGCATGTAATTATTTTGCTTTTTCCGAGTAACTACAAACATGGCACTGTCCGGTTTTTTTTACCTACAAGATGGCTTTTTTTTTTACGTCCACCATTTCCGCTGTTTAATAGATTCACATTATATCGGAAAAAGTGTTTTTTTTTTGTCTTTAATTTTAAAATTATAAAAAAAATTTATATTTTTTTTGTCAATTATTTTGTAGTCAATTTGAATTTATAATAATTTTAGTAAATTACTATTAATTTATGTACTTTTTTGGCATGTGTAATTAATTTTTTTTTGCTGAGGAATGACAAGCTAAGCGAAAACATATATATTTCACAGTACCTATTTAACATTTTTTGGTCTTTTAGAGAATTCTTTTTTTGTGTGTGCTAATTTTTGCTTTAAATCAATTTTTAAGTGAATGTCTTATATATATATATATTTGACAGTACCTATTTAACATTTTTTGGTCTTTTAGAGAATTTTTTTGTGCTAATTTTTGCAGTTTTGCTTTAAATCAATTTTTAAGTGAATGTCTTATATATATATTTGACAGTACTTATTTAACATTTTTTGGTCTTTAAGACAAATTATTTTTTTGTGTGCTAATTTTGCAGTTTTGCTTTAAATCAATTTTTAAGTGAATGTCTTATATATATATAACAGTACCTATTTAACATTTTTTGGTCTTTTAGACATTTTTTTTGTGCTAATTTTTGCAGTTTTGCTTTAAATTAATTTTTAAGTGATGTCTTATATATATATTAACAGTATCTATTTAACATTTTTTGGTCTTTTAGACAAATTATTTTTTTTGTGCTAAATTTTTGCAGTTTTGCTTTAAATCATTTTTCAAGTTAATGTAATATATATATTTCTTGGTCTTAGATGTCCTATTTAGTATTATTCTTGCTATTAGATGTCCTCTTTCATATTATTCTTGCTATTAGATGTTCTCTTTCATATTATTCTTGCTATTAGATGTCCTCTTTCATATTATTATTGCTATTTTTACTGGTTGAACTCTTTAGTATTATTCTTGCTATTAGATGTCTTCTTTCATAGTGTTCTTGCTATTAGATGTCCTTTTTCATATTATTCTTACTATTAGATGTCCTCTTTCATATTATTCTTGCTATTAGATGTCCTCTTTCGTATTATTCTTGCTACTAGATGTCCTCTTTCATATTATTCTTGCTACTAGATGTCCTCTTTCATATTATTCTTGCTATTAGATGTCCTCTTTCATATTATTCTTGCTACTAGATGTCCTCTTTCATATTATTCTTGCTACTAGATGTTCTCTTTTATTATTGCTATTTTTACCGGTTGACCTCTTTAGTATTATTATTGCTATTAGATGGCCTCTTTAGTATTATTATTGATATGTTTGCCGGTTGACCTCTTTAGTATTATTCTTGCTATTGGATGCCCTCTTTCATATTATTCTTCCTATTGGATGTCCTCTTTAGTATTATTCTTGCTATTAGATGTCCTCTTTCCTATTATTCTTGCTCTTAGATGTCCTCTTTAGTATTATTCTTACTCTTAGATGTCCTCTTTAGTATTATTATTGCTATTTTTACCCGTTAGCCTCTTTAGTATTATTCTTGCTATTAGATGTCCTCTTTCATATTATTCTTGCTATTAGATGTCCTATTTAGTATTATTATTGCTATTTTTACTGGTTGACCTCTTTCGTATTATTCTTGCTATTAGATGTCCTCTTTCATATTATTCTTGCTATTAGATGTTCTCTTTCATATTATTCTTGCTCTTAGATGTCCTCTTTATTATTATTATTGCTATTTTTACCGGTTGACCTGTTTAGTATTATTCTTGCTATTAGATGTCCTCTTTCATGTTATTCTTGCTACTAGATGTCCTCTTTCATATTATTCTTGCTACTAGATGTCCTCTTTCATATTATTCTTGCTACTAGATGTCCTCTTTCGTATTATTCTTGCTACTAGATGTCCTCTTTCATATTATTCTTGCTACTAGATGGCCTCTTTAGTATTATTATTGCTATGTTTGCTGGTTGACCTCTTTAGTATTATTCTTGCTATTAGATGTCCTCTTTCATATTATTCTTGCTATTAGATGTCCTATTTATTATTATTATTGCTATTTTTACCGGTTGACCTCTTTCATATTATTCTTGCTATTAGATGTCCTTTTTCGTATTATTCTTGCTATTAGATATCCTCTTTTGTATTATTCTTGCTATTAGATGTCCTATTTAGTATTATTATTGCTATTTTTACCGGTTGACCTCTTTCGTATTATTCTTGCTATTAGATGTCCTCTTTCATATTATTATTGCTATTAGATGTCCTCTTTCGTATTATTCTTGCTACTAGATGTCCTCTTTCATATTATTCTTGCTACTAGATGTCCTCTTTCATATTATTCTTGCTACTAGATGTCCTCTTTTATTATTGCTATTTTTACCGGTTGACCTCTTTAGTATTATTATTGCTATTAGATGGCCTCTTCAGTATTATTATTGCTATGTTTGCCGGTTGACCTCTTTAGTATTATTCTTGCTATTGGATGCCCTCTTTCATATTATTCTTCCTACTGGATGTCCTCTTTAGTATTATTCTTGCTATTAGATGTCCTCTTTCCTATTATTCTTGCTCTTAGATGTCCTCTTTAGTATTATTCTTACTCTTAGATGTCCTCTTTAGTATTATTATTGCTATTTTTACCCATTAGCCTCTTTAGTATTATTCTTGCTATTAGATGTCCTCTTTCATATTATTCTTGCTATTAGATGTCCTATTTAGTATTATTATTGCTATTTTTACCGGTTGACCTCTTTCATATTATTCTTGCTATTAGATGTCCTCTTTCATATCATTCTTGCTATTAGATGTTCTCTTTCATATTATTCTTGCTCTTAGATGTCCTCTTTATTATTATTATTGCTATTTTTACCGGTTGACCTGTTTAGTATTATTCTTGCTATTAGATATCCTCTTTCATGTTATTCTTGCTACTAGATGTCCTCTTTCATATTATTCTTGCTACTAGATGTCCTCTTTCGTATTATTCTTTCTACTAGATGTCCTCTTTCATATTATTCTTGCTACTAGATGCCCTCTTTTGTATTATTCTTGCTACTAGATGTCCTCTTTCGTATTATTCTTGCTACTAGATGTCCTCTTTCATATTATTCTTGCTACTAGATGGCCTCTTTAGTATTATTATTGCTATGTTTGTCGGTTGACCTCTTTAGTATTATTCTTGCTATTAGATGTCCTCTTTCATATTATTCTTGCTATTAGATGTCCTATTTATTATTATTATTGCTATTTTTACCGGTTGACCTATTTCATATTATTCTTGCTATTAGATGTCCTTTTTCGTATTTATTCTTGCTATTAGATATCCTCTTTTGTATTATTCTTGCTATTAGATGTCCTATTTAGTATTATTATTGCTATTTTTACCGGTTGACCTCTTTTGTATTATTCTTGCTATTAGATGTCCTCTTTCATATTATTCTTGCTGCCTACCGATGTCATTACATTTTATTATATTAATATTTTTTTTTGCAGAAACAACAAACATGGCATCTGATTTCTACCAGATGGCTTCTTTACTGCTTTTTATTGGTATGACATATTACCACAAAGACTTACTACTCTAATCTTTTGATTTTTAACGTATCATCTCCACGTGATTTCTGAACACATTTTATCGATTAACATTGTCAGGAAATCACTAGAAGATGTTATCGTAAAGATCGGAAGATTAGAGTAGTATGTCTTTGTGATAATATGTCATAGCAAGAAAAGTACTAATGTACCAGAAGAAGAAACTATGTACTGACCAAAATCAACATTGTTTTAAAAAATTATTCAAGAATCTAGAAATACCCTCTACAACACTACCTGTAAAATCAAAAATAAATCTTAAAAGAAAACCATCTTTATGAGTTTTGATATTCACAAACATCTTAGCTGATGTAAAATCATTAGGATAGCATTTTAAATAATCTACTCTATTAAAATATTTTAAATTAACCATTTTCTTCATAATACCTATAAATTTTCTTTTAATCAAATTACCTGGATCTTTATCTAATAACATATATTTACCATTATTTAATTCTCTGTCCATTTTCTTTTTGAATTCATCTCCTTTTGATAAGATTTATAATTTTAAAATGGAAAGTAATTGGATATTTGGAAGTTTAGATATTGAAAATATGTATCAGTCTGTTAATAGGTTAGGCAGTAATTATGTTCTTTTGTCCGTATTGATTAAGAAAAGTTCTTTATCAAAAAATAAAATTAAGGTAATTAAAGATTTGCTTTTGTTATTGGAAGATTCTATGTATTTTACTTATAAAGGTAATTTTTATAAGATTAAGGAAGGGTGGATAATAGGTTATATTATTTCTCCTTTAGTATGTTCAATTTATATTAGTTTTATGGAAGAGGAAATTATTATTAAAAAGAATTGTTTATATGTAAAATTATTTGTCAGATATGTTGATTGTTTATTTGTAGTTGAGAATGATAAATTGAAAGAATTTGTAAATAATGGTTTTGATCCTTCCATAAAATTTGTGTTAAAAGGAGGGAGGTTAGATTTTGGTAAGTAAAAATTTTTAGATCTTTTGGTGATTAGAAATGTAGAAACTAATTGTTTATTGTGCAGTCATTTTGTTAAAAGTAAGAATTAAGATCTATAATTCACCTGATAGCTATCAGTCTGTATATCATAAAGTAGCTGCTTTAAGGAATTATTGTCATAGAAATATTAAATTAAATAATTCTTGTGGGGTAGCTTTGTTTCAGAAATATCAATTTTATAAAGATTACTTGTTTTCAAACTTAAAGATATATTTTTATCTCTAAATCTTTTAAAGTTTTTGTTTTTAAAATACCGTTTCTATTTTTTTTTTTTTTTTTTAATAAAGTTTTATTTTAATAATTTTTTTCATCTGTGAGATTTTATATATATGAGTTTAGTATAGAATTTTAATTTTCAATTTTTAATTCTTAAAAAAGAAGTTTTATTTGTGACCTTTTATTCTTTTCATGTTTACTACTAAAAAAAACAATGTAACAAATGTATGTATATATATATAATTAAATGTATGAAAAAAGGAAAGGCTCCAGGTAATGATGGAATTATAATTGATATATTAAAAGAAGCAGGTGAAGAAACAGAAAAAATATTAGCAAAGTTTTATACCAAATGTCTAAATGATAAAGATGTACCAGATGATTGGAAGAATGCAGTAATAATATTAATATTTAAAAAAGGTGATAAAGAAGATATTAGAAATTACAGACCTATCAGCCTTTTATCAGTTTTATATAAAATTTTTACCAAGATAATTACAACTCGTCTACAGAGAACCTTGGATTTTCACCAACCAAGAGAACAAGCTGGATTTAAAAGTGGTTTTAGTACAGTAGATCATATTCAAGTATTGAGAGAAGTTATAGAAAGGACAAATGAATATGAGTTGTCATTATGTTTTGGATTTGTAGATTATGAAAAGGCATTTGATTCTATAAACATTTCTTCAGTGATTAAAGCATTGGATCATCAAGGTATAGATCCAGGATATTGTCATATTTTAAAGAATATTTATAAAAATGCAACAGCAACAATTAGATTACATAATGATACTGGGAAAGTCAACATTGAGAAAGGTGTAAGACAAGGTGACTCCATATCTCCAAACTTTTTACAGCAGTGCTGCAAGAAGTATTTTGTGGATTAAAATGGGAAACTAAAGGAGTGAAAGTAAATGGAGATTATTTAAGTCATTTAGATTTCGCAGATGATGTAGTTGTTTTTGCAAATAATGCTTCCGAGCTGCAGGAAATGTTGCAGGAGTTATCAGATGAAAGTAGGAAAGTAGGACTAAAGATAAATGTTAAAAAGACTAAAGTAATGTTTAATCGATTTGCTCAAAATATGAAAATAAAGATTGATTATGATGAATTAGAAGAAGTTAAGAGTTGCAAATACCTTGGTCAGATTATTAATATAGATGGAAACATAATAGAGGAAATGAATCATAGAATTAAACTTGGTTGGAGTGCTTTTGGTAGAAATAACTTGATATTAAAAGGAAATATGCCTATGTGTTTGAAAAGAAAGGTTTTTAACAAATGTGTTTTACCAGTTCTTACTTATGGATCTGAGACTTGGACACTTAATAGAAGATCAATACAGAGACTTCAGACCACTCAAAGTATGGAGAGATGTATGTTGGGAGTAACAAGAAGAGATCAAAAACGCAATGTATGGGTAAGAGAACAAACAGGTGTTACTGACCTCATTGAAAAAATTAAAAGATTGAAGTGGAGTTGGGCTGGACATATTGCTAGAAGAGATGATAATAGATGGACAATTGAAATTTTAAACTGGATTCCAAGAGATTGTAAAAAACCCAGAAGGAGACCACATGTAAGATGGATGGATGAAATAAGAAAATGTGTAGGGGTGATGTGGAGAAGAGAAGCTAAAGATCGGAGAAGATGGATTAAACTTGGAGAGACCTTCATCCTGCAGTGGATTGATAATGGTTGATAATGATATATATATATATATATATAGTGACCTTCTGAATGGGCACAAGTAATTAAGCTGTGTTACATCAGTAATGAATAACTGCATTGTACTAAAAAAAATGAAATCACCTTAAAATTTTAAAATTTTTCTATTAATGGTTAAAAAACTCATATGTGGGCCAACTGCGCATTCTGGTTAGCAATTTTTCAAGCATTTATTGTTATTATTATGTTTTGATAGTGTTTAATACAAGGAAGGGGGTGGATTATTACAGAAAGTGTTATGATAGTAGTTGGATTGATGCAAAGTTTGTTTTATTTATTTATAAGATAGTGTTGGCATTTGTTGAATGGTTTTCTGATTTATTATTCATTGACACCAATAGAGTCAGTTGTAACCCATAAACATATTAGATATGTTTTAGTTAGAATAATTTAATATTCACAGAGCAGCGTAAATGTATGAATGTATCTTTATCTCATTTCCATTTTATATCTTAATTACAACAAACAATATCAAACTTACAATAAAACATTTAAATTACAGTAATTATCTTTAATAATTTTGCAAAAATATATCTTCTTTAATGATTAATGGATATTTGAATTAGTAAATTATTTGACCAATTTAAATAATATTATAAACCATTTATTTAATAGCTAATTGATATTCATTTGTTTTAAGTTTGTGAAAAGCTAATTTTTTTTTGTTTTATTTGACTTGATTTAATTGTGAAGGTCAAAATAATTTTTTTTTAGAAAAGATTTTTTGAATATTAATTAATTGATTAAAAAGGAAAAAAACATGGGAGTCAAGCTGACCTTTTGGATTGGTGAGGAGATATTTTTTAACTGATAGCTAATAATAGTAATAAAAAAACATTATCTTTTGTAATTTCAACAAGTATACTTTTATTTTCTGCTGCTATCAATTCTATCTCTCTTCCAAAACAGTTTAAAATGAAACTTTAAAGCAGTCTTTTCATGAAGCTCATTATTGAAACTCCAGATGTTTAAGCTTTATGGGAGGAATGGCTGAATAAATTTAAAGATATCAATCTCTCCTCCTTTGTCTAATTAAACCATTTAAATTAACACTTTCATTTTTATTTAAAGATGTGCTTTTCTGATATTAAACTTACATTATTTCATTTACTTTTATTTATCTTCGTTAAAAAGAATATCAAAATGCAAGAACTTTATATTTTTTAAGTCTCATGTGTGATGTTTATAATGTTTTGTCATCATGGAAGTATATGCAGACTTTTTTAACAAAATTTACCTTGATAAGCTCTCTATTTAACTTATATTTTACGTATACAAAAGTGAAGTTAAAATTTAAAAGGATATGTGTATTTGATTATGTGTTTGATATTTAATAATTATTGCGGAATGCTAACTTTATATCTTATTTTATGCTTATAAAATAATATGAGTTTTATTTAAGAAATATAGATATGACTTACCCAGAATAATTAATTACTACTATTTACCAAATATAGATGTCTAAATCGAATAGAAGGACTTTAATATTACATATTTTTGTTCTCTTCGATATACGGATATATGTGTTAATGTTTAAGGAAATACAAATTACCTGTGGACAATTATCAGCAACTTATTAAAGTTAGTAATGCAAATACCAATCTATAAATTATGAAAGTGAATATTTTCTGCAGAAAAATATGTTAAGTTATCATTGAATTAAATACCTTAGATATGCTTAAAAATAAATAACAGAATATACCAATTAAAGCTGAAACTGTCTTTCCACATATTTATTATTATAAATATTTATCGTTATATATGATATATAAGTAAACTCTATTAGCTTATGGCTAAAGGACATTGGATGTTTACTAAATTATTTGTGAATTATAACTTTTGTCCTACAAGAACTTATTTTATGTTTCATATTCATATTTAAACATGCACTCATTTTGGAATTATCTCCGGATCATTTATTAAGCTTGCAAAGGAACTTTGCAAGTCAATATTTTTTTTTCTCAAGTTTAAAAGAAGAATGACTCTAATTTTTTTCATTTATTGTTAATAGTGTATATATCATAGATAGTTAGACAGATTTAGTGTTGTATGTATTTACTATTATATGTTTATTTAATTTGCGAGCTTTGAGAACTTCTCAGGATAGCATATGCACAAAATGAGGAATATGCTAGTAAAATCTTATTGCTTAAATATGATTTGTTTTTTTTACTTTTATTTGCAAGTGAAACATATATAGTTTGGGTATATTATTAAAAATGATTTAATCTTATATATCTCTCTTCTATCTCAAAGTGAGAATTAATTTCAAGAGTAGCTAGAAAAAAAAAGAAAGAAAAAATATTGTGTTAGAGGTAATAAAACTTAATTTATTAGATTACTGCTGTTTTATGTATAAAAAACCCTTCATAATAATTAATATTATTTAAATTTAAAACAGCTGAATGTCTCATTTAAGATAAAAAATTATATAATAGGCTATTTATCTGTCGTAACTTTCACATATTATATAACTTAGAATTGTTTTTCATACTCTTATTTATGCATGTGTGAGTTTATTTTGTGCAATTATTATATTTACTTAATAAACATTTAGTTTTATAGCTATTTCTCAATATAAATTTCAGATGTTGTCATATCTTAAAGAGTTGAAGGGATGATTGATTTATCTGTGTGTATTTATCTGCCAGCGTATAATGCTAGATATGTAAAAGAGCTGCGAAAAAAGAAATTATTCTTGATACATTCTATTTCTGTAGGGATGAAAGATTTTTTCCCTTAGTATATTTTTAAGTATTTTGCCATGAGTAGAGCCTATTTTAGAGTGCATATGTACATATTATGAAATGATATTTATGAAGTCAAGTGACATTTTCCCATTGTTTGTTTGGTGATGAGAAAAATTCCACAATAGTGTATTTCAGATTCAAATAAGTTATTGTTGATATATTAGTTAAAGGGTTTGTTTGCTCCTCATGTGCTGGACTCCTCTTGAACGTCTAGTTTGTATTATCATAAAATATAGCTCTCTGTAATTCAGTCAGTGGTTGGATAAATAGTTAATTTAAATTCTTTATTGAATATTAGAATAGATATAGTGTTCTATTTGCTGGTAGGTGTATGACATTGTCCGAAATTAAATAATTATAATAATTTCTGAATAAATTGATAATGTGTAGAAATATTGTTTTCAGTTATTATTGCATGGGATGTAACACACACACATAATGTAAATAATGTCGCGGATATAAAGGTATAATATTGCTAAGTTTATATATCCGAAAATAAACAATATACAGTATATCATGTTAAATTTGCCATAAGTTAGAAATCATCAAATCATCCGTATGATTAGTACGTGTTTCTATTTTATTTTGTATGGCTGAAATTGTAGGTATTTAAAGTGATTATTTAATTAAGATTATTTAAAGTTGCTCTCTTGATAGGCGAATGTATTAATTTGTTTTATTCCAACGATTAATAGTATATCCTCTCCAAAAGTGTATATTGTGCCCAATAATATAATGTATGATTTATTCAGTGTTGTATTTTGATAACAATTATTTAGATAGCCTGGATATTGAAAGTCAGAATATTAAGGTATAATTTGTTAGATAATTTACGTTTATAAATATGTCAATAATAAATTGTGTGATATGTAATGGGGATAATCCTAAATTTCAATTAATAAATTTGCTTGTAAATTTTAAAAATAAGACAAAAGTTTTATTCTGATATTATTTACTTTTAACTAAACCTTAAGTGTAAATAAAAGCTTTGTTTATTATTTAAAACTGTGTTTCAAGTTGTTCTTATATCCATTCGAATTTTGATTTCCACATATCCATATTTCATACATCTATTACAAAATTAAATATATTATTTTAAGGCTTTGATATTAAATGTGCTATAATCTGATAATATTGTTTCCTAGATTCAAACATTACATAAAATATTTTACTACATGATAAATTTATAAAGGTGTTGCCTAGTTAAAGTATTATTTGGATGATGATGTGAGATTAAAAGATACCCTATCGCCTTCACTATCTAATCGTTAGCCCAGTAAACATTATTCAATTTATTTCATTATATCATTATAATTTAGAGTTATAAATTACTGGCTAATATAGTTCTTAGTCTAACTGTGTTATAGATTCCCTGAGATCTGATTTTGTGTTCCTAGATCAACATTGATCCAGCTATTTAGATTAAGATGTGCTGGTCAATAGAGTTATTTAGTGTTGTGCTTTTCTATTCTGTCAGAATTATATTGAGCTATTGTAGAGCATAACCGGATGATGGAAGAGATTAAAGTGAAATTATAATTTGTTAGATGGAATAAATAAAACTCTGTTAGCCTGTATCATTTGGTTAATTAATAAATAAGGTTTATATTTTATTTGATAGCTTATAGTATTCTTCCTTCATTTATTTATATTCTCTATGTAATTTTCAACATTTAATTTAACATAATGAAGTAGAATGTCATTTGGGGCATCACCTTTGTGAAAATATAATAACTTATATAATGCAATAAAGATATGATTGCATCAGAATTTATTTACAAATTTTAAAATAGAAGACATTAAAACACATTTTAATCATAAAATTTGCACAAGACATTTAAATTCTATTCAGGCAAAAATTTGTACTTGTATCTATTGTGTTTGTGTACTTGTGGAGGACAATCTTGTTTGATGGTCCAGCCGTAGTTTGTTGTCATATCTGTCTCATCATCTTTGATAACACTGTTTCACCATCTTCAGATCTTGATGAAATCATTCACCCTGCTTATCACTAACAGCTCTAAGATTTTTGGGAAACTTATCAAGATGACTGTTTAGTATGTGAATATTAACATTAATGTTTCATCCAATGTCACAGAAAGCCAACAGTTTCTTTTGAACCAATAATTCATAGTTTTCTTCTTTTTGCTGCCAAGAAAGTTCTTTGTAACTGCCACAAAAAAACTGCCATGCTGCTTTCTCTTTCTTATTCATCTTCCTGGACAATTTCTCATCCCATATGAGGAATTAATATGAGGTTCATCGAATACATCTGCTGTTATTTTCTTTAATGATGAGGCAGAGAAAGCAGAAATAATGCTGATAGCTTTCACATTCTATATTCAAAGCCTGAACAAACTGCTTCATTAATCCAAGTTTGATGTAAAATGGAGAGAAAATTATCTCATTTCATTTATCTACAGGTTCATTCTTTTTATTTTGCATCCTTACTTCCAGAGCCTCATGTTTTGGCTGTTTCTTCTGTGTCCAGTGTTTCTCCTGAGCTCTGGTTGTCTTAGCAAAAAATTTACCATTTTAAAATCTACACAAATGATTGAGATATTCTCCTTATACTTCAGCAAGTGGAGGAAATTTTTTATGTCATTATAATCTCACAGATGAGTTGAATGACCAAATGGAACTGGTGCATACACATTGTCACTGTGTAGAACACTACATTTCAGACTCCATTTAGAGGTGTCATAAATATTCACCATTCAGTTTGACTGTCAGTGGTAACATGTAGATGGCTGATAAGACTACTGATATCATGACAGTAAACAAAGAGTTTGTCTTTGGAAAAAAGTCCACATCAATTTTTCATGCTTTTTGAAATAAGGTATTTTAGTTGACTGGTAAAATACATTTTTTTCTTTAAGCCTAGAGGCTAATGACTCAGCTGTTTTTTTTGATAGGCCCAAATTTCTTGCTAGGTCATTCAATTCAGGTTGGCTAAATTGCTGAAGGGTTAAGGACTGCTTGGTATCAAAAACAGACCCTTCAGATTCTACTACCATTTCCTCATGCATCTTATCAAAATACACTAGATCACCATGATTACATTCTTTGCTTTTAGAAAAAATTAAACCATTGAAAACTGGAACCATGGGTGTCAGAGTGTGAAATATTGCTGAAAGAATATTAGGATATGTAATTGTATGCTGCTTTTTCTTGCCAGTGCACTTTGTATGAATCAGACAGGAATAACACTCACTGCTATGGTCATTAGATTCATACCAAACCATGGGAATACCAAAAGGCAATCCTTTGCATTTTCCTTTTGTCCAGTCACAAAACATTTTCTCACAATTATGGCAGACAGTATGAGAAGCACAACTTTTGTTTTGTCAAGGGGAACATGAAAATAGGCAATATATGCATGTGCTACAAATGGTGAAATATTACAACTTTGATGTTGAAGTGTGTAACAGCAACATATATAACAGAAAGTATTAAAACGATTCTTACATTTATGCCTACTCAAAACAGCCATGATTCAATCTAAAAACAAAGTAAGGTGTTTTTATCAGATAATATTTTTTTATATTTAAAAACAACTACAATTATGTAAAGTGATGTTTGTAAAACCTTAATTGCCTTGTTGTTAAGTAAAATCCAAGAGTCATTGCCCTTTAACTCCAATTTGATAACCAATTCATGCCTTTAACTGTAACAAAATGAAATTAGAATTGCATAAAAACTTGAGCATGCACCAAAAACGGATTTCAGATTGGGAATCAGTGATGCAGAAATATATAGAAAAAATTGTAAAACCTCATGCAATAGAAAATAAAAAATAGTTGCCCAGTGTGTGCTCAGTTTATATTAAAGTGTAAAAATTTGCTCTCTTAATATAAACTGAGCACTGTCTGGACCAGCTCATATTCGTGATTGTTTCTATTTTCTGCATGTGTGTAGTCATGTGTATCAGTAGTATGAGATAGTGTAGATAGTGAAAAGGCATGCATGTCTGAGTTCAAATCCTCTATATTGGTACTAAAGTGTAAATTTTTAAATAAAGTTTTAAACTGATGTTTATTAGCTATATTTTTACTTATTTCTAATCTGTATAATAATCTGCAAAGTTTACTTTAAACAGAGCATTTCATTTTCACTCACTATTTTTTTAGCAAATGTGTTTTAACAAAAAAAACTAAAATTTTCAATGTTGCGGTCATGCTGATAATATATATAATTTATCAGTACTCTTTAATTTGTCTCAGTAAGGGACAGATAGTAAAAACAAATTTAATACTTTAAATATGTATGGACTGAGTTATGTACCTGGTTCCAAAGCACCAAAGTATCAAAATTTAAATATGAATAAAAATGTTTACTTTATACTTAGACTTCTTTTGAAAATCTTTTAATCAACAAATTTTGAGGCTTGAGCTCATAGTATACCACATGCATACTCTTACCATAGTGCTAAACTGAAGACATTGAGATTGTTTAATCACCTTAAAATTAACAAAACTAATAAATCAATGTATACATTCCTTAATTACTATACTGTTAGAAACATTTTCTAATTAAAAACATTTTTTAATGAAATATAAAAACTCATAGACTTGTTGTGGCAATATATAAAATCTTGAAATATATTTAATATATACTTTTTCATTGCCCAAAACCAAACAGGCTGATAGTGTTTATTGCTAAAATTAATCTCATTTTTATGTAAATAAAAATCTTTTCATTTTTCAATAACTTTTATATAAATACTCTAATTTATAATAAAGTAACATATTATAACTAATTTATTTAAAAATAATATATGGAAAAAATATTATCTTATAATTACAAAATTCTACATGTGAGAATGATAAATGAGGCTAATAAAACACAATACAAATAAATCGTCTTGATTTTATTAGAAAAAAATATCAACAATTGAGATAAACTGACATAATAGTGTTTTTTTTTTTTACTTATTAAATTTTCGATTACAGAGGTATTAATGATTGTTGATATTAAGTAAACATACATATATAAAAATTATAATTTTAAGAAGCCTGCATTCATGCAAATGTAATAAAATGCTGAAAACATATATAAATATATTTCACGAAGCATGTTTAAAAATGAAATATAAAATTAATATTATTTATGATATTGCAAATTTAGTGGTGAGCATCACAATTATCTATTATATTATAAACCCATAAAATGCTTTAAAAGTGTTAAAGTTGTTTTTTTTTCAAATAAATCTTAAATAATTTAATAATTATCTAAGATATGCTAAACTAACAAAGCGTATGACACACTTGAATGTGAAGCTATCAAGATACACAGAAATTATTACATGCTAGTTCATTTGCATACGCTTTGCATACAGTTTTGTTTCCTTGTCCTATTTCTTTGTTCTGCAGCTCACAGTACCGCTATGAATATGAGGCAAAAGGCCTCGAAAGCGCTTAGCGTGTAATAATTTCTGTGTATCTTGATAACTTCACATTCAAGTGTGTCATACGCTTTGTTAGTTTTGTATATTAAATTATCGAATGAGAAGTTTTAAAATCTTTAATATTTTACTAAGATATGCTAGTTATTTACATAGGTAATTTTCAAAGTTGCAATTATAAAAATAGTTATATATATATATATCAAATGCTTATATAACAAATTTAATATAGTTTAAAAATAATCATAATCTTACTTTTTATAAAAATTGGTTATTAATAAAAAAAATGAACTTTTTTGTACGTGGTGTTATTTTTCTTTATTTTAAGAAAAACACAAGAAGGGATTAAAACTATAAAAGAGTATTTATCAAATCAATAAAAAAAAGCTTCCATATTTTTGTTAAAGGTTGTATATCCATTAATTATAAAAACATTAGCGAGTCTATCCCTAAAGAAACTAATTATGTTTTTCAACTTTATGAGTAAATACGATAATTTATTTTTTAAGAAATTATTTTTTTCCAAATAATTAAATTATAAATAAGTTTTTAATAAAAAAAAAAAAAAGTCATTTTTGACACAATCAAATCAATTATTCAATTTTTAATGCAGTAATTTTTAATGTAGTCATGTGATTGGATAAATAGTGTTATCACATATAGTTAGGGAAATGCAATGGCATTCAATATTTTTCCACATATAGTGAGTTAAATAAAAAATATATATGGTACTCTGAGTTTAAATAACTTTACCTAGTTAACAACAATGAAATAATATATAAAACTCAACATAATAAAATAGAGTATATGTAAATTTTGTGCCTTTCTCATTATGTAATTAATTTCACTATAAAAATGTAGAAGAAAAATACCTATGGGAATAATGAACTATCTGTCTTACATATTAATCAATTCATAATGACTGGTTGATACTGGAAAATTGAATTTTCTAAAACAAAAAGTAAGAGAAGAAATAAAATTGATGATGTTTATTAAACTGAAATCTAGACTTAGAGAAAAAAAATATTCCTGTAAATATTTAGTAAACTGGAACCTAGAACTAATCTGAAATTAAAATACTTGTTTAATTAAAAATATATTTATTTATAAAATTGTACAGATGCATAATAAATACACTTTGTTAATGTTGGCTCATCCATTGCTGGTGTTGGTCTGGAAGAAGTGTGCCAGAGCCATTCTCTGTGCTAGCAGGTTAATATATGAGTAAATATGTACTATTTTGTTGGTATTGCCCACCCCTTTTGAGGTTGAACCAATAATGCTAACTTATCAGCTGGGATACATGTAGTGTGAAAACAATGCCTCTCTAATAGAATCCGACATGTTGCAACACAGACTACTTCTTCTACGATACACTACAATGTGGATATATCAGGTCCAAAATTCATGTTAGTCTGTAGGCCATACTAGTAGGCTCCATGTATTATTAAACAAAAATCTAGAGGATAGTATCTTATCCTTATCTTGAAGATCTTTGAGCTTATTGCAAAATATAGCATTGGGGTCCAGTGTTGGTAGTATGAACTTTGTCCTGCACCTTGTGTACCAAAAAGCATATGTCAGGAAGATAGATAACCTGATTACTGTAAAGTCTCCAGAGAAGAGACAACCCCTGATGTCCAGGATTTTATCCACTGCTATAATGCAGTGTTGAGAGATAACTCTTCAAATACTGTTATAGCCTGGACATATATTTAACAAATGATTAAAGGACTCCTCTCCTCTAGAACAGGCATGACAAATTGGGTCTATTTTATTTAAAAACTGCTTGTAGAATAAGAATGTATTAGTTGGCATGGAATCCATATTTACCTTGATCAGATAATCCAAAAGTTTGGGCTCCAGTAGCAGATATTTAAATATTGTGGTGATTTTATGATTGCTGCACCCTAGGTGAGCATAAATAACTGTACTTACAGGATTCAGCAGGCGATGTGCCTGCCAGATGTTGATTTTATTATTAAACTCTGTTGTTGAGTGCCTGATGTATAGAGATTGTTGTTTAATAATGGTGTCAAGCCATGTGTGTTTACTGGGGGGAGGTCTGTCAGTAGGTATTACAGTCTCTATAATATCTGATAAAGAGAATTTTTTCCCAGGTTTACTAAAAGTGAATGCCCTTTTTGGAAATTGATTGTCTGTATTGAATGGAGACCCATACTGTTCTATCTCCTGTGAAACTGAAGTCTGTGTATGCTAATTGCAGTGGTCCGACCTTTCCATAAGAGCTGACCACAGAGCCTCTGAATCTGTAAGCTGAATGATTTGGTAACTGTCATTATTGGCAGGTAGTAATTTATGCTCGCCATAATCTTCATATAATCTTCCCTTGTAGGGACAGGTATGTCCTTGACAGCAACTGAACCACCTTAGTAGCATTGCTTATGGTGGATTTTTGTAGGCAGACAGACATAGCAGTCTGTGACTTGAAGATAGGGAACCCCAGAAAACACAGGTTCTGCTAAATGATTGGATAGTATTTTCCTACCGGTGTTGATGCACCAGGATGATGACTTGTGAGGATTGATGGATAATTTATAATCTTTATTATAATTGGTAATTATGGAATGAAGTGTCTTTAGATATTTATGGGATGGAAGAATCACAAGTATGACATCCATGTATGCGAAAACCTTGATGTTTTTCTTAAGCCGGGGCACATATATCCCTGGAAGCTGATCTATCTCTTTAATCAGAGGGTCGATGTACTTTATAAACAATAGACCGCTCAACAGTGAACCTTGTGATATGGATCTTGAAGGGCCAAATCTGTCTGAGTAATGTTCATTTATGGAAATATGAATATGCCTATTATTCAGAAGATTGTCCAATATCTGAATTATCTGTTTTCATATGTCCAATTGAGATAGCAATTCAAGAAGAATGTTGACATCTACTGTATCAAAAGCATTGGACACATCCAGCTGGACTGCCACAGGCCGGGATTTTCTGTAGATCTAATGTGATCAAGCAGAATTTTCACTTCACCAATTGCAGTGCCGATGATCCCTTCCTTGCATATTGAGAGGCTGATATATCCTGTAGAATGGTATCCTGAATTTTTTCTTTTATTATATCCTCCATGACTTTGAACAAAATTGGTGTCATCAATATTGGCCTGATACTGCTAAGAGAGGTAGGATCCCAGTTCTTTTTAATGAATGGAACCATGGCGATTGGATATAGGTTAGGAATTACTCTCCTTTTAATGGCGAGGTAGGTTAACATGTTTAATATAATCCTCGCAGTAAAAAAAATAAGTGAGTGAACACAAACTTTGGGATAGCATGAATCCCAGGATGAACACTGTCAGGGAGACCCTGCAACCTACTGGTGATGACTTGGAGTGTAATACCATGATCTGTCTCTCTGGTTGTGCCCACCCACTCCAAGGCAGGGTTTGTGCGGTAACCTAAGAAAAGGTTTTGAAAGTGGTTCTCTATGTGTAAAATCATATTCGCACCAGTAAGGCTGCCACCACTGATGAGCAATGAAGTAGGAACCTCCTGTTTCTTTCTGACCCCCAGAGCCCACCTGAGACAGCCCCGGGTCCAGCAATGTTGAGCTGGCAGGTAATTCTTTGCATTTTTTGTAGCTATTATCTCTACTACTGCTGAATGTTTTGATCTGTATGAAGCTTTAAGCTAAAGTAAGTATTCAATGTTGTGATCCTGACCATTGAAGTTTTTAATTTTCCAATTCAGGCTGTCCAATTCATGCATCAGTGTGGTTGTTTCCTTAAGCTTGAAGGTGTATTGAGTAATCAGCAACTGAATAATGCCTATAAATGTAGTCCAGGCCTTGACCGGGTGTAGGTATATGAGGTTCACCTTGTGAAAAAGAATGTAGGCCTCTGAGAAAAATGCCTCAGTGGCATTGGTTCTAGTGAACATTCTGAGACTCCGGTTGACTTTAATTTGTTGAAAGTTGTTCAGCTCTATGGATGCCATAATCGCAAAATGATCCGAAAAGGCTGTCGGTTGCAGTCTAGCCTCTATTCCATAGTGCAATTCAGCCGAGTAGAACATTAGATCAATGAGTGTGCGACTGTTTTTTGTATAGAATGAAAATGCATCAGGAGGAAAGAATCCCCTCCTGTTGAGAAATACTTTGTTGAGTAGGGGTAAATATTTCTTTGTGAAGGATTCATAGGAGATGTTAAAGTCACTGAGCAGAATGGTAGGTGCATTATTATTATTAGTAATTAGGTTAATTATGTGGACTATTTTCAGCAGTGTTGCATGAACATTGGCGCTGTATACATAAATCACATTGAAAGTATTCAAGGAGAAGGAAACTCCATGGCAATTAGGTTCTGATCTAGATAAATTATTCTGAAGGAGGTTGGAGCCAGAAGATTATTTATTATTACCCCAACTCCTCCCCTAGCCGCATGACCTGTAGATAAATGGGTGAATCCTATTTTATTAAGTTCTGATTTTATGAAGTAGTTTGAGTTTAGGTGATATTTAGTTTCCTTTATGAACAACATATGTGGTGAGTTTTGCCTAAAGAAATGACTGATGGCATTAATATGACTGAGGGAATTAATACCTCGGACATTGACAGCAGAGATTAAACATTTATTGTTATCCATTGCAAGGTGGCCCGCTAGATTCCACCACAGGCAGTTTCAATGAAGCATCAGTAGACTTTTATGTTTGGAGGGATGTTTAAATCTGAAGTGGGGAGGTCCACAGGCAAACCATTGGTAGTATAACTAGTTAACAAATCAGATGGAAGATTAATCTTGCATTTCTTTTCTGTGGCTCCTTTATGCTTATTGTTTGTTGCATTTGATATTGTGGGTTTAGACTTTTGCCTCACTGGGAATGCCATCTCTTCTTCTCCTGAGCTAGGACTAGATACAACCCATGGTTTTCTTTTAAGACTGGTATTAGGAGTGATGAATCTCTCCATCTCATCTGCAGACCAGGAAGTGGCAGAATCTACCGGTGTTTGGTAAGGAGTGATATTTTCATTAGTCACAGCTATCAGTGTATCACTAGGACTTGGTGAGATGTTATATTTACCTTGGATGGAGTTAGGTTTAGGTATTTCCATCTTTTTTTTGTTTGGTTTGATCATGGTCTATATTGTTTTCACCAGCCCTATTGCCAGATGCTGTAACTGAGCTAAAACCTAGGCCTTCATGCAAACTCCTAGGTCCAGAATTGTGTGAATCTTTTGGTTTTGATTCCAATGGCTTTTGATTACTGTTTTGGTGACTATTGTTATGCGATGTGTTATGTTTGTAATCATGATTACTGTTAATTAAGGAGGGCTGATTCCTTTTATGTATTAGGATACTTTTTTATTTGTATGCTTTAAGTTGAGATTATCCTGCTGTTCTACATTGTAGTGTTGTGCACTCGGTTGTTGTGAAGCATTTTGCACCTCCAGAACTGAATGTGAAGTCTGTTGTTGCCTACATCTGTGAGTGCAACCTTTCTTTGACCACAAGATGTACATATACGATTCAAACACTCCTAAATCAGGTGAATTCTTTGTTCACAGTAGAAGCACTGTGGCTAACACCTGAAAAAGATAATATCATGGGACAGCCTCTAGCCGACGACACTGTTGGAATATCTGTTAGCACTATTCCCTTTTTAGGAGCAGTCTAAATGTTGCTTTGTTCGAGAGAATGTTGTTAAATGTTTTGTCAATTGGAAGGTAGGTGAAACTTCTCACCTTGCCAAAGGGTTCCAATATCTCTTGTAAATAAAATTCATCTATTCCTGGAATGCAATCTTTTATTGACCTATTTAGAGTGGATGATCTGTTTATATCTACAGTTACTATGATCTTATCATCCAATACTTTAACTTTGCTTTTAAAGTTATTCTTGCGAGCCCAGGTCTTGAATTCGACTGCTATATAGCGTTCATTCAGATGGGTAGAAATCCTATGTATTTTGCTTGCAATATTTGCTCTTCTAATTAACTCAAATAAGGCATTCATTGGAAATTTAAACAGAGCACACTTTAGGTCTATTACTGCTAGTATAATGCTCTTATCATTGCTATAGTTAGCCAGCGATTTCAGAAGCATGTTTGGAATAGTCAGGTTAAAATTTGAGACAATAGTATCCATTTGCTCCACTGAAAGTTGATTTAGTGTAATGTTACTTTCAATTGGATCCACTTGAACCAGATCATCTTCATGGTGTGAATCCTGTTCTATCAACTCAAGAATGTCCATTCCCACAGTTTTTTGATTTGTATTGCTGCCTTGGTGATCAGTATTGTGACCTGCAGGAAGAAAGGGTTGGTCATTGCTAGAGTGGTTAACCAACCCAGATTGTGTCATTCCAGCCCGAGCTGCACTAGCATATGACATAGGAAGTGTGATACATTTAGTTTCATCAGCAGGGTTAGTTTGTAGTTTAGTAAAAATTGCATTATTTGCTTGTGTAAAATTTAACAAATTATGATCAAGTTCATCTTCTTTTCCCATCAATAAGGTATGTTTTGAAGTGACAGGAGGGGAGACTTTATTGTGACAAGTGTTGAGTGGTGGATGACCAGCTATGGTATGAGATTCTAACAGATATTCAAACGATTGTGTTTGTAAATTATTTTTATTTCTATTTGGATAGTGTATTTCCTTGAGCCATCCCATGTTATTTCTAGTGCTGTTATGAAAAATTAAACTGGGAAATGATTTACTATCTATTTGACTATGATTAGATAGTAATTTTGTGCTTGGATGCTTATCATCTGGGCTTAATGCAAGGGGATTTGTATATACAGTTTTATTAGCTTTTGGCCTATATGCATTTATAATGTTCGTTTTGTCTTCTGATGTGGAAGAAAAACAGTCAGCATCATCGGCTAGCACCCTCTGTTCACCAGAAATGGGGTGATTTTGAGTTAGCTGGTATGTTAGTATATTTTGGGGCAGGATTTTGGATATTTGATGACTCCAACTGGGGTTAGATTTAGGTGTATTGTGCGACTCTCGGTTATTAAGTTTGGTTTTGCAGCCATTGGCAGTGCCATCTGCCTTCACATGTACAATTGACATATTCTCAGATATTGATGTATTAAGTATGGAATGGGTTTTTTTCCCCATTATTTCCTTTTTCCTTTTGATTCGATTCCGGATTATTCCTATTATGACCAGATTTATTGAGATTGTCCGATTTACAATCATTATCCTGACAGTTGTGCTCATCGGGAGTCTCATAATTGATATATAATGTTGGCGTAATTACGTTGGTCTCTATTACGTTAGTCCCAGAGCACGAAATATTGGCATTATCAGAATTGAGATTTATATTTATTTCAACTCTGTCTTAATATTGTGAGTTCATTACTATTAATGGGGGTTGCCTCATCAGATAGAACTTTAGTTTTATTTTGTTTTGAAATATTAGGTGCTGTTCCATAAATGCTCTCACTGTTTTCAATTATTTCTATGACATGTTGTGTGTCTCCGCTATCGCTATTACATTTATTAAGAGCCTTAGACTTAAGCTTTACGTTTATATTTTTATTCGCACTTTTAATTCTATTGCTTCTACGTTTTGTCACTTCGACTGCTTGTTAAGATAAAATCTAGGCCTATAATAGTAGAAAATGTCAAATAGAGGGAAAATGAAGTTATTATTAAACAGGAAATCTGAATATAAACAACACAAAAAATTAAATGGGTGAAATATCTGTTTGATAAAGCTATAGTCAAAATCAAATATCTGATTAAAAAATTAACTCAAACTTTGCAAGAAAAATTTATATATAAATGACAGATAATCACAAAAAAAGAGTAAAAAATGCATGGTATAAAGCTATTGTATGCTTTACCCTATAAATATTTTTTATTAAAAAAGTAATGATTCTAACTAATAGATAATGGTATATTATTTAACTGAAAATATGCTTGGTTAAACTGCATGATACACAGTCATTTTTGAAAAAAAATTGAAAGAAAACTGATTCAAGTTAATGATAATCTATTTTTCCTTAAAACTATTTTTGATTTAAAACTGATAGAATATTACCTTAAATATAATGTGTTACTTTTTATAAAAAAAAAAAACAAAAAAAAACATTAACTTAAGAAGGTTATACAGGGCAATTTAAATGGAAAATTTTTGATTTGGCACATTAATATTATCAACAATGTTGATTATTATTTAAACTTCATTAAATGAATACCTAAATAAAGATTATAAAATCTGTTGTGTAAAGTTGCAATGTATTTGACTGATTATGAAACTCAATTTTTGTTTTTAAAGATTTTTGCATTGTTCCAGTAATGTTTTTTATTTAATAATAAATTAGTTTTATACCTGTGCATTTTATCTTGTTTACATCCACAATTTCTATTGTCTTTGTAATTTTGTTGCTACTTTTACATTTTTTATTTAGATATGAAAAATATATTTGTGCATATATAAACATTTTCTGTAAAATTATTAGAAGAGTAAAAATGTGAACATTATCTTTAATGTGAACTTATCTCACTTGATGTTTTAGATTTTATAAGTAATTTATAAATGGCTGGTATTTTTATTGTATTTAATAGCCAAAAGCATTAATGATGACCAGTAATGATATTATAATCATAGAATATTTTTATGTTGATTATTATAGATGTTTTATCATCTAAATATGTGTGTATATTAAATATAGTAATGATTTCCATTATAAAAAGAATGATAACATAATTATTAAATAATTGAGGTAAAAAATTATATTAAATGCTTTTTTTGACTGCACTAAAAATAAGTGTACTTTCAATTACAATTTCACTTTTATATTTAACATAAAATACAAGCTAAGGAGGAAGCAGCAACTAATTAAGTCAAACTGTTATAAAAAATAGTGATAGTCTTAATTAATTTATAGCACCTCCTATGCTTTTACTTGAAGTTAAATCAAAAATTCCTATTGTGGTTAAAGAAGCAATTATTTTCATCCTTTTTGGTGACTGTCAATAACAGCATTCGGTTCTCATCTGATCCTTCATGTCAGCCGTGAGTGGCATGATTTCTAACCAAAAACACATTAATATAACATCCTCCCAGGCTAGCAATTCTCTATTAATATTGACTTTTTTTTGTTTGTTTACAAAGTATACTTACTTTCATTTCTGAATTATTTTTTCCAAATAATATTTTTGACAATGGGATAATAATAGTTGTTTTTTTTTTAATTTTTATTGACAAGATGGTCTTCTTTGGTGTGTGTGCAAATAGTAATTTGTGTTTTTTTAAAATAGTATTACTGTTTTTGTAAAATTGGATTGCCAAAATTTAAGAGAGAACGGGTTTTTTTGATGGATCTTTAAATAATAATTTACGTTACTTTGATAGGTTTACATTTGATTGCCGACAACAATTGTTGGGAAAAGTGTTTTTTTCATGTGTGTGTGTGTGTGTGTGTTTAAATAAAAATTAAAGTTACTTTTATAGGTTTACATTTGATTGACAACCGATTTGACTTCCTTTCATTTATAAATTATGGTTTTGGTTCTACAAATAAATATTTTTGACAATGAAACAATAATAGTTGTTAAACAGTGAGGATTGCCAATTCCTCTACAAGCTTTATGATAAATGCTTAGCCAGAGCCAGCACTTAAAATATCTCAATAGATAACTTTTAGCTAAGTGCTTGGCTTTGGGTTGGTATTTTTAGATCTAGTGTCTGACCCTTCCCTGACACCTCTCTGAGGAGTGCCAAAGCATGAAACCATGGTCAGGGGTTTGGGGAGGGGTATTTTAAGTGCTGGCTCTGGCTAAGCATTTATCATAAAGCTTGTAGAGGAATTGGCAATCCTCACTGTTTATAACTTACAAGCTTAAGAGATAGGGTCATGTGATCTATGAATTGATCTCTGACTCTTATTTTGACTATTTATAGTCTCTGCCAAAAGTCTTATGCAATTTTATATTGCTATGACTACTAATATATGGTATGGCTGAAGATATATCAGCCCCATATAGCTATTTGAGTTGGATAGCTAGGTTTGAAGACATGTAGATGTCTGAAAATTTCAGATTTTCCACTCAATAGATAACTTTTAGCTAAGTGCTTGGCTTTGGCTTGGTATTTTTAGATCTAGTGTCTGAACCTACCCTGACACCTCTCTGAGGAGTGCCAAAGCATGAAACCATGGTCAGGGGTTTGGGGAGGGGTTCTGACAGAGATATTTTAAGTGCTGGCTCTGGCTAAGCATTTATCATAAAGCTTGTAGAGGAATTGGCAATTTTCACTGTTTATAACTTACAAGCTTAAGAGATAGGGTCATGTGATCTATGAATTGGATCTATGACTCTTATTTTGACTATTTATAATAATAGTTGTTGTTTGTTTAATTTTTATTGACAAGAGGGTGTTTTTTGGTGTAGGTCCAACTAGTAATTTGGGTTACATTTAAATAATAAGTTACGGTCTCACTTTGATTGGTTTACATTTGATTGCTGACACTAATTACTGGGAGGGGTGTTTTTTGTGTGTAGGATTGTAGATAACAATTATTGGGAGAAGGGTGTAACCATTTAAAGAATTAGTTTATGTTACTTTTAGTGGTGGTGTACATTTGAATGCTGACAATAATTAGTGAGAGGGGTGGGTGTTTTTGGGTGATGATTAAATACTAATTTACCTTCCTTTTATTTTACATTTGATTGCAGACAACAATTATTGGGAGAAAGGGGTTGTTTTTTCATGTATGTTTAAATCAAAATTGAAGTTACTTTTATCAGTTACATTTAATTGACAACCGATTTGACTTTCTTTTCCTTTTTTGGTTTATAAATTATGGTTTTGGTTTCCCCAAAACCTAATATTTTTGACAATGGGACAATAATAGTTGTTGTTTCTTTCATTTTTATTGACAAGAGCGGGTCTTTTTTGGTGTATGTTCAAATAGTAATTTGGGTTACATTTAAAAAATAATTGCTTTACCTTACTTTTAGTACTTTACATTTGATTGCCCACAACAATTAGTGGGAGGGGTGTTTTTGTGTATGATTAAAGAATAATTGTACGTTACTTTTATTTTTTACATTTGATTGCCGACAACAATTATTGGGAGAAAAAGTTTTGCATTTTATTTTTTGTTTGTGTGAATGTTTAAATCAAAATTTAAGTGACTTTTATCGGTTACCAATTGATTGACAACCGATTTGACTTTCTTTTTTTTTCATTTATAAATTATTTGGGTTTTCCCAAATAATATTCGATTTGACAATGGGACAATAATAGTTGTTGTTTCTTTAATTTTGATTGACAAGAGTGGGTCTTTTTTGGTGTATGTTCAAATAGTAATTTGGGTTATGTTTAACTAATAATTTACGGTCTTACTTTGATTGGTTAACATTTGATTGCCGAGAACAATTAGTGGGAGGGTTTTTTTTATACGATTAAAGAATAATTGACGTTCCTTTTATTTGACTGTCTGATTGCCAATGACAACAATTATTGGGAGAAGAAGGGTTTTTTGGGCTATGTTTAAATAAAAATTTCAGTTACTTTTTTTATTTTTACATTTGATTGCCGATAACAACAATTATCGGGAGAAGAAGGATGTACCTTTAAATAAAAATTGAAGTTACTTCTTTTATTTTTTACATTTGATGAAGGCCATTTGGAATCCCTCAAACAATCTTGCCTTTACAAAGTGAACATTTCTGTCTGCCACAATGAGACTTACAAATAAAAGTTAAAAGATGTTTTTGGACCTCAAATCTATATATATTTGCCACACAATCCAATCTTTTCTTTCAGCAGCGGGATGTTTTTTTTCCTGCTGTAGAAATATTTCAGCACCAGCTTTCATGTCTGGCAATTTCCATCTTTTCAAGTTTTCTGTTGTTTGAATTAGCCATCTTCTTGGTCTCAGAAAATTTCTCACTAAAACGTGCCTCAAAGCATGATCGTTTAAAAATTTTATGCTACCCCACCCTAATAGAGAATTTAGGAGGCTTATAGCTTTACAAGAAACAATCACAACACTGTTTAAATTGTTAAAATGTAACAGTACATCAATTCATCTTAAAAAAAAGCCCCAATGAAAATTTAAATACTTTTGACATGATCAAATTAACACACCCTCGTACAATATTGTTACATAAAATACATAACACAGCATTACAATATAGTGCATGACATAAACAACTACGGATTTTTCCTCTGCGTTTAGCATCCAAAAAAGCCACACCATTAGCTGCTAAGCCGAGTTAACACTTCTTCTAGATTTTATCAAAGAAAAAAGACAACTCTGAGGTAACACTCTACCTTTTAGCATAGAAACGAGACTTAACTCTGAGTTAACAATCTTTCTAGAATTTATTTTAGAAAGAATGCTTAAAAACTTGGGTGTGGCCACGAAAATGGCATATTTCTAGAAATTTAGCTAGAAATAGTGCCACCCATGGCTTACATGAAGGATCAGATGAGAACCTAGCATTCAATATAAAAAAAGGTGTCTGTCATTTTAGTGTTTCTACTATTGGCACAGAAAAAGAAATGTAAAACTATGTTGTACTATAATTTCACTGGGGACTCATAGTTGATATACACCACTAGATAGGTCTTCTATAAATCGAAATGCACACTGCTTATATATATACCAAATTTAATATGTATACATAATAATACATGTGCATTTATTACATATAATTTTATTTTTAATAAATATCACCCATTTCTGAATTAAGCTAAAATTTATATACTATTTATAATAAAAAAAAATTATTTTACTCTCATAATGTATATATTATATTTAGTATATGTACATATTTATATATTTATAATAAATCTGTAATAATATCAAATTGTGCTATCACACTTCCAATGTAAAGCTATAACAACAAATAGAAAACTAAATTAAATGGCAGAGCACTTTCAAGAAGATGTACTTCTCATATTCATAGACAGTTATGATTGTTTCTTTGGATTCATTATATAAATAAACCCGATATGCAAATGTGTTTGAACCCACATCTGCAAAATTACTTTATACTGAGAGGCATGATGTTAAGTGAAAGGTAAAAGAAGCTTACTTTATAGCAGAGGACTCTTTCTCTATTAATTGTAAGGATGCATGTTTTGCTATATCTAAAAGATGATCTTAGTGATTCATTTGCATATAATTTGCATATCGGATTTATTTATATAATGATTCCAAAAAAAATCATAACTGGCTATGAATATGAGAAGTACATCTTTTTGAAAGCACGTAGCCATTTAATTTAGTTTTCTATTTGTTGTTATAGCTTTACGTTGGAAGTATGATAGCACGATTTAATATTATTATATTGAAGACAAACGTAAAGTTTAAATATACAGGTTATTACTTAATAAATCTGTAACAAAGTTTATTATTTACATTGATAGATTTATTTTTACTTTAAATCAGGGTTTTTAAGTAATGCAATTTTTCTAGTTTACTTTTTTTTAAAAACAATTGTTTTGAAATTAAAATAGAAAATTTTAAATGGAAAATGTAGTTACTGATTTATTAACTGAAACACACAGGCTTATTATATACCTGTGTCTATATATGTAATATATAGGGTATATAAGCACACAGACATTTCCATGACCCACCACTCTTCACACTATCTTATAACACCGATACACTTGAACACAGTAAATAATCACCAATATACATATCTGATGCTAAACCAGCAATCATCAGTTGGTGCAGATTACCATCTCTACACATATATGCCATAAGTGCTCAGATATATATATACATATATATATATATAATAAATAAAGTTTGATATCTGTATTCGTTTCACAATATATGTAATATACAAATCAATATATATATCAAAATACAGTACAATTTATATAAATTATATTCTTTTAGAAGTACTTTCGACTATACACTTTGTAGTCTTTATCAACTATATAATGTTGAATAATCAAAACGAGACAACCCTTAACTATACCCATAGTTCAATTCAGATTTCCCACAATTCTGTTATCTTAACATTTGATGACTGGTGATTCATTAACATTTGACGATTTCTTGAAATCAACATAGCCTCTTTTATTTTACGTTTATTATGACAATGTTCAATTTGAATAATTTTCATATTTTTATAATCAAATTTAAATCCATATTGACAAGATTTATTATGATCAAATATAACAGATGATGAAGGTTTATTTACATCTGTTCCATATTGATTCTCTTTTTGAATTCTATTATATAAAGGCATATGTTCTTTTATTCTCTTCTCAAATGTACACTTAGATTCACCAATGTATTGTACGCCACATCCACATATCAATCTATATATAATAGAATTTTGATTAAACTTTGAATTTTGAATTTTAGAATTATTAAGCAATCTATTTATGTTATTTGTAGAGAAAAAAGCAATATGACACAAACCATTATAAATTTTCCTAATAAACTTGACCTGCTCATCTGATATAAATGGCATTGAAATCCATTTCATTTTGATATTTTTATTTTTAATTTTATTATAGTGTCAAAAGAAATCAACACTATAATAAAATTAAAAATATCAAAATGAAATGGATTTCAATGCCATTTATATCAGATGAGCAGGTCAAGTTTATTAGAAAAATTTATAATGGTTTGTGTCATATTGCTTTTTTCTCTACAAATAACATAAATAGATTGCTTAATAATTCTAAAATTCAAAATTCAAAGTTTAATCAAAATTCTATTATATATAGATTGATATGTGGATGTGGCGTACAATACATTGGTGAATCTAAGTGTACATTTGAGAAGAGAATAAAAGAACATATGCCTTTATATAATAGAATTCAAAAAGAGAATCAATATGGAACAGATGTAAATAAACCTTCTAATTCTGTTATATTTGATCATAATAAATCTTGTCAATATGGATTTAAATTTGATTATAAAAATATGAAAATTATTCAAATTGAACGTTGTCATAATAAACGTAAAATAAAAGAGGTTATGTTGATTTCAAGAAATCGTCAAATGTTAATGAATCACCAGTCATCAAATGTTAAGATAACAGAATTGTGGGAAATCTGAATTGAACTATGGGTATTGTTAAGGGTTGTCTTGTTTTGATTATTCAACGTTATATAATTGATAAAGACTACAAAGTGTATAGTCGAAAATACTTTTAAAAGAATATAATTTATATAAATTGTACTGTATTTTGATATATATATATATAAATATGTACTGTATTTTGATATATATATATATAAAGATAGCCAATGCTACTAATTTAATGGGAAGGCTTAAATTTAGTACACACCAACATTTTAACCATCCATTCAATTTAAAATCTGATGATTGAATGCTGAAAAGCCACCCTAAAGCTGAGATTTATATCACACTCATGGTGACCTAAGGTCAATCTAAATCCTCATGTACAGAACATTATCCATTTAATACATATACAAGAGATGAGCAGACATCTCTGCTATGTAATAATTGAAACACATCGACTTTATACCTGCATCTATATTTGTAATATATAGGGTATATGAGCACACAGACATTCACATGACCCACCACTCTTTCACACTATCTCATAACACTGATACATTTGAACACATATATGTTGAAAAGATAAATCATCAACAATATAGATATTTTATGCTAAACCAGCAATCATCAGTTAGTCCAGATTACCATCTTTACATATATATGCATAAGAGCTGATATATGTATTAAGATAGCCAATCCTGATACTTTAATGGACAGGATTCAATCAACTCCACACTCCAACATTTCAACCATCCATCCAATTTAAAATCTGATAATGAAATGCTCAAAGGCCACTCTCTGAGACAGAGATTCTTGTCATACCCATGTTGACCTAAGGTCAATATGACCCCCCATGAACTGGACATAATCCATTTAATACATATACAAAGAATTGACAGACATCTCTAATATGTAATAACTGAAACACACATGCTTATTATGTACCTGCATCTATATATGTAATAGGTAGAATATATGAGCATGCAGACATTCACATGACCCATGACTCCTCACACTATGTCATAACAGTGATACACTTGGCCTTTGAATATTGCATGATCAGATTTTCAATTAGATACATGGTTGAAGATTGGAGTGTGGTGTAGATTGAAGCCTATCCATTAAAGTATGAGGATTGGCTATTTTGATTTATATCTGAGAACTTATGGTATTTATATGTAGAGATGATAATCTGAACCAACTGATGATTGCTTGTTTAGCATGAAATATATATACTGATGATTATTTATCTGTTCAACACATATGTGTTCAAGTGTATCAGTGTTAATGAAATAGTGTAAAGAGTGGTAGGGCATGTGAATGTCTGTGTGCTCATATATCCCATATATTACATATATAGATGTAGGTATATAATAAGCCAGTGTGATTCGGTTATTACATAGTAGAGATGTCGGCCCATTCTTTTATATGTATTAAATGGATTATGTCCTGTACATGGGGGGGTCAGATTGATCTTAGGTCAACATGGATATGACAAGAATCTCTGTCTCAGAGAGTGGCCTTTGAGCATTCCATCATCAGATTTTTAATTGGATGGATGGTTGAAAAGTTGAAGTGTGGAGTCATTGATGCCTGTCCATTAAAGTATGAGGATTGGCTATCTTAATATATATCTGAGCACATATGATAGATGTATAGAGATGGTAATCTGGACCAACTGATGATTGCTGGCTTATCATGAAATATGTGTATTGGTGATTATTTGTCTTTTCAACATATAAGTGTTCAAGTGTATCAATGTTATGCGATAGTGTGAAAAGTAGTGGGTCGTGTGAAGGTCTGTGTGCTCACATACCCTAAACATTACCGATTTATTATACATATATAATTATAAACACATTCTAAATATGATATATACATTAAAACATTAAAATAGTTTTTGAAATGTTATTAAACTGAAAGAAAAAAATTAAATTGTTCTCCTGACCGTTATTTGAAACAAAGGAAAATTCTAAAAAATAATTGTTAACAGCAACAAGTGAAATTGTTGAAAATATTTTATATTTTACCTATCCTATATGTAATATCTATTAAACTAGGTGAAGTAGTAAAAAGATAAGTGTTTTATATAGAATAAAATGATATAAATTAAATATATATCAATTGTCTAGCAATTCTTTTAAAATTAAATATATTAAAGATCAATTTTAAAATTTCATTCTAATTTGTAAAATATCAAAACTTAACAAAGAGATTTTCCAAATTTTATAAAAGCATTTATATATCTATATAGCTTTTTTCTTCAGAAATTCACAAGTCTTATACCAATCCTTCAAGCAGTAGAATTAGTTACGGGATTTTCCTGTTTCAAGTTGGATGCTATAACAACTGCACCAAATTGTACAGAGTAATATTTGTAAAAATTAATATTTATAGTTTTTATCTTGAGTATCAAGACAATAATATGCAACAAGGGATTATAAGAAAGTAATTTCTTTTACCAGTATTGTCAAACATTAAAATTGGGTATCTATATTATTTGTTGTACTAACTCCTTTATTTAATATCATTATGATTAATGTTATATATATATATATATATATTCATATCATAACTTAGTTTTTAATATTGATGACTTAATGTTTGTTAAGAAATAAAATGATTTTATTTGTTTATGAAATAAAGTACCAATCTATTCAATAATTATAAAACAGAAAAATAATTAGTTTTATTAATATTTACAGTGTTAATTTATGTATATACAGTCATAAAGAACCAATATGAAAATAATTTTATTTTTATGTTACAGTAACGTCAAGTTGTATCATGAAAGTGTAATTTATTTACTATAACAGCATTGATGAAACAATCATTCTTGGTTTAGGTGTTATATTATATTCACAATATGAATTACATTACTACATAATTGGTTATAGTCAGACAAATATTAGCAGTATCTACACAATTAAATTCAAAACTGTTCTTACTTAAAATACTAGGATTAAACTCTGATATTTTTATGATTATATATACATTGGTTTTTCACTCACTAAAGCAATATAAACAAATATTAAGGTTAGATGTTACTAATATAATTGTATCTTATTCACACCATAATATTTTGGTAAAAATATGTTATTATATTTGTTTAGCAGGGGAACATCATTGGGGTCAAAATGGTTATGTTCATATATGTAGAAACAAAGACAATCAGTTTGGTATTGCATCATCAGCCTCATATCCAATTGTAGAATGATGTTTCTTCTGTTACATTTTATGTATGATTTGGAATAAAATAATAATTTGTATGGATATTGTAATAATAAATATTTTTATATTTAAACATTTTTACTGATTAATATTATTAAAGGTATTGAAAAATAATAAAATGGCATGTTTTATTATGTGTAGTCAAGCAATAGCTTCTTCATTCAGTTTCAAATGCAAAAACATTTCTCTTACTAGAACAACATTACAGAAAATAAACTATAAATAAGATGGAGCACATTTTTATTATAAAACATTTGAATGCCTTTTCTCATTGCAATTTGGGATAGACAGACTTTCAATTTGCATTGCCATTGTTTCTCTGAATTGGGTCCCGAATTGTGAACATATTTCTTCATTTCATGACCATTTTGACACAATTTCCTTTTGGGGAAAAGTCCATGGTCTTGTAAGAAGATGATTGCTTCTTCCTCAATACTCGGTAAATTAAATAATGTTGTTGTAGTTTCAGCCATCATAAATGCAAATATCTCAAAGTAGAAGAGCTCAAAAAGTAACTGTGATGTTGTGGATAGCAAAATCTCAATAGACAGAAAAATCAAAAAATTACCCAAACCACTCTCCGAATTTTAAATCTCGCGAGTAAAAAAAATGGTCTCTCTGATGGATTAATCATGCCAGTCACTTGGTGGACATGACAATGTTGTCATGCAAAAATCGACAATGTCTACTGGAAGGGAAATCAGTAAGTGTAATACGTCATCAGTTGAATAATCCGCAAGTACCTAAAAAATTATAAAGTTTCTGATTATTAACAATAAATATTTTCACTATCAAATGTGCAATAATGAAGTATTTGAAAGTTAATGTTATAAACATTTTTTAATTTTTAAACATTTATAATTAGACATTTTTTGTCAACAATCTAATGACTTTTATTAATTCACTTTAGAACAATAACCCATAGTGTTTTTTTAATCTATATATATTCTTTTCAACCTCAATTCATATACGCCCATTTATATGTGTATTTTAGATAAAGATTTTCAATATCTTTTCTTGTAGTATTTATCACAAAAAATAATAAGCTTGTTTACAGCTATTAGCATGATCATTACTTTATATATTTGTAAAAGCAGACTATATAAGCTATGTAATGTATGATTTTAGTTTATAGATATTGTCAACAATCAGAAAAAAATAAAGGCCAGTCCAAGTATAATTAGTATTCTCCATTCATAGTCTCTTTTGTAACATTACAAAAGCAGACTTTCTTATTTTATTATATTTATTTATCTTTCTCATAATTGATCTGCTTTGAAGTATTTTATAATTAATTCATATTCAATGTTAAACATAAATTAACCATTTGAATCTTAAGCTTACAGTAACTTGTAAGTAGTTCTAGAAATGTTCTCATCCAATGTTTATTTTAATCATTTAATTTTTTTAATATTATGGGTATTGCCCCATATTTTTTTAATCACCAATATCATTTTGCTATCATCTTCTAATAAATACCGGTTAATTTTTCAAGGAATAACTTTGCTTTTCAAATTATATTAAATGACAAAATCTTAAATCCATCAGTAAAAACGTTCATAAAATATCTTTTTTCAATAATAAGGTATATATAATATAGTTATTTTTAATATTAATATACAACTTTATTATATATACCTTTAAGCAACATGTAACTAGATGAGATTTGAACCCAGACTTTCAAATTCCATTTAGTCATCCAATCCATTATTTTTATTAAGATCAATCTATTATAGTTTAATAATATTCATTTTTATCCATTATGATTTAATTTGTATTAATAATTTTACCAAGATATTTGTAACTCTCAATTTTATTCTACTCATGATTATTATTATTGTTTTTAATCTCAGGAAATGTATTTACTTTATCTTGACACTACTTATCTCACTGTCATTTGATAACTCTAGAAATATTGTTTAAAACCTTGAATCATTAATTTATAAAATTGCATCATTTATATTCATAATCTAGATAGCTTGTGAATTCTTTCTTTTGTCTTCCACTTTAATAATAAAATGTGATCCATTTTTCAAAAAGCATTAATACATTAGTATCATTGGTTGTCTTTTATTTTAAATGAATTTGTCTCAGTAAAAAGCTTTAAACTTAATTATTTAAATTTACTATGGTATTTTTATCATCACATCATTTTGGCTTTAAACAGGATGTGTCCCACGAAAGTAAAACATTACCTTTTTTTATGTATTTATTTAATCGTATAGATGTCACATGTCAAAATAGGCTTTCTGCTAACAAATTAATTTGCATTTTTAAAAAATTCTACAAACAGCATTTATTCTTAAAAAGTAAAGTTAAGATTTATTATTTACAAAAACGATTTTTCTAAAGCTATTTATAATCTTTTGCACAATGCATTTAAAAGTAATGAATCAAAAAATAATTGCGGCAAATGTCAAAGTAAACATATTCATAAAAGTAGGATAGTAAACTATCACAATTTTTTTATATATTAATAATGGAAAAACAGAAGTATCTATCTTCCACTGAATTTTATAAAGTTAAATTTTGAAGTTTTTTTGACAATACAGAACTGAGTTGACAAAAATTACTTTCATTTTTCAATATAAACTGCATGAGAATCAGAAGATATGATTTGAAACTTGAAAATAAAAAGGAGAAAACTTATTCTATATCTTGCACTTCAAATTTTAAGCATTTCATCAGTTACGTAGAGCTAAGACAAAATATATTTTTTTTGCAAATTATGAACATTATAAATTAAATTAAGAATCATGCTGAGGATTAATTATATAAACTCAAAATACTATTCCCAGACTGTTAAACCCTCACTTAATTATCTAAAGTGAAATCCATCATCAATAGAAAATTTATACAAGGTTAAAATAATAGTACCACAGTATACCTATTTATTCACTGCAAGAAGCTTTGTTTAGCATAAGAAATCTTATTTGCCATTAGTGTGTGACACACAGAAAATAAATAATGGTAAATAGTTTACTATATTTGAAAGAAGAAAATGGATGCTACATTAGCAATAAGAGAAACAAAATATTTATTACATAATAATACTGTCTAATTAATTTATTACAGTATTGTGGTAGACTTGTTATTAAGTTATAATTTTGTATTTTTATAGATTTATTTATGGCATATATATATAAAATTTATGAATATATTGATGTAAGTAGTTTGATAACATTATCTATAGAAAGGTCAAAATTTGCTTGAAATTGATGTGGTAGTAAAAGAATGCATCCTTAAAACGAAAGAAGAGATAACCAATGTTAAAAGTTTAATTGATGTTTGTACATCAAATGAGTCTATAATAACTTATGAAACAATTACTGCTAAAAAAACAAAAAGTTTAGATTCAAAAGCAATAAAAATATTTATGTGTTTCCTATGTCTATTATGAATTGAGCTAAATTTTGAACTAAGTTGTAAATGGTCAAGTAAAAAAATCTAATGAAAGCAAAGGGGTGAAAAACTGTAAAAAATATAGTTTTTTTTAAAAAATAAGTTCTTTATTTTATGCAAAAAGGTGTACTATGATGACATCTAAGTAATAGAACCCTTATTTTTGGGGGGAAATTTTTTTCCATGACTTACCATGCAACTATGCTTTGATGTGACCAAGTACGATACTGAAAGAAGCAATTGTATGATCTCAAATGAGCTGAGGTTGAATCTAAAATTGTTATGTGGACAACTGTTTGCTTTTCACTCCCCTGACAGACCATACAAAAACTATATCAGTATGAGGAATCCACTTGAATAAACTGTCTCCATGTTTACACTGTACATGAGATCAAGTATTTGAATCCTTTTTTTTTTTTATAGAATGTAGATAATAATTGATAAAATACTTTCTATGTTCAAATTACTTGAATAGGATTGGAAGAACTGTAAAGATAATAAAATAAGAAAGGGAATGTATCTTATACAAAATGATTTAAATAAGTATATTTTATTATGAAATCATTTTTAAAGTATTTAGTTGCAATTATGGTTAATATTGTGTGTTTCAATCCTTGCCTGAGGGTTTTATAAATTATCAAATACACCTGGATCTGGGCTATGTGGATTATTTTAATGCGATTTTGAAGTTATGCAATTCATATTTTTTTTTAATATCTTTCATATTTTGTTATATTTACTACATATCAAGACATTTAAATTATTAATAAATTATTTTGACTTGAAATACTTTTGCTTTCAAAAATATAATGTTATATTAGCAACTAACATAAATATGGCCTGAAGATGTATTTAGAATCTTAGCTTCTATGTAAATAATCTAATTATACTGAAGAGTATACTTACGCATAAAAATATTGCAATAAATATTCAAAAATTTTAAACTTTTAAAACATATTTTGTTAGCTATAACAGAAATAATTTTTTAAATTGTTAAAAAAAATAATGAAGATTTTAGTGATTTTTAAACTGAAAATAATCTTTCTAACGATAATATATGATCTTTTGTTTTGATTGCAATCTCATTTTTTTAATGTAGAAACAGTAAACCATTAACACAGTACAAGATAGAAAGTGGTATTAGTTGTACATCACATCATGAATCTTATTTCTTATCAGTTCACAAATGAATGCATATTGTCAAATAGCAGTAAGGATTAAAAAATGTATAAAGAAATGTAAAATTATATACTGTAGTTAATAAAAAATTTGTCTTGTATTATTTTTTTTCAAATATTTGCAATTTTTTATTAGTCATACTTTATTTTTTTAATGCAAACTTTAAAGTAAGTTTTTCTTGTTGCTTTGCTTTTATATGGTTTCTGAAAATTACTGGAACATATCCCCCATTTTTTAAAGTAAGTTAAGTCTATTTTTGTGCAATTTCTTTTGTGTGCATTTTCTGATGAACCTATCTACCACAAAAAATGAGACCCAGATGTATATTGAACTGTGTGAATTTGTTTTAAATGTCTTTTTCAGCAGAAAAATTGTCTAAATAATCATAAGTTAAAAGTGATTTGATATTACTTCCTGATGTCATTTTGTTATGTGTGACCAGGATATCTATTATATTAAACTAAAAGTATTATAGTTTATAAAATGTAGTTAATGATATTAATCTAAATGATTAGATCAATACTTAAATCACTTATTCTTGCTGGTAGTATTTTTTGGGTTGGTTTTACCCATGTCAGTGATTAATACTAGTCATCGCAATTGCAGGTTAATTTGTACACTCATTTGTATCTTTTTGGTAAGTTGTTTGCTTATTTAAAGAAAAGTTGTCTTTATATTTAACAAAATTGTATTATAATTGATCTTAAAGTGGGAAGCTGAGAAGATTTTTGTAGGAGAATTGAAAAATAGATCAAATCATCTCTTTCACACTATCCAATTTGAATAAATAAAATTTATTTGTATGTTTTTATATGTATTATGAGCTTGATTTTGTAAAACTTTAAACTGTTAGGAAATTATTGATTATTCTTAGCATTATCCATCTATTGTCATATTAATGTTATGGGGAAAATAGTAATGATCAATGATTTGGGCAGGTGTTCATGTACTAATGTTTTGATTCATTTATAGTAGCTAGTAAAAATAAAATTGTAATCAACAATTTAAAGGTAGAGGAAGGCCAGATAGTTTAACATAATTTGGTTCCAGGTAGACTCTGCTGGTGCTCTCTAATTATCATCATGACCTTGAGTGTCAACTTGTACCACAACAATATATAACACTTATTTTAGTTAATTTATTATTATACAAATATTACAAATATTATTACATGTATTGGAGTTTCAATTCTATATAAAATTAAAACAAACATGGATAAAAAGTTTAAATTTCACTGCTTTTTAGGTTTCCAGTGATCACTTCCAAAAAATGTCAAAAATCTTCGGTATGGATTAAATGTATGAAAATGATTTTTGTTAAGCATAATATTTTATTAATGTTGTATGGTTTATTTTATTACAGAGTTTATTCCAGATTTTTTTTATTTCATTTAAAGAAACCATGATTGAACTTCTTTGGGTGGTTATACAATGTAGAAGCAAACTGAGGGTATAATTTCTCACCTATATGTGGGTACATATACCCCATGAATAGAGGATTTTATTTGATGTAATACTGTTAACCATAATATGGAGCATACAGAAAATACAACTCCAAAAATAAAATGTTAAATATGGTCATATTTTCAACTTTTGATGTATTCTCTTCTTGATAATTTTTTAGGAACTACATTGTATCCAAATAAAAGATGACACCTGAAAATTCTGCAATGTATCAACTATAAAACACTATAACCCAAAATTGTATTAATCACATATGGACTGCTCAATAAATATTTTGATGTTTGATGAAGAATGAAATAAAAAAGACCAATAATAAAATTTAAATAAGCTTTTATACATAAGGTGAGCATTATGCTAAATTTTTCCCTATGTTTTTTATCTTGTTTCAGTTTTTTCATAAGTTTTAATTACTTAAAAAATACAAACTAACCCAAATATGATTCATAAATCCAGCTAAAGTTTGATAAATCAAAACTTATTACAAACTTTGTTGTAGTTATAACATTCTCTAACTAATAAAACAAAACAAATCTTTTTCTTTAATTTTTTGTTTAAAATCTTATATTAACCTTTGATCTTTAAAAAAAATTATGCAATTAGTGTTTTAACTACTTAGAAAATATTTTGATTTCTTTACTGTAAATACAATAAAATTGTTTTTAACAAAAAAAAAAAAAGATGCAGTTGTAACTAATATTTTTCTTAAAATCTAATAAAAATTTTTGTTTGCTTAATTAAAAGCAAAATATGAAATTATTTTTCTTGTTTTTTCAACTTAAACTTGTCAAACGTTTTTTTAATTTTAGTTATCTTACAGAAATGAAATAATTTTTTTCAGTATTTTTTCTGTTTCTGCAATACAACTGTTATTTAATGTTTTGTTTAGATACAATCTTTAATTCCTACATATGCTTAGCATTTTACCATGGCTGTAGTAGTTAATTAAGCCAATATTTTTTAATATAAAATTTTTAAATAGATTGATAATTATTTGTATAGCAGTCACACCTTAAATGAAATATTCCTATATATATTTGCGTTTATGTACCAATCCTATAGATATTTTGTTTTCTGTACTTTAATTCTATATGTATATTTTTATTTACTCTTCCTTCTTGCTTTATATAATTTCCATGTTATGTCTGATTTGGGGTATTACCAGATACAGATGATTTTAATTTTACACTGGGTTTAAGTACATGTCACAGAATGAATATATTATTTTCAATCTTGAATTTTAATTTTATGTGTCATCACTGATATCAATTTTACAACCAAAATGTTTGAGATTACTTATGTGACAAAGATCAAGTATATATTACACCAGGATTTCGAATGGTTGAATTTAAGTTAGTCTGTTTTATAATTGCTAATTTTTAGAGTTACCATGAAGTGTATATATATATTGTGAATATTCAAATTAATGATCCAGGTATTTAAAAAAAAAAATAAAGAAGTTTGTTGATCTTATTTGATTTTTCTTTTGCTTGATGGATAGATAATGGAAGATCTTGGAAATATAGATTTAAATTGATCATTATAGCAATCTAAAGCTTTTAAATTGTATTGTTTACTGTTGATTGCAGCTTTAAAATACTGTTTAAATTCACTATAATCAAACTTGAGAAAAACATATAGGTAAATAAATAAATTTTGAAAACAATTCAGTACAATATAAGTTTACTTGAATAGGATCGATATTATTTTACATATTTCATGTATATTAATGCAGTCACCATAGTAACATTATTACATATAATTCAATGTTTTTGTGTTATGTATATTTGTTTATAAATTAATTTAAAAAAATATTATTATTAAATATATATATATATGTGTGTAAATTATTTGTGTTTATAAAGTGAATAAAGGTTGTTATATTAATTTTGTATTTTGGTTTACAAATAATAAGAAAAATCTAATCGAATTTGGATTTAATTTCAATGTATCCATTTTCTCCAAACTTCCATCGTACTTGAATGCCAGGTGGGAAAATTCGTTCTGTTTTATCATTTGGCATTGAGGTTTATTCGAGTAATATTCAGTGGTTGTTATGATACCAGAATGCCAGAAAGAGAACACATAAATAGAAACCAACAGACTATAAGAGAAGCTATCGTTTTTTTGTAATTGACACAGACGGACCTATTTTCTGTGTTTTTACAAATAAAAGTTTTTCAATATTTTTTTTTCTGTTAAACCATAAAACATGAAAAAATAAGCTTAAATTATCTGCCCATTCAATCTTTTGAAGGGCAGTTGCGAAGGATTTCCAAGGGAACGATAACAAAATGTAAAAAAAAAAAGGAAACCTATAAGAAAAAAAATGCTTTATATAAAGATCGGCTATTTTAGTTTTAAAAACAAAGATATTTCTGGTTTAAAGTTTGGCGTATAACTACCATTGGATTTGCATAAACATCATGTCACGAGCAAAGGAACACAGGATCAACTGGATTAATTCACATCATAAAAAAAAGGCTAATTAAATTGCACTCTCCTCTCTGGAAAAGAAAAAGGACTGTTAGTGAAGCATTGTAAAGTTCGAATTATTATTTCTGAGAAATAAGCTTCTCTTTGCATCATAAAAACTGAAGTCAGTCAATGGACAAACAAATAGTGAACGGACAGACTCTTATATATATATATGGTATGATATTTTTTTTATATATAAAAATGTGCGCATAATAATTTTTTTTACATGTATTTAAAAAGGATGTGTATTTTATTTAAATTATCTTTAAGAGTAATATAATTTATTAAATGAAAATGATCGGAGAGATTCAAATATATCATATGATTTCATATTCATTTATCGGTTATTATTTTGATAAACAAATAGACTTCGATCCCATCCTATTTCATATCTTTGGTATCTGTTATATATAAATTTTTCAGTAAAATATCCAAAAGTCTCTCCATTCATTCATTCATTCATTTTTTTTATGTCGTTATTGTTGTCGCAACACATTTAGAGATACACATAGTAATTTTATCATTTTTATTTAGTCAATCAATCTGAAATATAAAGTAATTTCCGATGTATTTTATAATTAATCTTGCCAATTTTCTTTTATATAATCCAATAAATTGAGTTAATTTAAATACCAAGACTACGCTTAATTATTTTATTTTATTTGGATTGCATAAGATGACGTAGCTATTTAAATAACAAGGTTCAAACCCAGCTTGGTAAGTGAGCTAGAATATAAGATATGGTATGTTTTGCTTATTAGTATTTTATTTTATTCCCATATGAATTTTATATTTATATTTGCATTCGAATATTATATATATATTATCATTTATCTTAGTTAATATTACAAAGTCAATCATTTCATGTTTGTCTGATTCCGTCATAAAAATCTAAATAGATCGTGCTTTATCGTTGGTTCAGAATAACTCGTCTTAGATATTTTTCTTAAACTTCTATAAAATGAAGAGAACAAACTTCATTGACCGGTTTAATTGAATATTGTTTTGATTTGTATAAATATCAATTATAATCATATATTTTAATTATTGCCAACCAATTCTATATTCAATTGTTTAAAGATTCAAATAAATAATATTAATACTCATAGGTGAATAAACATCCAATAGAAACTTAATATCTCTTTTATGTAATGTGTTTGGACATTGTAGAGTTAGAAATGAGCTAATAGAGTGTTGATAATAAATTCCAGTGAAGTATTCTATTTTAACACATAAACGAAGCAATAATTAAGTATCACTTTATTGGAAGATATGAATAAATTATTTATATATTACTTTATAGCTTCTTAGTAAACTAGAGTAGATTAATTTGTTTAAACATTTAAATGAGTGCATAGATTTTCAAAGTGTTTATAAAATGATATTAAAACCAGTTGATGTCAATAGAAAATTATTAATTAAAGATTGGAGTAGAAAGAATTGTGTATCGCTTATTGACACGAATGTTTATACTTTCTATTTAGCGTTTATTAAACTAGATATATATTTGAGTCAAGTATTATTTTGTTTTGATATTTAAATAGTGTCTATATGTAAAAATGTTTTGTAAAATACAATTATAGGTATTTAGAAGCTTATCCGTTAAGATAAAATGCAGCATCATTAAATAATGAAGTAGATTTAAATTACTACAATAATAATAGGTTAATAAAATATATATTGGAATCTGCTTTAGTTATTAATTGGATTTGATTTTCACTAGATTGCTAATCAAGTAGTTAGCCTAATCATATATTATTGTTTAGGGTGATGATATGCTAGTTCGTTGCTCAGTGCAGTGTACTTTGTAATGTGATGGATTTGTTGATGTCTGGAGCAGATAATCTCATTATTCTTTCGTTTCACATATAGCTTAAACAAATTAGACTTTAAGAGAGATTATTTGTGCTTTGTGATGGTTTATTACATAATGGCGACCCGATTGAGCTAGACTAGATTAATTTAAATTAGATTTTAGATTTTTTTATCAGATCAGATTGATCATCCTAACCATCACCTGCATTCATCAATTCAATCAGTTACAAAATGGCACCAATGTTTGGGGCCTTCTTTCTTCAATTTAAATGGAATACAGCAATCATAAATTCCATCGGTTACAATATATATGTTTTGACATATTCAACAAAATCATATAAACTATATAATTGTTAGCTAAAAGTCTTCAAGAGTATACTGAATTAAATAAATAAAATTTTGTTGTTTTTAATATTCAAAAGATTACCTGATGGTTACTAAAAAAATGTATGCTAACATATAATATTAATTGTTTAAATATTATAACTGAACTGTTAATAAATTTGCTTTATTTTCTTATTACATATATTTCCAGTGTATTTTTACATTTGTCTGCTACTGCCAATTGAGGCTTCTTTTGTTTTCCAAAATTAGATGTATAATATATTTATTGGTAATAGCATTACATGATCACTCTTTTTTATGCTTCCTCATAACTGTTGTTAAAACAGGCAAAACATTCCATACAGTAGTGCCACTAACCTGGCTATCATTGAGTGGCACTATTATATGAAAAGTTTTACCTGTTTTAATTTTTGGTAATAAAATGTGTGTGTGTAAGTATCAATAATTTATACCAATAAATTTTTAGATAATGCCTCCTAAAATATATTAAGGTCTATAACTTTAGTGGCACAATATGGTGTTAGATATTGACTGTGTCTACAAAAAAAGTTTGTAACTTGATATATATTTATATATGAATAATTAGTAGAAATGATGAGCTAATATTTATTTTACTTTTTTTTTAAGTGTCATAGCATCGGCCTGGACGCGAACCCGCAACCAGGGCAACTGCCTGCTAGTGCAAGGCAGTCGCGCTGACCTCTCGACCACCAACGCAAGACAGCTAATATTTATTAAATATAGAAACGTTAACCTTTGTTCTTACCTAAAGAATTTTAATTACTAATAATTGACAATTCCTGAGGTATTTGATGAATGTCAAAAAAATGTTATTCTTTCACATTTTCATACCTATAAACAATTGAATTCTGGAATTAATATAAGAATATTAATTTAAAATGAAAGAGGACCTTTTTTACATCAACAAAAACCTCAAAGGAAAGAGCTATTATAGAAGTAATACTTGCTTAGCCTCAGGAATTGTCACTGAGTGGTAATTAATAATTTCATGGTAATAATGATTAAGGTTTCTCTTTTTACTTAATGGATATTACCATATCCAGCTATATAAAGATGCAATTCATAAGAGTACTAATAATAAATCAAGCACTACCACGAGTGATATTTATTTCTATGCACTACCATGAGTAACTATAATGAAATAGGGTTTAATTGTAGCAATGCTCATATATATATATTCAAGGAGAGGTCATTAATTGTAGCAATGCTCATATATATATATTCAAGGAGAGTTATTAATTATACAGTTATTATATCATTGAACCCGAAGGCATAGACAAAATAATAATAAAGTTTGGTATGACCTGTTTAAAGCCCTAGCTGACTCTTGAGATGTTCGGACACCAGCTGTCCGCACTTGAAGATACACAATCAGAAACACTTGCTTAATTGCAACCATACTCAGAGGTAGAACTCCAAGAATAAAGTGGGCTTTGATCTTTTAGAACTGAGTGCTGTAATTATTCCTTAACTTCCAGAAATGATTAGCTGATTACTCTACATCCAATCAGGTTATTATTTAATTTGATCAAAGTAATTAATTATTCTTCTACATTCATTAAATATTGATTCTGTAGATTGTCATTATCGAAAAGAATCTTAGTATTACTTATAATTATTTCATTTGCCTTGACAATCTACTGCCCTAATTAAACTATTGTTTTATTATAGTTTTTAATTTCTTTAATTAATTACTATAGTTTAGAATGTCAATTTACAAAAATGTATCTTAATACATTGTACAGGCTTAAACCTGCATTTATATATATATAATATATGCGGGACTCAAACTCAGACTTTCACATGACCCACTATTCTCAGTGCCATCTCATATTGCTGACTCACCTGATCACACACATGTTGAAAAGATAAATAATCACCAATATACATATTTCATGCTAAAACTTATGATTGCTGGTTTAGCATCTAATGCGTATATTGGTGATTATATATCTTTTTAACATGTGTGTGATCAGGTGAGTCAGCAATATGAGATGGCACTGAAAGTAGTGGGTCATGTGAAAGTCTGAGTTCGAATCCTGCAAAAATGTATGTTATATATTTTTGTTTATGACTTTTTCTCTCTCAAAAGTTTTTACAATTGTATATATGTGTGTGTAAAAAAAATATCAAATACACATACACTGCATTACATCCCCTGAGTTCAGAGATCAAATCATAATCTCTGAACTTAATACATGTTTTTTGAAGTGAGGGGGTTTCTTGATTTTCCTTTTAGGCTGTGGTGGATTATTTTCTGCTTAAACTGGACTTGCCAAATGGACACAATTCCTCAGACTTGAGCCCAAGTATGTGGACTTCCTGATCAAGGTCAACCTTAAGGCTCTTCCTACAGAATCTTATTTATTGCATCATAGAGGCTATAACATTGATACCTTGTGCCCAATGTGTGAAAAGCAGGAAAAGACCATGGACCACATTCTGTTCCACTGTGATTCATGGTCTTGTTTCCGAGGCATGGTTCTGAGGGAAATCTCTGTATCTGACCTAGCTTGTGTAATGATTCCTCTGGCCTTTTAAAATGGGTTTTTTGCCAAAATTTGGCTGGCTTCATGTATCAACTTCGGATTTGGACTATAGGTTGCAAAGTTTTGTTTGAAAGTGGGATTGACCACAATCCTGAGGACCTCCTTATAAATTTCATACAGAAGGCTAGGGAGATTGATGAGAGGACTTGCCCAGAACAGTTGATGATTCAGACCTGGGATCAACTAAAAATATAGATTTTGAGACATTCCATTTCATCCTATGGATAATGTCTCTGGCCTTATCAGGAATGATTTCTCCCCCTATTTTTATGATGACAGTTGATGGGATGACCTACCTCCTAACCATCCTATCTGAACTGTATCCCTGTAGACCCATTGCAGACAATGATTGTTAACAGCAGCTCTAACTCTTGCCTGTATACACAATTATGTACTTTGCTCTATAAATGAATAAAATATATTTTGAAAGTAAACTGGTGTGTTGTCTTTTTGATCTTGGTCATTGATCCCAGCTGATTTGCCTAGGTCAGGCACTATCTCATTTTTTCATCTTTGTGCAACTGGTTGATGTATTTGTGAAGTATTTGCCCGCTACTTATCTGAACTGCAATCACTTGTTTTAACAAATGACATATAACTTCAGCTTTCATCCAAAACTTATTGGTGTTATTCTTAACTCACACTTTTTCCTGTGGTTGATATTTGTAGTTTTTCTGGGTCTCAGCTTGATGGTTGTGTTTATCCATAATTGGCACAATGTTAGTTTCTTTAATGCACAATTTCCTACTGTGATATATACACACACACACATATGTATATATATACACACACACAATTGTAGAAACTTTCCAGAGAGAAAAATTTATAAACAAAAATATATAAGATACATTTTTGTTTATAATTTTTTCTCATGCGAAAGTTTCTACAATTGTATATATATGTGTGTGTGTATATATAAAAAATACCAAATACAAATACACAGCAGATATTATCTTTTCTATTAATTAATATAATAACAATCCTAATGTTTATTCCAACATATATATAATAACATAACATTATATATATATATATATATATTGAAACAGTAAGATTTGCCTTACCAATCTTAGTTTCGCCTTGCCTACCTGTTTCCTACCCTCATGCCTTATTTAAAACCCTAATTTCATCGTATTGTGTGTGTACTGGGTATATTTACCGAAATCCCGCCTAAATTTATATGTATAATGGGGTGCCCGGGGTTTAATAATAATTAAAATTGTTTTTAAACGGTTTTATTTTCAAACCATCGAGTATATATTACGTATATATGCTTGTACAATAAAGTAGGTCACATATTCTCATCTACACACATACTGCGATAATATTTAAAAAAATATCAAAATATTTTATTTAAAAGTTGTTTTTGAATCGATTTATTTGTGATGTTATTTCGTTATAATTATTTGTCTTTAAGAAATAATATCACTGAGAAATGTTTCTGGAAATTAAATTCAGAAATAGTGTTTGATAAATGTAAAGCGTTGTAAAATATTATTCAAAAACATGTCATCATTTTTAAATCAGTGAGGGTAGAGAAAGAACAATAGTAGCTAATTTTAATCATATTGGCGCCAGTAGATTTGATGAGATAAAACAGTGTTTACGAACAGATTTTAATTAGAAAATGTAATCCGTGTTTTTCAAATGTGTAATAATTAAAGAATGGATTTCATCACCGCAGGGTTAGATGGTAATCAAGGAGAGACTATAAATAGGGCTGATTGATTGTAATTAGATGATTAGACAGAGTTATTAATTAAGCTACCTGATCGTGACAGTAAATCCAGTTGTAAAATAGTTTAACCTCAGAATGTCGGGGTAACGGGGCAATCGCTGTTTTTCCTCGGAATCCTGTGCCTCGGCCATCCGTCAGTCAAAATCTGATGTCCTGTCACCGTATCATGAAATCCAACTGAACCAGCCCTATGAAATGCTGCTCCTAAAATCTTCTAACTGCTGCTGCGGAACCATGAATCGAAGAAAACTCATAATTTTACTTAAGAACTTTGCTACAAGTTTGGAAATTCCCATGAACACAGTTAAAAGAACAAGGTAATTAAAATCAACCCGAGATCTCGGAAAACTTCGAGCTAAAGCTAACAATTTTGTATATTCTATAAATGTAATTATTTAAATGTTTTTCTAATGCATGCTGAATTTGTGCTTGGGTTGATCTTCTATTATATTTATAAATTTTTAATTTCAATGTGTTATTATGAAATGTATAATTAAGTTCTTTAGACTAATGCGAGTTACGTAGGGAAGTTAAATGATGCGTGGTTGCCATCTTAGTTTATAAACCGCAAACACGCATCCCCCCCTTCCCATCATTTCTGTTTAAAAGTATCTCATATATATGTTTCAAAGTATATTTTGCGTATAAAATTTTGTTAAATGAATATTTATTTATCGTAAGTTTTGTTGAGAGTCTGCTGGCCATCTAAATATGAAAGTCGAGAGCGAGCTATTACTGTTCCTTAATGAACTGCCAAATGTTTTACTAATTCTTATGAAAATTAAGCTGTGTTGCTAGTAAATATGCATGGGTGCTGGAATCCTCCTGTTGGCAAAGGTCATCATCGTTCAAATCTGTTTCCCCATATTTTGCTCCGTGGTTCCCAATCATGTGCTAAAATGGCACAGGGAAATTATTTCGCGTATGTCCACACAGTTACGAAGCTCCTGGGTGCGGGCCAGGCTTGAGCTGTGAGTGGGCTAGAGACGTCCCAAATAAAAGGCAGAATGCCTATCCAATGCCAAGACCTTTTGCCATCCTTGAAAGTTGCATACTCATAAACTGCACCCCTCCTCAGCATATACTCGCTAGCACCACCGTATATTTCCCTTTACTTATTAAAAGAATTCTATTCAAATGAATTTCAAATCCGTTCAGTGTAGCTCGATCTTATAATCTATTCGCGAGCGACTCTCGATCTCCATTTAAATCTCCAGTGATAAATGTTTAGAATATTTCAAACTCTATTAGACTTTACGTGACTCGCATATGCCTACCGTGTCAATATATGATAGACACTTTATCTAAACGAACCCAAGTACGAGGTATCAGCCATCTTGTTTGTTTATTATATAACTATCCAATTTATATCGCTAAATTATTTTATTACCATTATTAAAATCTTATTTATAAATTTATTTCCTTTTCTCTATTTATTCGGGGTGCAATATAAATTACATAGTCCATTAAACTTATCTTTGGCACATCTATAAGTTATTGTTAAATTAACCTAGGGCTATTTTAGATTTAGAGTCTTTTGTTTTCTCCCTGATCACCGGCACCGGCATGAAATTATATTATTAGTAGCATCAAATGTGTTATCACGTAGAGGGCATTGTGGAGTTTGGACTTTGGATTCGAACTTGAGATTTCTGGGAGGTAACTCTCCTAGTGTTGAGTTCTATGTCCCGGGTTCAAATTCTACAGTGTGTTAGCGAGATAGACATGTTTTGACTGTTACAATATATATATATATATATATACAGATGCAATGAAGTCAGGCATTACATGATTTATATAGCTTGCATTGCAAATATGTAATATAAAAAAATGGTAAAAGCTCTAAACAAACGTTTTTTCTTATGATAAATGCTACAAGAGGAAGCATTCAAATCATCTTTATTTAACATTGTCCTCATCCCCAGACATGTTTTGAGCTATGGCACTCTTCAGTAAGGAGTTAGGATACCAGATTCAAAAAACTAATTCAAGCTAAGCATTTATTTAAAAGTTAAATCTTAAAAAGATCAGAAATTTTTAGACATTTACATGTCTCTAAATTAATCTCTCCAACTGAAATAATGATATGGACTTAATTCAGATACACCATATATTAATGGGCTTAGCAATTTACTTTAGCTGAAGCCTTCAACAACAAAATAATATCAGTACTAAAATCAAATTAGGTGTCACATGACTTATATAGCTTGCATTTCAAATATGTAGTATAAAGAGCATGGTAATAGTTCTAAACAAGCTTTTTTTACAATAGTGGCTACAAGAAGCAGCATTTAAATCTTTTTTATCTAGGATTGACTCCATTCCCTTATTGGTTTTAAGCCATCGTTTTCATCAATGAGTAACTAGAAGACCAGATTCAAAAAAATTAACTCAAGCTAAGCATTTATTTAAAAGTTAACTCTTAAGAAGTAGATCTGAAATTATTAGACATTTACATGTCTTTATATATATATTTACATGGCTTCAGAAAGGATTTTGCTATTAACTGAAAGGAGACCCTTTGATTCCTCTTGGAGGCCTTAAAGGAACCAAGCAGGGCAAATTCCTAATGTCCACTCCATATGTTCTTGTCATTGCAGCTGTTATTACTATGTGATTATTCATATAGTATACGAACATGGATGGGCTGCTCACCAACATGCATTAGCCAGCGTGGTGAGTTTATTGGCTTTTTACCTCTGAGTTTAAGATCAAGAAACACCATGGTCTTTCTTCTCAGTGCCTGATAAGGCAGAATGAATGTTTGTGTAAATGATAAATATTTAACATACTATCTTGTAAATAATCTATGAAAAGTGGTTTTTAGTCTCACTAAAAAATCAGACACAAGTTTGATTTGTTTTGCAATTTATTTAAGTTGATTATAGTTCAAGATAAAATAATAGTCATGAATTATAAGCTTTTTGTCTTGAAATTTCTGGAAAAAGGTGGCATGGAGGGAAAATTAAAAAGTTGCAATTAAACTATTTTTAAAACCAAAGCTTAGTACTGTACTGATTTGTAACTTAAACTATTAAAAAAGTCTTATTCATTGTAAAATTTTATTAATTGATCAAAAACTTTTTAAAATTTTACATTTCAAAAAAAAGGCCAGATATTAAAGTGACAAACTTTTTCTCAAAAGTAACCAAAAAGGTTTAAATGTTGTTTGGAAAATAAAATTAATTAAAATTGCAGAGTGAGAGAATTGAAAAAGTATAAATTATGGGTTTTTTTTTATTCAGCAATTTATTATTTAAGTTTTTTTGAAAGTATTTACTGCAAGTTGAAATGAAAATGTTCTCTGGCTAGAGAAAATCAAGACCTTCTTTCCTGGTGGAAACTGTATTTTGAGCTACATGTAAAGTATGCTAAAATATTTCCATTTCCAGAAATGTATGAAGCGAGCCAGCTAAATGAAAGTGTATCTAGAAGCAAAAAAATTTAAAGAATTTGCGCAACTATTTACAGGAAAATGTCAACCTATAGACAGCACTCTTCTGATTAAATCTGATAAACTGATAGCTGCCCAGTAATCCAGAAAATGAATAGTTGATGCCCATTTAATCCATATTAGCAGAAGATAAACTAGTGGGGAATTATAAACTGTTTATAAAGTCAACTTTCCTACTGTGATTAGCAAATACTAACATAGACTCAATCAGTTGTGTTTTATGGATATCAGCTACTGTAGATTTGTAAAAATTTCAGCAATAGAGTATGGGGTTATTTTGAATAATTTATTCATTATTATTGTCAATTTTGATGGGGGTAGGTTTTAATATTGGATTTTATTTTTTGTCTTTTTATCTTTGTTATATTCATGCATATGTAGATTTTGGTTTTACAATTGTGAATGTGGAGAAATAAAAAAGTTATAGTTAGTTTAAATTTGGGTGATAAAAACACAAGACACTTATGCCATAATAAATAAATATCAATGCAAAATTGAAGTATATAAGAAAGCAAGACACCTATGCCATTATTTAGTGGTTAAGCTTAAATTATTTAATATTGGCAGGGGAGATTTGAGTTAAGCTATATCCAGCTAACTCATAATTTTGTAATATGCATGGATTGTCACCCTTATTGGGACAGGTCACCAACAATAAAGTTGACTTTTGTTGGTTATAGGTTATAATGCATTTTCTTAGGAAAGAGTTTTATTATGTTAGAATAATAGTATTGTTAAACAATTGGTAAGTTATTGTGTCAATTGGAAATCATTTTATTTTAAAACCAATCAAACCTGAACAGATTGCAGAGAGAGTGGAATGTGAAAAAAAATAAAAATTATTGGATAGCCATACTTACATGTCTCTCTTGTTATTTTGATATATGACTATAGTATTGTCAACAATTGGGTTCTCTGGAAAAAAATTAATCAGAATCATTAGATTCTGCAGAAAATTATACTATGAAAGATCATGTGGTCAAATTATATACATAAATAAACACTATGATCATAGAATAATCTTTGCAGTGTAGGGTTAGGTTGTATGCCTAGTGGTGTTCTCGTACCAGCTACTATAATCCTGTGTAATGTTGGTAGTTTTGTATTTCTAACCAATCCCAATAAACACACAATCTTTAAACACAAATCAACATGTACACTCTTTTTAATGATTTCTTATAAACCCATTTAGCCTTCAGTAATGGAATTTAAACTCAGACTTTCAAGTAACATTCAACTATCCATACTATCTCATACTACTGATACACATAACCACATACATGTAGAAAAGCAATAATTACCAATATACATACTTTACAATGAACCTGCATGTGTTAGTCCTGATTATCATCTCAAACACACATAAGTTCTCAGTTTATATTGTAATGATCAGATTCGTCTATCGTGCTAACACAGTGCAGAATTTAAACCCAGACACCAAACTCAACACTAGGAAGGGCTGCTTCCTGGAAAACCTAAGTTCAAATCCAATGTCTACACTCTACAGCGCCACCTATGTGATAACACATCTGATGCTACTAATAATATAATCTTTTAACTGGAGCTGGTGATCAGGAAAAAACAACGATACTCTATATTACAATATAAGCTTGGGTTTGCTAACTAAATTATGATGCATGGCACAAAAGATATGTATAAAAGATATAGACTGAGATAGTGATATAATCAAGAAAGTAAATAAAGAATCAAAATTTAGTAACTTTACTAGATTTATTAAACTATCAAATATATACACGCACTGCCTGCATGTGGAAGACAGCAATGTTGGATAACTAAAATTGCTTTTAAAACAAATGTTAATCAAAATTTACATTAGGGCTTGTTAATTATTTCTTTATACCTCAGGCTAATACAATAACATTATGATATTGTGCCTAAGAATGTTTGTGAAGATATGCAAGATGCTTTAAGTGAATATCAGAAATAATAAAAAAAAAGTTTGATGACAGAAAAGTTTCAATATAACATTTTCTGAGTTTGAGAATAAAATGGACTGATGCTCATTGAGCTATAATGTGGGGATGTGATTAAGGCCTGCACATTCATAGAAGTAATTAAATTCATATTGGGAGGTCGGTGGTGCTAGTGAGGAATTTCTGTAAAGGATAGAGGGTGTGGTACATTGAAACCATGGAGCTTTGCAAAATAAAAACTAAATAATAAATAAATGAAATATGGGAAGGCATCTTGCCCAAAATCCATAGAAAATAATGTCATGTGGCTGCCTAAGTCTGGACTCATCCAAATACTTAGTGACTGAGTGACAACTGCGTAGAATTTCCAGATGTGACAATTAAAGTACCACTCTAACTGAGAACCGCAGAAAGTGAAGGGGAAATGGTCTTAGCCATTTAAAGCTTTTTGAAGGAGCAAAGAGGTCTCAACACCTGATATACCTACTAGTAACACTCGAATAAAATATATAAAATATTTCATAGGATTCATTTATTTTGATAAAGCACCTAATCAATTCCCCAAAAGTCCACACATTCTCAACCTTAAAATTATACACTTTGTATTAACAATTCTTTAAAATGGGAGCATGCATAATTGTGGAAGTTTAAAAAGAAATATAAGTTAATTACGCAATCATGCATTTATTAAATATTTACTCACTGACCTCACACATATTTTAATATTATGTTAAAACCAATAAGCATGTGAATTTTAACTGCAAAATTATTAAATAGTTGATTACTAGTGAGATAGCTCTCAAATGAGTGATTTAATGAGATAATAAAATGAGACAAAATTTATAATTTAAAATGCATTAATGGTGGCATCTTGATTTAAATAAAAAAAGAGTAATTTCCTCGGTCAATGGCTATGCTGTCACCATCATAATAAAAGAAAAGCAGATTAAAATACAAAATATTAACCCAATTATAGAGATAGAATACATTAATTAATTTACAGAATTTAAAGAAACAAGAACAGAATTATAAGATAAAACAAATGGAATTAGCTATAGCTTAGAAGGAATATGATATCATAGGAACTCTTGGGTTAATTTGGGTTACCTTGCCAGAAGTAGGCATATGAAGGCAAATTTCAGGTGGAGACATTCCAGTTTGATAATAGCAGCACTCATAAGACTTTGGCAGCAAATTCCAGTTAACAGTTCACATTTTTAGCAGCAGTGGCAATTTTTAGGGCTTCTTAAGTGAAGGCATCAGATGGCATTGATGTGCAGTGGATGGCCATTTTTGAAAGGAAAATAGCCTTTTTGCCAGCTCTACTCGGTCATTTTAAGATTTCCATTAAAAACTGGGGTTGTCAGTTCTCAGAGATTCTTCAAATTAAACTTTCCACAGAACACTTTCAACTCAATATATTTGAATACTTGCAGGCTACTTGCCTACTATCTTTACTTGTTTTCTAAAAAGCAAATGGTATGCAGACCAACACTAGAATAATCTAGCATAAAAATAAGAATCAGAATGATCAAACAAAATAAAACCCTCTATATATATCAGAGCTGTATAATAAAACTGTCCTAGAGTGTTTCAAATAGACCAAAATTTGCTAACTTATCAAAGCTGCAATCAAACCCATCCAAACGTCCAAAGAATTTCAACAAAATTTTAATTAATTTTCTATTGTTAACTACCTTGTAGACATTTGGATTAAAACTTTGATTTCATTAAAAAAACTTTTGCTAATTAAAATTTCCCTAAGTGGACATCTGCTGTATTTCTAGATAAGCCACTAGAACATATTAATTAAAACTATTGTTTTCTGACCAACCCTCATTTACTTTTTACATAAAATTGTTGGTATGATTTTTAAAATCAAAAATAACAACTTATTTACTACTTTTAATTTTTAATGTTTAAATCTACTTATAAGATGAATATAATTTTTTTTTAAACTAGAATAAATATTACGAATGTAATATCTTTTATAAATAGATTTAAACAAATAATTTTAAACAACAAAATATTATTTTAACTTAAGTTTTGAAAATAAATATATCGCAGTGTGTGCATAATTACAACCTATATAATCTAATTTTTTAAATGAATATCTTTGCGTGTACATACACATAATTTACACTAGTTATAAACAAATATATATATAATATACTGTATATATATAAATTATTAATCAATGTCTGTATTCCAATTATAATAAAATATATATAATTATTCAAAACAATACAATAATTAATATAGTAAAACAATATATTATATTTGTTTTTTAAAATATTGTTTTACTATATTAATTATTGTATTGTTTTGAATAATTATATATATATATAACACGAGCTTGGTATTCGTGATTTAAAATTAGGCGGGATTTTCGGTATATAAACGCATTGCAGACACACTACAATACACTGGTGTTTAAAGTAAGGTGTGAGCATAGGAAAGAGGTGAGAAAAGGTGAAACGAAGATCTGCAAAGCAGATCTTACTGTTTCAATATTAAGATAGCAAATCTTTATACTTTAATAGACAGGTTTCAAACTACTCCAACTCTTCAGTCATCCATACCATTAACAATGTAATGAGAGAATGCCCAAATCCCATGCTGATGCTAATATTTTTGTTATACCCATGTTGATGTCAGTCACTCTGACTCCTTGGGTATAGGACAGTATCCATTTAAATATATAGAAGATGTATGAACAGAATGCAAGCTTAATGTGTAAGATTTGAAATACAAGCATTCTTATACCTGGAACTTAATTACAAATATAAAGGATTTGAACTCAGACTTTCAAGCAACCTACAACTATTTATATTATCTCATACTATTGGTATACATGATCATATACATGTAAAAAATTAATAATCACCAATATATGTAATTCATACTGAACCAGGACTCATTAGTTGATCCAGATTATTATCTTCCACACATATTTGTAATCAGTACTCAGTTTGTATGAAGATATTGAATCATTATACTTTAATGGATAGGCTTCAATCTACTCCAACCTTCAACATTTCAGTCATCCATACCATTGAAAATATGATGATAGAATGCCAAAATCTCTTGCTGAAACCAATATTGTTGTTACACCCATGTTGGATCTCAAGTTACTCTGACCCCTCATGTATAGGATAGTATCCAATTAGTTACATAGAAGTGGAGTAAGCAGAATACTGTTTTAATATGTAAGATTTAAAATACAGGCATTCTTATACCTGGAAATTAATTGTAAATATAGAGGATTTAAATTCAGACTTTTAAGCAATCTTCAACTATCCACACTATCACATACTATTGATATGCATGTCGAAAAGTTAAATAAATACCGATATATGTATTTCATGCTGGACTAGGACTCTACAGTTGGACCAGATGAGTGCTATTTCAGTACAAAATATGCATTTTGGTGATTATTTATATTTTCTACATGTGTGTGGTGATGTGTATCAATAGTATGAGATAGTGGGGATAGGTGAACATTGCTAAAGTCTGTGTTCAAATCCCCTATATTTACAATTAAGTTCCTGGTGTAGAAATGCCTGTATTTTAAATCTTATATAATAATATTATTCAATGTTTGTATTTTTTAAATCAATATATGTAATTATATAATTGAATATTTATAAATACAGTAATTAGATAATGAACAATTTTATCACCTTAGAAGCACTTTCAATTATCCTAGTAATCTTTGTCAACTAATGCTTTGAATGGCTAACTTTCCCACAATTCCATGATCTTAGTATTTACTTCCTGCCTGTTAATTAAGTCATGTTTGTATTTGTATATTAGCATAGCTTTTTTATTTTCTTTCTATTGTTATTTTTTAAAATTCACAATATTTTTATATTATTAAAAATGAAGTCAAAAACCATAATTTTATGACTTATTATAATTGTAAAAAACAGATGCAAAAATATTAATATCTACTTTACAATTTTTTTCAATATCTGAATCCATTTTAACAACAGCAAGTGTTCTTTAGTTTTATTTCCAATGTACATTTCAATTTACCTATATAGCCATAACCACACCTACATATCCATTTATAAATAACACAAATTTATTTATAAATGAGGTTTTATTTTTAGAGTTAATTATTAATTTGTTTAATGTAAGAGTTGTGTAAAGTGCAATATCACATATACCTTTATAAATTTTCTTTATAAAATTTAGTTAACTATTTGAAATATATGGTATTGATATCCATATTTTTTATTAGCAGGAGAATTAATATTATTATTAAAATTTTTCTTATAAATTGTATTAAAATCTCTAATAACATTATACATATGATTATAATTGTAGCCAACATTTAACAATTTATTAGAATATATTTTAATATTTTTACCTTTATCCAATAAAGATTTGCAAAAACTATTATTTCCAAATATAAAGGATTTCCTAAGTGGATAAAAATTTTAATTATCTAATTATTGTATTTATAAATACTCAATTATATATATATTGTAACAGAATTATCTTTTCGACTGTGATAAATGTTTTAATTTACACTTCTACCATTGACACGACTGTCACATCAAGCAAGAAGCCAATATAGAAGAATTATTTAAGTCTATATTACTGATCAAACACTGAGATTACCAATGTAATATTCCAGTATTATTTTTCCCGATCAGATGCTCCTTGACTGCCGGATCCTCATTCATAAGAATGATTTACTTAAAAGACAATCCAGCACTTGAAATATTTATAAAAATTTTCGAGATTTAATATTACTGTACTAGATTGACCTGTGTACCTTATACTAGAATTAATGTCTACTGAATATTTAATAAACCCTACGGCTATATCATTCTAATTAGTATGGTGGAGAAAGAAAGACGAGACATAAAAGCTACTCATAAATAAATACGGTTTACCATAAATAATGTTTAATTCAATACATTCAATACACATTAAAATATAATATTTAAACATAAAACAAGAAATCATTACAATAACACAGCTTATATTTAATTTAACCCTTCACCCTGAATGATAATTGTTCTTAATTTAGATGTAGATATTCTATAGATTAGAGTCCCTTTCTCCACGTATTATTTGTTGTAGAAAACCTACTGATTATTTGTTCACTAAGATTTACATTTTTTTGCAATTGCATTATAATTTATTTTGGCCATTTTAAGAAAGTGTGTGCACTCATGATATATTTAAAGTTTAATTACCTAGGCTTTCTGGACTTGGATGACTAAATGGTTAACCATCATGTGGATTTCTCCACTTCTTTTGGAGAGATGGTAGTTCTTGGGATCTGGCTCGGACTCCTTCATGCAGCTTACTTTTATTGTATTATTTGCGGCTTCAATGACAGGGGAGGTGAACCATCAGGCAGGCACTATTTCTGCTGTTACTTCATTGGGGAGATGACATTACACCCAAGGCAGACATGGATCAACTGGTGTCCATTTGTGGCCCCTTATCCCTGCATTTTCGATGCTTCTAATTCTTGGTACGTTTGGTTCATATATAAAAAAAACAGTTCTCAAACTAATCTGTCTTTCAGCTCAACTGACTCATGAAGAACTAAAACATGACTCCTTTCCTTCACAACTTCTTACTGTCTTATCCCAGAATCCTTTTCTTATATTCTTGTATTGTTCATTGGAATGTCATTAAATACCTTTTTCACCTTTATTTTACTTTCATAAAATACATAAATTTTCTTCTTGTTTTTTATTGTTGTTTTTATTTATTTCCATAATATTGTTTTTTTTCTTATTTCTCTTTAATAAAATAATTTTTTTATTTACATACCCTTTCTTTCCTCCACATAGCCATACATATATTTCATGCATTCACATGTTTAGTTTGAAGAGATGATCTTTATCTTTTTTGCAAATCTATTTATTTTATTTATAACTACGATCGAATTTTATGATTGCTAATTCTATAATCATTAACCCCCTTTTTATTTACCTTTTTCTTTAAGACTTGATCATCAACTTCGATGATCCTGGTTTAATATTCCCTTACCTTTACTAATTTTAAATTTTAAAAAGTTGACTTTGGAAGGTCAAAGATAAGAATCTTGTTCACTTCCCTCCCTTCACTTTCTTTAATTACTATAATTGATTCTGCTTTTGATTGCATTCCTCAACTACCATTTTGATTTTTAATAAACACTAACTTAAAATAAATTTCTTTTCTTTCCTACGTTTCTTATCCAATTTTCTATGTATTAATTTACATATAAAAAACTCACATTTAATATTATACGATATATATATATATATATATATATATATGAAATATACACATGTGTGAACACAGTATGTGTGATCATCACAATATATATAAAAGTTCTAAATGCTTGTATTCACTACACTACTAAAACAAATTTAACCTAATAATTTCTTTCCACAGTATTAGATTATACACATCAGTAAATTATTTATTTACATATATATAATTATAAGGGATTTGAAAACATGTTTTAGAGCTCCTTTTAGCTATCCACTCTGTCTCATACAGCCAATACACATGACCACACACATTTAAAAAAGGTCAATGATCATCAATATAAGTATTTTGTGCTGAAACATCATTCATCAGTTGGTACATATCAGTCATTACTTACACCTATATATAATCAGTGCTCAGTTTATTGTAAGATAGCAAATCTTCAAATGTTAATGGACAGACATGAATATATTCCACCATACAAGGTTTCAGCCAACCATACCATTGAAAACCTGATGATGGAATGCCTTTATATATAAGGTGGAGGGTGCTAAGATTCCCCTGATTGTGGACTCAGGCTGCCATTTGATGACAACTTTTTATTTAGGTACTTACAACTACAGATCACTTTCAAGTGAAGTATCATTGCAAGAGTTAGAAGAACTGTCATATTAAATGGGACATTATTGGACTTTGTGAAGTTAGAAGAAAAGGTGAAGAAACAATTGATTTAAAAAGTGGACATGTACTCTACTATAAAAGAACAAATATTGAAAATACAAGTGGAGTAGGATTCATTATAAACAAAAAATGAAAGAATAACATTGTGGAGATTGATGGTGTATCGGACAGAGTGGCAAGATTAATTTTACAACTTAATAGCAGATACCAAATACAGATAATTTAGGTTTATGCACCAATATGTTCTCATAGTGATGAAGTCGTAGAAGATTTTTTATATGGATGTACAAAAGGCTTTTGATGAGAGTAAACAACATTTTAAAATTGCTATGGGAGACCTTAATGCTAGAATTGGCAAACAAATGAAAGACATAAATGCTGTAGGTAATTTTGGTTATGGTAATAGAAATGAGAGAGGACATAGACTTGTAAAGTTTGAAGAAAAAGAAAAACTTTATTTTATGAATTATTTTTTTGAAAAAATTGTTGAAAGGAAATGGAAATGAAAGCATCCAAATGAAGGTACAGAAGAATTGGATTATATTTTGACTATCAGAAAATACATATTTCAAGATTGTAATGTTCTTAATAAATTTAACATGAAGTGATTATCGATTAGTAAGATGTAAGCTACATGTTAATGCAAAACTAGAGAGACAAATATTGTTAAAAAAAAACAATATTTGCAGTTGATATTCATAATCTTCAAAAACATTCTAATGAATTTAAATTAGAACTTACAAATCGGTTTCAAGTATTAGTAGATTTTGAACATGATTCAGATTTGAATAAAATTAATAGGAAAATAACTGATACACTTTTAAAACTTCAACAAAGATAGCTGGTAGAAAAAAGCAGCAATTGACCAATAAAATTTCTATTCAGACTAGAGAATTTATGAAGAAAAAAAGGAATAAGAAGATATACAACAATGATGCATTAAAAAAGATTGAATATCTCGAATTTTGTAAAATGGTGCAGAAAAAAGTTGAAAATAATATAATGTACCAATCGGAATGAAAGTGAAGATCGAATCTAACCGCAAAAACAATATCTGCACTACAAGGGCGCCATCTAGGCATTTGAGCCTAGAAAAATTTATAAAGTAGGCAGATACGCGCTGTTAAGATTCCACTTTATTTAAATATTCCGATCATTAGCCCAAGTCACTAGCTCAGTGGAGACGCAGAGATAAAAATCTATATCTTAATTTATATCTTAAAATCAAAGAGTAAAAGCCACTGCCAGAAATTAACATATAAAAATATTTTTTTACGCACATATAAAATAATATTTAAATTTTGAGGAATAAGTTTAACATTTTAGATTTTTATATTAACTTTTAAATTTACATTTAACTAAGTTTCAATGAGTTTAATTATTATTTAGATAGTCAAGTATGAATAGACTACATAGATCTGCATTTGAAAAGAAAATATTCTTCCCTGATTTAACCTTAGGCAACACATTTCGCAACCAAATTGGCGCCAATCCATCTGATACATTCATGTATTCAATGTAGCATGATACGACAACACAAAATACTATATTGTCAGGAATGTACATCTGAACAATAAGTAGAAATAGAGAAGACATTGATTCTCCACCAACAGGAATGTGACATCTGTTGGCAAGTAGAACAATAAACAAAAAACTCCATAGGAATGGACTGCGGTCTTCTGCCGACTTACAAACCCATCCATAGGCAAACAGAGGGTGTGTGGCGTATATCTATAATCCTGCCCGTAGCGGACCTCATACTACATCTACTAATTACACAAATATATCCAATCCACTGAACCAATTCAACTACGAAATGAATAACCTAAGATTACCCTCCCTTAATACAACTTTACAAAACTATATAGCCATTCACACCCGACTTAATTTTAACATTTAAATACGTTCGCACAGATTTGTTTAAAAATGTCGGGTATAGATCGATTACATAGATTCCACGGTCAAAAACATTTCAAAATAAACATAAACGATCAAAATACAAAATTATTGATACCGACAATCGCAGAGGGAAACTTATAAGTAACCCAATAGTATTCACCATAAGATACTTGCGTTGTCACCAATAACTTAAAAGACATCCGAATAAATACATTTTAGATACTCACCGTAAGGTATCATTATTTATCGAATGTCTATATATTTTGATCAAATATGAAAACCAAAACATAATTAACCGCAAACGAATTCATGCAAGCGTCTATAAACAACTTAAATTTCATACATTTAAATAATCTTTACAATAAGAAAAAAAAAATGGAAATGATGTTTATCAATCGGAAAACATATAAAATTAAACATTATTAATTTGATTTAAAAACTTACAAAAGTCAGATAAGAGTCCGTTTTAACATTTCAGTTGGCTTGTTTATCAATTTGTAAAACTTGACGAAAGTTCTTAATTGATTTTAACAATTGTTCATTTCATATAGCTTATGGTAGAAGCGTCCAGGTTTCTGCTTTTAATTCCTAGCGAAACCTCCGTTGGAAGGTAATGTTCTGGAGATGGCAATAGCTGGTTCAAGGTATCACAGTCTTTTCATTTTTTTTATAGAGAGTGTGGTATGTGCGTCATACCACATCTCTCAAACACACAACACTGGAACTGTCCGAAAAAACTGTATTTCCCTTTTTATATTATCCACAAGGATTCAATCAACAAAACGTCACTAATCCACCACTTTCGTTAAGGTCCGAGCCAAGGCTTAGTGTTTCCATTGGTCAAGCTAAAATCTCTTTCCTCTCTTATCTAACTTTTCATCTGACTTTTTAATTACACAGCTTTTAGATAATTAATAAACAATCATTTCCATTTACAGATTACAGGAATTAATTAATACCTGTTTTTATCTTAACTTACGTTATTTTTTTATTAAAATATTTTTATATTTCAATCTTGTATTTTTTTATTTAAAAAAATACGTTCAGATACTTATTTTTTTTTTGTTTATGAAAAAAATATTTTTAAAGTTTAGCATCTGTGCGAATATATATATGTTTAACAAACATTTTAATTTTAGCGTTTAGTTTTTTCCTTTTATTTGCGAACTTTTAAGTTTTTATTTTAAATAAATGTAACGACATATTTATATATCGTTACAATAAGAAAGTATAATTGTGAACTAGCAAGGAAAGCTGTAAAAGAGAATAAAAGTCTAAAGAGTGTAAAACAACATTTTGGTATTGGTAGGAAATTTATATCTGCAATAAGAAAAAAAATGGCATTATTACTAAAAAGAGAGATGACATCATGAAATGTGTAAAAGATTTCTATCAAGAATGATATAGTAATAAAAAACAAGTACCTCCTATACCTATTATATCTTCTGAATTGCCCAGAATTTTGAATGAGGAAGTGAGACATGCAATTAAATTTATGAAAAAAGGGAAGGCTCCAGGTAATTATCGAATTATAATTGATATATTAAAAGAAGCAGGTGAAGAAATAGAAATTTTTTTAGCAAAGTTATATTCCAATTGTCTCAATGATAAAGACGTACCAGATGGTTGGAAGAATGCAGTGTTAATATTTAAAAAAGGTGATAAAAAAGATATTAGAAATTACAGACCTATCAGTCTTTTATCAGTTTTATACAAAATTTTTACTAAGCTAATTACAACTCATCTACAGAGTACACTGGACTTCCACTAACCAAAAGAAGAAGCTGGATTTAAAAGTGTTTTTAGTACAGTGGATCATATCCAAGTATTGAGAGAAGTTATAGAAAGGACAAATAAATATGAGTTGCCATTATGCTTCGGATTTGTAGATTATGTAAAGGCATTTGATTCTATAAACAGATCATCAAGGTATAGATCCAGGATATTGTCATATTTTAAAAAATATTTATAAAAATGCAACAGCAACAATTAGATTACATAATGATAGTAAAAAAGTCAACATTGAGAAGATGTAAGCAGGGTGTCTCCATATCTCCAAAAGTTTTTACAGCAGTGCTGCATGACGTATTTTGTGGATTGAAATGGGAAGCTAAAAGAGTGAAAGTAAATAAAGATTATTTAAGTCATTTAGATTTTGCAGATGATGTTGTTGGTTTTGCAAATAATGCTTTAGAGCTACAGTAAATGTTGCAGGAGTTATAAGGTGAAAGTAGGACTAAACATAAATGTTAAAAAGACTAAAGTAATGTTTAATAGATTTTCTCAAAATATGAAAATAAAGTTATACATTTTTATATCATTTTATACTCTTATACATATCATTTTACAAAATTCGACATATTCAATCCTTTTTAACACATCATTTTTGTATATTTTCCTATTCCTTCTTTTCTTCATAAATTCGCTAGTCTCAGTAAAAATGTTATTGGTCAAGTGATGCTTTTTTAAACCAGCTATTTTTGTTGCAGTTTTTAAAAGTGTACTAGTTATTTTCATATTAATTTTATTCAAATCTGAATCATGTTCAAAATTAACTAATACTTGAAACCTATTTGTAAGTTCTAATTTAAATTCATTAGAAGGTTTCTGAAAATTAGGAATATCAGCTGTAAATATTGTTTTTCGTAATAATTTTTCTCTCTCTAGTTTTGCATTAACATCTATTTCACATCTTACTAATCAATAATCACTTCCTGTGTGAAATTTATTAAGAACATTACAATCTTGAAATATGTATTTTCTGTTAGTCAAAATATAATGCAATTCTGCTGTACCTTAATTTGGATGCTTCCATGTCCATTTCTTTTTAACATTTTTCTCAAAATAATAATTCATAATATAAAGTTTTCTTTTTCCTGCAAACTCCACAAATCAATGTCTTTTCTCATTTTCTATTATCATAACCAAAATTACCTACAGCACTTTCATCTTTCATTTGTTTACCAATTCTAGCATTAAAGTCTCCTATAAAAATTTTAAAATGTTGTTTACTTTGATCAAAAGCCTTTTGTGCATCCATATAAAAATTTTCTACTACTTCATCACTTTTGAGAACTTTTTGGGGCATAAACCTGAATTATCTGCAATTGCTATCTACTATTAAGTTGTATAACTAATCTTGCCACTCTGTCCGATACACCATCAATCTCCACAATGTTGTTCTTCCACTTTTTATTTATAATGAGTCCTACTCCACTTGTATTTCCAATATTTGTGCCTTTGTAGTAGAGTACATGTTCACTTTTTAAAACAATTGTCTCTTCACCTTTTCTTCTAACTTCACAAAGTCCAATAATGTCCCATTTAATATAAGATAGTTTTTCTTCTAACTTTTGCAATCTATCTTCTCTGATTTTTAGCTTCTTTTGCCCACACCACCCTGCACACTTTATTTCATCCACCCATCTTACATGTGATCTCTTTCTAGGTATTTACAATCTGTTGGAATCCAATTTAAGTTTTCAATTGTCCATCTATTATTATCTCTTCTAGCAATATGTCCAGCCCAACTACATTGCAGTCTTTTAATTTTTTCAATGAGGTCAGTAACACCTGTTTGCTCTCTTACACATATATTGCATATTTGACCTCTTCTTGTTACTCCCAACATGCATCTTTCCATACTTCTTTGAGTGGTCTGAAGTCTCTCTATTTCTCTTTTATTAAGTATCCAAATCTCAGATCCATAAGTAAGAACTGGCAAAACACATTCATTAAATACCTTCCTTTTCAAACACATAGGCATATTTCCTTTTAGTATCAAGTTATTTCTACCAAAAGCACTCCAACCAAGTTTAATTCTATGATTAATTTCATCCATTATGTTTCCATCTGTTTGACCACAACTCCATATGTTAATAATTGTTGAAATGTACTGAAAAATGCTATAATACATCATAATGACAATTCTAGAGATATCATTCAGATATAATTTTAAGTCACTATGAATCCTTTATGAACCTTTATTTTAGTAATGGTTATTAGATTTTGTTATAATTGTAATCTAAGATTGATCATATAATATCAGCGAAAAAAAAGAATGAACTTTACTTATGTAGACTGCTGCAAGTGATGAAGAGAGAAATAGGCGATCAAGTAATGAGGCTGAAAAGTTGTCAACAATACAATCTGTAAGAGCTGTTTAGTACTGAGAAGTGGAATAAAAATAATAGTTTGCATAAATGTTGCATGCAAAATACATGTAATCATTTAGAGTTTGACTACATTGTGAAATTAAAAAATAAATATAATGACATGTTTGTTTTTAATGATGTATTATAAAAATGTCAGGAAAGTAGTATTAATATTTGAATACATGTATAATTATAACAAAGCCAATAATTCTTAAAGATAAATCAGACCAGAGACATTTTTCAAATTAAACAAGATAATTAATATTTGAATACAAGTATAATTATAATAAAGCCAATAATTCTTAAAAATAAATCAGACCAGAGACATTTTTCAAATTTAACAAGATAATGATGCCCATTGCTGGTCTGTCATTCATCTATTATTTTGAAAAAGCCAAAATATGGTAGAGCATGTTTCAGATTTGTACATTATTGAAAAGCAAATGGATTATAACAAAAAAAATAGTTTGTGAACTTTTAATTGTGGGTTAATATTTTTAATATTCATTATGGTTACCACAAGCAAGGCTGAATCCATAAGTAAAAAGTTAAGATCTAGGTTTTATTGTCACAATAGGTTAATTGTGTAATAGGGTTAGATGATTTAGTGAAGATATAGTGGAGATATCAGGATCATTGTAGAAGTTAAAATTTAGGAAATAATTTTGTCTTTAAGAAGAATGCAGTCTTGATATTGTATGTCAACCATTTACTTTCATTCCTTTAGTTTCCCATTGTAATCCCCAAAATTACATATGGCCAATGCACACATACACTATGAGATATACACACATAGTTCAACTGTTAAAAAAAAATTATACGGAAAACATAACGGACTTATTTGACATTTGAAAAATTATAACATTTACACACACACACACTTTTCAAGCAAGCCGTAAGATATGCAATTGTAAAATAACTATTTTAATGAAAGTGAAGTCAAATTTAATGGAAAAATAACAAGTTTATTAAGAAAAAAACCATTTTAAAGGAAAAAACATTTTAAAGAAAGAAAAAGAACACCTGCAATGTTAGTTGGGTCTTGTTGAGTTCTAAAAAATAAAAAACAAAACAAAAATTAAATCAATATGGTACCATCAATATAGACATTAATACAAACCATTTCATTACTATAAAACACATCTACAAAAAAGTACCTGTGCAGGAGCTGAATCACCATCCAACTGTTGCAAATGCATTTTAGCTAGAAGAGCACTGGACAAATCTCCCTTGTGTAAGCATCACCACCAGATATTTGTTGAGGTTTTGGTGGGCTGTCCCACACTGTTTTTTGTTTCACCACTTTAACAGCCCCCACAGATGCTCAGTGTTCAGTATGTGAGTGCCAGTTGTCAGGTCAACAAAGTTGTAGTGGTAGTTGACTATCATGTGGCTAAAATCTGCATCCTCAAGGTCACACATTCTATAGCTCTTCCAGCAGTCTAAGTATATAGTGGATCCTCGCTGTATGTTATCACATATGTGTTGGCTTGCAGATGTACATGGAATACACATGTCAAAGCATTTCCCTGTGTCACAGCACACACCTCCGAACATCCATTGCGAGGGAAGCATACAACCCTGATGATTTTTATTCCTGCTAAACAAGGTTTTGTCCATCTCCACAATTTTATTGGTACCACTGATTAGACATCCTATGTGGCACAGCAGATTTTCACTGCACAGTTCTCTTATCCCAGTGTTCCAGCTTACTAAGGTCTTGCTGGACAGTTGTAGATCTTTATGACAACATTGGTCTGAATGGTCTTCTCTATTCCAGTAGTATAGGAGATGTATATCTGTCAAAAAGGGGGTCCTGGAGCTTTCGAACCTTGTGCTTTCATGAATTAAATGACTTTTCTTGCAGCCACAGGCATTGCAATAAAGACACCATCTGCATTAAAAATGCAGAGTCATGTCTTTGCCACAAGAACATTTTCTGTTCTGTGGCAAAATGTTGTCAGTCTGTAAAAATGCAATAGCTTCCTTTTCTGTGGTTGGCAATTCCCAGACTTTAAGAAGCTTTGCCATTTTTTATAAAATATTGAAAGATCTGTAAACCAAAATATAATTTGTATTAGTATAAAAGTTAGTGGAAATTACTATTTCACAATCGTGTTATTTTAAAAAGATTTTTGAAAAATTATAACAGTCGTTCAAACTTTGTTGTCCTTTTTTACAGTTGCAAAGAGTGGAATGTATCTCAATGAAAGTACTATTTAGACCATTTGTAGGATTATAACAAATTCTAATAACCAATACTAAAATAAAAGTTCATAAAGAATTCATAGTGACTTAAAATTATACCTGAATATCTCTAGAATTGCCATTATGATGTATTATAGCATTTTTTGGTAGATTTTAACAATTATTAACTTATGAGTTGTGATCAAACAGAAAACAGTGGCAAACTTAAAGGAGATAATAAATATACATGGATTTATTTACTGGTTAGATTCTCTACAGATTTTTTAATGTAATGCTTGTGAATAGTTAGGTGGTTTAAAGAATCTATAAATGAATTTCTAAATGGACAAATTTTAATATATATCACCCAACAGAGACACTTAAATATTTACCAACTTCACAATATCAACTAATAAACTATTATTTGCTTTGATTAATCATTAAGATTTGATTTAATGCAAGAAATTGTCTGCACCCAGGAGGTTTCAAATTTATTGCCATTCTTAATTACTTAAGTAGATTTTCATACTTGCAACAACTGTTCATGTGATATATTTATTCATAATGAATTACAGATTTTTTCTAATATGTTTATAAGTAACTTTTGAGAATTCTCTTTAAAAAATCTTATATCATCTAAGTTTTCATGAAGCTAGATATCCAACCAGTTTTCTTCCATATCATCAGTGGCTTCATTACACATTTAATATTCAATTATTATTTCAATCATCTACAATAACTGTATATTTATCCACTATGCATAAAGAATATGTCCAGATATTATTGAGAAACTTGATTTTACTAGACATATAATAAAAATGACATTCTATTTTTGGTCTCAACTTGAGATTGGTAATTTTGCTTTTCTGAGATTCAGTTCAACTTTACAAAAATTTTCATAGGAGTGATAGAAATGACATTTAACATAGTTCCAAATTATCAATCAGAATTAACTATAAAGTAGCATTTACCTTTATAGTTTTTTGGATCTAATATGTTTTGTATTTATCAGACTAAAAAAATTTATCAATTTTTTTCTATATACATAAATTATTTACTTTAGGTCCTAAATATGAAATATAAGAATAATTCCTTTTATCTTGTTTTGGCTGCAGAAAGGAGTTTGCTATTAATTGAAAAAAACCCTTTGATTTTTCTTGGAGGCCTTAAGGGAACAGAGCAGGTCAAATTCTTAATGTCCACTCCACACGTTCTTGTCATTGCAGCTGTTATTACTACGTGATTATTCATATAGTATATAAACAATGATGGGCTGCTCACAGCCAGCATGATGAGGTTATTGGATTATTATCTCTGAGTTTAAGATCAAGAAATACCATTGACTGTTTTCTCAATTGATTGATAAGGCAGAATGAATGCTTGTGTAAATGATAAATAATTCTCCAATATATATATATATATAATATATATTCTCCAATATATATATATACAATTATGACGGACAAAAATAAATCATAACATTTATTCCCAGGAGACTGTTGAGTCACCAACCAAGGCAGCAGTTGTTGGCCGAAGGCTGAGCATGATAAGGATCCCCTGATTGTAGACCCAGGCTGCCATTTGATGATGACTTTTTTTATTTAGGTATTACTTACAACTGCAGATCACTTTCAAGTGAAGAAAGATTGCAAGAGCCAGGCTGCCATTTGATGATGACTTTTTATTTAGGTGGTTACAACTGCAGATCACGTTCAAGTGAAGAAAGATTGCAAGAATTAGAAGAAGTGTCTTATATTCAATGGGACATTATTGGACTTTGTGAAGTTAGAAGAAAAGGCAAAGAGACAATTGATTTAAAAAATGGGACATGTACTCTATTATAAAGGTACAAATATTGGAAATACAAGTGGAGTAGGATTTATTGTAAATAAAAAGTGAAGAACAATGTTATCTAGATTGATGGTGTATTGAACAGAGTGGCAAGATTAGTTATACAACTTAATAGCAGATACCAAATGGAGATAATTCAGGTTTATGCCCCAAACAATTTTCATAGTGATGAAGCAGTAGAAGATTTTTATATGGATGTACAAAAGGCTTTTGATCAGAGCAAACAAGATTTTAAAATTGTTATGGGAGTCTTTAATGGTAGAATTGGTAAACAAATTAAAGATGAAAGTGCTGTAGGTAGTTTTGGTTATGGTAATAGAAATGAGAGAGGACATAGACTTGTGGAATTTGCAAACAAAGAAAAACTTTATATTATGAATTCTTTTTTGAGAAAAATGTTAAAAGAAAAAAAACATGGAAACATCCAAATGAAGTTACAGCAGAATTGGAATATATTTTGACTAACAGAAAATACATATTTCAAGATTGTAATGTTCTTAATAAATTTAACATGGGAAGTGATCATCGATTAGTAAGATGTAAGATATGTGTTAATGACAACTAGAGAAACAAAAATTAGTAAGAAAAACAATATTTATGTTTGCTATTCCTAATCTTCAGAAACATTCTAATGAATTTAAATTAGAACTTAGAAATCGGTTTCAAGTATTAGTAGATTTTGAATATGATTCAGATTTGAATGAAATTAATATGAAAATAACTGATACACTTTTAAAAACTGCAGTAAAGATAGCTAGTAGAAAAAAACCAATTGACCAATAAATTTTTTACTGAGACTAGAGAATTTATGAAGAAAAGAAGTGTAGTACAGATGATGAAAAAATATAAAGTTGTAAATCCACAGATACTGAGAAAATTTGAATGAACCATTTACCTAAAACATTCTAGATACACTTTATATGAAAGAGATCCAAGAACTATAAAATGCCATTATAAAGTTATTCATCTAATTGATGAATAATAGGAAAGGGCTTTCATTTGATTAACAGGTCAGTTTTAATGAATGACCCAATGTATATACTAAAACTGCTTTAATAATGCTTAATGGTAACTGATTTGTTTACTGTAATGAATCTTTGATATATTTCATGTAATTTTCAGTCTTATGTATTCTATGAAAACCTGCTTTTAAGTAATTTTTATCAATGTGATCCCTATATTGGATTGGCTAACTTTATGATCTACAAGTAAAGTGTATGGTTTTCATATATTGTTTACAATGATTAATCTCTCGATATTTAAAATGTTAAATTAATACACACAGAAATATTGGAAATGCTTATCACTTGATAAGATAAAGCTCTATAGAATAAATAGCCAAATATGGTTTTAATCATTGTCCACATGTTCATAAATTAAACAAACTTATATGTGTTTGAATTGATTAACACCATCACGTATGTGATATACATGATCAGATTAATGTAAATGGGCCACTACTATGATTTCTGGAATGGGAAGTTATATGTCTTAAATTTCTGGTGAGAACTAATGTCTTAATGTAATTGATATGAAATTAATTGTTTTTTGTTTATATATACAAGTCTAACCTCTGATTTTGTTGACTGGTCTCCTTTGAGTTTATTATGTAAATGTCCCTCTTTTTGTAAATGATTCTTATAGTTTGTGAATAAAATTTTCTTTGAAAGATAAAAAGGATTGAATACCTTAAATTTTATAAAATGGAGCAGAAAAAAGTTGAATATGATATAAGAAACTATAATTGTGAACTAGCAAGGAAAGCTGTAGAAGATAATAAAAGTCTCACAAATGTAAAACAACATTTTGGTATTGGTAGAAAATTTATATCTGCAATAAGAAAAAAAAGATGGCATTATTACTAAAAAGAGAGATGGCATTATGAAATGGATAGAAGACTTTTTATAAGAATTATATAGTAATAAAGAACAAGTATCTCCTATATCTATTACATCTTCTGAATTGCCCAGAAATTTAAATGAGGAAATGAGATATGCAATTAAATGTATGAAGAAAGAAAAGGCTCCAGGTAATTGGTGGAATTATAATTGATATATTAAAAGAAGCAGGTGAAGAAATAGAATTTTTTTTACTAAAGTTATATATCAAATGTCTAAAATATAAAGACGTAGCAGGTGATTGGGGAATGTAGTATTAATATTAATATTTAAAAACGGTGAGGAAGAAGATATTAGAAATTACAGACTTATCAGCCTTTTATCAGTTTTATACAAAATTTTTACCAAGATAATTACAACTCGTCTACAGAGAACATTGGATTTCCACCAACCAAGAGAACAAGATGGATTTAAAAGTAGTTTTAGTACAGTAGATGATATTCAGATATTGAGAGAAGTTATAGAAAGGACAAATGAATATATGTTTCCATTATGCTTTGGATTTGTAGATTATGAAAAGGCATTTGATTCTATAAACATTTCATCAGTGATTAAAGCATTAGATAATCAAGGTATAGATCCAAGATATTGTTATATTTTAAAGAATATTTATAAAAATGCAACAGCAATTAGATTGCATAATGATACTATGAAAGTCAACATTGAGAAGGGTGTAAAGCAGGATGACTCCATATCTTCAAAACTTTTTACAGCAGTGCTGCAAGAAGTATTTTATGGATTAAAATGGGAAGCTACAGGAGTGAAAGTAAACGGAGATTATTTAAGTCATTTAGATTTTGCTGATGATGTAGTTTTTGCTAATAATGCTTTAGATCTACAGGAAATGTTGCAGTAATTATCAGATGAAAGTAGGACTAAAGATTAATGTTAACATGACTAAAGTAATGTTTAATGGATTTTTTCAAAATATGAAAATAAAGATTGATTATGATGAGTTAGAAGAAGTTAACAATTACAAACGCCTTGGTCAGATTATTAATACAGATGGAAACATAATGGATGAAATTAATCATAGAATTAAATTTGGTTGGAGTGCTTTTGGTAGAAATAACTTGATACTAAAAGGAAATATGCCTATGTGTTTGTAAAGAAAGATTTTTAATAAATGTCTTTTATCTTTTCTTACTTATGGATCTGAGACTTGGACACTTAATAGAAGAGCAATACAAACTTTGGCCCACTCAAAGAAGTATGGAGAGATGTATATTGGGAGTAACAAGAAGAGATCAAAAACGCAACATATCAGTAAGAAAACAATAAGGTGTAACTGATTTCATTGAAAAAATTAAAGTGGAGTTGGGCTGGACATATTGCTAGAAGAGATGATAATAGATGGACAATTGAAATCTTAAACTGGATTCCAAGAGATTGCAGAAGTCCCAGGAAGAAACCACATGTGCAATGAAGCTAACTTTGTCATTAGCTTTTGCTCTAAATCTTTTTTTTCCTGAGTCTGTATAATATCTTACTTTTCCATACTTATTACAGTGTTATAGGGGTCGTACTCTCTAATCTGTTTGATGTTTTATTGCTTGCACACATTAATTTTAATAAATTTATTTTTTAGCAAAGATAGTAAACTTTGAATGGTTTATAAATTCGAATTATTGTTTCCGTGTGTTATAAATTCGAATTATTGTTTCCGTGTAACAAAACGCAAATTTACCTTTTTAAAATAACATGTTTGTGAAATAGTAATTGAAGGATTTATAAACCAAAATGTAACATGTTTGTGAAATAGTAATTGAAAGATTTATAAACCGAAATGTAATATGTAATATTTTAAAAGTTTTACAAACAATCAAAACAATGAAGTTCAGAAAGAAACACTGCCAGACTGATTTTTAGCAGTTTTGAAAGATTGCAGTAAAATAGAAGTCGTAAAAATTAAAAAAAGAAAAAACATTTTTAGACCAAAAAAAGATCGATTTTTAAAAGAAAATAATTTAAAAATACATAGATTTATCAAAGAGTGTAATTCAACATAACAGTATTAAGTCTGAATGCAGATTTAAATAGTTCTGGTTTATATATTAATCACACCTTCACATTACACACTATGTATTTTTTAAGTACATGCATATAAAACCCAATTAGCAAGCAAGTGTAAATATCGCTTCTAAATGGTGGCATTTTCCGTACGTAGCAATGAGCAAAAACGCCACCTAGCGGGCTAAATTGCTGACTACATGCTGTTTAGCAGACGATCGGTTTACCTATGGCTAACAGCAGGCAGCAGTGCTGGCTGCAACTTGGCATAATGTATCTGTGCGTACGCATGGTGAACATCGCCAACTAGTGGCTGGAACTTGCATCGTCTGTTTTTGGCCCTTTACTATGAATATTTCTGCAATTTTTGCAGAAATGACGTCTCTAGCAGTGGCAGGATAGTTATCCCCTAACTACCAAATTTTGTCACAAGGCTTAATTTTTTTGTATGTATAATTTGCTTTTTAAAATGTGTATAATTTTTTTAAACCAAATAAAAAGACGTGAATCGGATCAATAATTATAATGTAAATATATATATGTATGTTAATCTTAAATAAGAGGGAATGAAATAAGTATACCCAGATCTATCGAATGTTTATATATATAAATAAAATTGTTCATTTAAAAAAAACATATTTTAACGAAATAATTTGACAGGTAGCATTTAAGAAATTTTTTTCTATATATATTGGCAGTAAAATATATATATATGTTAGCAACAGATTTAAACATGAAATTTTAGCAGCAGTAAAAGGGCAGTAGTGGGGGTTTTAGTGATAAATGTAAAAGCGGCAAGTAGGTCAAGAAAACAAAAAAGGAGATAGCCGATTAGCCATTGATAAACTTTGTAATTAAACGTAAAAATAATCACAGAGAATTAAACAAGGAATAAATATAATAACATTAGTACTTTAACTGTATTAGGTTTAGCATTAGTTCAACCATAAAACAGTTTAAAAGTTGTTTTTATCAGTGCTGTTTATTTATTTGATATTCATAAGATAGAGATAACAACAAAAGTCTAAAATTGCTGGACATTGTGTTTAAAAAGTACACCAATTCGTTCAAAATTGAGTATAAAATAGTTATCAAAAAAAGGGAAAAGTGATCATCATCATCGTCCAAGGCCATGGATATGAAGGAGAACCATGAAGAACAAGAACTGGACCCATACAGATTTTTCAAACCTCCTCCAATAGTTATGAAACCTGTCTAGCAAATGAGCAAGGAAGATTTTAATCTGGAATATCTGGTGGAATTGTTTTGGAGAAGCAAAGAAAGAGCAATAATATGGGAAGAAACCTGATAGAGAGATGAAGAATGTAGAGAGTTGTTTAGAATCTTCTACAAATGGTCAAAGATGATAGACAAACTCCTGAACCAGAAAGTAGAGACCAATGATTCATCAATGATGATATAGGCCAAAGTACCAAAACTAGCAATCTCGAAATTGACAAATGCTACACAAAGAACAATCAAGAAGTCATTGAACCAAGAAAAATGACAACTGACCTAAACTTGGTAGGGTTATTGACAGACGAACCATTGAACCAAAAATTAGAGACCAATGATTCAATAAATGATGATATATATGAGAGTACCAACACTATCAACCCAAAATTGACAAACACTACACAAAGAACAATCAAGAGGTCATTGAACCAAGAAAAGAGAAAATGGACCTGAACTCGGTAGGAGTATTGACAGAAAAACACCTGAACAAGAGACTAGAGTCCAATGATTCAGCAAATGGAAAACATAATACACCAGACATAGGACCTGAAACTCACCTAACCAAGCTTGTTCACATAAAAATTTTTCATGAAGTAAAAAAATGTCCCCAACTGTATTTGGACAGAATATTCCCAGCAAATGATGTATGGGAAATGGGACCTCAAACCCAGCTAACCAAGCTTACCACCAATATCAAAATACTTCAAGAAAGCAAGAAAAATATCCCACCTTATATATAAAGAATATGTCAACCGGATGTCAACCGGATGAAGTAAAGGAAATAGTGAAAACAATGATGGCACAGGAATTCAGCCCATGGGTCAAGCAGCCACCAGATAAGGAAAATAATTCCAACAACCTAAAGCTACAGTTAACAACCAGCAGTTTGAAACCCCTTGTATATCAACCACCAGACAATATAAAGAGGCCTGATAATCCAAGACTGCAATCGTCAAGTTATAAAGACAGTTATCACCCACCAGACCCAGAATTATAGTAGGTTTTAATAAAAAAAAGGAATGAACACATTCACAGGATCAGTAAAAAGGGAGATTGGATTGCAAACCAATGTTAGACTATCAAAATCAAAATGTTAGATAAATAATTGTTGAAGAGGGATACAATAGAGAAAATATTTGCAAGAAAGTAGATTACTTTTTTTATATGATCCAGGTATATAATTCAGTTTCGTTCCATCATTGTATTTATGTACTGTATGTTATATGGGTTATCTTGTAAAAAAATTTTATGGATGCTTCATAGGTGGTCACCTGTTGTAAAATCTTTTTTTACAATTTTTTTGTTCCATCCCTGAAGAAATGTGAAAGAGTAAGATCCACTTTGCAGATCTGTTTCACCTTTTCTCACCTTTTTCCTACCCTCATACCTTAGTTTAAACCCTAGTGTATCATAGGGTGTCTGCAATGCACTTATATACCAAAAATCCCACCCAATTTTAAACTACGAGTACAACGCTCATGTTATATATAATTGTGTAACCCATGCCCAATAAATAAAATGTTATAAATTATGTGTATGTTCACATAATTTAGATTTATTTAAAAAGTAGGTTATATAGGTCGTAATTGTGCACACACTGTGATATGTATTTTAAACTTATGTTAAAATAATAAATTGTTATTTAAAATTATTTTGTTTGAATCTGTTTACAAAAATATATTACAATCAAAATATTTGTTTTGATCTAAAATAAAATTTATATTCGTTTTCTAAATAGATTCAAATATTAAAAATTAAAAGTAAAGTAATTTTCTTATGAATTTAAAAACCACGCCATATATTTCTGTTTAAAATAAATGAGTGCTGGTAGGAACAATAGTTTTAATTATTTAATGTTATAAGAGTTTATCTAAAAATGCAGCAGATGTCCACTTAAAGTCGTATCTTTCAATTAGTAAAAGTTTGTTCTAGTTAAATCAAAATTGTAGTCTGAATGTCGACAGGGAAATTAACAGTAGAAATTAATTAAAATTTTGTTGAATTCCTTTAGACATTCAGATAGGATCGATTACAGCTGATAAGTGAGCAAAGTTTGGAATATTTTTGTAATGCTACAGGGCAGTTGTATTGCGCAATTTCACTATTTATAGGAGGGTTTTCTTTTGTTCTAGCATTCTAAGATTATTCTGAGATTCTAGTAATATTACTAGCAATTAATCTAGCAAGATTTCTAACATTATTCTTCAAGGTATTTTTTTATTTTAAGATTTCTAAGCAGATTGCTGAGCTTTCAAAATAATTGTTGTTGAAGTCTGAGATTTTCTAGCTACATGCCTGCAAACTTAAGTATTTGAAGCTGAGTTTCACCTTCAAATAAATTTTACCATGTTCTACAAAATCACTTGAAATATCTATGAATCACCCAACCTTTAAAATTGCTAGCTTTGAAATGATGGAGTAGAGCCAGCAAGAAGTCTATTTTCCCCTCAGGAATGGCTGGCCGCTGCTCTATACCATCAAATCCGGTCACATAGGAAACCCTAAAACTGCTGCTGCTGCTGCTGAAATATGAACAATACCAGAGTTTGCTGCTGACACAATCAATCTACCTGCAAATGTTTCTCCAGAGGTAACCCCAACATTAACCCAAGAGCTTTTGTGATTCTCTCCTATAATTAATACGCTATACTTACTTAAATTGTTTTTTCATTTTACTTTACTTTATCATGTATTCCTTCAAAATGTTCTAATATAATCAATAATTTTGCTCTCTATCCTTGGGTTAATATTTTATATTTATTAATCTTTCTTTTATTTTATTATCATAGTGTGCCAGAATAGTCTTTGACCGAGTGAATTATTCTATTTGTTGAAACCAAGATGCCGATATTAAGACATTTAAAATTATAAGTAGTTCCCATTTTTATTATCTCGTGAATCACTCGTTCAAGGGCTATTCTAATCTTAGTCAATATTGGTAATAATTATATAGTTTAAAACCCACATTTTATTAATGTTAACCTAATATAAAAGTATGCACGAGGTCAATGATTAAATGTGTCACAAATGCATGATTACGTAAATAAATCTATGCTTTCTTTTCAAACCCACAAGCATGCATTTTCCTATCTTAAAATATATTTTGCTTTAATTTTAAAGTTTGTAACTAAGGTCGAATATTGACGGACTCTCTTTAAATAGTTATTGAGGAATTGATTGGGCATTTTCTCAAGCTACGTAAATCCCTTTTTATGCTTTATATACATTAATCGAGTATTGCTGGTAAGTGAATTGTTTGTTGAGACTGCTTTGTTCCTCTCCAAGGGCTTTAAAAGGCCAAGACTATTTTCCATTTCACTTTCTGCGGTTCCCAGGAAGAGTGTGTACTCGAATGTCACACCTGGGAATTAGACACAGCTGTCACCCAGTTGCTAAGTTTTGGATGAGTCCAGACATTGGCTGTCCATGACAACACATTCCTACAGATCAATGGCGAGATACTTTCCATAGTTGTTTCACATTTCGCTATAATTTTACTTATTTATATTTTACAAAGCATCCATGATTTAAATGTATTACACCCTCCATCCTTTAATAAATTCTTTATTAGCAATACTGACCTCCCAATATAACTTTAATTATAATTATAAAATAAATGCCTTGATCACATCCTCACTTTATCACTTAATAAGCTTTGGTTCATGCTATTTTTGAAATCAAGAAATATTATATTAAAACTTATAGTTCAAATGTTTTATTAAACTTTTATAATTTACTTACTCAAACCACCTCACACATCTGTCCATCTCTTTTAAGCACATTATCATAATACTATATTGGCCCAAGGTATAGACTATGTACTTAACAAAGTTTTATTGTAATTTTTATAGAATGTTATGCTAACAACCATTTTAGTAAGCATCTCTGTCTCTTATAAGCAGACAGTGTGCATTATATATATTTCTTGCTATATAAATAAATCTTATAAATTTTCTAAACTAATTTTGATCTTTATCACTGTCTCAGTCTATATATCTATTTTATAAATTTTTTTGTACTATCCATAGACATTAATTAGCAACCCAACTTATCTCATAGTATAGGGTCTTTTTGTTTCTCCCTCACTACCAGGCCCCAGTAAAGGGATATATTATTAGTAGCATCAGATGCATTATCATGTAGATGGCACTGTGGAATTTAGACTTTAGATTTGAACTAGGATATCTAGAAGGCAACCCCTCCCAGAGTGTTCAGTTTTGTGTTTGTGGTTTGAACTCTGCAGTGTGTTAGTGAGATAGACAAATCTGACCATTACACAATCTGTCATGTGACCCAAGTTCTACAAAATTATTTATTGTAGCTTGTTTAATGTGAGAACAAAAACCAAATGTTTATGCAACTACTTATCTGTTTCTAAATGTTAAAGTTTTGTATAGGTTAAATGTTAATTTTTAATTTCAAAAATAACAAAGTTTAAGTGAAAGAAAATACAATTAATAAAAAGGTAATATTGGATTTTTATGATGCAAACCTCACTTGCAAACAAATGTAATAGAGGTGTAAAGTTTAATATATTTACCCCCATAGAAATGCCCAAATTTGATTTCACCAGTGTGAAAAAATTCAATGACACCCCTGCACCAAGGGCATTGCAGATGATCAACACATTTAATGCCAGACAACTCAGCATAGAAGAAAATTGGTAATATTTCTTGGTATAAATCTATTTTAAGAACTTATATTTAAATGAAGTTAGCTATAATGAACGATTATTAAATGATAAATTCTCATTTACTTAAAATTGTAAATTTTATTCTAATTATTTTACTTCATTTCTAAATTTATGTTATCATATGTCATAATTTCAAAGTAGAGAATAGTCAATTTACTATATTATTTCTACCATTCACCATTGTTCATTTAATTCTTCATGCTGTTAGTTAGACACCAATTTCTGTTCTTGAATTTTATAGCTACTTTTATTTTTTAAATATATTTTTGAAAAGTACTCAGTGAAAAATTTTTTTAAAAGGTTTGTGAATTATTATTATGTCTGTTAGTTAGATAATGTCCAAAAATGATCAGGGGGAGGATTTTTAATTTTTTTTATTTGTTTGCCTTAGGCATTTTAATTGTACATCGATTTCAAAGATTTTTGGTTGGAAATTTGTGTGGCGATTTTTGCATTTTAATTTTCCATCGATTTTAGTGATTTTTTGGATAAAAATTTATCACTTGTAGGCTTCTGGTTGGTTCTTCATGGCACTGCAGTATAGCCTAGCAGCCACAGTATGTGTAACTGACAACTATCCACATTTTATTATTAAAACGAAAGACCAATGAAAAAATTCACAAGCTATTTAGATTATGAATATAAGAGAAGCAACTTTATAAATTAATGATTCAGTGTTTTAAACAATTTTTCTTGAGTTATCAGATGACAATAAGCAAAGGAACCTTAACATAAATAGCAAATATATGTAATGTATTCTTCAATACTTTTCCTGAGCTAAAAACAATAATGATAATAATCATGAATAGAATAAAATTGAGTTACAAATATCTTGTTAAAATTATTAATACAAATTAAATTATAATGGCTAAAAAATAATTTTATTAAAGTATAATAGAATGATTTTAATAAAAATAATAGGGTTGATGACTAAATGGAGCTTAAATGTCTAGGTTCAAATCTCATCTAATTACATGTAGATTAAAAGTATATATATATATAATAGCTGTATTTAAATATGAAAAATAACTTTATATTACATAATATATAATTTATTTTTGAAAAAAATATTTTGTGAACATATTTTTGATGTTTTTACTGATAGATTTAAAATTTAGTCATTTAATATCTGAAAAGCAAGGTAACTCATTGAAAAATAAACTGGTATTTATTAAAATTAAAAGGATAGCAAAATGATATTGGTAAATGAAAAAATATAGAGCAATACTCCTACTATTCAAAAAATTAAATGATTAAAATAAACCTTGGATAAGCACATTGCTAGATCTAGTTACAAGTTATAAGTTTAAGCTTCAGATGGATAATTTAAGTTTTAAATTGAATATGAAATAACTATAAAATACTTCAAAGCAGATCAGTAATGGTAAAGATAAATAAAATAGGAAAGTCTGCTTTTGTAATGTTAACAAAAAAGATTATGAATGGAAAATACTAATTATACTTGGACTGGCCTATATCTTTTTCTTATCGTTGATGATATATATAAACGAAAATCATACAATACATGACTTATATAGCTTGCATTTACAAATATGTAAAATAAAGAGCATGCTAATAGCTGTAAACAAGCTTATTATTTTTTATGATAAATGCTTCAAAAAAAGCATTCAAAATCTTTATCTACAATATACTGAACTGAGAGGGAGTTAGATGGAATAAAAAATATATATAAAAATGTTTCTCTTTAATAAAACAGAATTGTGAAAACCTTGTTATTGGCTTCTTATATATAAGAAAAATATAAATTATTCATTATAAATTCGATCTACTCCAGCTGCAATTTAGTATTGCATCACATCAGGCCCTCAGGCAGAGAAGCATAATACCCAGAGGGTACCTATAGTTAGACTGAAATTATATAAGGTATAATTTACAGCCACATTTCCAAGCTACAGAACTTCTTCCAATTCTGAATTCATATCCTGTCATTCAAAACACTTTATTTGTTTTGAAATTCAGTCAAGAATTGGTGGCTAGTGTTTAGCATAGCTGCCTTCCAAAAAGCTGACACAGGTTCACTTCCTGGTCAATGCTTTGACATATAAGTAAAAACCTTCAGGTGCCAGCTAACTACAAGAAATAGTTAACATGCCCTGAGTGACAAATACTAATTCAGCCCCTGAATATCCCAACTTGCTCAATCAAAAACTAATATAACAAACTGCTTTAATTAGTGTATTACTGAAAGAATTGACCAAACAAATATTAATTTCCAAAAATAATTTATTTTAAATACTTTAAAATTAATTAAAAAACTAATTCATTCCTTTCTTGAAAAAAATAATTACATAATGTCCTAGGAACCCACATCACAATAAACATAAACATTAAATAAACATAAGCATTAACACATTATATACAACGCACACATATTCTGTCAATTAAGCTGTTGGTTTATATGATTTGCCAAGTTCTAGGATTATCAGTTTATTATATTAAAATGCACATAAATAGTTCATTTTATGCTGGTTATAAAGTTCATTTCTGTTGACTCTGGTTATCTCAAAGATTACAGTGGTTACAACAATAAATTACTGACATAATAGGAATGGGAATAAAAAATAATTGATATTACCTATAAGTTTTTCAGATATGCATTTTTCTGTATAGATGGCTGCTTTTTTCTCCTGTAAAAAGCATTTGTGACTAACCAGTTTGAATTTAGATTTTACAGAGAAATATACTTTGTTGCTGTATTTCAGTCCAGCAGACAAATGTTCAAATGGCTCAGGTTGTTATGTTTATTGTGGCTAATTAGAAAACTTTACATATTCTACAACAGTCAGAGACTGGAGTACAATGGCATACGTTGACTTCTGATTAGCAGTTCATGTTTCTTTGGTGTTTGCAAAAATATGTTTATTTGCACAGACTGGAATAACACTGCTAAAAGAGATCTGATGATGATGAGTTTTTTCAGGCTTATTTATATGTGGCCCTCTTATTGTTCTGAGCCTTCAAAATCAGTTTTATTAACATTTAAATTAATTAAATTCCCATTGTTTATTTGTTGACATCCCTTCTTCAATTAATCTGACTGTGGATAATATATAGCTTTTTAATTATTCTCATTGTTTATTTACAGCCATTGCTATTTAATTACTACTATTCCATCTTGGTTTATCAGTTGAGCAATTTTTGAATTTAACTTAAATTTTATGTTACAAACTTTATTTTCTTTTTTTATTCAATATTATTATTATTTTTCTATGTATTTTAAAACTGACTCTTGCATATATGTACACACATATTCTAATTTGTTTTTAATAAACAAAACAAAAGAAATATATAGTTTTAAATCCTTTTTAATTTAATTAAATTTCTCCATTCTCAAATTGTTTTTTCTTAATGTTAAACTACTAAAACTTATACTAATAATCTGTTCTAAGTCTACAACAAAATTAAACAAAACTTTTTAAACCTTTACTAGTGACATTGGACTTCTAACACTAATTATTTTTTCATTTTAAATATTTTTGGAATAAAAGTTTTAATTTTAAAACTTTGATTATGAAATTTGTAATGCTTAAATAGCGGTACAATATATATATGACATTTTGCAGATTCGTCCACGTTAAAATATTTTAAAAATTGATATACCAACATTTTGACTTGGTCACACAAGTCATCCCCTGGGTGCTAAAAGGTAGAAAGATGTTTGTAGAGGCGCTACAATCACTGATTTGAAAAAAAGCTTAATGTTCCACCAATAGCAAAAATGTTAAGATTGTTTTTTTTTAAAATCTTTTCAATTAGGAAGAAGTTTGCATGTATGATCTCACTTAATGATACAATCTGGCTTTGGAAGTACCTCAATGGCTTCTCTAATTTTGCACTGGCAGAGATTATGACATCTGGATATGATGCTGCTACTAAAAAAATCGATTTTATGACCTGAATCTATAGTATGGAGTGAGAGTGCTGATGAAGATGAGTGTTGTTTAACTGCATTAGCATGCTCATCTTTCCTAATGCAATGATTACTCATACCTATGTAAGAAGCCTTACAATTTTCACATGAGATTTAAGAGGGATTGAATCCTTAGGCTTGGTTATTATATTGCGATCTTTTGATGAGTAGAGAACACTGTATTTATATAATAGCTTTTTAATATACATCCAATACTGTCTGTGGTTCATTATACAAATGTAATCAAATCCTAATAGCTGATTTATCATCTTTTTGTTTACTATTTTATCTATTTTTGGGCTTCAAATAAGGCTTTTTTAATAAATTTATAATTATAACTATTTGCTAATAACAAACTATTAATATGATTTGTTTCTTCTTTTAGATGTGACTTTCTGAAAGGTTAATTGCTCTATTTAAATGGGTTTTGGGTACAAAAACTGAGTTGGGTGATGATGAGAATGAAAATGTAAATATCTGTCCATGTGTGTATTTTTTCTGTAAATCAAAAAAATTAAACTATTTGGTTTTCTGGTAAATAAAACATCAAGAAAAGTGAGATTTCCATCAAAGTCTGTCCCCATTGTAAATTTAATATGAGGATGCAGAGTATTTAAATGTTAGAAAAAATCACCTAATTTATTTTTTTCATGTTGCCATATGACAAAAGTGTCAACTATATATCTGAGCCAAGTGAGGGGATTTAAAGAGGATGATTGTAAAGCACGAGTTTCTATATTTTGCATGAACAAATCAGCTATTATTCCTGAAATAGGTGAACCCATAGGAGTATTAAAAACCTGTATGTAATGCTGTCCATTATATACAAAATTTGTGTTCAAGAGACAATGTTTAATCAAAGCAATAAATATGGTTTGGCAAATTGCGATATTGTGAAATTACATTTAAAGCTTCATCAATTGGAATATTTATTTGTAAACAAAGACACGACATCAAAACTGATCAGAATGTCATTAGCATTAATTTTTAATCTTTTTAAAACAAAAATAAATTAAAAAGTTTTTAATATATGACTTAATAGATGGGATGTAGGTTTAGTGAAATCCAATAAATATCTAGCTAAAATATGAGTTTGAGATCATATTGCACTTACTATTGGATGAAGAGGGTTATCTCGTTTGTGAACTTTTGAAAGTCCATAAAATTTTGTGTAGACACATGATTTTTCACGAGGGATTATTTAATTTTTTATTTCTGTTTCAATAGGCAATTTATTAATAATGGCTTTTGTTGTTTTTTTCCAAATACGTGGTATGATCGCTTTTTGTTGGTTTATAAGTTTTATCATCAAGCAAATCTAAAATTTTATTATGGTAAATGTCATAATCCATAACAACGGTGGCATTACCTTTATCAGCTGGAAGTACAATTGATTTGTCCGATTTTATATTATTAATGCTTGTTGATCTCAGGAGAAATAGCTGATTTTTTTTATGGAAAATATAAAAGTCGTGCTTTAGAATCATCGTTTTTAAAACCCCTCATTGTGCTCTGATACATGGATGACACTTTTGTCATATGGCAACATGGAAAAAAAAATTAGATGATTTTTTCTTACATTTAAATAATATGCATCCTCATATTAAATTTACAATGGAGACAGAGTCTGATGGAGACAGAGTCTGATGGAAAACTCCCTTCATCAAATAGTTTATCTTTTTTGATTTACAGAAAGAATACACACACGGACAGACATTTATATTTCCATTCTCATCATCACCCAACTCAGATAGTCTTTGTAGCCAAAATTCTTTTAAATAAAGCAATTAACCTTTCAGATGAGACACATCTGAAAGAAGAAATAAGTCATATTAATAGTGTTTTATTAGCAAATATTTATAATTATAAATTTATTAAAAAAACCTTATTTCAAACCCAAAATGGACAAAATAGGAAACAAAAAGATGATAAATCAGCTACTATGATTTGTGTTCCATATGTAAAAGGAACTACAGACAGTATTGAATATATATTAAAACGCTATAATATAAATACAGTGTTTTCTACTCATTAAAAAATCAGCAATATAATAACCAACACTAAGGATTCAATCCCTTTTGAATCTCATGGTGTTTATCAAATCTCATGTGAAAATCGTAAAGCTTCTTATATAGGTATGAATAATCACTGCATCAGTGTTAGGAGAGATGAGCATGCTAATGCAGTTAAACATATTCATCATCAGCAGCACTCTCACTCCATACTATAGATTCAGGTCATAAAATTGATTTTTCTAGTACCAGGATCATATCCAGATGTGGTAATCTCTACCGGTGCAAAATTGGAGAAGCTATTGAGATACTTAAAAGACCAGATTGTATCAATAAGCGAGATGATACATGCAAACTTCCTCCTATTTGAAAAGATTTTTTTAAAAAAACATTCTTAATTTAACATTTTTGCTATTGGTGGAACTTTAACATTTTTTTTTAAATCAGTGATTGTAGCAATTCTACAACTGTCTTTCTACATTTTATCATCCAGTGGATGACTTGGGTGATAAAGTTGAAACATCGGTATATCAATATTTAAAATATTTTAACACAGATCAACCCGCAAAATGTCTTTTATATATGCAACCTGTGAAAATCTTTGTATCAACATATATATGGATATATGTATCATATCTGACCTTGCCTTTAGAAGTGGACTATTTCAGATTCATTATCTGATTGGCTAGCACCCAGTTGTGATCCAAAGGGATTAAATCCTTCAGTGGGATTTGCACACCAAACCTGCATATTTCTAGGAAAGTAGGGGATCTGCTGTTAAATTGTCAGTCTTTTGGATGCAAGGCAGAGGGAGAGCAATTACTTCTGTCAGCTTGAATGACTGAATATTGCTTTTTAATAAATCCTTTGCCATCAGCATGGGTAGTCTCTCTATTCATTATGGTGACATCCATGCAGTGAGGCAAGTCCACTTATAGACTGGAAACTGCTATATTCACATTTTACTTGAGGCAAGCTAAATACATAGCTGGAAGAGTCATACCAGAGTTCACAATTCAAATTTAATAATTTAGCTAAAAGTGAGTTCCCTACTCAGCATGACTATTTCAGCCTTAACTTGTATAAATCATGTATGTATATTATTGTTTAACTAACAAGTGTGTGTATGTTTTAGTGCCAATAAATTATACATATTAATTGTTAGGTAGTTGTTTACTTTTGCATCTGTTGGTTTGAAACCAAACTTGTAAGCCTACTATTGTTCTAAAGTCTGAACTAATAAAAATCATTAATTTGTTGTGAAAAACTATCTAATTATAAATAAGAATTAAAAATGGTTATAAAATTAACTTTCAAATACTTCATTACTGTATATTTAATATTAAAAATATTTATTGTTAAAAATTATAAATTTTATAATTTTTTTTACAGTAAAAATTAAGTAACTTATTTTTTTGTTTATGTATAGGCATTCAAATGTTTTAAATGTGCTTTTTCTTATTAATAGTTTATTTTTTGAAATGTCTTTTTTAATGGGTGAGATGTTTTTGCATTTGAAATACTGAATGAAGGATCTATTGCTTCATTACATACAATAAAACATGCCATTTTATTATTTTTCAATATCTTTAAAAAAATTAATCAGTAAAAATGTTTAAGCATAAATAATATTTATTATTACAATATTCATACAAATTATTATTTTATTCCAAACCATAAATAAAATGTTGGAGAGGAAAATCAATTTATGACTGGATAAGAAGCTAATGATGCAATACCACACTGATTGGCTCTGTTTCTTCTTAACATCATATAACCATGTAGCCCCCATGATGGTCCCCAGCTAAACAAATATAATAACATATTTTTATGTAAATGTTATGGTGTGACTACCATACAATTAGAGTAATATTTGTTTATAAAATAGCAATTTATATATAGTCATAAAAATATCAGAGTTTAATACTAATATATTAAGTAAGAACAGTTCTTAATTATAATGTATGGATGCTGACAATATTTGTCTGACTATAATCATTTATATAATAATGTAATTCATGATATGAATATAATATAACATCTAATCCAAGTATGTTTGTTTCATCAATGCTGTTATAGTAAATAAATTACAATATCATATTAAAATTTGACAATATTATAACACAAAAATAAAATTATTTTTCATATTGGTTACTTATATATATACAATTTATGACTGTATATGCATAAACAGAGACTGTGAATATTAATAAAACTAATTTTTTTCTTTTCTATAATTATTACATAGACTGATATTTTACTTCATAAAGAAGTAAAATGTTTTATTTTTTAACAAACACTAAGCCATCAGTATATAAAAACTAAGTCACAATATAAATATATATCTAACATTAATCACAATGATATTAAATAGAAGTGTTAGTACAACAAATAATATAGACTCAGTTTCAGTGTTTGACAATACTGGAAAAAGAAAAAGAAATTACTTTCTTATAATCTCTCATTGCATATTATTGTCTTGATACTTAAGGTAGAAACTAGAAATATTAATTATTACACATATTACTCTGTACAGTTTGGTGCCATTGTTATAGCATCCAACCTGTGGCAGGAAAATCACATAATCAATTCTACTGCTTGTAGGACTTGTGAACTCTTGAACAATAAAGCTATATATTTTTTTAAATTCTTTTATTGATTTTTGAAAATCTGTTTGCTAACTTTTGATTTTTTACAAATTATAATGGAATTTTAAAATTGATGTTTAGTATATTTAATTTCAAGAATTGCTTGAAAATTGATATACAACTAAGTTATAACATTCTATTCCATATAAAACACTTATCTTTTTAATAGGTCATCTTGTTTGATGGATATTAAATAAAAGAAAGGTAAAATATAAAATGTTTTGAACAATTTTGCATGTTGCATTTAACAATTATTTTTAGAATTTTTCTTTGTTTTAAATAATGGCAATGAGAAACAAAATTTCTTTCAGTTTAATAACATTTCAAAAACTATAAATGTATATATCATATGTAGAATGTGTCCATAATTATATATGTATAATAAAACAGTAACTAAATTTTCCATTTAAAACTTTCCATTTAAATTTCAAAACAATTGTTTTTCAGTCAATACATTAGTGGCCTAAGGGTTAGCATAGCTGCTTTCCAAGCAGTTGGTCTGGGTTCATTTCTTGGTCAATGAGTTTGACAATTTGACATATGAAAAAAACAATTGTTTTTTTTTAAAAGAAAAATTGGAAAATTGCATTACTTAAAAACCCCTGACTTAAAGTAAAAATAAATCTATTAATTTAAATATATAAACTTTGTTACCGATTTATTATACATATACAAATATATACACATACTAAATAGGTGATATTCATTAGGAGTGTAAAATAGAAATTCATATTACAAATGATATATTTTAACTTAGTTCCGAATTAACTAATGACTTACATATAGTATATGTATGATATTAATTTCAAAAAAAATTATATGTAATAAGTACACATGTATTATTATGTATACATATTAAATTTGGTATATACATAAGCAGTATGCATTTCAATTTATAGCTGATATGTCTAGTGATATCTATATATCACAGATGGAGCTCTACCAATAGCACCCTCAAGCTTGTTTACAAAAAATGCTGAGAGAGAATCGAAAATCCAATATCTCTTTCAAATTGAAAAAAAATATTGGATTTTCGATTCTCTCTCAGCATGATTTGTGATCATAAAATGCAAGCTATAGGCAGGTTAGAAAATTTTTAACTTGTTTTTATCATATATATATATATCAACCATAAGTCACCAGTGAATTTAAAGTACAATATATTTTTTATATTTTCATTTCTTGTGCCAATACTGGAAACAACAAAATGATAGATACATTTTTTTATACTAAATGCTTTTATTGACAGTGGACTAAAATGATTAAAATAATTGTTATTTCACAACAATTCAAATTTTTTGATTTAATTATTGTTTTATAACAACAGTTTGACTTAATTAGTTACTACCCCCTCCTTAGTTTATATTTTATGTTAAATATAAAAGCTGAAATTGTAATTGAAAGTACACTTATTTTATTTCTTTTCAGTGCAGTCAAAAAAAGGATTTAATATAATTGTTTTATCTCTATTATTTAATAATTATGTTATCATTCTCTTTATAATGGCAATCATCAGTATATTAATTCTACACACATGAAACATCTATAATAATCAATATAAAAATATTGTAGGACTATAGTATCTAGCAATACTGGTCAGCATTAATGCTTTTGGCTATTAAATACTATAACTATACCAGCCATTTGTACATTACTTATCAAAGCTAAAACATGATGTGGGTTATGTGGACTTTAATGGTAATGTTCACATTTCTACTATTCTAATAATTTTACAGAAAACATTTATATATATGCACAAATATATATTTTCATATCTTATTAAACAAAAATCATTAACATGTAAAATTAGCAATAGATTTTAAAAGACCATAGATATTGTGGCTGTGAACAGAATAAAATGCACAGGTATAATATTAGTTTATTATTAAACAAAAAACATTATTGGGATAACACACAAATCTTTTACAATCATAATTGTATTTCATAATCAGTCACATACATTGCAACTTCACACAACAAATGAGTAGAAGCATGAAGACATGTTCAAGAAATGTCCTTATATTTTTATTTTATTTAGACATTTATTTAATGAAGTTAAATAATAAATAGAATAATCAAAATTGTTGATATTAATGTGTCAAATCAAAAACTTTACACTCAAATTACCCTATATAACTTTTTTTAGGTTATGTAATTTTTATCGTTCTTATAAATAGTAACACATTAAATTTAAAATAATATTCCATTACTGTTTTAAAACCAAAAAATATTTCACAGGAAAAATAGATTACCATTAACTTGAATCAATCTTCCCTCAATTTTCCTTTCAAAAATGACTGTGTATTATTCAATTTAACCCAGCATATTTTCAGGTAAATAATATACCATTATTCATTAGTTTGCAAATATTACTTTTTTAATAAAATATATTTATAGATGTATAGCATACAATAGCTTTATACCATGGATTTTTCTATTCTTATTTTGTGGTTATTTGTCATTAAGTTATAAATTTTGTTTTCAAAAGTTTCATTAAATTTTTTAATTAGATATTTGATTTTGATTATAGCTTTATCCAGACAGATATTTCATCCATTTAACTTCTATGTGCTATTTATATTCAGATTTTCAGTTTAATAATAATTTCATTTTTCTTCTATCTGACATTTCCCACTTTTATAGCCTCAGATTTCAGATTAAAAAGTATTTTAATTTTAAATTAGTACAAGTTTCCACTTTACTAAATATGTTTATTAAAAGGAATATTCCCTTTCTCTACATGTAGATTTCAGTTTAGTAAACATCTTCAATTTTAGTTCTTCTGTTACTTTTTTGTTTTAGTAATTTCAATTTTCCAGTATAATTTCCATGACAGAGTAATGCAATCCAAATAGTTATTATGAATTGATGAATACATAAGACAGATAGAATGTTATTCCCATAGGTAATTTTCTTTTACATTTTTATAGTGAAATTAATTACATAATGGGAATGGCACAAAATTTAAGTGTACTCTATTTTATTTATATTGCTTTTTAAATATCATTCCTTTGTTGTTAACTAAGTAAAGTCATTTAAAATCAGAGTATCATATATATATATATATCTTTTTTGTTTAATTCACTATATCTGTGCTAATATTGAATGCCACTGTATTTCCCTAACTCTATATGATAGCACTATTTATCAAATCATATGATTATATCAGCAATTACTGCATTAAAAATGGAATAATTGATTTTATTTTGTCAAAAATGACTATTTTCTATTAAAAATTTGTTTACGATTTGATTATTTGGAGAAAAAAATTATTGAAAAATAAAATAACATATTTGTTCATAAAGTTGGGAAACATAATTAGTTTCCTCAGGGATAGACATAATAATGTTTTATTAATTAATAGATATACAATCTTTTTTTAAAATGCAGTATATATTAAATCTTTTTTTTAGTTATTGATAAATATCCTTTCAAAGTTTTAATGCCTTTTTCTGTTTTTCTTAAAAGAAAAAAAATAACACTACCTACAAAAAGAATTCACTTTTTTGATTAATAACCAATTTTCATAAAAGATAAGATTATGATTATTTTAAAACTGTATTCAATTTCTTAAATAAACATTTGATATACATAACTATTTTTATGATTGCAACCTTGCAAATTATCTATGTAAATAATTAGCATATCTTAGATAATTATTAAATTATTTTAGGTTTATTTTAGGACGACTTTATGTTATGGTATATGTTATAATAGATTATTGTGGTGGTCACCACTGAAATTGCATTAACATAAATAATATTTGTTTTATAATTCACTTTCATAACATGCTTCATGAAATATATTTATATATATTTTCAGAATTTTATTACTGTTACATGAAGTCAGACTTTTTAAAATTATAACTTGCATATGTGTGTGTTTACTTAACATCAATTATCATTAGGACACCTGTAATCTAAAATTTAATAATAAAAAAAAAACAATATTTGGTCAGTTTATCTCAATAGTTGATATTTTTTCTAATAAAATCAAAAATATTTATTTGTATTATGTGTCACGCGGCTATTAGGCATTGCTGTGGTACTACCAACAACTGCCCAGAAGCCTGTAAGTGATAAATTTCTATCCAAAAGTGACTTAGTAAAGTAAATCGAATAAATCCTTTGAAAATACAAATTAAAAAAAAAAAAAACGCTATGAAATTCGAATTACAAAAACAGAAACTGATGAAAATACATCAAGTGCCACCCCCACCCAGATTGAAAAATTCTTTGCTAAATGGACAAAGTAAAATGTCTAAGATAGAAATTTAACACTTATCATGGTCCTGGATGTTTGTTGATGGTACCACAACATCACCTAGTGACCTCATCACATGGTTGTAAACACTATGATTTATTATCATCATAATTATTATTACTGTATTAGTTTTTGTTACTTTTATTTCTAATTACTTAATGCATAACATATAGTTTATTTTAAATGTAAAGCAAAAGTTACTGAATATTACAAAAACATAACTTTCAGATAAAGGTATTTTCTTTTGTGTACATTGGTCAAAAGTTCATATCCAATTCAGACTATCAATACACAGAAAATATATCTGTGCATTTGCATGAGCATTGACATAATTTACAATGTTAATGATATAAAAATAGCCACCATTAAATATTACTCATTGTAAATTATAAGTTTTTAAAAATAATAGTTGTAATAATGGTCACTAAACTCATGATAACAGTGGCACATGATCTTTTATCATAGTGATTGTCAATATAATGAATGTAGAATTATATGTCTATATTTCACTTTGGGCATTTCCTCAATGCAAAAATTCATAATAGCAACTGACATCAATTTGTATCTCTATTTCATATGATAAGTTGTTAAGAGAAAGTGTTTTATACTCACCTATTTTTGACTAGCCAGTAATCTTGACCATTATCACTTCCATATCCAACTATCAAAACATGATGATTCACTTGCCTAGTAGTCATTTCTGTTTCTAAAATACCTTTTTCATAGAATTGAAATGATTGGTCAGAAGTATCAATAGTAGCTGCTACTGGACCAATTGTAGCAACTGCTTTTTTTAGTTCATTTTCTGCACCTGACAGAATATTAACGTAGCCATCACACTTTATTACATCGTTATTGGGATTAATGTTGCACATATTTTCCTGAAAAAAATTTAGATTACACATTTGCATCATTAAAGTTCACAAAAACTTTTATGTTTCAGTAAACACTGAACATAATGTTTTACAACAAAATTAAAAACAAACATAAAAACAATTTGCTAGTTATTATTAACATTTTATGTTTTATGGAATCCCCATTATAATTACAAATTTGTAAATTATTCCTGACTAACGAAATAAAAGTTTTATTAAATTTAATTATTACCCTTTATTATATTAGCCAAGAATTAAAAAACAACATACAGACATATTTTTGGCCCTTTTGTGTTTATTCTTTTTTGTATAAAAAATATAAAAAAGGCTTGTCAAGCATTATTAGCCGAGAGGTCATCGCAACTGCCTTGCAAGCAAGTAGTTGGTTGCAGATGGTTGTGAGTTCGCCTCCTACCGATGCTATGACATATGAAAATGTAAAAAAGGCCAATAAATTGTACCATTCATGGTCTAATTTAATGTTCATGGTAGGATTTTGGCCTTTATTATACACACTACATGGTGCAGGTTAATCAAGCTTTGAGAAAGGTGAATCTTCCTTTCATGTATAAGTTTGGACATCACAAGAATGTAGGTAGTTACATTACCTGATTAACAGGCCTAATATTTATTATGATTTCAATTTTTTACAATCAATTTTTCATTTATTTAGAAAAGGTCAGAATTCTATTCAGGTATTAATTTATTCTTTGCTTCGCATCATCAATTCAAACCTAATAAATAAAAGTAAGATTGAGATTACGTTTCTTGTAATTTTAAATTTTTATATAAATTTTTCTTTTGGAATTTTCCCCAGGCTTAAACAAATATGTTGGCAAAGGTAATTTATTCATCATAAATTCTAATAAAGTAACTTCAATAATGCACAATGAAAAGTTGATATTAAAGATAAATATTTTATTATAACAAATTAAAATATTTAAAAGATAAATTATTAAATAAAATTGGAAAGCACACACACACTAATCAAGATAATAATGTTAAGTAATTAAAACAATTCTTCTTAGACTCTTGTTAGGTTTCTTTTAGAAAATTCTTTGAATAACAAATCTACAAAAATCTCTATCCATAGTATATTATAAGCTTATAGTTTAGGTTCACTTAATTTAGTGACGAAATGGGAATGAGTAATTCTAGCTCATCAGTAAGTTTGTACACATTCTTGTAGTATACGTGTATATCATGGGATCCTGAGTTCATTAAAAGTTAACTAATTTCTTTTGTCAACATTTTCACATCTTGGTCTGTTTGAAGGCTGTATTTGGAAGCTTTATTGGTATTACATCTTCATTACAAAAGATGGTATCCACCAAACTTCATTTCCATTCCTGCATGAAGACTCCATTCAGCAAGTGAGTACTATTCTTGAGCAGATGCATATCAGTATCCAGGGCTCTCACAGGAACCTCTAGCTGAAAGAACAAGACAACAAGATCTGAGATCAAAATTGTATTTTTCTTTTTATACTCTCAGATCCAGTCTTGAAGCTTATGCACATATTATTGTTATCAGAATGTGTAAGTTGATAATCGTATGCATTTATTTTTCTTTTTACTTCAAAAGACATCTTTTTTATGAATTATTTTGGCCATCTTTAATTAGCTTAGTCTATTACATTTGGAATTTTTTTCTTTTTTGTTTATCTGGATTAGTAATCTGCATGTCTTTTCTATTATCTCCAATTTTAATTAAATTAAATAAAGAAATATGAAATGAAAGCAACTTTCTTTGTACTTCATTATACTTTATCTAAAAAATAAATTATATTAACTAAAAAATGAAATACAGAGAGCATACCAGTAGCTCAACAAGCTCTTAATTGATAAGTACAATATGAAAAAACATTTAAAATCTCTATCCAGAATATTCCTATCTCCAGACCAACTGGTATTCAGCTTATGGCTTACATTAGCAAAGAGCTAGAATATTCAGACACTAGATCTAAAACATCAACTCAAAATGCAGCACTTATTTTATACATAATATTTAAGTAGAAACTCTGAAATTTTTGGACATTAAAAAGTCTTTAATTCCAGTTATCTAACTTAAATAACTATATGGGACAACCAAATTCAGATCTATTATATTTTAATATTCTCAGCATAGCCAAATTCTTGAAGGTAAAATTATAATAATCAAAAAATCAAGTCATATATAGCATGACATTACTTTTATAAGCTTGTATTTAAAAAATGAAATACAGAGAGCATACCAATAGTTCAAACAAACTATTAGTTGCTAAATGTGGTATGAGAAAACATTTAAAATCTTTATCCAAAACATTCCTATTACCAGACCAACTAGTTTTGAGCTTATAGCTCAGGTCAGTTAAGGGATAAAATTAAGGGATAAAATATTCAGACACTACATCTAAAACATCAATTCAAAACACAGCACTTATTTTATACATAATATTTAAGTAGAAACTCTGAAATTTTCGGACATTAAAAAGTCTTTAATTCCAGCTATCTATCTTAAATAGCTATATGGAACTGAACCAAATTCAGATCTACCATATTTTAATAGCCTCAGCATAGCCAAAGCCTTAAAGGTAAAATTATAATAATCAAAAAAGCAAGTCATATATAACATGACATTACTTTTATAAGCTTGTATTTAATAAACTAAAGATCAGCATTTCAAGCTAATGTACATGCACTTTATGAATGTTAATAATAAATGGGTACTTTCATTTCCAACACAAGATAAAGTCTTTGCAAAAAAATAGAATGAATTCACCTATTCTTTCAACCGAAATGCTTAAATATGGGCAAATCTTAAGCACTGGAAATGAAAGTGTAAAAATAAACCAATATTTACAAAATGACGTGAGCCATAAGCTCAAAAACAGTTGGTCTGGAGATAGGAATGTTCTGAATAGAGATTTTAAATGTTTTCTCATACTACACTTATCATTTAGGAGCTTGTTTGGGCTATTGGTATGCTCTCTGTATTTTATTTTCAAATATTGATAAAATTTGTTAAATTAAGTGATATTCAAGTTTTACCACTGCTCTGACACACTATGTTTCTTTATATTTAAGTTGTCTTAAGATGGAAATAAATGAGACAAATATTAAATGATTCCCAAAAAAAATCATAACTGCCTCAAAGTACCAATAGTATAAACTACTGATAAATGACATATTTTGACATATTTATCTTAAATAATAGCTGACTAATCTCCAAACAAAGCTGAAGCAATGTATTTTTAAAAGAAGGATTATTAAGATTCAATTGTGCTTGCAATAACAATGGAAAATAAATATTCAATAAAAATAAACAAACAATTAAGCATGTGATTGCTAGAATGCACACTCAACGCATGTAATTGTTTTTCATAAGGTCTGAGATATTGCTTTATGAATAGTCAATTGGAAAACAAATGAAAGAATGCAAGAAAAAACTATCAAATTCAAATGAAAATATAAATGCAGTATTTACCAGTGCACAATCAGACAGGCAAACTGATCTATAAATGTAGAAAGTGTTAACAATAATCATAAATATATTTGGTTAAGAACAAATTTCTTATAACCTCAATGATGTTATGATATGAACATAAGACTTTTCAGATTTACTATCATGTTAAGTTTAAATCTTCAGGATGATAAATAACAAGAAAAAAGCAGAATTAAAGCTATGAATACATATAATGATATGTTGTCTTTTAATATATTTAATTTTACAATTCCCATTACCTTTTACTATTATTATCTGTCTGAATTACAATTTAATAACACAATTTCTTTCCTAACAACTTACTTGTCGTAAAACCTAACAACATTACAAATATTAATATTCAACCTTCATGTTTTAGGTGATTGAGGATTAGGCCATAAATTTTGCAAAAGGACTCAGAAAACAAATGTTGTACTGTTACTTTCAGATATTTTTATGAAACTATTAAATGCCCTTGTAAAATAAAATACCATATGACCCAATTATCACTGAATTCTCATATCATTTTTAATTTTGCTGTCACTCATGAGACTTGATGAATTTAGATTAATTCCAAAAGGCTTAATTGAAAACAACACATCAAATATTTAATTTGCCATTCAGAAATCTGGCATAATTTACACATTGTTAGCAATATGATATACTTTCACATAAAAGTGACTAATGCAATATAGTTTTTGCAACTGATTTGATAAATAAAAGCAAAATGGATACTGAAGATTCATCTGTATGACAATGTCTAGATATTACATTTTCATGCTTATAAAAGTTGCATGTTAAAATGAGAAAGAAGTTATTTAAAAATCACACAAAAGTATTTATCATAAAGAAATAGAATGTCAAGGCAAAATGAATTACAAACATTGCCTGTATAAAAATTATAAGAGGTCTTTATTTAGCCTTCAAATGCAGAATTACAATTCATGTTATGTTCCAATCATAATAAAAGTGGATAATGTTTGTGTGATCTTCATTATATTAAAAGCACAAGATCTATTCTCAATACACCAGTAATCACCAGTTACATCTTAAAAATTGATTTACTCTTGTTTAACAAGGTAGCTAAATACCTTTTTGGTAGGAGAAAATTTAAAATTCCTTTGTACAGTAAAGCAATTCATCTGCTTTTCACTATGTCACCTTGTTAGAACATCAATTTATTACTCCATGATTGAATCAATTACATGCAAACTGCTGACATTAGAGTGAAGTAGGTTTCAAATAATGAGATCCACGTTTTATTAAAAAATAAATACTCTGTCTTCTATTAGCAATATATAACCTATAAAACATAATCAGCACAGCCAGAAAAACAAATTTAAAGTACACATAAATTCAATGCGACCACCAAACAGACTCAAGATTCAATTGTAAGCATTAAATGTTTTCAGTCAGAGAATGTAAAGATTGTTAATCAATAAACATCCACAGACATTAAGATTAAACAAGAGCAGAGAGTGAGGATTATACAAAAGTAAATAGTTCATCAGGTTCGATGAATTTAGAACCAACACACAATCAACAGTATTATAAACCAGATTCTATAAAGAATCAAAGTGAAAAAACCAGATCTGATGATAAAACTAAACACATATATGATGTACACTATGCCACCTAGTGAAGCAAGCAAACAATATAAACATTCACCAATCTATAATAAAGATTGTATATTTCAAATCCAACTATCATCAAAAGAAGGAATTGCAAATAAGTCAACCAATTTCATCTGAGTCTTATTTCAAATAATGAATTTGTATTTAAGAATATTTTACTAGATTAAGTTTAAATTAAAGTATGTCTAACCAATAAATTATAAATAATAGGAAATCAACAACAGTAGGATATCTAAACCAAACACATCAGTAAAATATATAATGTCCAGTATGTTTCATGCTATTGCTATGTGTTTTAACCAATTTGAAAAATTATTCAGATAAACACAAGACCCATAACTATCAAAATTGAACAATAGTATGCATGTTTTCTGCAATATTGTATCAGGAGTTATGCATAGTCAACATAATGGTTGAAAATGTTACCAACAATTATCATCCTAACTGCATATGGGCATGACTCTTAATATGCTGGCAATTTCAGAATCACAACTTGGAAATTACTGTATTTCTCATAAACATTAGTTTCCAGCTGCAGATTTTTCCATTGTGCCCCATACATTCCTCGAACTTACAAATGCTCAATTAATCCACAAATTCAAAAGATGGTTCCTTGAGGCAAAACTCCTTGATTTTCTCCTCAAAATCAATCTTCACTTTCTTCCCACAAATCAATTTTTGATCAACCACAGGGATTTCACCAAGATCTCTTCCATATGCCAGCTCTGTAAAACTGACAATGAAACACTCCAGCACTTCCTACTTAAATGTCCTCTTCTGCTTGGTGTGAGAAATCTCAACTTGTGCCTTTCCTTGCACAGGAATACCATCTTCAACCTCCAAGAATCCATAGAAACAGGAGACTTCTCAGCTATTAGACTATCAGTTTTTCTCATCTATGCTCTCTGATTGCTCCAATGTGCCATTATCCTTGACCAGAGAGTACATTCAGTCAATCAAAAGCTCTTGGAGCTAATTTGCACTCTGAAAACCTGAGATACCAAACTAGCCCCACCTCCACTCCTCACAGACACTTGGGCAATCCTCCAACCTTCATTCTCTCAGCCTCTGTCATAGGACTCATTCATGAAGACATGCATTTTCGACTGGCCTGGACTACACACCATTTTTCCTCTCTACTTTCCATTCCCTTTACATGTATCCTTTCCCTCTTACCATGTTGCTCCTGTAATTTCATTTATTTTACTGTATCTGTTTTTTTTTTATGAATAAACATTTTATCACTGAAAAAAACATTAGTTTTATGCTTATTCAACCAGTGTAGCTGTGGTGAACTTTCTATATAAACAAACACTCACATATATACTTTTATGCAAGCTAAAGTTTCTGAATTTGTACTTATTTTGTATTATATTTACATGTAATAAAACGTTTCTATTTATTTGATTTGTATCATTCACAAATAATCAGCAACATTATATGAACTCTATTGCATGTAACATTCAGAGAAAAATAATCAATTAAGGTTAATTCAGTAAGTACCATTATACGAATTTATATACTGCTGAAAAATAAGAAATATCTAATCGACTGTAGGATGAGTACCAATTATAATAACCTATGTAACTAAAAGCAGAAAAATGTATGAGAATAAAATTCATTTTGAGCCAAGAACAATTACTATGTAATAGTTATAAAGAAGATGAGTATTAATTAAAATGTGTGTCAATACTGTGGAAATAACAGCTACTTAATATTAATAAAAAATATGAGAATCTTTATAGAACTTTAAGTAAACCTGATGAAGAAGCAATTTTAATCAATAATAAAATTCCTACTAAGATATAGCTTAAACAATCTCTCTCAGCAAAGATCAAATATTTCTGTATTAATCAACATTAAAAAGATTATTTTTACAAAGGAATAAAACTCCAATCATTAAGTGGATCGCCAGTGCCTAATTATTAATAAATAGACATCACAACAAAGGTTTGCCTTTTAAAAATAATATGATTATTAATATAAGTATATATAATTTGAAAAGTAATGCAATTACCTAGTGTCTAATCAACAAAAATAAAAATATCATTACAAATGATTATAGGAGCTCACACATTCACACAAACCGCCACTCTCCATTCTATCTCATAACACTGTTTGATACACTTGAACACATATATGTTGAAAAGATAAATAATCACCAATATTCAGGGTGGCCTTTGAGCACTCCAATATTAGATTTTCAATCGGATAGACGGTTGAAGAGTTGGAGTGTGGAGTGGATTGAAGACTGTCCATTAAACTATGAAGATTGATTATCTTAATATATACCTGAGCATAGAGATAATAATCTGGACTTACTGATGATTGCTGATTTAGCATGATATATACATATATGGGTGATTATTTACCTTTTTGACATAAATGTGTTCAAGTGTATCAGTATTATGTGATAGAATGGAGAGTGGTGAGTCATGTGAAAGTCTGTGCTCATACGCCCTATATATTACATATATTGATACAGGTATATAATAAGCCTGTATTTCAGTTATTACAAATGATTATAAAATTGTGAGCAAAGAATAGTTACTTAGAATTTGTAATTAACAATATGGTGTATCTTATAATTATAAATGTCTATGGAATTAAAAAAAATATAAGACCTAATGAACAATAAGGGTTAAAATATTATAAAAGCTTGATACACATATCCCCATGTATATTTACTGACAAATTCTATGATCCCAAATTTATACTGCATTAGTTTTGATTTTTCAAAAGACAATGTTCTCACTATTATTGATACAAACATGATTCCTACCTTTATTCTTGATTAATGTTCTAAATTCTTTTATAAATATTTGACAGTAAAACATATATAAGTATTACCTTATCTTTGTAGGGATAGGAATCTTCAGTTACCACTCCTGGAGTTGTTATTAGATACATAAACGAATTATTCAGACTTCCTCCTGAGCACCCATTATTTCCTGACAATAAATTATAGAAAAATAAAAAAAGCAGAACTATTTAAAAAATCTTAAATAAAAAAACTTATAATAGTCTTTGAAATACTTTTATTTTTCAGCTATTCAAACAAGTTTCTGTATAGAGAGTCACAGCTTAGAATAAGACATTCCCACAACATCAAACCAAGCATAAGAACGGTAAACCATGGAACAATTATATAATTTACATATCCAATATTAAAAATATATCACAGGTTTATAATAAAAAACAAACAAATATAAACACAAATAAATTACAATTAATGGATAATAATTAATGTATATTTTGTGGAATGTTGACTTGCTTTTAAAAATAAACCTTGAGAATAATACAACAGGTATTAAATAAATATAAAGCAGTGGAATTCCCAAACATTAAAATAATAATTAATATGTTACCAATACCAGAATTTGATAGTAGTGTATTAAAATAACAATTAACAATTAGAAATGTAATCAGATTTATCAAGAAATATTAATAGATAATGCATCAAATGTTTTTGATAGAAATATTATTATTATTATTATTATTATTATAATAATAATAAAAAAAAAATAAAAAAAAAAAAAATAATAATAATAATAATAATAATAATAATAATAATAATAATAATAATAATAATATTAAAGCATCTAAGCAAATTCACAACAGAATATTTGTGTCAGTTAGCAAACCATCTAGCGCAACAAATTCAACCCATGGAGGGTGTCTATCCAATAGCCATAGTACCCTATAATAAAAAGAAAGCAATTATTCCACCTATTACAGACCTCAGACCAATATCTATGGGACCTTTGCCGATCAAAATTATGGAGAAAATTATTAAAGATGAAATTGAACCGTATATAATGCCACTTATCTCCGAAGCACAATATGCAAAGAAAAACTCTTCAACAACAGAAGCAGCTTTATTCTTCAAAGCAATTCTAGCAACAGTAAAACAGCGGAAAAAATACGGACCCGTTGTTGTGCAGCTTGATATAGAAGCTGCATTTGACTCAGTCAATATATACACATTTCTAAAAATGCTAAAAGACACAGAAATTCCTAGAACACATCTATATATAATTGCTAACTTGCTTCTGAACAGAGATCCATATAACTTTAAATGGAAGAAACTCACCATCTTTCACACCCACCAAATCTATATCCCAAGGATCCCCTCTTAGTTCACTATTGTTTATATTTTACATCAATCCCCTTATTAAAAGCATACAAAATGCATTTACTGGGATCGAGATACCAGACACAACACAGCGCACTACATGCATCGCCTATATGGATGATGTTACCATATTCCTAACATCAAAAAAACAAATACCGCAACTCCAAAAGATATTACAAGAATATTCACAAAAATATGAATTATCATTTAATCCAGCAAAAACCACAGCCTGGTCTCTATACACTGGTAAACCATGTACATCAATTTACAAATCAAAACCAAACTCTTTCCTTGGGTTCCCATTTCATATGGGAATTACAGGAATGAGATGTCATATCCAAAATAAACTTAAAGAAGAAGCCACAAAAATTATAAACTCCTTGTCCAAGGCATATCTTTCACTATATTCCAAAGTACAGTTAATTAACCAGCTTATCACAACCAAAATAACTTACTATGTACCGGTTATTACATTCTCAAAGGGGTTCATTTCAAAAATTAAAACCATATATAATAAACTACTTTGGGCCAGAAAAACAGTAGCAATTTCCACAAAAAAACTTAGCCAACCTCTAATAAAAAATGGACTTGGCTTGCACAACATCAATGTTTTTCATATACAGAAGTTAAGGAACTCAATAATCACAATACTTGCCAAATGCCCCAAAATTAACCACTTGCTAGAAGTTACTCCAACAGATAGACCACCTCCAAAAGGTTCTTTTTTCACCAACATTATATACCAATGCAAAACCACAGACAAGATTCCAAAACAGTATTTGCATAAGTATTCATACTGGGATATTTATGGTTTAATAAACAGAGAAGCAGATACTAATGTTATACAACCTATGCTAGGAATTAATAACAAGAGACTACTCAAAGAATATAAAAAATGGGCTCTAGAGCCCAAATACTTTGATTTTATCATGAAAATCAATCTCATTGCCTTGCCAACAGCCCACTTTCTTTATCATAAAAGAATGTATATATCTATTGACCCCTTCTGTGGACTCTGCCATCGAGCAGAAGAGACACTGGACCACTTTATTTATCAATGTGTAGCACTTAACCAAACACGACAGATGATGTGTAACACCTACAGAAAACCGGGTACAATCATTAATCACATAATAGCTGCTTTTCAGGGAAGATCAATACCTAGCATTAGGGCAGCCACATTTGTTCTAAATGCGTATTGGTGCACTCGATGTACTTTCTTAATTGGCAATAACACCAGACGACACCCAGCTACATTTAGCAACAAACTGCTACACATTCGAAATAGAGATAAAATAATAACCAACCCCCACTTATATGCAGCAACATGGTCATTGTTAAAACAACCATCAATGCTGTGAATGCTGCAAAGAAAAACTATCATACAACTAACATTCAAAGTGACATGCGGACAAAACTAAATAAGCTCCTCAAATGTTAGAACTCTGATTATTTTTGCTTTTTTAATTTTTATATTGTTATAGTCCATTAACCACAAAGTGTAACCACTAAATTCATTTATATGTGTTTACCCTAATATTATTCATTGTATGTTAAATTTCAAATTTTTCTAGATGTAAACTTATGTAAACCATTGGGATCAATAAAGCCTTTATTGAAACGTAATAATAATAATAATAATAATAATAATAATAATAATAATAATAATAATAATAATAATAATAATAATAATAATAATAATAATAATAATAATAATAATAATAATAATAATAATAATAATAATAATAATAATAATAATAATAATAATAATAATAATAATAATAATAATAATAATAATAATAATAATAATAATAATAATAATAATAATAATAATAATAATAATAATAATAATAATTAATTTAATTTAATTTATTAAACATATAATCTCCTTGTGATAAATAAATCACGCATGGAGCTTAACAAAAATACATGTGCAATAAAATAAAAAACATTAATATACAATAAAATAATTAAATAGAAATAAAAAGTTTTTGATTATCATCAATTACAATCCAGTTCATAATTAATTTTCTCAAAGTTTTCCTTGATAAGTCATTAACATTAAATCCAATGTTTCTTATAAAAATATTATAAAATCTTGGACCAAGATAACATTTCTGATATCTGCAATGAGTTTTAAAGTACACTGGTTCAAATAATAAATCAAAATCACTTGATCTAGTCACCATTATTGATGAAGAATTATATTTATTCATTTTTTTGTATTTAATATAATAACACAAAATATTCACTAAAAATAATTGATGAATAGTTAAAACTCCAGCACACTTAAATAATTCAAGTCTTGGCAAATCCAAAGGTTTAAACAAAATAATTCTTAATGTAAAATTTTGTAGTGTTTGCAATGACTTCAAAAAATATGCTGCAGTGCCACCCCATAATGTTATACCATAAGAAAGTCTGCTTAAGAAAATTTGTTTATATATACTTAATAGAACATATTTATTCAAACAATCTCTTAATCTATAAAAAAGAAAATTAAGTTTTCTTAATTTTACTTGAAGCCAAAGAATATGTTTATCCCAATGTAAATACTCATCCAAAACCAAGCCAAGGTAAGAAATTGTTGAAGTCCTGGTAATTTTCTGACAAGACGTTTTATTAACATAAGGCAATTGAATTAACAAGTCTTTTTCTGGAATATTTTTAAGAGAATACATTATGTAATTACATTTATTAATATTTAGCAGTAATCTATTACTGTTCATCCATTGTGTAATTTTAAATAAATCTTCATTCACAAGTTTCTCAAGTAAACTATATGAAACTGCTGAAGTAACCAAAGCAGTATCATCTGCAAAACAAAAAATGTTAGAATGAAGAGAAAGATCAAGCAGATCATTAATATAAACAGTAAATAACAATGGTCCCAGGACTGAACCTTGAGGAACTCCATATCTAATTATTTCAGAATCACTCAAAAAATTATTAATTTTCACAAATTGGCTTCTATTACTTAAATAAGATTTAAACCATTCAAGCATAGCACTCCTTATGCCACAATGGTGTAACTTAATTATTAATATATCATGTGGAACACAGTCAAATGCTTTCCGCAAATCTAAATAAATGCCTATAGTTTTGTAACCTTTTTCTAAAGATTCAGTGATGACTGAAACATGTTCAGATAAAGCCAGTTCTGTAGATCTTCCTGGCAAAAACCCAAATTGATTGTTTGAAAATAAATTATATTTTTGAAAAAACAAAACAATTCTGTTTTTTACACACATTTCCAAAATTTGAGACAATGTTGATAAAATAGAAATTGGCCTGTAGTTTTTCAAACATTCCCTATCTCCACTCTTAAAAATCGGTGTAACAACAGCAGATTTTAAACAATCTGGAAATATACCTGAATCAATAGAAGAATTAAATAAAAAAGATAAAATTGGTAAAAGAATGGAAACATTTTCAATTAATATTTTTACAGAAATACAATCCAAACCAATACATTTTTTATGTCTCATTTTATAAAGAGAATCTAAAATTTCACAATCTTCAATCTCTTTAAAAACAAAAGAATTCAGGGAATGATATACAAATGCATGTGATTAAAGCTTTAGAAAAAAATATAGACAAACACACATTTAAAAAAAATGTTGATGGGAAGCAATATAATGAAGAGAATATGAATTTGGATGAAGAACTGGAATTATCTAAAAAACAAAGAACTAGGAACAATACGAATACTGAGATTACTCAGACAATAATGCCAAATATGCAACAAGTTACTCAGGTTAATAGTGAACAGAAGAGAAAGCCAGGAAGACCCAAAAAAACAGGAAAACAGGAAAAAAGCTAAAATTAGGAGAGCTTATGTTTGATGACACAGGAGAACGGTATCAAATGGACAGATATACTGATGTTGAAACTGAAAGTGAATTCGAAGATGCCCAAGATTTACAATTGATAGACAGCCTAAAATAAGAATAATTAAAGATAAAGTAAATTTAAATAAATTCAAAGTAAAAAGTAAATTTTTATAAATGAAAATTAAAATTGCTTCTTTTAATGTACGGGGTTTGAATTCAATAGAAAAGATATTTAAGTTGAAACAATGGATCAAGGAAACAAAACCTCATATAATGGGACTGCTTGAAACCAAAATTTATGCAGGGTCACAAATTGATCCAGCAAAATTTCTAAATAGTGAGGGCTTTGTTGCATGTTCAAGAGACTCTACCTCTCCATCAGCTGGTACAGGTCTTTTGATAGCTACTGCTTGCCAGTTTACCAATTTTCAAATCATATACATTGATGCAAATCTATTAATCGTTACTTTATTTCACAAAATAATTAAAATAAATGTAATCTTTGTTTATATGCCATTGCAAAAATATAAAATAAATACAATAATTGCCACAATTAATTCAACACTGGGATCTACAGCTAATCCAACAATTTTGATGGGAGACTGCAATGTAACATATGATGAGTTTATAAATAAGTGGATACATAAATTATCAATTCCATTGATGAGTGCAAGGGGTTACTTACCTGAAGATGCTGTTTCATTTCATAATGGCCGATTTTCATCATTAATTGATCTTTGTTTTTACTCTCCAGTGTTTCATCATCTAATAAGCATGAAGTTAATCCCTTCAGCAATTTCTGATCACTCAGCTCAGTTCATATCAATTGACCTCAGTAATATACAAGTCTCTAGAATGCAATTAACTAGAACAATAAGAATGTTGATTCCAACCTTAACACCCGAATTTATTTTTTCAGAGACTTATATTATGTGGAATAAAATTCTTTCAATGACCTTTAACCCAATACAGCAATATTTAGCTTACATTAATATCCTGTCATTTAACATTAATCATATAGTGAAAAATCAGCCACCTCCCTCAGGGTTGTTGAAGCTTGCAGAACAAATTCATAAACGTATTGTGGCCATAACTCCTAATCAGCACACACAGAAACGTATACATATACTAACAAATGCTTATAACAAAGCATGTGAAACACTGAAGAGCTATTTAAAAAATAAAAAAAGTAGAATATGCCTAATGCATCAACACACATGGACTCGGCAATATATTAGATGGGCATTAGGGAGGGGACCTGAAATCAAAGTGCCATTAGCAATTAAAATAAATAATGAAACATTTACTGGAAATAATATGATATTACCAATTCTTAACTATTTTAAAGATAAGCTAGGACCAGGAAAATTGATACAATACCAGCCAAATGTATTTGGAATGGCAGAGACTGAATCACCATATACTATAGATGATTTTATAATGAAAATGAATAAAATGGACAACAACTGTCACCCAGGAAGCCCTGGAATTCCACTGTTCATATTAAAACACCTTGACAAACTGACTAGCAAATGCCTGTGTCAGCTGGCAAATTATTTATCGCAGGGAATAATAACAATGGAGGGAGTTAATACAATCGCGATCGTGCCGTTTAATAAAAAAAAGAAGCCCATTCCTTTGTTATCAGAGATAAGGCCAATATCAATGGGTCCATTGCCCATAAAGATTTTAGAGAAAGTAATTAAAGATAAAATAGAACCATTTATTTTACCGATGATTTCACCAGCTCAGTTTGCTAAAAAACATTCATCTACCACACAAGCTGCTATGTTATTTAAGGCTATTTTGACATCAGTTAGAGAAAAGAAAAGATATGGCCCGATTGTTGTACAGCTGGATATTGCTTCGGCTTTTGACAATGTTGATATATCTATACTGTTGAGATTATTGAATGACACTGAAATGCCAAAATCACATATATATGTTATAACAAATTTACTCTTAAATCGTGAGCTTCACATTACTCTAAATGGCAGAAATTCACCAGCTTTCACACCAACTAAATCACTTTCACAAGGGTCTCCACTTAGTGCCATCTTATTTATTTTATATATAAATCCCCTTCTTGTCCGATTACAACAGGCATTTGAGGGAATGGAAATCCCAGGAACAGGTCAAAAATTGACATGTATTGCATACATGGATGATATTACAGTTTTCCTGAAATCAAAAAGGCAGATACCAAAACTACAGATGATTTTAGAAGAATACTCAAAGGAATTTAAACTAAGTTTCAATCCAGAAAAAACAGCAGCATGGACTATATTCACAGGAAGGCCATGTACATCCATTTTCCAGGCAAAGCCAGGCTCATTCCTTGGATTTCCATTCCATCTAGGGACTACTGGAATGAGATGTCATTTGCAGAACAAATTGAAAAATGAAATACAGAAAATAGCAGACTCTCTATCCAATACCTATATGTCAGTATATTCCAAGATTCAATTGATTAATAGTTTGATGATGACTAAGATAGTTTACTTTATGCCAGTGGTTGCTTTCTCAAAAGCTTTTATCTCCAAAATTAAGACCATTTGCAATCAACTACTATGGTCAAGGAAAGTCGTGGCAATATCAATGGCAAAACTATGTCAGCCATTGAATAAAAATGGTTTGGGCTTACATGATATTGGTATTTTTGCAAAACAGAGAATGATGAACAATATAATTGATATTATTAAACAATTTCCAAAAATTAAGCAGCTCATAGAGGTCATTCCAACTGATAAACCACCACCAAAAAAATTATCATATTTTGAACAATTAATACATCTTTGTAAAACAGAATCAAAAATCCCAGAGCAATTTATTAATAAATACAAATACTGGGAAATTTATGAATTAATGCATGAAGATAATAACACAATTGCTTTAGAACCAATACTGGGAATTAATAATAAGCAATTGGTTAAAAGGTATAAACGATGGGCCTTAGAACCAAAGTTTTTCAATTTTCTAATAAAACTTAATCTATCTGCATTACCTACCACATATTTTCTTTGCCATAAAAGACTGTATACGTCAATTGATCCCTTTTGTGGGTTATGCCATCGAGCTGAGGAAACCCTATCACATCTGCTATATCACTGTGAGGGACTTAGGCACATAAGAAATCTCATAACTAGCAGTTACAGGAGGTCTAATGTAACAATGCATCAATTGATTTCTGCATTTAGAGAAGGATTAACACCAAGTGTCAGGGCAGCAACCTTTGTGCTATATGCATACTGGTGTACTAGATGCACTTTTCTAATTGGTAACAATTCCAGGAGACATTCAGTTACTTTTTCAAATAAACTTGAAATAATACAGAAAAGGGATAAGAGACTGGCCAGACCTGACATTTATGCAGCAACCTGGTCATTACTTAAAATTAGATCTATGTTATAGTGAATTGAGGAAATTAAACATTATAAAAAAACTTAGAAGGATATGCATGTCAAATTAGCAACAAGGACAATTTAGCAACAATTTTTTTCCTTTCTATTATAAGTAATTGATTTGCTAATGGTGTTCAAATGATAATGGACAATCCAGGATATTATATGTAGACAAACTATGTAAATGCAAAATTTGTAATTCTTTTGAGACAATAAAGGCCTTTTGAAACATAATAATAATAATAATAATAATAATAATAATAATAATAATAATAATAATAATAATAATAATAATAATAATAATAATAATAATAATAATAATAATAATAATAATAATAATAATAATAATAATAATAATAATAATAATAATAATAATAATAATAATAATAATAATAATAATAATAATAATAATAATCCACACTGATTGAAGAACTCAAGCCAATATACAACAAAATATCACTCAATAATGACAACAAGTATACATACTGGGACATTTACAATATACTACATCCCAACCAGACACCCAATCTACATCCATCAGTTCTTGGAATAGACAACAGGCAACTACTGCAACAATTCAGAAAATGGTCATTAGAACCAAAATTATTCGATTTTCTACTTAAGCTTAATCTCAATGCTCTACCCACAACCCATTTCCTTAGATTTCGTAGATTCTATACCAATATAGACCCCATGTGCGGACTATGTCATAGAGAAGAAGAGACACAAGATCATTTTCTTCATTCCTGCAGTGCCCTAGAAACAATACGTCGCACAATGTTTACCACATACAGAAAGGCTATCATTTCAATAGATGAAATAATAAATACATTTAAAAAAGGCAATAACCCTGCTATTCGTGCAGCAACATACAGCCTTTATGCCTACTGGTGCACCAGATGCACTTTTGCACTTGCCAATAACCCTCGACGCCACCCTGCAACATATTCAATAAAACTAGAACTGTTAAGAAAAAGAGACAGCATCCTAGCTCAACCAGATATATTTGCAGCCACATGGTCACACTTGAAACAGAGATCCAGTCTATGAAATATAAAGACCAATAAGATAGATGATGACATTTTCAACATCAGCATTTTTTCCAACTTTAAAAAAAAAAAAAAAAATGCAAGCATAAACTGAACTAGATAGAAGACCAAATTTAAAAACAAGAAGAAAAAAAAAAGGATGCAGAAAAGATAAAGACTTATATACTGAAAGTTGTAATTTGTTTTTCATTTGTAAAAAATCAATATATGACTCTGTAACTTTTTAGACTCAATAAAGTTTTGCTTTGAAACATAATAATAATAATAATAATAATAATAATAATAATAATAATAATAATAATAATAATAATAATAATAATAATAATAATAATAATAATAATAATAATAATAATAATAATAATAATAATAATAATAATAATAATAATAATAATAATAATAATAATAATAATAATAATAATAATAATAATAATAATAATAATAATAATAATAATAATAATAATAATAATAATAATAATAATAATAATAATAATAATAATAATAATAATAATAATAATAATAATAATAATAATAATAATAATAATAATAATAATAATAATAATAATAATAATAATAATAATAATAATAATAATAATAATAAAGAAATATAACCACAAGTTTGAAAATGGATATTTAGCATATAGTTTCTTTGTGTTAAGTATTAATGTAAAATTAGATCATTTAATTAAAAAGAAAGACATCAAATTACAAGTATATACTCGTATTCTTAATCTTTACTTTCTGTGCAATTCTTCATATATTTATATATATATATTGTTTATAATAACTCTTCTCATATACATTTTAATCCAAAAATTTTTTTAAATAAAACTTCTTTATTTTCCTGACAGATTCAACTGATCAGCAGTCTAGATCACAGCTTTCTCAATTTTCTTTATTTTAGAGGAAATTGTGAAAGCTCTGGTGAAGACTGCTGGAAAGTTGAAACTGTCAGGAAAATGAGAGAAAATTGAGAAAGCTCTGATAAAGACTGCTGGACAGTCAAAACTCAGTAAAAATAAAGATATTTTATTAAAAAAAATTTTGCATTAAAGTGTATATGAGAAGATTAAATGGATGCATATTGTTATTTGCAAAGCCAAATGAAGGTAAAGTACAAAAATAAATAACCATTTTGCTGACATTGTTAAAAACAGATAGTTACAATTGCTGTGGATTTATACAGCATCAGTAGATGACATCAAGGTCAACTAAGAGTGAAGATTGTATGAATACATTTTCAAGAAGAACATAAGATGAAAAGATGAAATAAAAAAACTAGTTGTGCAAAAAAGCTACAAATAAAAAATGAGATTAAGAATGAAAAAAATATATTTCAAACATAGATTAACAATAGTCAAATAAGGAAATCTCTGCTATCTTCTATGATTAAAACATTCAAATGTTCAGAAATTGAAATAACAAATATATATATATATATATATATATTTAGTATTTAGGTTCCAATATCCAATAATGATTTCCTTTTCAGTTAATCAAATATAGTTATATGTATAACATTTAATTAACAAATTTTAATAGCAAACAGTTTAATTTATATATTATTTGATCGAAACAACTGATTTTTAGTTTGATTTTTTGATTATTTATAATTAAAAAAATTTGTATTTAAACCACTTTCTTTGGCAGGATAGCTCAGTTGATATAGAGCATTATCTTAAAATTCAATATTAAAGAATCTAAAGATTGAGGTTCAATTATCATGCTAGTACTGTCACTGCTCAGGCCAGAAACATCTGAAGAAAAGGAGACATCCACACCACGGGATGGCGTGATTTATGTACTAAAACACAGAAAAATACTGTTTACATGGCCGATATTTTGCAGCCATATTTATGTGTAATTCAACAATTCTGCTGTACTACAGACCACTTTATCATGTCGCAGTAAATTATTTATTCTGAATCGCACACTTTAGGGTGTAGTGTGAGGGTGTTGTTAATTCAAGTAATGAAATGCTATTATTTTTAATTTTTTATTTTATATTTATTGAAATCACACAATTGAAGTATTTGATAATTAATGGACTGTTTAGACACTGTGTTGAAATTTGAATGTACAAAACATTGTCCAAGGGTATGTTTGAACATAGTCGTAATTAGTTAACGTATCAAGTAGTGTTTACTCGAAAACCTCCATAAGAAAATATTGTTATTTTTAAACCTTTCTAAAGTTTTTTTTTTTTTATAAAATATACAATTTTATTCTAAAATTTGGTTACAATATATGATAATAGTTAAACATAGAATATATTACATGATAATCAGGGGGATGAAAGCTCAATATTGATATCTTGTTTGACACCAGCTAAAAGGACTAATATGAAGCATGTCAGCGAGGGATGAGTCCGGAATAGTATCTTGTTGATATAGATGACCATGCTTGCATGTCTCATATAGTTCAGCAATAGGTCTAATCCTTTGTCCATGCTCCGCATGACCAAGTCAACCTTTCATATTGGAGGTTACTTCCATAACAACTCAGGATCTGGGCAATAATTATGCAGAGCAAGGTGAGTTATCACAAAGGATGCATGCTATTCAGCCTCAAATCACTCTCCAGGGAAGGAGATTTTTATTCAGGAGTGGAAGGGATCAGCTTTTGGGGGCCAGATCAATAACCTCCATGTAGAGTCATAGATGTAAGAGGGGGCCAAATTCTTGTCCCTTTTCCGAATTTTTTTCATTTTGTTAATAGAGAGCTCGAGTGGACATTTTAGTGCATGATTAAAAGTGAGCCAGCACCATGTGTACCATAGTGAAAACAGTACAAATGTTGTTAATCATATCTCTGGGATGGATTTACATAGTATATTGCCAATGAGAGTCGACAGGGCAGGCATATTGTTATTTAACATGGAGGCTATAAGGACTCTGTAGGGATGAAGGGGAACACAGTGGCAGAGGAGATGAAGACAAGTTTCATCCTCTCTGAGTCATAGTGAGCAAGTTGACTCTATGTTTGAGAATCCTCGGTGATGCACCAGAAAGTGTTTAGTAGGCAAGGCATTAATATTTATCTCCATCAGGAAATCAAAATATTTGGGTTCAAGGAACCATCGCTTAAATTTCTTGATAAGCAGATGGTTGTTAAGCCTGAGGATAGTTGTTCCTGCAGAAACATCAGGATTAAGGATGTAGTATGCGTCCCAGAACTTGATTTTCATTGAGGACGAATTTTTAGGAATCATAGTATGTTTGGAGATAAGACATGTGAGGGCTGCCAGCCAGTCAGTACCAATAGGGGGCAGCTTATCTGTGGGAGTGACCTCTCTGGAATGAGCATAGTTAGGATACTGCAGACACATTCTGCAGAAAGAATTGTAGAACGTTGAAATATAAAAGTATCTATGGAATGTAGGGATAATCCATTGAGTTTTGTGTGTTTCTGTAGATTTCTCAAGCTTATGGTTGCACTTTTCCCCCCTCTAATCAGATCAGTTCACATCTTATGTATTTTCCTGATGAAGACATTGGTAAAATTGACTACTGGGGTGAAATAGGATATTCTAGGGAATATTAGTATGTTGATGAGGGAGGACTTGGCGAACATAGACATGTAAACTTTGGATAGAGAGGATGTGATTCTCTGTGTGGATTGAAGTAGCTTTCCTTGGATAGATCTCCTCGTGGCAGACATGGATTCAAATATAGGGAAGCCCAAGAAGTTCTGAGGCTTCGCTGCACCTTTTTAAAGTTGTTTATCTTTATAGCAAAAAAAAAAAATTCATAAAAACTTTTATTTTTGTCGATGTTTGTTTTTAAAGAAATCAGCAATTAAAAAAAAAAGCCTTCTATGGTTTAACTTTATTATTTTTTAAACCCAAAAAAAAATGTTATTAAAGTTAGTCAATGTTATTTTTAATCGTTTATCAATTTGTTTATCTTACTTTAAACAATTAATCATTTATCAATTTGTTAATTTTACTTCAAACAAATTTTTATCAGGCTAAACAAAAGTTACATTTTATAAAAAGACAATATTAACGAAAAAAAGGGTATGGGTGAGACCTCAATGCTTCCACTGTGGACAAAGATCTCACCTCATAAAAGACTGCATGGCTCGTATTTGCAATTTGTGTGGCATTATAAAAAACAAAACACATCAATGCAGACAAAACTCTGACTTACAATCGAGTTTAGCTGATCAAAATCAAAGGCAACATTATTATCAATCACAAACACCTGCTCATATGCTTGAGCCTGAACGATTCAAAATTACTAATCGTCAAACACATAGAATAGAAACCACACTCAAATCTACACAAAACCCTCCATCCAACTCATGTAAAACCTCAACTAAAACCGCTAATAACATCACAAAACCACTCATCTCTAATAATCCCAAACTAAACACATCCATCACTACAGAATCCAATGATAAAGAAGAATCCAAAATACATACCTCTCTCACAAAAACAACTCAAGACAATATGATATCTGAAATAAATCCAAATATTCAAAATAAGCATTCTCTCTCTTCTCAAACTTACAGATCATCCAAATCACTAAAAAGCTTTAAAGAAAATCCCAATTACACTAACTCATCTCAATCTATTCAAACTGAGCACACTAGTACAAATAAACCATTTCCAACCATTACAACTCCACAAACCACTAAAACATTTCAACCTGAATCAGAAATGGAATACAATAACTCAACTCCACCTAGCAATAAAAGAAAACCAGTGCATTCTAATAGATCCAGCTCAGATGATGAAACTCTACCTAACCAAGTCAGTTCTTATATAACAAATTCCAAACTCAAAAGTCCACCTGACACTCAAGCTTCAAACAAGAAACCCAAAATCTATAATTCCATTCCACCTAATCTACTAACTCAAACCAATATTAAATCACCTGATAAAGAGTTAGTGATTTCAACCCCAATCTCTAACAATAATTTGCAAATAATCAATAATAATTCAAATAAGCTTATACAACAACAATCAATCAATAAGCAAGCGGTAGATTCTAGCCAAAAAACAACCCATGTCTAGAATTTCATGTAAAATTGCAGCAATTAATATAAAGGGCATCAATTCACCTATGCGGATTGCTGCCATTAAACATTGGTTCTCTTCCATATCTCCACACATTATGTTTATGGGAGAAACTAAATTTCACCATAATTCCAACAACTATATTCTTGCAGAGCTAAATAAACTTGGCTACACACAACTAACACCCAATTATGCTGCATCTGAGGGTGTAGGTGTATTAATAAACAACAGATTTCCCCCTAACAAATTTAAGATAACATACCAGGATAAGAATCTAATATGTCTAAACCTTACCTACAGCACTAGCAATATAAATGCCTTCTATATTTATTCTCCAAATTGCCAAACTACGTATCTGCGTATAATAAACACAATTAATATGCTGACAACAAACAACAATGCTCCAGCTATTATTCTAGGAGATTTTAATATCTCATATGACATTTTCACAAAAAAGTACCTACATCTTCTCACCAGGGGTTTTATTAATGGGAGAGGATTCTTCCCACAAGATGCATACTCCTTTTACAACAAAAGATATAAAACTCTTATAGATCTGATGTTTTACACCACTGAACTACATCATGATCTTGAAGCTAATCTACAACCAGTAGCATTCTCAGACCATCATGCAATAATAGCTTCAATAGAACTTAACAATTCTATTCCTTATACTCTAAACCAATCAATAAGAATGCTAACAAAAGCTACCTCCACTGAAGCCATTATATTTGAGGCATACATACTCTTTTTTTAAAATAAACATCCTAAACATTCATCCAGAGGAAGCTTGGTTTGCCTTTGTTGGCATATTGCAATCTCTAATAGCACATCACACCAGGAGCAACAAAGGCCCTTCCACGCTAATCACTGAGCTTGACCAGATAAATAAAAAAATTATAGCTTGCTCAACTGATCCTCAACACATAAATCAACTACTATCACTCAAACTAAGATATAAGGAGAAACAATTAGCCATTGTGGAATACATCTCCACAAAAAGAGCTCAAAACTTTCTTACAGCTCAGCATTGCTGGACCAGGGGCTACCTGAGATGGGCCTTGGGAGCTCAAAAAAAGAACAAAACTCCAAATTCTCTTAACATTGATGGTAATCACATAACAGGACATCAAATGATTAATCACATAGGATTATATTTCAAGAATCGCCTACAAAATAATACACAAACAACCAATGATGACTGGATCATACCATCCAATCTAGAAAATCATGGAATAACACCAACAGATCTGAAAAACCGTCTTAATGCCTTATCTGACAATGTACATCCTGGGATGCATGCCATCCCAAAATTCTTAATCATACACCTTAGCTCATTCACAATACCAATTTTAATGAACATGATTAACCACTTATCTATAAGCAGAAGAGAAATAAAAGACCTTTACCCTGTAGCGCTGGTGCCTTTTCTAAAGAAAAACAGAGATCCCACCAACATTAACAATATTAGACCCATCTCAATGACCCCTATCCTAATCAAAGTTATAGAGGGAGTCATTAAGGAAAAAATACAACAAAAAGTGCTAGACAATGTATCTCACTATCAATATGCTAGAAAAGGCTCTTCAGCGCTTACGGCAATCGGAGAGGTGAAAACTGTGTTAGACCACATCAGATCAAACCGATTATCTAAACCAATTGCAATTCAATTGGACATAACAGAAGCATTTGATTCAATCAACATCAACACACTCCTATCAATTTTGAACAGTCTTAACATTCCGTTTCAAATCATCCGTATAATTGAAAACTTACTATACAACCGTCAAATATATATTACTCTAAATGGATCATATACTAATGGCTTCTCACCCAATATTTCTATACCTCAAGGATCACCATTAAGTGCCTTATTATTCATTTGTTATTTAAACCCACTGTTAAGAGAGATTGAAAATGCGATGCCTGGAGTTTACATTCCACGACTTAAAAAATTCATAAAGCTATTTGCTTATATGGATGACGTCCTTGTCATACTACCTTCACAAAAACATCTGCCATCCCTTTACCATATACTAGATAAATTCTCTAATGACTCACAACTAAAGTTCAATCCTAATAAATCAGCCTCTTGGAGAATCTCAACAGGAAAAAAGATTAACTCTAAATTTCTGGCTGAGCCCCAAGAATTCCTAGGATTCCCCATACATATGTCTCAAGCATCTATGTCAAAACAACTTCAAAACTCACTTCTTACTTCTACAACCCAAATTGTTCAGACACTGTCCAAAGTATATCTTTCATTGCAGGGAAAAGTTGCTCTTCTTAATATGAAGGTTATATCTAAAATTGCTTACTACCTCCCTGTAATGACTATAACAAAATCATTCATCAGAAAAATAAATAAACAATGTTCTAAACTATTTTGGAAAGAAAACATAAACTCCATTAGCATGACAAAAATGCAACTCCAACGCAAGGTAAATGGCATGTCATTGCATTCAATCCTCTCTTTAAATTATCAAAAATCCCACACACTAATACGTAACCTAATATTAAAACATGGCACCATAATCACATCTGAAACAGTACAACCAACTGACACACCGCCTCCTCAAAAAATATGCTGGCTTGATAAAATATTCCAATACATCAAACGGCATCAAAACATCTCCAATAAAACCTTTACCTTCAAAATCACCATCTGGGAAGCGCACCTAATATTAAATCCAATCATCAACAATATAAAACCCACAATAGGAATCAACAACCACAGAATCACCTCCTTATTCAAATTTTTAAAGTTGGAACCCAAATTTCTAACATTCTTGATTAAGGTCAACCTAGGTGCCATACATACCAACTATTTTTTACATTATAAAAGATTTCTAAACAAAGTGGACCCTATATGTCCAATCTGCAAAACACAAGAAGAACCTTTGACATTATAAAATCATGTACCGGTCTTACAAACATAAGGATGCTCATTTTTCACGGTTCAAAGATTGACTATTATAAAATACTCTCAATAAAAGACTCCATCCAGAGTAGACACTTCCCAATTATTAGACTATCTATTTTTCTGACTCACACCATCTGGAGTGTTCGATGCAAGATAGTTTTCACCTCTCCACCTCCTAATCCAGACCTCACATTTATCAACCTCATCAACAAAATTAGAAATAAAGACTTAATACTCTCATCAAAATTTCTATATGATGAAACCTGGAAATTGTTCCAAATACCAAAACTATCCAAAACATAAGTTACAGTTTAAATTGATTTATAAACCTCAGCACCAAAAGACTCATCACTCAAAACTATTGACCTTTAAAACAATATGTATCTAAATACCTAATATATACAATGTAATTCATTAATAAAATGTTTTGAAACTAGAATTGGTTGTTAAAAGAGACTGTTTGTTGTGATAGTTTTTGTTAAGTTAAGTTTTTAGGAAACTGGAATAACTTCCAAGTCTCCTCAATTATAAATTTTGAAAAATGTTTTGAAACTAGAATTGGTTGTTAAAAGAGACTGTTTGTTGTGATAGTTTTTGTTAAGTTAAGTTTTTAGGAAACTGGAATAACTTCCAAGTCTCCTCAATTATAAATTTTGAAGATAGGAATTGATCTTTTGATTTTATCTTTTGCATTGATTACAAACAGCATGAGTTTTGATCTGATTGAATCTGAGTTTACATTAACTAACAACTCATATACCAGATTGAATAAGTGCCAAAAATTGAAAAACTTATTATAGGAAATTGTTTTATTTTAATACATTCTATTAAAGATTTTATTCTTGTAATAGGTAGGGTGGGGAAAGCTTAATAAGTTTTATTTTTGTTAAAAACGTTAATTCCCCCCCCCCCCCAAAAAAAAAAAAAGCCTACAAAGTTTAAAATTTGTTTGTGCTAATTATTTGTGTAACCAAAAAAAAAAAGCTTAATAACTTTGAACTTCTTGTCAACTGTTTTTTAAAAAAGCGGTAATCCAAAAAAACTTTGTTTGTGTTATTTATTAATGTCACCAAAAAAAAAAAGCTTAATAACTTTGAGCTTGTTGATAATTGTTTTTTTTAAATAAAGGCAATCCAATAAAACTTTGATTGTATTATTTATTTGTGTATCAAAAAAAAAAAACCCGGCATTCCAAAAAAAAAAAGTCTACTAAGTTTAAAGTTCGTTTGTGTGATTTATTTATTACATTTTCATTTACCATTGTCAAACTCTCTCCACTCCCAACCCAGACGCCATCGATTTCTGCTAAATACACTAATGAATATTATTAAACATCCTCGAAACTAGAGATTATCTCTAGCACAGATATATATACTTTAAACCTCAGTTAAATGTTAATATATCTGATTTTTTGAATTTACCACTTAGTCACCTTTCTCTATCTCGTATGTAATACCTTTATACATATAATAAACACCTACATACTTCCCCAAACTTTTTGATTTATTTGTGTATCCAAAAAAAAAGCTTAATAACTTTGAAGTTTGTTTTAAAATGGTAAAAAAAAAGTGTTATTTTTACAAATAAAAAAGCGGCATAACTTTAAAAAAAAAAGTCTACAAAGTTTAACTTTTAAAAGAAAGCCTTGTTTATGTGACTTATTTGTCTTTAAAACTGTGTTACTTCATAATTTTATTGATGATATTTTTTTAAAAAAGCGGCAATACAAAGAAAAAAGGCTAACTAACTTTTGAGTTTGTTTATGTTCTTTAATTGTGTACAAAACACTATAACTTCGTCATTTTTTTGAAGTTACTTTTTTCAAAAAGCCGAAAGCCAAAGCACAAATGTAACAATATATCGTAGAATTTTTACAGTATGTTGATTTTATTTTATATTTATTTATTATTTGTTGATATTAATAAAAATAAATGTTTACTAAAAAAAAAAGTCAAATACAAGTAATTCAAAAACCAGCAATTCAAATTGAAAAAAAAAAGGCCTGGGAATATTCATAATCTATATTATTTTAAAAAAAAAACAATGACATCCCGCGGCGTGGACCGTTGAGGTTATACTAACCTGTGTGCTTTTACTAATATTTAAACAAGGTCAAATGTGTATTTAAACATTTTGTATTTGGAAGAAAATAATGATTAATTTCATTTATTTACACATATTTCCATTGTAAACTAGGAATCTAAAAGTAAAAAATTACTTCGTAAAAAACTAATTTTCTTGCTTTCAAATATTTATTGAATCATGCTTAGAAATATTACATGAATTGTCAAGCGTTGGTAGCCGAGATGTCATCGCAGCCCCTTACAAGCAAGTAGTTGGTTGCAGACGGTTGTGGGTTCGCCTCCCGTTCGATGCTATGACATATGAAAAAAAAAGGAAAAGAAAAAAAAATTGCATGAAAATATAATTACTTTTTTTTTTACATTTTGCATGAATATTCATCCCATAAAGTTAAGCTTTCATTAAAATCAGTCTTTCGAAAGTAATTTTATATATAACTCAATGGTTTATATGATTAATACTATAACCCCATTCTTGTAAGTTTTGATTATATATTGACAACTGTAAGGATTTCTACTTATTCCACATGGCTTGCACTGAAACTATGGTTTTAATATATATTTTGAAACATTCTAATTTAGAACATATAAAAATAGATTCAATATGTGTCAATACTTGTGGGTAATAATATTTTCTACAGATATTGACTAATAAAATTACAAATGTAAGAGGCATTTACTAACTCAATATTCAAAAGAAAAGGCAAAATATATTTAATTTTTTTAATCTTTACGTTTTAAAGAAAAAATTAAAACTAAAAATTTTATGGGTTAGAGATTGTTTTTAGATTAATTGGATAAAGATATGGGATTCTTTTGTAAATACGAAACAATTTGAACAATAAAATTCTTTTGTAGTCAAGCGTTGTTAGCCGAGAGGTCATCGCATCCGCCTTGCAAGCAAGTAGTTGGTTGCAGACGGGTCCCGGCCGATGCTATGACATATGGAAAAAAAAAAAAAAATTCTTTTGTACTATATATCAATAAAAAACAAAATAAAATAATATATTTTAATTGTGAAATTTACAAACTTCAGGACATTAATGTGATTTATTAAATATAAATTCACTAATGATTTTCAATAATTATTTACAAAATTAGAGATAATGGCTAGCTAGCTTAGATGTAGATATTAAATCTCATTTAGAAATTAGTATATCTTATTTTTAATGAACACACATACATAAAGTAATCCAACTTCTTTTTTTTTTTAATATCTCATATAGACATTATTAATAACGTTCACTATACAATTATCCTTAAGCACATGAATAAAGGCACAATATAAATCAAATTACCTGCCATTATTCGTTTCATTAATGTATTTTTCTAGAGTGGATCAGGATCATTATCACCAACAACCATTATCAATCCATTGCAGGATGAAGGTCTCTCCAAGTTCAAACTAATTTCTGATCTTTAGTTTCTCTTCTCCACATCACCCCTGCACACTTTCTTATTTCATCCATCCATCTCACATGTGGTCTAATTTTAGCTCTTTTGCAATCTCTTGGAATCAAGTTTAATATTTCAACTGTCTGTATATTATCATCCCTTCTCGCAATATGTCCAGCCCAACTCCACTTCAGTCTTTTATTTTTTTCAATGAGGCCAGTAACACCTGTTTGTTCTCTTACCCATATATTGTTTTCGATCTCTTCTTGTTACTCTTAACATACATCTTTAAATACTTCTTTGAGTTGTCTGAAGTTTCTGTATTACTAAAAACTTTTTTTTTCAAACACATAGCCATATTTTCTTTTAGTATCAAGTTATTTCTACCAAAATTACTCTTACCAATTTTAATTCTATAATCATGATAAAGATGTATAAGTCAAGATTTCACCATTTACTATTGATAAATACTTAACATATAATAACATTTATATGCATGGTTTTGATAAAGATTATCCAATGTAAGATGGTTTAGCACAAAATACATCTTGGAAGTTTTTTGTCATTTACTGTAATCTTATGCATGTGTGTCAAAAATAAATAGTGAAGTGCGTTTTTTTAGAAAAATCTATAACAGATATTCCAAATAAAATTAAAAAAAAGTTGAGAAACTATATGCATTTGTGTATAGAAAATATATTAAGTTTTTAAATAGTATATACAATTTATATTTAAGCTAGATTTTTTTTTTAATTTAATGTATGACTAATAATATTTATTAAGGTACATTTTAGAGTGCATCATGTTATGATGGACCTTGGGGTATTTTTTGATTGTAAAGCAAAATTTAGCAGTTTTTTTATTCATAATTTGTAACATTTTTATTTACCGTTATTTATTTTATATTTTTATAATTGCATGTTTATTTACAAAATAAATTCTACAATTATATTTTAATATCTAATATCCACAATTTTTTGCCATTTTCAGAATTTTTTTAAAATATATTTGATTATACTTTCGGCAAACCAAATTGTACACTACATAAATTATTTGTGTATAAACAAAACAAAGGACATGTTTTTCTTTTATACTCAAGTAACAAGCAATACTAACAAACAATATAACTATGGTTAATCACTTTCAATAATGCAGTAAATACATTAAACATCAGCCTTTCAAGCTACTGTGCATGCGCTTTCCACGAGTGTTAATAATAAATGAATACTTTAACTCCCAACACAAGATATAGTATTTAAGAAAAAATAAAATGAATCCACTTATTCTTTCCGACCCAAATGCTTATATATGGGTAAATCTTAAGTATTGGAAGAGAAAGCGTGAGGATAGACAACTCACTTTAAATTACTGTTCACGATATCTGAATGAATCATTTAATATATTAAAATTAAATTTTTACCCATTCATTTGTAGTTAAAATATTCATATTTTAAACAAGGCAAAGATAGTGATCATGTAATATTCATATTTTCTGACCTATTTGAGTCATCTTAAAGTTCTCTGAATAAATACAACTTTATCATCCACTGTATGATTAGTTACTAGATTTATTCAAAAAACATACTCAATTGCATCTAATATTACTTGCAATAATATTATTTTTCTGCCTTTACAATATGAAATAAAGCAACACTGGTCTACCCAATAAGCCTTCTGCCTTTCTAACTAAACAGTATACTTATTATTTTATAATACTTTTTAAAAAAATCAACCCCAATTAATATATTATCTTAGTATGAAGTTACTTAGCAGATAACTTTTACATTTCATTTACATTAGCTATAATTTATTTTTAAATTTATTTCATGAGTAGTATTATATTAGTTAAAATGTATTTTAAATCTACATTATGACTGATATTACAGCATTTTTCTTGTGATTTCTTTTATTTTATTAAACATCTTATAATTCCCTTTCTACCACTTCATTTTTAACCAACAAAATACTATTGTCACAATATATATTGCGCCACAGGTAAAGAAATTTGGAGACTAGTATGTTCATAAATATATGGTAGTGTGATATTTATATCAACATATATGTTACATTACTATTATAAGATAATTTAGATTATTTTCACAAAAATATTATGGTGTTCGTATCTCATTATTATAACATAAAATGTGATATGTTTCACAATATCATATATTACCTTCAGTGTTTTCTCTGTAGCAATGTTTAAAATTTGTGTAAAATCATTGTTGTAAAATCTTTTGTTCATATATAGTTGTAATCATTCTTAACTTAGTAGTAACAACTTTGCCCAATGTTGCATCATGAGTTAAGTTAAAAATACACTGTTTTATTTTTATTGATAACTGATGAAGTAATACACTATAATGGTATGGAAAGTAGGAAGTAAAATAAAGGTGACATGTGAGCAATATGAGATGGAAAACCATCATAATCATCATCAAATAGATAATCAAATTAAATATAAAAGAAATTACCAGTGAGTCAGTATCAACAAGATAGAAGTTGAATTCCGGCATTTCAGAAAAATAATTACCATTACTTATATGCAACCAATCAAAAATCAATAATAATCAATCACCTTTGTGACTGAATAAACAGTCAACTATTTGACTGGCTTTAAAAGAGATGCACTATAAATAGGTTACTTGTGTAGCTACTGTTAAACTTAGGGCAGGAGTGTATACTATAGTTATTTTCTTCACATAAGTGCTAATCTATCATAATATAAAATAAATCAAGTAATGCTGATACTAAAACATGCTAATCATCATCAATGCCTGTGTTATAAAATAACTAATATGTTGACCAATTATAAACTTAATTTCTAATAATAATGATATGGATGACTATAATAATAATATAGGAATACATGGTTGCATGATTTTTATTTGCAACTCCATCAGAAAAGGTAATTTTAAATTATTTTTTTCTGAAAAAAAAAAAACAAGTACAAAGTTGAAACATATTATAAATGTTTGCAAATATTTGTTTGTGTGTCTGTGAAAAAACACTTAGTTCTCAGCGTCTGTTAAAGATAACAGATAACGTAAATGGCTGCCACGCCTTTAGCATTAACTAACGTGAGTGAAAAAACAAACCTAAAAATAATATTACTTTAATTAGTAAATAAAAAATTGCTGATATTGTGAGAAAAAAAATTCAACAGTAATTACAAGCATAAATTTTTAATCCCTCTTCCCAAAGATTCAGAAAGTCTACAACCAAGATATTGAACATTTAGATTTACAAAAATCAAAATGGTCAAGAAATAGAATTCCACCCTTTGCAATATGGAATGCTGACATGCTAGATAGCATGTCTGAGAATTTCCACAACACTATTCCTAATGGTCTCTTTAGACTTTCTGTCATTTTTTAACAGATTGTTCAATAGTTTTATCAGCAACAGATATTAATTGTTCTTTGTATATATTCCCAAGAGCAATACTATATGAAGCCCTCATTTTCCACAATCCCAATCGAAGATACCTGATCGTAGAATTCCATGATCAAAAATCTAAAAAATAGATTTAAAATGAAGATCAAGACACTGGGTCAACTTGCTCTAATTGCTGTAGATGAAAACAAATAGAGATACATAACTGGCATATTGAAAAATACATACCTAGCCTACTCTATACATGATTTTCAAAAATTAATGCAGCCTTTTGGGAAGGTTGTCTCATTGCAACCAAAAGACACCCCACTTTCAATATACAACAATACCTATGAGTTTAAAGTCAAGCTAAACAAAAACATTGATCCAAACAATATACCTACTCAGAATGCAGACCAAGAGGCAGCATATTGCCTATATAAAAGAGGGTTAAAGTGACAAAGTTTCTCTTGTTGCTAGCATGGTCATTTAGCAGTCAACTGCACAAACACTTGATGTTTACACTGTAATCAGGTGGGTAACCATACCCCTAAATGCATTTATAATAAAAACCAAGACAATAGTGACAAAATATCTAATGCAAATATAATCTATTCCACAAATAAAGATGCTTCATCAATTGAACTCTCCATCAAGCAGATAAAACCTTCAGCACACCCATTAACTTCAGCAGCAATCAGGTTGATAATAATCAATCTCTCACCTCATCAGCCAAACCATGTAAGCAGTTAGATTCAACTCATATAGCTAAGATACCACACTCAATTGTTCACAATGACAATAGTAGCCAATTTTCACCTATAATAAACAAGACCAGCATAGATGTCAGGGATACACTGACACCACCATTACCAATAGTTAAATACTGTGACAGAGACTACACTTTCAAAAGAAAACCTGGGAAACCACAAAATAATTATGGAAATAAAAAAATAAAAACACTTGTTACCAAAATTTACTTAACTCCACTAATAACAGCATTCACAACCCAGAATCTTGTAAGCCCCACTTAACAAACACTTAACAAACATAGGAAGCTCTACCTGAGCCAAAAACTCTTCATCTTTCACTTACCAAAGTCTTAAATTCAAGCAATAAATCAAAAACAAATTCTGAAGATAAACATATAGACACTAGTATACCAACTAATATCAAACCTTCTCTGCTTAAAAAAAATAATGGAAACAAACTACCTCTTAAATATTTTGATGCTCTAGATGTCAGCTCTGAAGAGTTTAATTTTGAGTCATAGCTGAGCATTTTTGTTCATACAATTCTTTTTCTAAATCTTATAAACAAGCAATAAATGAAATCTCAATCTAGTCAATGTAAAACAACTGATTTTCAAAACATACTTTAACTATTATTTTACTCATTTACTTTCAACATGAAAATAAAGATAGAATCTTTCAATGTTCAAGATTTGAACTCAATTAATAAAAACCTCTAGCTAAGTAAATGGATTCAATTTACACAGTCACACATCCTGTGTCTGTTAAAAACAAAAATATATAGTGGTTCTCAGATTGACTTTACAACCTATTTAAGGACCCAAGGCTCATCGACTTGTTCATAAGATTCATCATCACCTTCAGGACGCACTGGCCTAGTTATCACAAGAAGCTGCCAATTTTCATTTTTTATACTTTTGCACTCAACATAATTTTTGTTTACATACCTCCTGATCTGGCTGTCATCTCAATACTACTGTTTACTATCAAAGCACTACTATTATTAACCTCTTACCCAATAGTTTTAATGGGTGACTTCAACATCAGTTAACACACTTTTGTTTCAAAGTGGCTACATCAACTTGCAATACCACTAATGAGTACTGAAGGTTTCGTACAACCCAATGCCATCTCTTTCTACAACAGTCATTACATCTCACGTACTAATCTATGCTTTTATTCAGCCCTGCTTTATCACTTAATTAAGTTAACAATTAATCCCTCACCTTTCTCTGATCAGTTTAGTCAAATTCTTGAACTCAATCTAAGTACAATGCAAACATCAACAATTCAATTTCATAAAACCATAAGAATAATACTTCCTGCATACACTTCTGAATTTTCTACTCTGAAACATATGTCATTTAACTCAGCACTATGCAACTTGATCCAGTTTAATGGTACATTTACTTTATCAACATTCTGTCATTTAATATAAATCATATTATCTGAACCATGCTACCACCCTCAAACCTCCTAACTTTGGCCAATGAGCTACATAAATGAATCACCATGTGTAAATCTGCTCCAGATACTTATGCACATATAAAAAGACACTAATGACATCTGCAACACTCTAAAAGAGAACCTTGCCATAAAAAAGAAAAAAATCTATCTAACAAAAAAACAACTCTGAAAATGAGGGTACATTAAATGGGCTCTGAGGTATCCTTCCACTGTCAAAGTTCCATAAGCACTTGAATCCAATGGTAGTTCCATAAGTACTTGAAACTAATGGTGTTACCAAAGCTAGGCATAATACAATAGAACCAATATACAAATACTTCAAAGAAAAGCTGCAGTTACATTATGCCTTCACACCACCTGAAGATCTATTTGGCTAACCGGAGTTAGATAAATCTTTCTATGCTACTGATTTCTTGATGAAGCTAGCCACAATATCAAACTCTTGTCATCCACATGGAATTCCTAAATTTGTATTTTCACATCTCAGTCAGTTTACCACCACATATCTGTAAGTTAGCAAATTATCTATCACAAAGGCTGTTTAACATAAAAAGATCTATATCCAATCTCCTTAGTTCCATTCAACAAAAAGCAAGCTTCAATATACAATCTATCGTATCTGTGACAAATTTTCATGAGCACCCTTGGTATTAAAACCCTGGACCATGTTCTAAAAGATAAAATTGAACCATAACTCCTCCCTCTATTATCACCAATGCAACATTCAAAAAAGGCTCCTCAACAGGCCAAGCTGCCCCCATTTTGAAAACCATTCTAAGCTTAGTTAGAGAGCAAAAAAATATGCTCCAATGGCTGTTCAAATTGACATTAAGGCTGCATTTGACTTAGTCTCTATTGAAATTTTAATTCAGACGCTTGCAGACACCAAACTATCTCACACTCTCATACCTACTAAACAATCTACTTCCTAGTCATGATAGAACATCACTATTCTCTCCCCAAAAATCCATACCTCATGAATCTCCCCTCAGTTTTTTATTATTTATGTCCTACATTAACCCTCTCATAAACAAAATACAACAAAAATTACAAGGAATACCAATTACACATACTACAATATATATACTTTGAATTACATATTTGGATGATCTCACTGTTTTTTTATGTCCAAAAAAAAAAAAAACTACCTACTCTGGAAAAAATACTTAATGAATACAATCTCAACTATAAACTCAAGATCCACTATAATATAACAGCAGCTTGGTTTCTGTATGCTGTCAAAATAAATACACAAGTTTATCATGGTAATCCAACTAATTGCCTTGGGTTTGCTTTCTATCTAGGGCTCACTGCAATGAGACGAATGATCCAAAAAAAACAAAGATGATGCTGAATGCCCAACCTATTCTTTCTGCAAAACCTACCTCTTATTATATGCAAAAGGTTGCTTTTTCAATCAGCTTGTATCTACAAATATAACCTATTACTCTCCAATCATAAATTTCACTTCATCCAATTACTCCCTATGTAGCAAGCTATTATGGCATGAAAATGTAATCTCTATCTCTGTTAAATGACTTAATCTTCCACAAACAATAAAGTATTAATTTCCTGGTTGCACTGTTAAAAAGTTTATCAGCTCTTGAATGAATCCTTCAAATAACACCTACAGACTAACCACAAACTTCTTATGGATATTTGTCTCTGCTTGTAAACCAACTTCAAAGAATTTATGATCAGGTATCTTTTTGGGTGTTGGTAGATACACTTATTAAAGTATTTATGATATGCTGTACCCAGACATAACAACTGATCCTCACTCATCAAAGCTAAATATAAACAACAGTAATTTGATGCAGCGATTCAAAAAATGGTCATTGGAAACAAATTTTTTTACTTTCTATTTAAAATGAATCTTCACACACTACTTACCTCCCGTTTCCTTAAATACTGCAGGTTTTATAACAAAATTGATGCTTTTTCCCCTTGTGCCACAGGGAAAAAGAAACACAACAGCACCTATTTTACATCTGCATATCTCTCACAAATATTTGAGAAGTTATGATGAACCTATATAGATAAAATAACATCACACTTGATGTCCTAATAGAGACACTCAGTAAAGGCTCAATACTGGCAGCTTGTGCAGCAACTTTTTGTAACTTTTTATTTATATACTTTGTGGTGCACCAGATGTACTTTCTACCTTGGAAACAGCATTTGAAGGCACCCAGCAATAGTCTCCAAACAACTGAAGGCCATAGGTGGTAAAATTGCACACCCAAATATATTTGCTGCTATGTGGTCAATTATAAAAACCCGAAACAACCATAACCTCAAAAAAACAAATAATGACTTTTGCTGTAACAAGAAGAATTATTAATTTTTTGTTTACACATCACTTTTGTTTATTGAATAGATCAAAGGATATATTTTTAATTCAATCAAAAAGTATTTTAAACTGATGAACTAAACTTTCAGACAATGAAGGTACAACATAGGCAAATACCCAATTTACAAGTTTATATTTATCAGGAACTTGCCTAATAATTTATTTCAAATGTAACAGTAATATTTATCTGTTTGCTTCAAAGCATGTAGTTTAAACCATGTATTTTCAACAATGTAATTTTTAATGAACAATAAAGTTTTGATATGGAACACATAAATAAGTAAAAAGACAGAAAATATTACAAATAATAATAAATGTTTAATTGCAAATGTAAATATTTTTATACTGTAAAATTTTTCTATTTAATCTTATCTCCTTTAATTATATTGACAAAGGCGAAACTCTCCTTACAGTAGTGCCACCTAGTGTCGACCAGAGTAATCTGAATTCCAGTGGCTTGTGCATAAAATCCCCATCTAGTGCCTACTCATCCAATATCCTGAAACTAGTTTCTGGCTTGTGGACTTTGTGAGAAGCTTTGAATCTGAGAGCACTGCACTTAGATCTTAGGATCAAATGCAACCCTCTGGGAGCCACCTTTTATCTCTGCTTAATTACAAAACGATGAGACACAAGCCAGAAACTAATCTGGGTATATTGGACGAGTAGGCACTAGAAAGGGATTTTATGCACAAGCCTCTGGCATCCATTGATTACACTGCTTAGCACTGGGTGGTTCTACTGTATGGAGTAAAAGAGTTTAAATATATATAAAAATAAACAGAATATTAGGTATGAGTTAATATATGATAAGAGTAAGGAAATTAGTTTATTGTTTAAGGCTTGAATGGGATCTTTAGCAACAAGAGAATATACATGTAGGTGGGAAAATATGGGCGATTTAGTCTGTAAATTATGTAAGGAAGAAATGGAAAGTATTAGGCATCTGTTAATTGAATGTAAATGCTTGAAAACAGAAAGGGCACTTAAATGAAGTTATGGAAGAATAAATATGAAAAAAATGATTATACAAAAAGTGGATTATTGTTTTTTATGCTGGGTTTGAAAAAAGATAAGAGGTTTTAGATATAAAGGCCATAGAGTTGACAAAAATTGTGTTGTGGAAATGGGATGGAGCAGAATATGAAAAAACTTAGATTGGGGAATGGAAAATCTGACTAACAGGTTTCTCTGGGCATAATTGATGAGGGATTATTGACTCCATTTAAGAAAAAGCTACAATACATCTCATCATCACATCACAAATGTGCTGGCATAAGAAATGGTGATCATGTGATCCTTTAATTATACTGTAAGCATATTTGTTAAAATGTACCAAGTAACTAATAATTTGTAAACCTATTTACATAATGTTCTAAATTTTTCTAATTGATAACACATTTATTAGACCCATCATTCCATTATAACACTGACAAAACCATTGTAAAATTCATGTAACCTATTTATTGTACAATAAAAGATATTATTGAAACATCGTCATAACAATAATAAATTATTATTATTCTTTTTCTTCTTCTTCTCAGATCACTGCTCAAACTGAAACACTTGATCTAACTGAAATTCAGCCAACTACACTACCATTCTCATGCCAGCATCAACTCCAGAATCCCTTTTTTCTGAAATAATTATACTCCATAAACTTGAAGGTCTATGACTAAGTGCTGTACAGAGATATTAGGCATACATAAATATACTTTCATTTAATATTGATCATGTCACAAAAAACTACCCTCCAGGCTTTTAGCTTTTGCAGATGAACTACACAAGAAGATAACAATATCTACACCCAATCACAATACATATCAGCATATATATAAGCTTACTCTGTCATATAACAACACATGTTCAGCACTTGAAGACTACCTAGCAAAGCAAAATCTCCCTCAGTCAACAGAATACATGGAATAGAGAATACATCAGATGGGCCATGGGTTTTCCCTCCACCATTAGAGTGCCTATGATACATTGAATTGAAACAACTATATGTGCAGTGCATAACATGAATGAACCTATTTACAAGAATTATAAACAGAAGCTTCAGATACATCAACTCTTCAACCCACCTTCCAATTATTTTGGATTACCTGAAATGAATACACAATTGACCAGTAACAAATTTGCTTTGAAACTTGCCATTCTGCCCAATTGTATGTCATCCAGGCACTCACAGCATACCAAAGCTTGTGTATGAGCACCTTAGTTGTACAACTCCTCAAGTATTATGTAATCTTGTAAACTATCTCTCACAAAAAATATACAACATTGAAAATCTTTATCCAATTGTGATAGTACCATTTAATAAAAACCAGCTCCAATATGCACCCTCAATATCACTAAAGACAAGATTGAGCCATATCTTCTCCCTTTGATTTCACCATATCAGTTCACAAGAAAGCAATCATCTACAGGATGAGCAGCACTCCCTTTCAAAGCTGTATTAGGCTCAGTGTGATGCTGAAAAAATATAGCCCAGTTGTAATCCAAACAGACATTGAGTCAGCTTTTGATTTTGTGGCAATTGTGATATTAATTAAAATGTTAGTAGCCATGACAATACCTCATATTTTTCTATATGTTATAACCAACTTGTTGCACAATCAGGAAATATATATTATGCTCAGCAGCAAAAATTCTGTATTTTTTATTCCAACACAATCAATTTCACAAGGATCTCCCTGAGTGCTTTACTTTTCACATTCTACATCAACCTTCTATGAGTAAAAATCTAGCAAACATTCATTGTCATACAAATACCAAACACATCTCTGCAGGTAACATGTATCACTTTAAAGAATGACATAACTGTATTCCATCTAAAAAACAACTACAATATTACAAGAATTTACAGCTATACACAAACCTAGGGGCAATCTAAATAAAAATGCACTTTGTTCCTTGTATAATACCAAACAATATACAGGCATATTTGGGGGAAAAACCATTTGCCTTTCTGGAATTTCATTTTATATGAGTGCAAGCATAATGAATGTCAAAATCCAAAACAAACTTAAAGAAGAAACAGAGCGAATTACTACTTCACTCTCAAAAACATATCTTTCATTATATATTAAGATCCACCTATTTAACTAGCTAGTAAAAAAAAAATGACCTATTGCTCACCCATTGTCACTTTTTCTAAAAGTTTTATAAACAAAATCTCTTCTCTATGCAATAAGCTTTTGTGATAGAGGAAGACAGTGTCCATATCTGCAAAACAGCTTAGCAGATTACCCATTCACAATGGACTAGGACTTATGTATTTATACTTTCCATCTACAGTAGACCACAAACCTAATCGCTTCCCCAGTCACACACTTTCCAATGTTTGAATGCCATCTTCAAATAGTACCCACATATAGGTCACCCACTGCCTATGACCAACTATCGTCAATTATCAATTATACAAAAACTGAGTACATGTATCTCTTTAGATAATATACATGTACTCATACTGGCAAACTTACTCATTTAGCCATCCAAATCTGAGCTATGATACCAATCTAACAATGCTCAGAATCAACAATCAACAATTACTCCATAAGTTTAAAAAATGATCTTTGGAGCCAAAGTATTTTGATTTTTTGCTGAGATTAAACCTGCATGCACTGCCCACAACATATTTTCTGAGATACCAGAGACTATACACAAACATGGATCATTTTTGTCCCCTATGTTATAGGGCTAAAGAAGCATAGCAACATCTTTTCTATCATTGTCCAGAACTTGACAGAATTTACTATATCATAATAAGAGCATATAGACAATCAAACACAACCCTTTAGACAATCTAATTTATATTACAAAGGTTCTTTCCCATCAGTCTGTGCAGCCACCTTTGTTATTTATGCATGCTGGTGCACTAGGTGCACATTCACCTTAGTTAACAACACAAGTTGACATCCATCAAAATTCAATATTAAATTGGCAAATTTATAGCCAGAGACAATAAATTGCACATCCAGACATTTTTGCAAGCAACCTGGTTACTGATAATCCAATAATCAAACCTCAAAGATGGAAGCTCAATACAACTGCCAAATCAGTGCCATTAGCCAATATTTTTCTCAAAAAATGTGACATGCATCTGCAAATAAAAATACAGAGAAAGTTGTCTTTGACTGCATACTATTGATACAGAGGACTGTAACAACAAAATTAGAATCCAAATCCTGGAAAGCAAACTAAACCCAGCACTACAATAGATATACAAGTTGATGCTTGCAATTGAACAGTAATAATAGAAAACTTTGAGAACTCAGATTAGAGCAAGTAACACTCACAAGTGTAACGTATACATATGTATTTGCATCCCCCTTAAAGGCATTTGCATAAAACATATCCAAAAAGAAATTAATACATTAATAGACTAACAGCCATGCCTACTTCAAAATTAAATAATTCTAAAAACACTTTCAATGAACAGAACAATGTTTAAATATCTTTCCCTCTGAATTTAGTTTTATTGTTGCTCTGTCACTTATATTTAAACTTGCTCCATTCACTAGCACTTAAACATATGTATATGGAGTGGTTTATAGCAAATGTACCCTATGGTCATAAATAAAAGTCTTTTTTGAATCATCATCATCACGAAAACAACAACAGTAACAGTGACTATAGAAATAGTAGTAATGGTAGAGGTGGTGGTAGTTGTAGTAGTAGTAGTACTACTACTACTACTACTACTACTACTACTACTACTACTACTACTACTACTACTACTACTAATAATAATAATAATAATAATAATAATAATAATAATAATAATAATAATAATAATAATAATAATAATAATAATAATAATAATAATAATAATAATAATAATAATAATAATAATAATAATAATAATAATAATAATAATAATAATAATAATAATAATAATAATAATAATAATAATAATAATAATAATAATAATAATAATAATAATAATAATAATAATAATAATAATAATAATAATAATAATAAAAACAAAAAAATGTTGTGCAAAAATATTAAAGGTGATACCATTGTATGTTCCAAGATTATCTGTCATCTGGATATCCAAAACACCAACATAAACCCTCACATATATAGAAACCAACTGTTATTGCTCAGAATAGCTTCGAAAGCAAGAGTTATAGAAATTGTGATTGTAAACAGGAAAAAAACAACTAACATCTTATGCATCAAACAAAATATATTCATTGGAACAACTTTAAAACAATGATATGAAGATTTATTAATTAGAAACAATATCAATAAAATTAATTTGAATATCTATTAAATCCTCTATAAATATATCATTCTGATTTTGATTAAAACAAATAAAAAAATTATATAATATTGTAATTTACAGATATTTTAATATCTTGCATAGTGTACATCTGTATAAACATACAGATATGCTTGTATCATAAGATAAAATTAACATATTCGAATTGTCAATAAACTAATAAAAATCAATTTCATTTAATAAATCTTACCATAACATCTGATTTTAGATTTTATAATTGAGCATCTAAATATGAACACAACGGTATTTAAATCTTAATTGCACTTTTTTAACCAATATATTCAAAGTTAATTTTTACAAAATATAATTCAATTTTAATTAAATATACATAAAACAATCACACAAACTAGCACATTCTAATATAAAATGAAATTGTTGGTATGAATTTTGAATATCTTTTTACAAGTCTGTTATCAATACATTATATTTTACTTCTATGTAAATGTTTTTAAAAGAAAGAATTATCTTTTTCAGTTTGAAATTTTATTAAAAACTCTGGCTTTTGTTTTATTTTCCATATTTAAAAAAAAATTCTGAGGTTATTTTGCAAATTCCAAAATAAAATCTTATATGAACAATAATGGGAATAAATCTTATGGAAATAAACTGGCAATTTATGCTTTTTTTCTTTTCTTATTTTCTTTTTAGTTGCATACATTAGATGTGAGTCACATATTTTAAAACATCTAAATTATATATTAAACATATACTGCAATGTTAGGTGTTAGAAATAGTATGTTTCATTAGATATATTACTACTCACCAGCTAATATCCATTTATAAAATAGATAACCCTTATGCACTTTATTTATACAGCCATAGTAACTTTATCTGTGCTTTTTTACAAGTAAATAAAGCAGTGTGTTTATAAAATTACAGCACAGTAATCTTTGAGTTTTCTGATGAGTACTGAATTTTTCAATGAGCTTGATTAATAAAATCATGTCCATGATAGAGTAGTATACCAATTTATTGTCATTTTTGAAAAAGCCATATATCAAGTAAACTTTGAAAGTTAACCATCCCCATTTATTCTCTTTTTTGATAAACATCAGGCAGGCAATCAGTCTAGTACATTAATATGGGCTATGAACCACACCAGATCCTATCATTACTTCCTTGCAAATTCAAACTGAATCAATGTGCCACTAGTAGCAGCTGACTTGACTTCTATATTAGCCTATTTTAAAATTTATTGTTTTTTTTTTCTTTCAAACCTGTTTTATAGACTATAATGGATTTGAAATTACAAAAACTAAATAATTTAATGACTCTCTTCAATTTTCATTAATCATAATCAATGTTTTGTTTTGCCAGTTCTTACTTATGGATCTGAGACTTGGACACTTAATAGAAGAGCAATATAGAGACTTCAGACCACTCAAAGAAGTATGGAGAGATGCATGTTGGGAATAACAAGAAGGGATCAAAAATGCAATGTATGGGTAAAAGAACAAACAGGTGTTACTGACCTTATTGAAAGAATTAAAAGACTGAAGTGGAGTTGGGCTGGACATATTGTTAGAAGAGAAGATAACAGATGGACAATTGAAATTTTAAACTGGATTCCAAAAGATTGTAAAAGACCCAGAAAGAGACCACATGTGAGATGGGTGGATGAAATAAGAAAGTGTGCAGGGGTGATGTGGAGAAGAGAAGCTAAAGATAGGAAAAGATGGATTGAACCTGGAGAGACTATCCTGCAGTGGATTGATAATGGTTGATGATGATGATGATGAATCAATGTTTATCTAAAATTAATTTTTTTTGCTACCTTTCCAAATTCAACACCGTCTATCAAGTTATAAAAATTTGACAAAAGAAAGCTTTTTACACATTCGAGCTAAAGCAATCTTCTCAGAATTTGGAAAGCAAATGTTACAAAAAATAGACAAAACAAAACAATGTATATTTCCACCCGGACATTATAGAACATTTTATACATATAAAAAACTTTTGACAGCAGATGTGTCTTTTATCAAAAGACAAAAAAGATAAAGTTATAACTATCATTTTTAATTTTATCTCACATTTTATATAATATAAATAAAATATATTTATTCATTGCCATTCAGCAGTTTAACAATCTTATATATGCACATATCATGAAACAATATAGTGATAGAATGTTTACTTATAAAAATTCTTTAATAATTATATGCATCTCTATGTTACCAGATGTGTGCATGAATATCTATAATTTCTCTTGTAATTGGGTTCAAACTTATTGTTTTTTACATCTGTATGCATACATTCATTTCTATAAAATGGTGACCAAGATATCACTCAGTTGTCTCATTTTTATTATTACTCATTATTTATTAGATTGAGTGATAACTAGTCCATAAGAAACATTATTCACAAAAAAATGATATCAGGAATCCAGATACATAACTAAATGCTAATTCAAATTTTATTCTTACTTATAAGTTTTACCAAAAAAAAAATTATTAAACAAATCTCTAAAATGTGATACTGTTTTGAATTTTCTGCATGAGTATAAATATTTTAAAGTAGACTCAACAGAAAATTTTATATCTGTGATTTAACATTTTTATCCTGCAATGTAATCTACAGGCATCACGTTTCCTAGACTCATTTTGCAATACCATCCACTTTTGAGTCTTAAGTGAATAATGTATTGTGTCAAATATTTTGTTTACAATTTCCTATTGTAATTGTTGTATTTGTCATTGATAAATAGTAAATACATTTTTAAATATTGATTTCTGGTTTAATAGCAGAGTGATGACTTATTGCAAGTAATTTTGAAGTCATTTATCTTTTCCAGATGTTATTTATGTACTGCAAAAAGTTGTGGTATAATGAAAGTTTTAAATTTATGTAAAAATATTTACAGTATACAAAATCTTACCAAAAGTTTTGGAACAATCTATTAATTGCTGTGCACTGAGAGCAATTAATTTTCCAGTTTTTCTTGCAACTTGACCTTCCAAAGCTCCAATTGCCGAAATGGCATAAGGAGAATTGCATGATTTCTAAATATAGAAAAATAAAATAGAAATTTTGTGAAAAACATGGAAATATTTATAGTACAACTATTTTGCTTTCACAACAGCAGTTTTCTTTCTTTTAATGTAACTCTAATTCTACATTTATACTCTACCATACCTATGAAACCTTAATAATAGGCTACTTTCTAGCATTTGCACAATTTTATCTAATATATTTTAACTGGACATACCAACCAACTCCTTTTCATGGATTTTATGTCCCGATGAGCATATTGCAGAAAGTACCTATTTATTAGCAGTCTCCAATGCTGATATCACCCTACTACAACAATATTTTCTGCACATCAGACAATGTAGCACCATAGAGACTGGAAACATCTAGAAAATTTTTGTGTTTGCTTTTCCAAATGCCATCACTGGAATTCATTCTCACTGCAATCTTACTTAACCATGTCAAGTTATTCCGAACATAGATCAGGTGACATAATATTATTGTGAACCAGTGCATTTATTGACAAGTAATGTGAATTGAAGTTGACAAGAAATATTATTTATTTTTGAAACAATAATTTTATTTAACAATAATATTGGATATAAAGTTCTTAAGAAAGAATAAAAAGTTTGTTGACAGACTCTATTCTGGATGTCTTCATATTCATGTTCACATTTCAAATATCTTCCCTGATTTCTTTTGGGTTAGCACTGTCCTTCCTGGTTTAAAATTACCTCTTTTGCATAGATACATATCCATGTGGAAAGTAATGTGTTTTTATCCAGCTATTTAAAAGTATTTGTTTTATCCAGGTATCTAGAAGCACTTAATTCTATCCAGGTATACAAAAACACTTGTTTATCGAAGCATATAGAAGCAATTAATTCTATCCAGGTATATAGATGTATTTGTTTTATACAGGTATATAGAAGTATTTGTTTTATCTCGGTATCTAAAAGCACTTAATTTTATCCAGGTACATAGAAAAATCTGATTTCTCCAGGTATATAAAAGTATTTGTTTTTATCCAAATGTGGATTTGAACCAATTACACATTATATAGGTGTGGCTTGGAGTCATTAATTGGAAGTATTTTATTATTTATTTAGGTATGTTGGTACATATTCATCGTAATTATTGTGTGTATATATATATTTTATCGGTCACTGCAAGGGCTCTTAACATATCCACACTACAAGGGTGCCATCTGGGCATTTGAACCAAGAAAAATTTATATAGTAGGCAGATACGTAAGTTAAGATTCAAAAAAAAAATTTATATTTATTATTTTGACCGTTTGCCCTATGTCACTAGCTCATAGGATAGCAGATTAAAACATTTTTTTAAGTTTTAATAGATTTCTATTCTCAAAATATATATTAAATATTTAGAACAATAAAATAAAAGAAGCTACTGCCAGTAATTAACACACAAATAGATTTTTATTAACGCATATTTAAAATTGAGGAACAAATTTATTTTTAGATTTTAACATTAATAATTTTTTAAAATTTAAATTCAAATTACTATTTAAATAGACTGCACAGATGGATATTTAAATTATATTTTACTTTAGCATGTCGAGTATAGATAGTCTACAAAGATTTTTTCCACTTAAAACTTATCAAAACATTCATTCAATCTCAGACTAAAAGTTTGCAGCCAACCCAATGCCTGCTTCCAGATATATATAGTCACAATCAATGCAATATGAAGATGCTAGCATAAAACCACGCTGACAGGATGCCTGCTTCCAGATATATATAGTCACAATCAATGCAATATGAAGATGCTAGCATAAAACTATGCTGACAGGAATGTGCATCTGACAGCGTGATATTATTTGAAAAAAATGATCTGTGTCTAGAACAGGAATCAGGAATATGCATCTGTCTGGCTAAGGAATCATGTATATAATTTTTTAAAGAGTGTTACGCATGGGGGAGAGTGGTCTTCTGCTGACTTATAATCCCTCCAGAGCTAGAAGGGGTCAATGGCGCAGGAAATATGTCTGCGACCATTGCAATGATATGACTGCCTCTTTGGGGTTATGCATTCAGTTGGGCACATTGCTCTGTATGCTAAACACACTTCACATTACATTAATATAAACACCCATATATCCCTCCACAAGCATTGTCCTAACTACGAAACAAATAGCCCGAAATTAAAATCCCTTAAACTATACATAAACGGATTTAAACATAGTTATTAATCTTTATCCATGCAGCTATCTACACCCAACTTTAAATTTAATACATTTTAGTTAAAACATAACACACACACACAAAAAAAATGAAATGGAAATGATTGCTTAAACATCTGCATAAAAAATATTAACAAATTGAATTTGCATTTTTAAGTCAGATAAGACTTCTTATTTTCTGCTATTAATTAATTGCAATTTTTAGGAAAGTTCTTATTAGATAGACACAAGAGTTCATACTTTACGGATTTAGCAGATTTAGAAATCCATCTTCGTGATCACTTTCGTACATTTTGTCCTTCTTTGAAATGAAACTGCGACTTACCATGAATTTGGTCAAGAACTGTCATCAATAGGCCTCAGCTGGTTGTCCAGAAAATTAAATCTATTGCAGACTTCCACATCGTGAAAATCTGCAATATAGCTAGTTATAACGACATATTCATAGTCAACTCTCAGATAACAATTATAATAATCATTTTGCTTTTATATTTTTCTTGGCCTCTTATCATCAGATGTTGGGATTCAACGAGCAAGACGTCATTAATCCTCTCGTGTTTCAGTTATGGTCCGTGCTATCATTTTCATGCTTGCATTGGTTATTTAATTTCTTTGTATTCTCTTACCATTTAATTTATGTTAAGTGCCTCAAGGGTTAGTTTGCTTTCGAACAATCATTTAATTAATAAAACAATCATTTCCATTTTCTAAGATTATAGAAATCAACATTATTTCTATTTTTAAAATATCAATCTTTATATTTTTACCTTTTTTTTTTACAACAAAAAATACTTTTAAATACTTTTTCTTAAAATAGTTTAAGTTTTCCATCTGCACGACAATATATATATTAAACAACTTTTACTTTTCAGTTTTTAAGTTTTTTCTTTTTAATAAATCAATTTTATTTACGATCTTTTTATTTTCATTTTAAAATAATGTGACGGGATATTATATTCCGTTACAATATATAATTAGATTCCAACCAGTCACCACCTAAACATTTACAGGAAATATAGTAATCAATATTTTTCACTGCTGTCAAGGCAATCTTCTCACCTTTTTAATAGCAAGAATGGAAATCCGATCTTACTAATGGTCCATTGAATATATATGGACACTTATAGATTGCAACTTGACTACAGAGTATGAAATTTTGTTACAATGAAGTTTAAATAAACCTCTTTAAACATGAATAAACATGCCACTATAATGCAGACTAATAAATAGTCGTCTATAACATTACTTAATGCAATACTTTTAAATCGCCCATGTATTATATATATAAATTTGTAACCTATAATTTCTTATTTCCTTATATAAACATTTCCTTACTTTATGTGTGTGTGGACTCAGATTTAATTCATTCTATCAAAGCATTTTGTAAAATTATAAATGTCATTTCTATGATCAATAATTTCATTTAGGTAGATGCAAATTAGTATGAATTTCATTATGAAATTATTTCCAGATTAGCAAAATCATTTTTGCATCTTAATTTAATTTTTTAATAATGCACAGATCATCTTATTACTCCAGAACACTCAATATAAAAATTAGTCTTTTAAAATAAATATATTTTCATTTTGCATTATTTTATAATAAAGCAACCCAGAAAATGGCATTTCATTAAATCATAAATTATTTTAATAAATGCATCTTATAAAATATTTTCAATTCATCTATTACTCTATTGTGTTCCATTTTTAAATATATTTCTTTTTGTATTACGTTACAATCACTCAATTTAAAAAGTAACATTTCGGTATTTTATAATTTAGCTTAATGAATATGCTTTACAAAATATTTTCAATTATTATAAAAGCATACAAATCTCCTTACACGAACTTTCATCTGTTGGCAGTTCTCTGTAAATTTTCCGATTAATAAAGGGTCTTCCGAAAGGTTAACGAGTCGATGGTCAGTTCACAAGTCTTGTTTTTATTTTACTTCATTGCTGAACTAAGTGACAGAGGAGAAAGAAAAACTGTTTTCAAATTTAGCCAGACATTTGGAAATATTCCATTTTAATAATATGTTTCTTCATTCTTTAGTAGTTATAGGTTCCGTTTTGGTATTATTCATGGTACTCCAAGCTTTGTTGGGCCACTATTCATATAAGCTGGATTTCCCTACATAATATTGATGATGACTAGTCCACTAGTAACAACAGTCTTGATGCTTTCTAACAATATGTCTGTTACAAAATCTCCATAAGCAATCTTTACTCTCCTATTTATCTTCTCATGCTTTTCTTATCAATACGCTTTTCTATCGATCTAGCACCAATTACATAGGTGACAATAATTTTTCTCTGAAACCTGTGTGTTTATTTGTATCATTGTTGACAATCCACTTTTAGCAGGAACGTATTTTAATAACACTTTTCTGATGTTTTAAAGAATATCTATTGATCTTTTATAGCCTTGGCAATTTTTTTAATTAATTGTTAATTAGAGCCTTCTTTTTTAAATCTGTAAACATTCAAATTTTACGAAATACTGCATTTTAAATGGTAATTTTAATATTTTAAAATATTGATTTTAAATTGCTGTCATTCTTTTATTTTTTCTTTAAATTTATACATTGAAAACTATCCAAGCTTTAAATAGTCAAAATAAGAGTCATAGATCACATGACCCTATATTCTTAAGCTTGTAATATATAAACAATGATGGTTGTCAATTCTTCAACAAGCTTTGTGATAAATGCTTAGCTAGAGAAAGCATTTCAAATATGACCCCCCAAATCTTTGACCATGGTTTCATGCTCTGGCACTCCTCAGAAAGGTGCTAGGATATGTTCAGACACTAGATCTAAAAACACCAACCCAAAGCCAGCATTTATCTTAAAGTTATCTATTGAGTAGAAATTCTAAAATTGTCAGACATCTACCTGTCTTCAAACCCAGCTATCCAACTCAAATAGCAATATGGAGCTGAGTGATCTTCAGCCATACCATATATTAGTAGTCGTAGCAATATAACATTGCATAAGACTTAAGGCAGAGACTATAAATAGTCAAAATAAGAGTCATAGATCACATAAGCCTATACACTTAAGCTTGTAAGATATAAACAATGAGGATTGCCAATTTCTCAACCAGCTTTGTGATAAATGCTTAGCTAATATAAAACATACCTGCTTTTGCTTAATAGGTTCTCAACATTGACAATAAGCTAGTATAAAACATATCTGCTTTTGCTTAATGGGTTCTCACAGTTGAAAAAATAGCTGGATATCATGCATGCCAATTTTTTATTATTTTTCATACTATTTAAATCATTGCATTAAAAGTTTTAACACACCTATAGTTTTAAACAAATAGCCTTACTCCATGTATAAAATGCTTAATATTTAAAAAAAAAACACAATATGAGATAAGTAAGCATTGATCAAATTAATGATCAAAAGCATTAATCACAATTTAACACTTAAAATTATAAGTGTAATAATTAAAAATATTTTTGTCTACTTTTTTATTACAATTAGGGATATTAGGCCACAATAATTAATCTTCTGTGAGTGGCATACACTCATAATTCTTATACACAAAATGAGGTTTTCATCAATCTCAAAATATCTTCACATTTTATAACAAAAAATGTCTAACAATAGACAAAACATCAGATTATTTTTTTTTTGGAATCAAAGATCATGTGATTGCAATTTTAATGTATATTACATTATTATGATAAGAGACTGTACATAACTTTCTCTTAAGACTTATTCTACAAATTGCATTAGTATGTATAATAATATTTACCTGATATTTTACAGAAGTTACATAATTTTTATCCCTCCAGTCCACATGTTCAGGTAAATGATCCGTATTTTCATGATGTAAATTCGGACCATTTAGATTAATTTTTATTGAAGGCAAACCTGTATATGCTTTAGCAAATTCAGAAGCATCCTAATAAATATAAACATAGTGTTAGGCAGTTTTGATTTTATATATATATATATTAAATGTTTTTATGGATTGTTATTATAATAATGAATAGAGTAGAGAAATAATATCCATTAAATAAAGATAAATTTTAACTCATGATGTTACCAAAAATGTATCAATTACTGCTAATTGACAATTTGTGAAGGTAAGTAAATTTTTCTGATAAATATATAATAGCTCTGATTTATAAGAAAAACATATTTAGCCCAGGAAAAGTCAATTAGTAATAAGTGATAATTTTTAGGTAACCCCAAATTTTAAAATTAATCATTAACTAACGAATGAAATCTCATTTCTAATTATTATATATACAAATAAAGATTGTGGATTGTTATTAATATTCTTTGTGTTCACAGACTCTCCTCTCTCTCTCTCACTATATATATATATATATATGTGTGTGTGTGTGTGCGTGTGTGCGTGTGTGTGTGCATGTGTGTGTGTGTGCAGCTGTATATTGTATCTAAGAAACTATAGTTGCTCTAACTAGACCCAGAGATAAAAAGGGGTTTGAATCTTACCCATCTCTCTAAATCACATCTAAGTTACTCACTTTCTTAACCTTACAATACTTCAATTTTTTTAATGCAGCCCAGTGGTCACATAGAGATAAGACTTTTCAAGAATCCCAGCTATTGTAATGATCTGGTTTTAACATAGTGTATAATGATGGAAAGGTACACAATGTTATTATTGCATACTGTATTGTATTATGGCTATAATACAGATACATTCCATTATATACAGATATTTATAAATAAAGATGATACACAATGAGTACCCAGATCCATGCAGCAGATGTGCTATTATTTACTATATTAAAAATATATACAGAAACACATATTGAAATAAATTATTTAAGTATTTGGCATCCATAGAGAGGATGTGCATAAATCAATCTATGGGATATGAATATAATGTGAATATTTATTAAACAGTCAAATAATTTGAAAGCTAGCATAATATAAAATGTAGTCTTATTTATAATAAAATATATATATTAAACCCTAGCATGCCTTGAATAACAAATCAGCATAGCAATGCATGTAGAGCATATATCCATGGGCATAATTGTCATATAGGTAAGATTAAGTGTGGTACTTAGTGAACATATATATTTAAATTCATAATTCTAATATAGTAACTTATTAATCATTTTGCCAATTTGTTTTATGGATAGCTATATTGTTTTTAATTAATTACATATGGAGAGGAACCCATTCAGCCTACTGTGATCAGAGTTTAGTAATGAAGTGTGTTATGGTAGCCTTATATTAATTTCTCCTCTTTACACCTTTAATACAATTCAACTCTGGGCAAATGGTATACCCAGCATTCACAAACTGGCTGGATGAAGTAGTTTGGAAAACAAATAAAGGAACTTAAAGATCCAATGCTATCACCAAGTACTACAGTATGAAAATATGGTTAAACAGCCATATATATTAAACCCTTATTTACATTGAGAATAAAAACATATGTTCCCCATATATTACTATGCTAAAATGCATTATAAAATAAATAAACCATTTTTCTTTCAAAAATCATTAAATTAGGTAGACACCTGGTTATTCAAATATATTTACAGTAGTGTAGTTAATTTATAAATAGTACTATTTGATTATTTATACACCATATATTTGAGCAACATTTTAAATATACAAATATGTGTATGTAGAAATCACACTGGATTCCTCTTTTACAAATCAGGACATTAATCATCTTCTAAAAGCATGATTAATTAATAGTTATTTGGTTTAATTACATAAAATAAATACATGTATGTAAAATAAAGATTAATAAAGATGAAACCACTAAACATTACATGATCACCATCTCATGCTAGCACATAACTGTTAGTAAACAGGCAAAAACTCTCCATATACTAGTGCCACCTTGTGCTAAGCAGAGTAATCAGATCCAAGGCACCTCACTGATGAAGGCCACAAGGCAGAAACTAGTCTGGAGATATTGAATGAGTAAGCACTAGATAGGGATTTTTTGCACAATCCTTCTGGCATCCATTGATTACTCTGGTTAGCACAGGTGGCACTACTATATGGAGAGTTTTTGCCTTTTTATTAATAAAGATTGTGAGATACTTTTCCTTGAAAAAAACAGTAAATTAAATATATATATATATTAGCATCTTTTTCATAGTGTAATTAGATATGAAATATATGGTTTAACTACCTACGATAAAATGAATAAATAATCACAATGTATTTTTCTCTGTTTTTCTTTTAAAAATCATTTACTAATCAAACGCAGAAGGTGGATGAAAGTTTCATTTTTTTGAGCTAAATTAAATTCTATAACTTATTTAAAAAAATGTCATCCAACTTAAATAGTGGAATGAGGGTATAATTTAGCAATGTTGCTTTTAATTTAAATTTCTATCGGTCATTCAACTTCTCTTTTATATATATATATTCTAATTCAAATTCATAAATAAATAAAAAAACAATTTTTTGTAGGTTTCTCATGTTTATTTATATATAACAATAATACAAAAAATTATTACATCATGACAATACATGCATCAACATTTTTCATATATATGAGAAAAAATTGGTAGATACCTGGATGCTTGTCTGAATGTTCTATTATAAATAAAATGACAAGAATAAACAAAAAAAAATGTTACCAGTAAAAAGAAGTGTTTATATGGGTTATTCTTTTAAAATGTGGCATCTTAAAAGTTGGAACTGGAGACTTTATGATAACTGACAGTCTGCCTTGACAGATGTTAAGGTTTACATCATGGATATCAGGTGCTTCACATTTCAGTTCAGATAGGTTTTGCTTTTCTAGATAGAAATGATAGATGGTCTTCAGACACAATTCTTTGGTCTTCTACTGAACTCCATTCTCTGTTCAGACATAATTCACAAAAATTTTATGTATCTTCTATCTCGCAGTCAAATCATAGAACATGAATCTTGAACAAAAGCAGAGCTTGAATATATATAATCTTCACCTCCTTTTTACATTCCTGGAAACCTTTAAATATTTCTCAACCTGACTTTTAACATTACTGAATTAATGGTCTGTGAATGCTTCCATTGTTTAAACCTTTTAACAGCATCTTGTATTTTTATGTTATTGTTTATATGTTCATCTCTGTGGGAAATCAACCAATTTTATATTTCCATAATTTTCTTTTAATTGATCTAAAGTTAAATTTAGTAGGGAAGGTATTCGTTTGGAACTCTTTTCCTATTATCTATCTGCTTCATCTATTTTGTATTATGTAAGATCCATTAGCTAACTTGCCTTTTTGCTAAAAAAATATTTTTATTTATTTTACTTTAAAATGTTTTTCCCTTTTCTTAATTACCACACTTTTAACACTTGTATGTGTATGTAAATTATATATATATATATAATTTCACTAAATAATTTACAATTTATTTTTATATTCATTCACTATGGTTAACTTTAGTGCCAGCAGTGAAATAAACAGCAAATGGAGAAACACACATATATGGCTATATATGTACAACTTCAATATATAATGTCAAATGTTATTATAGTTACAATTATTAACATTACATACATGCACATGTATATAAAAATGTCAATGATTAAAGGATTTGATATAAAAAAATTAAGTAAAAAATACAGACACATGTAACCTCTGATATATATAAATTATAACTTTTGGGGCTGCACCGTGTATTATTTTCCATTACATACCGATATTTTGATGGATTAGCATCCACCATTATCAAGGTTAACTTTTGGGAAAAAATCATTAGATTTTAAAAAATAACTATATATAAGTAAAATACTATCCAGATTCATCCGGGTATAATTTATTGAAAATATATATAAACAGTATTTTGGTACATTTAGAAGCTCACCAATCTAACAAAAAAATAGCTTATTGGGTTATGTAACACATAAAAATTCAGGCATTAAAATTACGAGGAAAAAACACTTCTAAAACTGCTTATTTGGATCATATGGCAAAAAGGTAAAGACAACATACATAATTTTTTCACACATGTAAACAATATAAATCCTGATATTAAATTTACAATGGAAAGAAAACCTAATGAGAAATTTATATTCTTGAAGTACGTGTCACCAAGAAAAAAAGTAATTTTTTTTTTTGCTTTTTAATTTTTGGGCAATGCACAAACACTGGCACATATTTACAATTTTTTTCACATTTTCAACCAGCTCAGATTTTTTCTGCTGTAAAAAGACATAGATATTAACATTCTTTCCGATAAATCTAATCCTTAAGTGTTATAAATCACTGAAGTAATGAATTCTGAAGTAATGACTATAATAATATCTTTGAGCTAGAATTCAAACGTAAACAATCAAAATAAAAAAAACAACTATTAGATTTCTTATTTTTTACATAAAAGTATCTACAAACATTATTGGATATATTCTCATGCATTATAATATAAAGAAAACATATGCCATTTATTAAAAAAATAATAGCATTATCAGAAATCTTAAAGATTCAATCTTTTTTGAAGCATATGTAGGTTTTACAATCCATGTAACATTTGTAAGGAAATAGCCAGATCAATGCTAGAAAAGATCAGAATAATAATGCAGGTAAACATACTCTTGAGTACTCTCTTTTTATGTTATAGATATAGGTCATAGTATTGATTTTTTAAAATATGAGAATACTATCCAGATATGACACTATTCATCAATATCAGATCAGAGGAGCCATTGAGATCTTTAAAAAAATATTTTATCAACATGCTAATATATGCTAATTCTCTTCTACTTGGAATTTTTTTTATAAAACATTAATTTAAATAATTTTTCATAATTATTATCTTTTATCTTAATGTCTCTACAATTATTTTATAATATTCATATAATGTTTAAAAAGTGCTATATATTAAAACATCTACTACACACTATAAAATCATGGAGATATAAAATTATATACATGGAACATGACATACCCAGATACTGAAAAGTGAAATGAGTTTAAAAATTATTTTGGTACTAATTAGTAACCTCTATGTCTTAATGTAACAACAAGCATGCAATTCAAGATTATTAAATCTGACAATTTATATTATTTTATTACACCTAGCAAATATAAGGTTTTACAAATTTCTAAATACTTTATATATATTTAATATATATTGCAACCAGTTAGGTTACATAGCACACAATAATATAGTGTGTGCACATATATATCTATATAAAGTAAAGAAAAGGTAGAAATAAACACAGACAAAAATTGTAGTAGATATTTTCTACATTCACTGAAATAAAAAATAATGAATAATGTCTCTGATTTAATATATTGTTTTAAATATAGATCTGATAAATAAAAATTAAAATTTTTATTCTGATTTTAAAAATTTAAAAATAAGCATGTTTTCTGATGATTATTAAAATGTATATTTTTGAAATTTATTAATTAATTTGTAAATTTTTATTATCTGAGTAAAAAACATGTATGTAGATTCCAAAGAATTAAAGTTAATTGAAATCAATTTTTTCCACTCACACCTTGATAAATATTTCAAGCTTGTTTTCAAAAGTATAAAATGATTGAAAACACACTATGTTTTTATCACCTGACCTAATTAAGATTATAAAAAGACTATTAAAAATATCAGTTAGTTTTTCTGGCAATTTTGTAAGAGTTAGCCAGAAGAATCTGCCTTTAATATTTTAAACAGTGGCCAACTCAGCCAACCAATGTTTTGCTTTAATATTCTTGAAAAGAAAATATCAGAGGAGCTAGCTGTAAAATGGCTAAAATATTTTGTGAAGAGTTGGTAACTGTAGCAGAGAATGGCCACAGTAAAGCTAGCTGTGGAGATGGTTGGCAGAATAGCTACAATGAACTGATGTAGCTGAAGGCAGGACAGTAGTTCCAAGAGCTGCTACAATTTTTTTCACAGGAATTTTGATTTACTTGAAGCTGTGTCACTTCTGAATTAATAACCAGAAAAATAAAAACAAAATAGTTTGCTGACCTGAAGCTTATCAAATACAAGTCAATCAACTGCAGAAGAGAGAAAGCCAAACATATGTGAATTATGTATTTTCATCTGATGATGACAATTGCCTGGATTGACCAAAAACAGCTTGGCCAAAAAAACATCAGTGAATAAAGTAGTTGTACATATGCTTCTGTGACTATATGCAGAGAAGCACAGATAAATGTGGACACAAAAGTGTGTTGTTTTTAAATAATTCATTTGGATGACATTTTAAGTTTATATTTTTAAATTTAAAGACATATATAATTAGTTAAGGGGCAACCTAATAAAAAGCTTTCTAACCTCTTGAAAATTGACAATACTTTTTTTTTAAAAAAATAAAAGAAAGCTGTAATAATATTTGATAAATTGATTTTTTTTAATATTGATACACACTTATATATGCAAATTTTATGTATATTCAAAATAATCAAAATGGAATTATTAATTATAAAAGTATTGTTATTTATTATTTGACAAAATTAAATTTGTTAATAATCTATGCAATTATATATACATGTTTTAGTAAACCTAGTATGTAAAATGTGTATCATTTAACTGAAACTTTAATCATTTATTGTATTTTTATATAACTTAAGATTTTGATAAGTATTTGTAATAAATCAAAGATGTTCAGAAATTTCATGCACTTATGTGTACATATATCTGTTAGTTGTATTGCAAATAGTAATATTTGTCAAGTATAACATGTAAAATTTTAATGATTTTTTATTATTGAATATCAATTGAAATGTATTTCTTGTATGTCATAAAATGCACATCTATGTACATATAGATATATATGTATTTATAAAAACTTGTTAAAAAATAATGTAAATCAATATAATAACTTTAGTTGTGTATATAATTTTGTATACTAGTCAAAATCAGAAGCCTTATTCTGCAGATCTTAATATTTATTTTTTTGTTATTAATAAACTTGTATTTTAATTGTTAAAATTGTACTAAATTATCATTTCTTTGTCACATACAGTAATAGGGCTTACATTCTTTGAGCTAGATTTGGAATTGGGATGAATGTATAAATGGGTATACATATTAGTGCTTTGGGGCATCCAGCAATGATCAATCATCATCATCTTGGTTGGTGCATAACATTATATTCTTTAAAGCTCATGCACTACCTTTAATTTTAGTTTAGTCTCATTAGAAATTTAAGTTTATAGTTGGACAGGATATTAAAGGTACTTAAATGGCCAGAACATTAATGATGATCAGCATGTTTAATGTCCCAGCATTATTGTTTGATTCTTATGTATTCTGATGGATGAGTACTTAAGATGGTGTATCCAAGTTATGCTTAAATCACTTCCCAAGCTGGCAAAGGCTTAATAGTTAGCCTGGTCTACAGAAGACCTGTTTCTGATCCACAAGTTTGACTGGTGATTTATATTTGTCATTGATCAACTCAATCACAAGATGGACTGTTGATTTTATTATGATGTAGTTGATATTATTGATCTTTCATGATGATGAATGGTTATTTCTTTTGTCATACTTACTTAGACTGACTTTTACTTTTTGATAATGTTGGTTGATTTACTCTAAGAAGTGACTGGCTGATCTCTCAATTTTTCAAAGATCTCTTGATTTCATGCTGTCCTTTTAAATATGTCTTATATATACTTTTGTAAATTATTGAAAATTATAAATTTGAAACATTGTTGACTTGGGAGTGATCTTGATTTTCCCATCACCCCAGTTCACATCTTTTCTCAATGTCCTTCCCCCTCATCTTGTTTCAATGTATGTATATATATATATATTAGGTAATTTGACAATTTATATTAATGTATGTATATATATATATATTAGGTAATTTGACAATTTATATTATTTTATTACATTCAGCAACTGTAAAGGTTTATAAACTTCTAAATACTTTATATATATATATATATATTGCTCTTCTTATCTGATAGATGTAATATTCCTATCTGACGAGAAGCAGTTCCTTCTCTTAACCTAATTGTGCTGCCGCATTCGTATTACATTGAACACATCGATATATCAGATGGATTGAAGTTTGATTTGACTGCGAACGTTTGGCCTAGGGTTAAACAAGGTTTGAATATTTTCTTTTCAAATGCAAATCTATGTAGTCCATTTATACTTGACACCCATAAATAAAATTGCATTAAATTTAAGTTGGGTATAGACACTTGCATGGGTTCGTTACCGATTAATTATGTTTTTGTTTTTCATAGGTGATCAAAATATATAGACATTCGGTAAATACTGATACCTTATGGTGAGTATCTAAGATGTATTTATTCGGATGTCTTTTAAGTTATTGGTGTTAATGCGGTGTTTTATGATGAACACAATTGGGTTTCTTGTATTCCCTATGCAATTGATGGTATCAATGATTTTGTATTTTGATCGTTTATGTTTACTTTGAAATGTTTTTAACTGTGTAATCTATATATCCGATCTATACTCAACATTATAAAACAAACTTTCATAAATCCATCTGTGCGAACTTAATTAAAATGTAAACTTATAATATTATAAAAGTTAAAATGTAAATTTAAATTATAAAATCAATTAAAATCTAAAATAAACATACTAAAATAATAATGTTAAATTTTTTATATATATATATGTGCGTAAATAAATTTTTGTATGTTAATTACTGGCAGTGGCTTATTTTTTTTTTTTTGAAATATAATTAGATAAAATATTATATTCTAAACTCTGCCCCCTGAGCTAGTGACTGGGCTAACGACCGAATCAAAATTAAAAAAAAAAATTTTTTTGCTTCGTTCGCCTACTTTATAAATTTTTCTAGGTTCAAATGCCTAGTGGGCCCTGTGGGTAGTGCGTTAAGCTCTAAACCGGATCGTTATAATATATATAAAATAGGTAATTCGAACACAGTTTTCAAGCTCTCTTCTATTTCATATAATCAATATACATTTGAAAATGATAAAAGATCTCCAATATATTTTCTTTACTGAACCAACACTCATCAGTTGATCCAGTGAAGCTTGTACATTAAAGTAGCTATAGGGGGGGCGGCGGCAACGGCCGTGGGCACGGGGGGGGTTGGGGCGGGGTACTCTTGGTGGGTTTATTTTTTTTAAAACCTACCCATCCCAGTATTCCTTTGGACGCCTTCGGGTGTGCGCACTTTTAGCTTGTTTGTTTAAGAGGGTTCGTCGGCTATGTTTGTTTTTAGTACCCCTTTTCTTAATAGGCAGGTGGTCCCGGTCCTTAGGTTTTATCTGTCTGGCCCTGTTTCATCTTTTTCTTTTCCAATTTTTCCTTAACGTCGGTTTACGGTCTTCAGTTCACGGGTAGTCCTATTTTCCCTCGATGAAGTTGTTTGCCAGTTTAGGACTAGGGTTCAGGTGGGCTTTGAAAAGCGCATGTTTTGTTGCTTTTTTTGCGGCTTCTTCGTTTTATCCTCAAATAGTTTTCTTTGTTTTGGCTAAAGGTCCTTAGGCGTGGTAGCTCAAGTTGTCTTGCAATGTTTTTCCAATCCTCCTTCTGAACACTTGCGTCCTAGTTCCCATTCTGAGGGCCAAGAGTTATGCCTTTTGCCCGGTGTGGTTTTCCTCGTTGTTTTATTTTCCGCGACTCTCCAAGGGTGTTTCCGTTTTGGGCGGGTTGTGCCGAACGGCGGCCACATTCTCCAACCCAGGCCGGGTTGGGTTCGCGCGGGGGCTGAGGGGGTGCATGAAGAATTAAAAGTATATACGCGATCTACAATCTATTCAAGCAAACGAAAGAGCAAAAAGAATGAATATAAAGGGGGGACCCGGAACAGTTGGAAGAGGAAAGAAAAGGCTAGCGTTTTCTAGCGTATGGGAAAATACAATGTTAAAGAAAAAGTTCCGGTTTTAATGCCGGATATATCTGTCTAGGTATTGATAGAGGCCAAAAAATGGCCTTTTACTCTATAATTATCAATTTCGCGGCAGCAATTCCCTGGGGTATATATTAAAGGGCCGCGGAGGGGGTATGAAGTTAGGTTGGTCTCTTTTATTTGGTAATATTAAATATATGGGTATTCCCGTATTTTTAATATTACTTATCGCGGCCATTCGCAGTGTCGGTTCTGGTGTCGGTGGGGTTGCTGTATGCCTAAAAATTTACAAACTCCCTAAATCTTTCTTTTATAACAGACTTTAAATATGCCTTTTTATATATTTCTTTTTTTGTTCTCTGTTTTCCTTCTCTTAATAGGGGCCCTCTTTTACTGGCATAGGGATATATTTATTTTTACTCTTTTTATGTGCTTTTTTGTTTTATTTCGTCCACTCTCTACTATATATATATTTACAAATGGATACAGAATATCTATTAAATTTTTTTGTATATTTTTAATTATTCAAGTATCCCTTCCGTTTTTGTTCCATTAGTCTTTTTCCTACATTGTATAAACCTTTTTGCCAAAAATTTTTTAATATTTTCTCGTATATACTATTCTTGGCACCTATCTTATAAAATTGCTTTGAACAAATGATTATTATTCTGTTATAGCACTAGGCCCGAATAAATATAAATATAAAAGTATCAGATAATGATTTAAATTAATAAAATGTGATTTGGATATTTAGGAACGTCATGAAACAATCATTTTAACCCAATGTAGACAAATGTGGTAAATTAAAAGTCATAGTATCTATTTAAAAACAGACTGGTGGTTGTATTAGCAACAAAGAAAATAATCCCAAATATTTTGTTTCTTATTCCAATATATATTATACATTGAAATTAATTTTTACTACAAAATAAGAATAATTTGCAAATCACCATAACAATAGAATTATTTTAATAAATTTGTAAAGATCATGCAATTTTTAGAGTCAATAATATTTTATGAGTCAAATATAAAATGAAACTATATAATTAATAAATCGTTGTAGAGTAAATATGTTAAGCATAGGTAGTGAAAAGCAGTTAAATTTTATAAAATTTGCAGTCTGAAAATAGTAATTAAATATATTACCATTTCGAATAAAGATAATCATTAAATATGTGACATTCCCCTAATAATGTGACAACTATAAACCTTTATGAATTAGACATTTATCAAATTATTTTAACAAAGATGAAAATGCTATTCTTTTTGAGTGAAATACACATATAATAATATTGTAGTTGAATAAATAGTATCATTTTCTGTTTAATTAATAAATGAGATGGACATATAAAGTTAGACATTATTTAGAAGTAATATTTGACTTATAAATTATTGTTATGGTTTGCCATTAGCATAATTTTCTCCATAAAATAACATTATATTGTAGTTTTAATATTTAATCTGAGATATAAAATTGAACTTAGATTTTTTAATTTGTTTATACGTAATTTGGATTAATTAATATTTTGGTAAAATTCAGAAGATATATTGCTTCATCTTCAGTGATTCTTATTGCCAAAATAATGTGTGGTTGGATAAAAGAGGTAACACTTTGTCTAAATATTAGCATTGACAAGAACTGGGCATTTTGAAAAGTGCTTAGTGAATAAGAAAAATAATAATTATAGTTTGTATACAATTGCAGTTATATAATTTGCAAAACTAATCATTACCATTAATATTTTTATAATTACTCAAAATAACTATGTAATAATTGGGTTAAATTTATTTGACAGTTTTTGTATTCTTTCATTTATTATTCAATTTCATTTTGCATCATAATATCAGAAGAATATCCCAAAATGGATGATTCTGCATAAACCCACATCATACCTTATTATTCTTGATGGAGATCAGATGAATAAAAGGATTTTTATTTAAGTAAATATTTAGGCAGTATAATTTTAGTGGTAATGTATAAAACATATTTGCCTTGGACAAGTTATATACATAATTTATTATGTAAAATTGTATTATTGAATTATCAAATTCTAAAAAGCAATATCAAAATTTGATTGTTTATTCATTGTAAAAGCCTACTATTTACAATTGTCTACTGTGAAAGAAATTAGTTTTAAAAAAATTAAAAATTGTATTTCAAAACGTTTGGATGACATTATATTTGGCTGTTTTTGTTCAGGGATTTTATTTATATAAGTTTCCCTATGTATTTACAAGAAAGATGAAACATTAAAATAACAAGTAATTATAATATATTTAACCTACAGAAACAGTTTTTTTTATATAAATGCGATATATTGTTATTTTAACATAATTGCTTATTCATTAAGAATGTCAATATTGAATATTATTTGATATTGTAAGAATATGTAAGTAGTATTTTAAAACCTATTGACAGTAATGTAAAAGATGTCTTTCAGGATCAACAATTCCATTATTATTGGTATATCAAAATAATAAATAAATGAGAGACCATATTTTTACATTGAGAAAAGATCAATGCATTACAAAAGTTTTTTAATTATTTGAATTTAAATCAAAAGTATTCATATTACATTCTAATAGTGAATTCTATTAAAACCAATGCAACTCACCAAGTCTCCATACTCATTCATTTTCAACCAACATAAAATATCATTTTCATGGTAATAGCTGTTCTTCTTCTGAATGTATTCTGAATTACTTTTCCAGATATTGTATCTTTTATATGTTTCTTGTTTAGAGCCATAATTTTTATTATACTTCGATTTCCATGCAAGCCATTCAGTATCTTTTTTGTTACATGATTTTGTAAATGGCAAGATTGTAAGGCCAAACAGCAGTACAACAGTAATCATCTAATAAAATAAAATGTCAATAAAGTAGTAATTATCTAATAAAATAATATTATTAGACAATTACCATAATCATTTAAATACATTATAAAATAATTAGCTAATAACTAGACAGATTTCAAATGCAAATTACATGGCATAATCGAAGCTTAACTAAATTATTGTGTATATAATCTGTTATGAAGGAAATCTTTAGATATAAAATTTATCATGAATACAGATAGACTCTATATAGTGCTTAATTAATTTTTGTTGTATCATATATATATATAATGGTCAAAAATGCAAAAAGGGGTGATATAAAAGGAGAAATGGGTTATATGGGGAGATATGATAACATCATTATCCCCATTGAAAATATAATTAAGTTATTATTTTCATAAAATTATTTGAATGCACTGAATTAAGTACTGACATATCGTCACAATATAAACATACTGATAAAATCCTGTACATGCAAATAAAACATTAAGGTTTTTACCATAAGTTACCATATATTGACAAGTGAATTATAAACTAAACTCTTCCAAAAGTAATGTGTAATGCATATATTTTGTGGATGATATAATCTGGATACCAAACACAAATACAAATCACATGGATATTAATTAAACATTATTACACTAAAATTAGCAGCAGATCACAATCATCCTGGAAACTGTGATTGGGAACATTAATTATATAAATGTATGATTTACTTTAATTAAAATATTATTACTAGGAGAATTTACAAATCCCTAAACAAAATAAAATATAATCACACTCACTGCCAATTCATAGAACAAATAATTGGAAGTATAAAAACTTTTAACACTATTATTTTTTTAAAACATGTATTAAACTGATATTTTTGAAGTAATTGAAAAAATAGGATAATAATATAATTCCACCTGTCGGATATTTTATAAAATATAATTTTTTACAGAAAATATATTTAAGTAATGGTTGACTTCTATTTAAATTAATTAACTTATACTTTCATGAAATTATTTTCTTCACAGTAACTAATGTTGGAAAACAATTTTTAACAATAAAAAGATAAAGAAGTATAAAATTATGAAAAACTTTTATTTCTAAGTTGGAAAAAAAAATTAAGTGCGTAAAAAAATATGTTTCAAAAGAAAATTTTAACTTAAAAAAGATCATTATTATTTAATGTAATTTTTATAACAATTTTATATATAAATGTAGAAACAGTGTCCATATTAAAATACTTCTTTTTACTATGGTTATGTTTTGTTTTGAGTCTTTTTGATAGATTTAATTTTGTTTCTTTCATGTGACTTTATCCATATTCTAATATCATATTTTCACAATTTACATAGTCTGTATTTTCTATTATTTAATCTACTGATTTATAAAGCAATGTAACATTGGGAAAATAACAATCATGCTCTTGAATAGAAGCAAGCCTTTCTACAGATTATTTTAGAACTATTTTCTTTTACAGTTTTTTAGTACACAGGTTACATAGTTATACTTGACAGGTGTTCACCTTTTAGTTAAAACATAGAACATACTTTTTATGCAAAATACATGTTTAAATATTTTTAAAAAGTCGTAAGATGTATCTTGGTTTAAATACCAAAATTAAGTTTTTCTGTCTTTCTCACAGCAGAACTTCTGCTTTGTATTCTTCCACAGCTAAATCAACAATAACTGCTAATATTTTTATTATTAGGTGCACAAAGAGTAATTGCACATATGGTTTTCTTCAACAACTGAATTCTAGCCAACTGATTTACTATGATATTTGACTTATTTCTTGAATTACTCCTGTATCTCAGCCAGTAATATATTGTTTTCCACATGAATGTATTAAATCCTGACCAAGTGAAGAAAGTTTTACAAAAAAGACTTTTTTATTTTTTACTTAAATACATTAATACAGAAAGTCTGCTGTTAAAATAGTGTTTGAAATGGCCATTTCAAAATTTATATATCGTAACTAACCAAACATATAACAAGAATGACTGCGACTATTTACCAATTCATTTCAGATATTAACCTAGACTTTTCAAAATTCTTCATAATAAATAAATATTTTTTTTAAGGAAGCACTAAACAAATATACAGCTACAACTAATCACAATCATATCTTACGGTTGAAATATATCTTAAAGTCTAGCCGTGGATATATAAAAAAATAATATTTTTTTAAAATTGATATATTTAGGCTAGCAAATGGGTTCTAAGCCTTTTTATTATATAACATCAATGTAAAGTTATTTGACCATTATAAGATTAAAGTATTGTAAATACTATTGATAAAATGATAGATTTTAAAATTATAAATTATTATTATTGAATATCATTTCATAACAAAGTATTTTATTCTACTTATTTTATATCAGAAGCAAGTAAATGTTCATAACATTAAGATGATGTAAGTTTATGTAAGTAAGAAAACACATTAGCTATAAAGCAATATATTTATATAATATGTATGATAATTATATAATTATGTGACCATATTTACTTATGAATTTACTGGATGAAAAGTATTGACCAATTAGTGACAAAAACCAGATAATTAACAAAATATATTATTAATTTTTTAACAAGAAATTTACAAAAATTAACTAAATGGAGTAACAATATTGAAAATTCTATGCAGAGAGTATAAATATTCTTGAAATGTTTATAATTAAGAAAATAATTTCTACTTTATTAATACCTAAAAGTTTGGTATATCTTAACATAATTTAAGACAAAACATTTTTTTTGGAAAAAATTTGTAACATCTATTTAAAAGTCTTAATTATAAATAAGTAGCAAAATAAAAAAATGTTTTATTGCATATTTAATTAAATAAAAATCCGTTTGTTTTAGGTATCTAAGATATAAATTTGGTTATTTTATACAATAGCAAAATATTAACACAATTTATAATCCTTTTAAATTATGGTTTCAATTATTTTGATTCCAATAGGTACTGATTGTATACTATAAAAGTCTTATTAAGCTCAAATTATTAATACGAATGAGAATACATTATCAAAAGTTTAATTCAACTGAATTAACTTTAATTCTTGAATTAAAGTTAAAACCGTAAGGAAGATAGAGCTCTGATGAAGACTGCTGGACAGTCAAAACTGTAAGAAAATAAAGAAGTTTAAGAAAATTACTTGCATTAAAGTGTATATGAATGAAGTATTATAAGTATTTAAGGTAACATTTCTAAATGTTTAAGACATATACATTAGATACTTTTAATTATAGAAACATGAGATTAAATCAATAGAATAAAACATATAAAATGCCAGATGTTATGACTTTTATAATTAATTATTAATTAACATCCAGTCTCCTTAAGACAAAAAACCAATAACATGCACTTATAGTAAATTGTAATTATAAATTTTACATAATATTTTTATATTGTTTTATTGTATGTTGCATTTTGTGAAAACTACCACTGAATAAATATTTGTAGGTAGTATAACAAATGAACCTTTAATAAAAATATAATTTATTCTTGTAGTTAATAATTAATTCAATGTCTTTTATAAAGTTTAAAATATTTATTCTGGCACAATCTATCAAAATATTTGTAAATGACTGAACTATTTGACATATTATGTTATAAAATGCTAATAGATAAATGAAAAAAATTTGCATCTTTAAAATATAGTAATTAATAATAAAGTTGCAGCTTTAAAATATAATCCAATAACAGTGAGATAAAAATATTCCAAAATCACACTAAGTGGTTGTATTTCTTAGGTATAGACCAGTAAGTTTAAATTACTCCAGAGAATCATGATGAGTTACTTATTTCCTGGGTGAAAAAAAATAATTATTAATCTTTAAAAATGACATAAATTACAACTTTTCTTAAAATATTTATTTGATAAATCCATTAATTAAATATTTTATTTTAAAAACTATTATCTCTTATAAAAGTGTTTTTCCAGAATGAGATATATTTGATTAGTTACAGTTTGTTTTTAACAATAATTGTTTAAGACAAGTTTTTATCTGAAAGGCTCTGGGCTACTGTAATAATTATAACATGAAGCAAATATTTAGATAATTGATATGTGAATAACATTGTTTAAACAAAAGTAGCATTCCTGAACTAATTTCAGCTTCATATTAAAATTCAAGTTTGAAAACTTTATTTCATTTAAAGTTTTTTTTTTCCATATGTCATAGTATTGGCTGAGATGCAAATCCACAACCATCTGCAATCAACTACTTGCTTGCAATGCGGTTACGATGACCTCTCGGCTAACAATGCTTGACATTTCATTTAAAGTTCATTATGAGATAATGAATATAATTAGAAACTTAATTCTCCATTAAAAAATGTTATGAGATGCAATTATCATTAAAAATGTTTGATTTTCTATAAAATAATCATTGTACTGAAAAATGTCAATATGTCTATCTTCAAGTTTATTTCCAATACAGTTCTCTGGCAATCAGTTAATACAGATGGCTGAATATTTATGAATATGTAGGTGTGTTTATTGGTTTGTGCCAATAAGATCATCATTTTGATTTAAAATTTTTCATTTTCTTGCTTTGTTTGCAAATAAATTTTATCATTGTTTCCAGAATACCATAAGACACAGATGATCTTTGGAAGTTTTAAAATTTTGTAGTGCCAATTGCTTAATATATATTAGTCTGTTATTAAGGTTTGAATTATTATTATATCTGTTAGTTACATAAAATTTAATCTATTTTTAAAAAACACTCGGCCAGAAGAATTTTTTTTAAATTTTCTTGCAACTTTTCATTTAATTCTTCATGCTGTTATTTTTATAATTTACAGCTACTTTTATTTTTTAAATAGCTATGAGCTTTTTGTTATCTATATTTAATTATTTGATATGTATTAGTTTGTTATTAAGGTTTGAATTATTATTATATCTGTTAGTTAGATAAAATTTAATATATTTTTGAAAAGTACTCGGTCAGAGAGAATTTTTTTAATTCTTTGTGCTGGTGTTTTTGCATTTTATAGCTGTTTTTATTATTTAAATAGCTATGAGCTCATTGTTATGTATAAAAAAAATTTTTTATATACATTAGTCTGTTATCTAGGTTTGAATTATTATTATTATATATGTAAGTTAAAAAATATTTAATACGTTTTTGAAAAGTACTCAGTCAGAGGGATTTTTTTTAATTTTCCTGCCATTCACCATTTTTGTTTAATTTTGTGTGTTGTTTTTGCACTTTATAACTATTTTTATTTTTTAAATAACTATGAGCTCATTGTTATCTATATTTAATTATTTAATAAGCATTAATCTGTTGTTATGGCTTGTGAATTATTATATTCCTCAATGTTATAGTGTTGAAAGTCAGATAATTTTTTTTTCAAATGTACTGCATTACTGCCATTAATTTGGCATTGTTAATTTGTTTTTGGTTTATTGTGTTTTTGTTTAATTTCATAGGCTTTTATTATAGTTTTTTATTTATTTCATAGGCTTTTGAAAATAGCATTCATGATTTTTTTGGTTTTTGTAATTTGCATTTTACTTATTTTTGATTAAGTTCTTTGTCCAAGAGGGGGAGGGTAATTTGTGTTTTATATATTAGACCAATTTCTGTTTTTGAAATTTAAATTTTATAGCATTTTATTTGATTTCTTATTGATTTGTATTTTAGAAGGATTTGTTGATTTTTAATTGTTAGATATTGTTTGCCTTAGTCATTTTAATTTTTTCAACAATTTTTGGATAAAAATTATTGTGGGGAGAGGTTGAGGATTTGTTCTAACCATTTCTAATCTCAGGCATTTTAATTTTACATCAATTTCAGCAACTTTTGTGTTTTAATTTTCCATCGATTTGAGCAATTCTTGCATTTTAATTTTTCATTGATTTCAGCCATATTATGTTAAATGTTTTTATTATTATTAAGTGTAATTTCAATCTCATACATAAACTAATAAAGTTATTTTCACAACTAATACACATTTTAAATAATTTATTTTTATCATTGTTAGTATTATATGTGTTTATTCTATATGTTATTTTTTGGAAATTAATTTTGTGTATAGATGTTTTTATAATTAAATATAGATTGCAATAAAAAGAATTTTACACCCATCATTGTCTTTATAAAATATATACAAGAAGTCATCTTGGATCACTTTAATAATTCATGTTATAATGTCATATTCCCAATGTTAATATGGTTTTAATAGTTATTTGCAGCAGTGATAATAATGATATTAATAATAAATAATCATAAATTTTTAATGAAGATTATTGTTAATCCTAAGATCTAGATGCAGTGCTCTCAGATCCAAAGCTCCTCACTGACGAAGGCCACAAGCCAGAAACTAGTCTGGGGATATTGGATGAGTAGGCATTAGATAGGGATTTTATGCACAAGCCTTCTGGCATCCATTGATTACTCTGTTTAGCACAGGTGGCAATACTGTATGGAGAGTTTTGCTCTGTTTAAGATTATTGTTGCTAATTGATATTTTAAATTTTAGATTTTCCATTTATTATTTTTACATCTTTGTATAATTTCCTTGCATTTTTTTGAATTTATCTAGGGATTTGTGAGTTTCTGTCAATTCTAATTTAGATTTAGATATTGTTTTTTTATTTCACTTTTTACATCATTTAATTCTGCTTTAGTTTTAGATTGCAAATATTTATTCAATTGCTTTGTTTTTATTTTAAAATAACTTTTATATATTTATACCTTTTTGCAACCTTTTATAGTATTCTTTTACATCACTAATTCTAAAATGCATATCAGTATAAATTCATCAGCAACTTTATTAGATTGTAATCCCATATTGTGAGATTGATTATTTACAACTTTTAGCTGATCTTTTCATTCATAACTAGATATATAAAATTTCTTTCTAGTGTGATTGCAAATATCAGTGGGTTAAATTTTATCAGGTCTCTTTTTGAAGTGCCATAAACTAACCAATAAATGAAAACCTTATTTAAAAATTAAAAGTATTAATTAGAGGGAGACAACACTCTACATAACACTAAGTAAGACAGATGGTAATAGAAACTCATTTTCATTATTTGTTACATTATAAGACTCTTTAACAATGTTAAAAAAACTACACTGACATGTAGATGCATATCTAAAACTAACAATATTAATATCTCAGGCTTGATTTTCATTACTGCAACTGAAGTGTACATTTAAAATTAATCAATCAATGAACTATATGTTCATATTTTAATAAAAATAGCATGTTGGTTCTAAATTCTTATTACAGATTAATTAGAATGACCAATTATTTTTTGGTGTTAAAAATATATTATAGTTACTCTTTTTAAAATCATTAATCTTAACAATTATAAAAATGGTTCAACGACTAAAATAGAGAATATTTAATTAATTAATCAATGTGTAATAAATTATAGGTTTATGTGCCAATATTTTATGTATTAGCAACATGTATGTGATGAATTATAACTTATTAAAAACAAATAAATTGCATAATTAATAACTATTTTATATTTTCATCAGCAATAAAATGCCACAAATATTTTTAAAAATATAAATGTAATAACAATAGTGATAAATTGTCTAAAAATGAAGAATAATAATGTAATACTATACCTAATAAATTCAGACTAATGTAGTCATAAATATTTGTATGTTAATAGAAACCACATCCTAAAAATTTTATCACTACAGAGGTTGTGTAGTATTTAGATTAAAAGTCTTTAATAGTAACAATAAGCAAAATATGAAAATGTTTAATAGGTTTTTAATTAAAGTAATAGAAATGTTTTCTTATAGGTAATGACATAAACTAAATCATTTTATAAAAAAGCAGAGTATACATCCAATTTACATATTTTATTTTTATACAAGTACAATACTTGATCTGATATCTTCCAGGTGCTAGTGACATTATGTAGTATGCTGCTTGAGCTAATATATTTAAAATTATAATAATATATTATTAGGAATTTTCCTCAACTAAACGATGCTAAATGGTTTATCAATGTTACAAGTAAAAAATATCACATATAATTTCGATAGACTTCTGTAATTATCTCTTTAGTTAAAAAAAAAAAAAAATGAAATCTTAATAAATATTTGAATGTGTTGTCTAGAATCTTTTATTATATAAAGTATGACATTGCATCAACAGATAAATAAAATATTAAAAATTATTCTATCAATAATTCATTTTTAAATAACTTAAAGGCTATTCCTATCTGATCTCCAAATTACAAATAACTGACACACATTTATAACTAATTATTCCATTACTTTTTAGGATTTTTGTGGAAATAATCTATCTGTGGCTGTTGTGTTGGAATATACACCTATTGGACTATTTATAATATGCTGTACCCAGACATAACTACTTATCCTCACTCACCTATGCTAAATATGAACAACAGACATTTGATGCAGTTATTCAAAAAATGGTCATTGAAACCCAAATTTTTTGACTTTCTTTTAAAGTAAATATTCATGCTGTACCTACCTCTGATTTTGTTAAATACCACAGCTTTTACAAAAAAAAATTGATGCTTTTTTTCCCTTGTGTCACAGGGGAAAAGAAAGACAACAGCACCTATTTCACACCTGCACAGCTTGGACAAATATCTGAGAAATTATGATGAACACATATAGACAAAATAACATCACACTTGATAACCTAATAAAGACACTCAGTAAAAGCTCAATACCAGCAGCTCATGCAGCAACTTTTTGTTTATATAGTTTCTGGTGCACCAGATATAGTTTCTGCCTTGGAAACAATACCACAAGGCACCCAGCCACATTATCTAATAAGCTCAAACAACTGTGGGCCAGAGATGGCAAAATTGCACACCCAGATATATCTCCTGCTACATGATCACTATTGAAAACCTGAAACAAACCATAACCTCAAAACAAAAACAATAATGACTTTTTCTGTTAGAAGAACAATTATTAATTTTATTTTTTACATATCCTTTTTTCAACTATTTTTTAAACACCACATCTATGTATTGAATAGTCCAAAGGATATATTTTAATTTAATCAAAAAGTATTTAAACTGATGAAATACATAGTTTACAAGATTACACTTATCATGTACCTGCCTAACAATTTGTTTGAACTGTAACAATAATATCTATCTGTTTGTTCCAAAGCTATATAGTTTTAAACCATGTATTTTCAACAATGTAATTTTTCATAAAAAATAAAGTTTTGATTTGGAACACATGAATAAATAAAAAGGAAGAAATCATTACAAATAGTAATAAATATTGTAACAGTCAGAACTGTCTATCTCGCTAACACACTGCAGAATTCAAACCCCAAACACGAAACTGAACATTCTGGGAGGGGTTGCCTTCTAGATATACTATGTTCGAATCTAAAGTCCAAATTTCACAGCGCCACCTACATGATAATGCATCTGATGCTACTACTAGTATAAATTTTTTTACCGGTCCCTGGTGGTCAGAGAGAAACAATAAAACTCTATACTAAGATAAGTTTGGGTTGCTAATTAATGTCTATGGATGTACAAAAGAAATGGAGAAAATAGATATATATAGACCGGGACAGTGATAGGAATCAACAAAATAAAAGATCAAAATTAGTTTTAAATTATTGCAAAGATTTATTTATATAGAAATGAATCTATAATACCACTGTCTGCTTATATGAGACAGAGATGCTTATTAAATAAATGTTAGCATTACATTCCAAAATTACAAAAGGTTTTAAAAAATATATATTCTATCCCTTGGGATAATAGTGTTACAATAATGTGCTTAAAGAGATGAGAACATGTGCGAAGTGCTTTGAGTAATTATAAAAGTTTAATAAAATATTTGAATATTAGGTGTTATAAAATATTTATTGATTTTAAGAATAGCATGGACAAAATCTTACTAAGCAATAACATGGGGATGTTATCAAGGCATTTATTTTATAATAATAATTAAAGTTACATTGGGAGGTTGGTATTGCTAATAATGAATTTATTAAAGGATGGAGGTTGTGATACATTTAAATCATGGATGCGTTGTAAAATAAATATATAAATAAAATAAATGGGAAATATTTGGAATGACTTCGGAGGGCATCTCGCCGCTGACCCATAGAAATGTGTTGTCATGGACAGCCAAAGTTTGAACTCATCGACAACTTAGTGGCTGGGTGCTGGTTGTGTCTAATTCTCAGGTGTGACATTTGAGTACACACTCTGCCTGGGAACTGTAGAAAACAAAAAGGGAAAGGACTTGGCCATTTAAAATCCTTGGAAAGAAAACAAAGCGGTCTCAACAACCATTTCATTTACCAGCAATACTAGACTAATGTATATAAAACATACAAAATGGGTTTACTTGGATTGAGAGAAATGCCCAATCAAATTTCCAGAAATTCATTTAAAAGGGTCTGCACATTCTCGACGTCAATGATAAACTTTGAAATTAAAGTAGAAGATTTTAAAATAAGGAAAATGCATGCTTGCGGGTTTGGAAAGAAAGCAGAGATTTATTTACGCTATCATGCATTTGTGACACATTTAATCATTGATTTCACACATACTTTCATATTACGTTAAAATCAATAAAATGTAGATTTTAAACTATTTAATTGTTATACAAATTAATGAAGATTAGAATAGCCCTCAAACGAGTCATTTGCAAGATAATAAAATTGTGAATTATTTATAAATTTAAAATATGCCTTAATAGTGGCATCTTACTTTCAACAAAGGAAATAATTCACTCGGTCAATGACTATTCTGACACATTATCATAATAAAATAAAAGAAAGATTAATAAATAGAAAATATTAACCCAAGGATAGAGAGCAAAACTGTTGATTATATTAGAACACATTAAAGAAGCACATAATAAGTCAAGTGAAATAAAAGAAAAACAATTTAAAATAGCTATATCATGTTAGTTAGGAATCACAAGAGCTCTTGGGTTATTTTGGGGTTACCTATGGAGAAGCATTTGCAGATAGATTAATGGTCGGCAGGTTTTATATGATTCAGCAGCAAAATCTGGAATTGTTCATATTTTGGCAGCAGCAGCAGTTTCAGGGTTCCTCATGTGATAGCTTTTGATGGTCTAGAGCAGCAGCTGGCCATTCCCGAGAGGAAATAGCCTTCTGGATGGTTCTACTCCATCATGTCAAGATTAGAAAATTTAAAAGTTGGGTGATTCATGGTCAATTAATTTGGAGACAAAAACTCGGCTTCAAATTTAAGTTCACAGGCATGTAGCTAAAATTTCTCAAGAATATATTTTTTTGAAATCTTGATCAAAGAATATTTTTACTAAAATATTTTCACTAGACACATTTGCTAAAATATCACTAGAATAATTTCAGTTAGAAACATTTCATTAGTAAATCACTAAAAAGAAGAACAAAAGAAAACCCTCCTTTTTATAGTGGAATTGAACAATAGAACTGCCCTGGAGCATTACAAAAATATATCGGACTTTGCTTACTTATCAGCTGTAATTAATCCTATCTGAATGTCTAAAGGAATTCAACAAAATTTTAATTAATTTCTATTGTTAATTTCCTTGTCGACATTCGAATTACAAACTTGATTTAATTTAAAATTACTTTTATTAATTAAAAGAAAATCTTAAGTGGACATCTGCTGTATTTTTAGATAATAATTAAAACTATTGTTTCTACCAACCCTCATTTATTTTAACAGAAGTATATGGCATGACTTTTATTAAATTCAAAAGAAAATTATTTTACTTTTTAAATTGCAATATTCTACTAAACGAATATGAATTTTATTTTAAACTAAAATTATGACTGTAATATATTTTTGTAAACAGATTCAAACAAAACAATTTTAACTAACGATTTATAATTTTATCATAAGTTTTGAAATACATATTGTAGTGTGTGCACAATTATGACTTATATAAATTACTTCTAAATAAATCTAAATTATGCGAACATATACATAATCCAAAATATTTTATTTATTTGGGAATGAGTTATACTTATATATAACATGAGTGTTGTACTTGTGGCTTAAATTTGGGTGGTATTTTCAGTATATAAGTGCATTGCAGACACACTATGATAGATTGGGGTTCAAACTAAGGTATGAGGGTAGCAAATAAGTGAGAAAAGGTGAAATGAAGATCTGCAAAGCAGAACTTACTGTTTTACATTCCCTCAGTGATGGAACAAAAATAATTGTAAAAAAAAAAGATCTTACAACTGGTATCCACTTATGAAGTCTGCATAAAAAAATTACAAGATAACCCATATAACGCACAGTATATAAATATAATGATGAAACAAAACTGAATTATATACCCAGATCATATTAATAATTTAACTATTTAGTGAACACTTTCTATTATCTCCCCTTCACCAATTTTTATTTAACATTTTATTAGTTTAATATTGTTTGACATCCGATCTCCTTTCTCATTTATCCTGTGATGTGTTCATTCTTTCTTTTTTTTTAAAAAAAAACTATTATAATCCTGGGTGTGGTGGGTGATATACAAGGGGTTTTAGACTCCTAGCATTATATGTTCCTCTTATGGTCCCATTATCCTCCAGTAAATATGCATTTGGGCCACAACCATTTTATCACATATGGCTCTTGATACAGTGTGAAAAACTTCTTGTATTTACACTGGTCTTGGCTACTGGTCTTTGGGGTTCTGACTTATACATGATCCCCAACTTGAATTTGGTAGGACCTTGTTTTCTTTAATTGCTTTTTCTCTGCTCTGGCTTTTCGATGATGATGAACTGCTCACTGGTCCTCTTCTCTGTCAACTTCTTGGTCATTTTTGGGCAGAGATATTTTAATTAATGGTTGCTCTGGCTTACCAAAATGAAGATGCATTGGTGCTAGCCCTGTAGCCTCATTAATAGTTCCATTAATATACTGAAAAATTTCTTCGGTTCAGTTGACCCCACCCCGGTGGTTATCATGGATGTATGTCCAAAACAGCCAGTTAGTTTCCCATATGACCCTCTCACAGGGGTTGGATTGGGGGTTTCTAATGGATGTCATCACAAGCCTGAGACCTTGTCTTTTTATCCAGGTCTGCCAATCTTATGAAGTGAAAGCTGAGCCGTGATCTGAAAATATTGCTTTGGGCTTGCCAATGGTCACAAATTACTTGCACTGTAACACCCTAATTGTGCTTTTTGAATCTTCCCTTATGACTGGGTAGGCCCATGCATATTTAGAAAATAGTCTTAGGTGGCAAAAAAATACCGAAATCTATGATAGGATGGTAGTGGCCCATAGTGGTCTACTGCCAATACCTTGTTTGGTCCTACTGGGACAATGGAGGTGGGGTACTGCTGAAGGTCTTATTTGGGGACTTACTTTTAGCACAAGTATTACATTTCTGGAGGGTATGTAATATATCACTATACATCTGAGGCCAATGAAACGGCCACCTCAGGGCTTCTTCAGTATTTCTGGGACCCTAATGTCCCACCAAGCTGTGCATATAAGTGATTAGAAGGCATCTTAAATCAGGTGGTATGAGAATTTTTCACAATTTATTCTCAGTTTGTTGCAGCAAAGTCCATTTTAAAATCTGTATGTTCTTTTTCCCCTACCAGTGGTACATCCTTGAGCAGGGTTTCCTTGCCTTTGTACTTCTTGTATTAAATCTCTGTACTGGGGCTGCTTTTTTTGCCAATACTGCAAATTTTTCTTTCTTTTAAATTTCCTGGTCCAACAAGTGAGTCATGATTATTAACTGCTGGTCTGATATCATAGGGTTGCAACACTTAACTTCCACAGGGTGATGACTGAATACATCAGCCACAATATTTTCAGGGCCTGAGCAATAAATTATCTTGTAGTGGAATTTCTGCAGTGACAAGCTCCATCGTATAAGGTGATCGTATTTCAGATAACTCTTATTTAGAAATTCCAAGCACCGGTGGTCCATAATTATAATTACTTCTGAACCCAACAATATTTGCTTGAATTTGCTGCATGCTCATGCAATGGCTAAAGTGTCTTGTTCAGTGACAGTATAGTTTTTTTCTGCACCTCTTAATGTATGGCTACTGAAGTACAAGACTTGATGTTGGCCTGCTTGATTCACCTGGAACAGTACAACACCTAGACCTTTCTTGCTGCTGTTGGTCTGCAAATAGAATAGGCGAGTGAAATCAGGATAACATAACATCACAGTCTGGAGGAAATTGTTCTTGATTTTTTTGAAATCTTGCTCAATTCCATTCCCACCAACAGTGTTGCTTCAATAGTTCCAGAAATGTGGAGGTATCTTTCACAAAGCCCAGATAGAACTTATGGTAATAATTGCAGAGGCCTAAAAAGATGTAATATGCTTTATATTGATAGGGCTCGGGAAGTTCTGGGTTGCTTCTACCTTATCGAGATAAATCCAAATTTCTTGTCCATTTACTATGTGTCCTAAAAATGCAATTTCTTTTAGGGCAAAGTGACTCTTTTCTAGATTCACAGTAATATTCTTTTGGGCACATTCAGAAAAGAACTGCTTCAGGTGCTCCAGGTGTTCCTGAGGGTTGCATGATGCAATGACCACATCATCGATATAGCACACTAATTTTTCTAGATCTTCGAATAGAACTTGGTCCAAGCACCTCATTAGTCCAGCACCACTGTTTATGAGCCTGAAAGGTACTCTCTTAAATAGATGTGTTTGTCTATAGTGATGAAAGGCCATCTATTTTCTGTCATGGGGGTGTAATATCATCTGCCAATAGCTAGCAGTTAAGTCCAATGTGGAAAAAATATTCTTCATAGATAATTTGAGAAAAACTTCCTGTACAGGTGGTGGGATATCCCATTCCGGCATCATGATATTGTTGAGCATTCTGACATTTAAACAGTCTTATAGACCTGTTTTTCCTTTTCACAACCACTAATGGGTTATTATAAGGTGATGATCCTTTCTCAATTACCCCCCATGCAATCATCTGTTGAATCTGAGCACTCACTTCAGCTTGATATTGGAAAGGAATGGGATATGTCCAAGCCTGGAAGTGGGTTTCTTCCTTTACATGAATTTGGTGGACATAACCTTTAATTTCTCCAGGGATTGGAAAGAATTGCTGACTTGCTATCAATAGTTGATGCAATTGGGACTGATTCATTGTGGTTTCTAGTGATGACTTTTTGACCTTATCTTTGATAAAGTTTTCATCAATGCTGGCCTTCATACACTGAACTTGGACTCCGGGTAAGACATTGGCTTCATTAAAATCTATCTTCTTTTCCCTGGACCATGATTGAATTTGAGGCATAGTCAAGGATACACTTATTTTGGGTCAGAAAATCAGATCCAATTATAACATCATGGACCAATCCTTTATAACTAGGAACATGTGCCTGATGGTTATTTTCCCAAAGATTATTTCTAACCATACTTGGTATGCTTCAGTCTTGGTTCCTTTTCCATCAGCCAGTTTTATCTGGATGGGACAAGATGGAAACCTGGGTATACATCCGCTCTGTTCTTTCATTCATAGCAACCATTCCTTTGAAATGCAGGAAAATCTGACTGCCAGTGTCAATGAGGGCAGGAATTTCAATGGCTCCCACTCCGATGTTTATTACTGGACACAGACCAATAGGAACTCTACAGGTGGGGTCCTCTTCTCAGATAACCATTGACACGGGGTTCATATCTTTTAAGAGGCTTCCTTTTGTTGAAGGATGAGAGTAGTGGGATTGTGCTAACAGGGTTCTTTTAGGTCTTGTATTTCTTTCCATCATATTTTGTTCTGATTGATGGTGGGAATTCCATGGACCAGAGTTGATCATTGTCAAAAATTCTGCCATGACTTCCACATTCTGCCATGACTTCCACATCTTTGAACCTGCAGCTGACCATAAGCCATTGGATAGGTAATAGTATATTCTGTTGGCTTGTACAGATGATGTAGCGATCTGAAAACTTGAATGCGGTGAGTGATCTAAATTGGTTTATTAGACAGATGAAACATTGCACACAAATCTCTTTGATTGCTTCATACTTTTCCTGGAAAATCGTATTAAGGATCCCACTCTGTCCATCATCACTCCAATAATACTTCAATAACATGTTACAGTAATTGGCAAAGTCACTTGGTTTTTTAGTCAACATGCTCCACCAATCTCTTGCATAGGCATATAATTAATGGCTAGCAATCACAGTCTGTTTGTGACAGTTCATCTTATAAGGAGAAAAAAAAATCTTGCAAGCTATCCAAGTGTGGGTGGGGATTTTCTCCTATTTCTCCTTGAAATATATGAATGGTGATTATTTTATCTATCTGGATTTGAATCCTGAGGTCTGAAATTAATGTACTGCAGGCTGCATCTCTTGTACTATTGTTGGTTTGAAAAATTGGACAATTGCTGTCAAAGGTCTGACAACTCTGATTTATAGTTCTGTCCTCTTTTTAGTTTTCTAGGTAGCATTCTTCAATATTAAGTTTGAGAGCTCTTTGGTTTTTTTTACTTTGACAATTTTGTCAAGGAGCAGCCTAGTAAATATTTTATACTATTTCTCTTTTTTCAGGCTTCCTCTTCATGCTCTCTTGCTCTCTTTTTGCTTTTCCTAAACAATTCCTTCAGATATTTCAGATGGAAATCTCCCTGGCTTGGTTGCTGGACAGATCTCATAACTATTGGAGGAGATTCAAAAAATCCGGATGGTTCCAGTTTTTGTTCATCGTAGTTGTTCCCCATATTATTCATGGCCTTGGACAATGATGATGACCTTTTTTTACTATTTTATTGCTAACTATTTAATATATGAAATAAACAGCACTGTTTAAAAAAATACTTTTAAAGTGCTTTACGGTTGAACTCACTAAGTCTAATATAGTTAAAATGTTATTGTTATTACATTTTTCTTTGTTTGACTCTCTGCAATTATTATTATGTTTGATTTCAAATTTTATCAATGGCTAATCAGCTATCTCCCTCTCAGTTCTGTTGGCCTAATTGCTGCTTTTACATTTATCACTAAAACCCCAACTACTGCTCTTTTACTACTGCTAAAATTTCATGTTTAAATCTGCTGCTAACATATATATATATATATTTTACTGCCCGTATATATAGAAAATTTCTTAAATGCTACCAGTCAAATTATTTCGCTAACCTATATATTTTTAAATGCACGCAATTTTATATATATATATTAACATTCGCTAGATCCGGGTATAATTATTTCATTCCTTCTTATTTAAGATTAACATACATATATATTTATTTACATTATAATTATTGATCCGATTCACATCTCATTATTCGGTCTAAGAAAAATTTATACATGTTGAAAAAAAACAAATTACATACAAAAGAATTTAGCCTGGTGACAAAATTTATTTTAGAAGTAACTCAGTTTAGTGAAGTCACTTCTGGGGTGCCATGCCAACAGTTAAAAATATACATAGACTGTTACTCTCCCAAAATTAATTTTAAATTATTCCATTTAACTACAGGCACTCATTAAAACATTCGCATTTTTTTTTTTTGATTACAAAATTTTGTTTATGATTACATTTCTGAATTCCATACGATAGCCTATTATATCTAGGTCATTACCATACAAAATTATTATTATGCTATCTTGCACGTTGAGCCGATAAAACTTTATTTTAACAGTAAAATACAAGATTTGAAATATACATAGATTGTCACAATATTCACTTGGGACAATATTTCAGTAATTTACGCTATGCATACATAGTGTGATTTAAGTGAAACAATAAATATAAATGGCTCATATCACATTATAGCAAGTTTGGACAGGTTCAGATTATATAGTATACATAATTGAATGCCTGAGTCAAACAAAATATATGAACTATATATGCAGACAAACATAATAGATAATATAGAGTTGAAAAATATTATATATAGGAAAATATAAGAGATTTGAGTGATTAAATACGAACAAAATACTAAAATTAAGCTACAGGGATGTGGGAGTTTCATTAATTAAGATCTACAAAGAAGTGGGTATTTAAATAATCAAGGCTGCATGCTTGGGCAAGCCATGGACCTGGGAAAAAATACAATGTAACAGTCAGAATCATCTATCTCACTAACACACTGCATAATTTAAACCCCAAACACAAAACTGAACATTCTAGAAGAGTTGCCTTCTAGATATACTAAGTTCAAATCTAAAGTCCAAATTTCACAGCACCACCTATGTGATAATGCACCTGATGCTACTACTAGTATAACCTTTTACCAGTGCCTGGTGGTCAGGGAGAAACAAAAAGACTCTATATAAGATAAGTTTGGGTTGCTAATTAATGTCTATGGATGTACAAAAGAAATGGAGAAAATAGATATATAGACTGAGACAGTGATAGGAATCAACAAAATAAAAGATCAAAATTAGTTTTAAATGATTGCAAAGATTTATTTATATAGAAATATATATATAATGCCACTGTCTGCTTATATGAGACAGGGACGCTTATTAAATAAATGTTAGCAGTACATTTCAAAATTATAAAAGGTTTTAAAAAAAATATATTTTATCCCTCGGACTAATAGTATTATGATAATGTGCTTAAAGAGATGGGAACATGTGTGAGGTGCTTTGAGTAATTATAAAAGTTTAATAAAATATTTGAATATTAAGTGTTATAAAATATTTATTGATTTTGAGAATAGCATGGACAAAGGCTTACTAAGCAACATCATGGCGATATGATCAAGGCATTTATTTTATAATAATAATTAAAGTTACATTGGAAGGTCGGTATTGCTAATAATGAATTTATTAAAGGATGAAGGTTGTGATACATTTAAATCATGGATGCTTTGTAAAATAAATATATAAATAAAATAAATGGGAAATATTTGGAATGACTATGGAGGGCATCTCGCTGCTGACCCATAGGAATGTATTGTCATGGACAGCTGAAGTTTGAACTCATTCACAACTTAGCAGCTGGGTGATAGCTGCGTCTAATTTCCAGGTGTGACATTTGAGTACACACTCTGCCTCGGAAGTGAAGGAAACAAAAAGGGAATGGACTTGGTCATTTAAAATCCTTAGAAAGAAAACAAAGCAGTCTCAACAACCAATTCATTTACCAGCAATACTAGACTAATGTATATAAACATACAAAATGGGTTTACTTGTACTAAAATAAAGGTCCAATAAAATTCCCAGAAATTCATTTAAAAGGGTTTGCACATTCTCAATGTCAATGACGAACTTTGAAATTAAAGTAGAAGATTTTAAAATAGGAAAATGCATGCTTGTGGGTTTGCAAAGAAAGCAGAGATTTATTTACACAATCATGCATTTGTTACACATTTAATCATTGACCTCACACATACTCTCATGTTATGTTAAATCAATAAAATGTAGATTTTAAACTATTTAATTGTTATACATATTAACAAAGATTATAATAGCCCTCGAACAAGTGATTTGCAAGATAATAAAATTGGGAATTATTTATAAATATAAAATATGCCTTAATAGCAGTGTCTTACTTTCAACAAAAAGAATAATTCACTCAGTCAAAAACTATTCTGACACATTATCATAATAAAATAAAAGGAAGATTAATAAATAGAAAATATTAACCCAAGGATAGAGAGCAAAACTGTTGATTATATTAGAACATGTTAAAGAAGCACATAATAAGTCAAGTGAAATAAAAGAAAAACAATTTAAATAGCTATAGCATGTTAGTTAGGAATCACAAGAGCTTTTGGGTTAATTTGGGGTTACCTCTGGAGAAGCATTTGCAGATAGATTAATGGTCGGCAGGTTTTATGTGATTCAGCAGCAAAATCTGGAATAGTTCATATTTGGCAGCAGCAGCAGTTTCAGGGTCCCTCATGTGATAGCTTTTGATGGTCTGGAGCAGCAGCTGGCCATTCCTGAGTGGAAATAGCCTTCTTGCTGGTTCTACTCTATCATGTTGAGGTTAGCAAGTTTAAAGGTTGGGTGATTCATGGTCAATTGATTTGGAGACAAAAACTCGGCTTCAAATTTAAGTTCGCAGGCACATAGCTAAAATTCTCAAGAAGATATTTTTTTGAAATCTTGATCAAAGAATATTTTTACTAGAATAATTTCACTAGACACATTTGCTGATATATCACTAGAATAATTTCGGTGAGAAACATTTCATTAGCAAATCACTAGAAAGGCGAACAAAAGAAAACCCTCCTTTTTATAGTGGAATTGAACAATAGAACTTCCCTGGAGCATTACAAAAATATATCAGACTTTGCTTACTTATCAGCTGTAATTAATCCTATCCGAATGTCTAAATGAATTCAACAAAATTTTAATTAATTTCTATTGTTAATTTCCTTGTCGACATTCGAATTACAAACTTGATTTAATTTAAAATTACTTTTACTAATTAAAAGAAAACCTTAAGTGGACATCTGCTGTAGTTTTAGATAATAATTAAAACTATTGTTCCTACCAACCCTCGTTTATTTTAAAAATATATGGTATGACTTTTATTAAATTCAAAAGAAAATTATTTTACTTTTTAAATTACAATATTTGAATCTATCTACTAACTGAATATAAATTTTATTTTAAATTAAAAATATATTACGACTGTAATATATTTTTGTAAACAGATTCAAACAAAACAATTTTAACTAACAATTTATAATTTTATCATAAGTTTTGAAATTCATATCATAGTGTGTGTGTGCAATTATGACTTATATAAACTACTTTTAAACAAATCTAAACTATGTGAACATATACATAATCCATAATATTTTATTTATTTGGGGATGAGTTATACTTATATATAACACGAGCATTGTACTTGTGGTTTAAAATTGGGTAGGATTTTCAGTATATAAGTGCATTGCAGATACACTACGATAGATTGGGGTTCAAACTAAGTTATGAGGGTAGGAAATAGATGAGAAAAGGTGAAACGAAGATCTGCAAAGCAGACCTTACTGTTTCAATATATAATTGCTAATGTAAATATTTCTACACTGTAAAATATTTCTATTTAATCTTATCTCCTTTAATTGTACTGTAATCATCTATGTTAAAATGTAACCAGTAACTAATAATTTGTAAACCTATTTGAACAATGCTGTAAGTTTTTTTCTAATTGGTAACACATTTGTTAGACCAATCATTCTTTTGTAACACTAGCAAAACCATTATAAATTTGTGTAATCCATTTTTTGTACAATAAAGTATATTATTGAAGCAAAATGGTGGATGGCAAAAAATATTTGTAATTTTTTTTAATGTATATGAACAACATTTGTGGTGGATTTGTTTTTTAAAATTTTCAGAGAAATATTTTAAAATATTAAATATTAGACTTCCTTTCTTGTTGATTAAATTGTAATAAATATATATTATTATTTTACAAATAATTTATTTATAAAAATAAATTATTAAGTTGAAAGGTTTTTTTTTTATTTTATTTTGTTTTCTTTAATTTATTCATAAAACAATAATGGCATTTATTAATTTTGATCATTAATTAATGAAATATCATATTTTATATTTTTAAATCATGTTTGATGGGAAAGTCTAAATAAATGAAATCCTCCCAATATTTTGATATTATTCACAAAAAAAGTATTCAAATATCATCTGCTCCCACTGTTTATAAGCAATAGTGCCAAAGCAATTCTATAAAAATCCAAAATGGTGTAGAAATTTGGAAAAAATTTGATATTTCTTCAATCATATAACAAGAAACTATATATCAACATCATCATCATTATCAACCATTATCAATCCACAGCAGGATGAAGGTATCTCCAAGTTTAATCCATCTTCTTTGATCTTTAGCTTCTCTTCTCCACATCACCCCTGCATACTTTTTTATTTCATCCATCCATCTCACATGTGGTCTCTTTCTGGGTCTTTTACAATCTCTTGGAACCCAGTTTAAAATTTCAATTGTCCATCTATTATCATCTCTTCTAGCAATATGTCCAGCTCATCTCCACTTTAATCTTTTAATTTTTTCAATGAGATCAGTAAGACCTGTTTGTTCTGTTACCCATTCATTGCATTTTTGATCTCTTTTTGCTACTCCCAACATATATCTCTCCATACTTGTTTGAGTGGTCTGAAGTCTCTGTATTGTTCTTCTATTAAATGTCTAAGTCTCAGATCCATAAGTAAGAACTGGTATCAAATGTGTTTTACCAGAAACTATATATACTTCTATGTATTTAAATATTGTTTAATTTTTTTACTAATTTGTGTGCTAAGAGATGGCATAGAATTTATATTTAAAATTAGTCACTTTGGTAGTTTGCACCAAAATGATGTCCAAGTAAAGAACTAATTAAGTTTTTCCTGTTTAATGCCAAATATCTTCTTATATCATTTGAATAAAATAAGGAAATATCTAATAGTGTATATCTTATAATAATGAATTTAAAAGGAATAAAACCAAACAATAAAATTTTAATTAATTTGAACTATATTATTCATTTACCGTATTTCCAAACAAAAATGAGTAATTTTGGGATATGACTTTGCTGCATAAATCTAAAGCTTTAGACTAGTAATATTAAACTAAGGGGATTGATAGGTCAATAAATTGCTTTGTATTATATTTTTAAAAAAATAACTAAAGTTGTGGATATTAATTTAAAATTAATGCATCCACTGTATTAAATAGTAAACAAGGCAAAACTCTCTGTATAGTAGTGACACCTTGTGCCAACCAGAGTAATCAATGGTTGCGAGAAGGCTTGTGCATGAAATCTCTATCTAGTGTCTACTCATCTAATATCGCCAGACTAGTTTTCCATTGATTCCTCTGATTGGCACACGGTGGCACTACTGTATGGAGAGTTTTGCTGAGTTTAATAACAATTATGTGCTAGTATAAGAGATGGTAATCATGTGATGATTTTTAGTGTATTAAATACTACTTAATACTTTAATGATGATGACATTCTTAAGATTTGAATAATTATTATAAAAATGATTGTTAATATACCTATTTATATGCATCAATATTTTTTCTTTAGAAATATACTTACAAATTTTATAATTGATGAACACTTTGCCTTAATGGATTAATAATTGCATTTACTATCTAAGGAATATAAAGCAATAAGTACAATTCTTTTATTTATTGTTTAGAATCTGATGATTAGTGGATTAGTACTTACATAGTTTTTATTCTTAAACATTTTGTTAAAGGATTAAGTAATGTTAAAATTATTCATAAGAATTGTTTAAGCTTAAAATGCCAATAAATAAACATTGTGATAATGTAAAGGATTGACCCGGAAAGCTATTTTTGGATACTTTTAACACTAATAATTATAATTTTAAAGATAGAATATAGTTATTGAATTTGTGTAATTTTATAATATTTTTTGCGCTGTAAAAGTTATCACAGTAGAAAGGTATGATGAAGAAAATACAGATAAAATTATATGTAGAGTTTAATTTATTATAAATATGAGTTACTAATTTATTTGTGTATTGAAGATCATTGGAATTATACATTAAAATAATTATAAATTACTTATGGCCAAAACAATATATGCTATTTTTTTTTTACTTCTTGATTAAAAGTTCATATTTTTTTCTCAGTGATGTTTATTCATCAAAAAAAATATAGATACAGTTAGAAAAGGTTTACATTGGAGTGATTATAAAATAAATTGAAATTTCAGAAGCAACATGTAGGGGAAGGATACATGTGAAAAGGGAATGGGAAGTGGAAAGGGGAAATGTTGTATAGTCCTGGCCAGTCTGAAATTCATGTCATTGTAATTGAGTCTTATGACAGAGGCTGAGAGGATGGGCATTGGAGGATTGCCCAAGTGTCTGTGAGGAGTGGAGGTGGGGATAGTTTGGTATCTTTGGTTTTAACAGTTAATTTTTGTCTCAATTATCTGTAACTCTGGATTATCAGTTATCTTGTACTATAAAATACTATTTAAGTCACTAGATGCAGTATTCTTAAATTAATATCCAAAGCTTTAGTAATTTTTTATAAGTAGAATATAAAACAATTTGATAATCCATTAATACAGATTAGTTTTTTAATATTAATCTGAAGCTTTATTTAATGGCATACATATAAATCTCATGCAAATAATTTCTAGTTTTGAGAAAACATGAATAAGTAGTTTAAATAAAAATATAACATTCCATGATATATCATTTATTGTACTTAAAATACAAATATTTGATTTTCATATTAAGTTCACTATTAAATAATATACATTATTAAACATTTAGTTTCTTTATTCTTTTCATAGAAGAAGAACATTTCCATTACAGATGCAAATGTTTAGATGGTTGTATACTCAGATTTCATTTTTACACAGGATTCCAAGGTGGATAATTTTGCATTGAAATTCTATGCAGTCCTGCATATAATTAGTAAATCATTTACCAATTTTTAAAATATTGTGTTATTTATTGTTTCTTACCACATGATGAGTGAGGTCATACCTTTACCCAAAATCCTTCATTCTTTTAAAATTTTACTGAAATATTCTATCACTGTTGTTTAGTACCAGTAGAAAGGAAATGATATTTAAAACTTTATAAATCTATAGTGCAAAAGTTTACGATATAATTTGTCAATGTTTTAGAAAAATATTGTTTCAAAATATTAAAATTACATTAATTTATAATTAAAATAAAATAAAAACACATCATTGTTTTGCGAATAAATCTAATATACTAGCAAAATAATAAATTAAATGATTTTTATACTGCCATTTCATTTTATTTTGTTTTCATTAATGTTCCCATCATAATTAATATGAAATCAAATTATTATTCTGAAAATAAAATTATTAGAACATTTTATAGTTATTACTTCTTGATTTTAATAACATTCAATAGCACAAAACATTGGTGTATGCTCACAAATCTGTTTGAATTTTATACTAAAAACTATTATTTTCAATTCAAGTTTAGTTTATGTTATCTAACTGTCATAATGAATTTTTATTATACCAAAAGTGATTTTAAAAATATTTTATTGCTGTTGTGGTTAATATGATATCTGTTTATTCAGATTGTGTGAATGTGATTTTTTAACAAAATGTTTGTGGCAATAATGCCAAATTTGATTCAAATAATTATCAAGATGCTGTATATTTATAAAATCTGCATGGAATGATATTTTAAATAAATTTAATAATATGTTTTACTAGATAGAAAAATAATATATTATTATTAAGCATCACATGATCACTATCTTATACTAGCACATAATTGTTTATAAACAAAGCAAAACTCTCCATACAATATTGTTACCCTGTGCCAACCAGAGTAATCAATGAATGCCAGAAGTCTTGTGCATAAAATCCCTATCTAATGCCTACTCATCCAAAGCACTTCACTGATGATGGCCACAAGCCAGAAACTAGTCTGGGGATATTGGATGAGTAGGCATTAGATAGGGATTTTATGCACAAGACTTTTGGCATTCATTGATTACTCTTGATGGCAATACTGTAAGGAGAGTTTTGCTTTGTATATATTATTATTACATGAAATCATTTTTTGCAACTATAGCAACAATAACAATCAATCATGTATTGCTTTATTGTTAAGCTATAACCTCTTTTAGAATTAATGATTGTGACTAGTAATTTAGATATTAAAAGCTGAATGTTACTTTAAGAAAGCAGTATGCACTTAATACTAAATAATAACAAGAATTTCTTTAAAGTTGTGGTCAAGGCAAGTTTTTTATTGTGATGTTTTCTCCATTCTGTTGATGTTTTTCATGGGAAATAGACAGAAAGTCCATTGCCAACTAGCCCACAGTTCTCATCTTAACAGCTTTCAATGATTTCTTGGTCCAAATTCAGTTTGCCAAACAGTAATGTGGGAACAAACTTTTTTAATTACTATTCATCATCACTCATTTGAAAAACAACATGACTAACTAACTTAAAATGGTGATGACAGGTTTTATATTCTGTATTTGCTGGAATCCTCCATCGCTTTAGCAATGTCACTTATTTACTAATTTGAATCTTGCCTTTACCTAAGTTTTCTCTTTCTTTTTTTTCTTTTTTCATTTTTTTTTGTTAGTATGCACAGCTAAATCTGGAGTTAATAGCTTTTTTCCCTTGGATTCCCCAATTTTAATTAAGATAAATTTATGCCTGACAAGATTTTAAAATTTGTTTTTGCCCACAATTTAAATTAGGTCAATTTTTGACTAAAAGATTATTTTCAGAAGAAATGTTAAAACTCATAAACAACTTACAGCTTGAGAATTCAAAAATCATTTTAAATGAATATTAAAATACAAATTCTTAAATGAATAAATTTATAAAAACTAAATCTATACTGTGGTTATATATAAATCTTAAATGAATAAATCTATAAAACATGTAATTTTGTTATATACATAAATTCTAACTTCACCCTGCCAGGTTTACTTCAGTTTTAACAAATGAAGGTCGGTACATGCATATATGCTACCCCTGCTTGCGTTTTCATATTATAATGAATGAGGTGGTTATACACACACACACACACTCAGCAATATTAAAAGCACAAACTTGAAGTTATAATAAAAGGAATATACGCAATTTGAGATGATTCAGATATAAAATAAATATACTACTATAGAATATAGTAGTTGAAACAGATTGACCAATAGATATGACTATTTCAATTCTTTTGCACTATTATTAATGCTTTTTTATTTTTATAGCATGTTATATTTACAATATCCTGTAGATGCACAGGTATTGACTCAAATTTTAATTAATGTAATTTTAATTTTTTTTTATCACTGACATTGTGAACCTCTTTGGTTATGATATACATTTTTTTCAACTACCTATCATTTTGCTATTAGATTCTTTTTTTAACCATTTCTACTTGCAATTGGCTTTGATGTTAGGCATCTTTTTTAAAGTTGGATTTGTTTTTAACTATCTCCAATTTATATTGAATTAGTCTATTAGCATTAATTTTATGAAGTCAGGTTAAAGTGACCATCATTTTTGTAGCTCTTGCTTCTGGGTTGTTAACATTTCTTAATTAACATTTTTATCCCTTTTTTATATTTTTAACAATCTATGTTCGATGTTGGATTTCATTATTAAGTATGTTTTTGAAATTAGTTTAACATGCTCATTACTATGACCTAACTGATACTTTCCATTTTTATTTTTGGTTTATCTTCATTTATTTTCCATTTGGCTTTTCACTGTTTTTTTTTTAAAAATTCACTTCTGTAGTTTTTTTTTTTTACTGTTTGCCTGTGTCAATATAACAAATAATATCTATTTGTAAACTCATTGTTATAAATAGTATACCTGTTCTGTCTATTCTTTATTGTGGCTTTTTTAGTTTTCTATTACCTAAAGTATTTCATTCTTGCTATATTTTCTCCTCTATTTTAATCATCAAATGAATTTAATTTTAGTGAGTCACTTTCAGTAATTTAAATGTTATAATTATCGTTTAGAAATTTATATATAATAAAATTATTTTAAAAAGACACCTCCCTTTTTTAACATTTCAAGTTAAACTGTTTTTAGTTTATTACATATATATCTTGAGCAGGGAAAAAAAATTCAAATGATATACAACAAACATATAATTATTATTTAACTGATTAAATATTTTAAATCATTCAGTCTTATTTAATTGAGCTGCAAACAAGTTATTTGCCTCATATTTTGATCGTGCCAGATATATTATTTTACGTGAAGCTTGACATATTATGTACTAGTGAAAAAATTCATGTACTATTATTTTGTTTTTATGACTTACAATATGATCAAATTGTGCTTTCTTATAAAAGAAACAATTGTAAAAATGAATTACTAAACTGAGAATTTATCACCACTTTCCTCAATTATCTGCATCCATCCATGTTGAAATTATTCAAAATAAATATTTGAAAAAGTCACCGCATATAAAGAAAATATTATATTTGAAAAGCAGCAATAAAAGTAAATTAACATGGTATTTTTGTCAGATTTATTTTGCTAAATTTACTAAACAATCCAATTGTTAATTAGAGAAGATATTAATTAGTATTAAAGTTTATCGGCTTAACGTTTTCGAGGATCCATGCCTCATATTCATAGCCTTCATAAAATGTATAATAAAATATGCAAATACAAATATTCAAATAAGCTAGTATTACGTAGCCCATTTCTTGTGCTCAGAATCAAATGATCACAAAAGAAAAATAAAGGAGGCATTTTACATCAATGGAAACATCCATGCCATTAATAGAAAGGATACTTGCTTCGAGATCTCGAAGAAATGGGCTACGTAATACTAGCTTATTTGAATATTTGTATTTGCATATTTTATTATACATTTTATGAAGGCTATGAATATGAGGCATGGATCCTCGAAAACGTTAAGCCGATAAACTTTAATACTAATTAATATCTTCTCTAATTAACAATTATATATTTTACATATAGTGAGAAGTAAAGCTATATTTAAACAATCCAATTATAATTGTTTATATATTAAATGGTAATTTTTTTTATTTTCTGCAGTTGCTTAAATTATTGTAGAAGTCTAAGTAGTATAAAAAGTAATTTTAAAAATAAACCAGTGAAATTTTGAAAACGTATTTAAAAATGAAAACTGTATGAAATAGATATCTATTTATTACTAACAATAACTCCTTTCAACCATTATAACTTACTTTAAATTGACAGAAAGTATTGTCAATCTGTTTAATCTTGTAACCAATTTCAAATAATTCCTTGGCAAATATCTTAACATTTTTCAACTTATCACATAAGTAACTATATGTGTTTTTATTACAAAACAAAAAAGATCTAAAACATGCCATCTTGTGCTTAATTGATACTTTTGATTATAATTTGTTTATATCCCTATTTTTGAAATGGTTTGATTATTTATTTGTATCATAAAATACTATTATCTCTTGTAATAATTAAATTCAAATACTTAATATTTTTGTCCTATTCTTTTTCAACAGACTATTTCAAGCTATTTAAATTATTTAAGTCTTCTTCAAGAAAATTTATGGTATAAGTATTTCTGCAAACAAAAACATCATTCACATATCTATTTAAATTTTAATATCTTTAAACGGACACTTAATTAAAATACAACTCTCCTAAGTTGAGAAAATAAAATTGCAACAACAGACAGGCCAACCTTTAGACATTTTTTAATATTCATTCTCATAAAAGCAATAATGTTCTAATCAAAGAAATGTTAAGACTCCATAATACATTTTATAATAATTGAAAGTTTGCTAATCTTTCACATGTGCTAAGACAGCCAATCAGATTTTAAACAGCTGTCTTAAGAATGGTCAGGCTTTGACACACGGTAGCGATTTTGACAAGAAAAAGATGATACCAACCTTTTTTCAACTTAACTTTTTAAATATATAAGCCAGTCTTAAACAACTTGGCCTGAAAGCTTGAATATATAAACATATACAAAGTTAAGTTGAGAAAAGGTTGGTATCATCCTTTTCTTGTCAAAATCTCTGTCATGTGTCGAAGCCTGAACATTCTTAAGACAGCTGATTAAAATCTGATTGGCTGTCTTAGTGCATGTGAAAGATTAGCAAACTTTCAATTATTATTTCCAATTTAATAACGTGCAATTTAGACCAATAATACATTTTATTATATATATGAAAACAGTTTTCCTTTTTAATGCATGTTGTATTATTATTAAGGAATCCATTCCATCAATAGAACCATGCATTTCTGTAACAGCTAATGAAGAAATAACATCATTCTCATTAATGAGTGTATTTTTGATTCTATATAAAAGTAATCAAATGAAGCCATAGTATTTTTCCAAAATCCTAAAAATTTTTATAATAATTTACCAACATATTTAGAAGTCTCATAGATAAATGAACCACCAAAATCAATCTCAATTTGCAAAGGATTACCTTCTTTATGTAACTTTATATTTTCAAAAATATATATTTCAGGAAGGATTGTAAGATTTATATAATAGATAATTATCATTATTATTATATTAATACATTGTACAGGCTTAAACCTGCATTTATATATGTAATATATGTGGGATTCGAACTCAGACTTTCACATGACCCACTACTCTCAGTGCCATCTCATATTGCTGACCCACCTCATCACGCACGTTGAAAAGATAAATACTTGGTGATTATTTATCTTTTCAACATTATTACTATAATAGATTTTATTTAATGCACATTTTATTGGTATTACTTTTTATTTATGCTGGATTTAAGTGATATTAAAAATGGTGGATTATTAAAAAGTGGCAAAACCAATATGAAAATGTTATTAAGCTTAAGTGCAAACATGGTTATTTAAAGGTTGTAAAGATAATCATATATTCCCCAATTGAAACAATGTAAAATTGAAAAGCTGTATAAATTTAGTACCAAGATGTATGAATAAATTAAAATAAATAATTTCAAATAATGTGGTTGGGAAATGGAAGGAACTTTTTGGTATTCAGAGGTATTTAATAATAATTGAATTTTTTTTTTCATATGTCATAGCATCAGCTGGGAGGCGAACCCACAATCATCTGCAAACAAGTACTTGCTTGCAAGGCGGCTGTGATGACCTCCCAGCTAACAATGCTTGACAATAATTGAACATTTAATAATTGTAAATGGATAGTGGGCTTGTGATAAATATAAAATTGTTTGTAAAAATAGATTTAAATTTTTTAAATTTTAATTACTTAATAAGCCATATCCAAAAACTTATAATGACATGAATTTTGTTAATTTGTTCAATAAAAAGACATTTGATTCAAAAATACGGTTTAAGTCATGGAGCCAAATATGTCAGCAGTACATGGATAATTAAATTTAAAATTAATTGAAGCTGTTCAAAATTTTTTTGAAATGATTCTTTGTAATAGTCATATTGCTGATGAAATTATCAAAATAATTAACTGTTGTAAAATCAATGTGATTCCATCGGATAATTCATGGAAATCGGCCATTTCAGAATTTGAACAGAAGCTAAATAATGGTAATATGACTTGTTTGAAAGACACTAAAATACTAATGATAGGTTTAATTACAAAGTGTCAGTATATGGAGAAAGATGTAGTGCAAATGAATAAATAGTGTGCTTTTTTTTTATTGAAGAAAACAATGGATGGTCAGAGAATAAAATTTATTAATAGTCTTTTTAAAATAATAATAATAATAATACCTCAAGTAATAATGTGTACTCTAAAATGTATCCTTTCTGGGCTATATGACCTCATATTTATACAAATATAAAGTTACATAAATCTGGTAATCCTATAATTATAATGGTACATTTTAGTGGTTCTTTACATACCAGACGTCTAAATATATTGGTAAGCTGTTACAAGGAATTTAGAATTTGGAAAAAATATTATTGCTTCATCTCTTGATCTTGTAGATAGAATTAAAAATTTAGTGATCAATGAAAATGATGTTATTGCTTCATTAGATGTGACAGGTAAGAATGGGTTCTATTGATAGAGTGGATTCCACAAAAATAATTGCACATGCATTAAAAAGTAAACAGGTTTATAAGTAAGTGATAAAATTTAATATTGATTCTTTGACAGTGAATATTGTAAAATGTCTAAAGGTTGCCCTATGACTCCACCTGTTGTTGCACACATTGGCCATTTTGTTTTGTCTACATATGGGAGTAGTACATTTAAGATGGTCTTTAAAGATTTTAAAATTTACAAAAAGTATGTGGGTGATGTTTTTGTTTGAAAAAATACCAACAGTATAAATTTGCTTGTAGAAGAGTTAAATAACTTGAGTGCCTTGAAGTGAACTATTGCAAAAAAACAGGCAAAAGCATTAAGTATTTAGATTTAATTATTGCAAAAACTATTTTTAAAATAAATAAACAATCCGTTGCATAAAATCAAAAATACCAATTATACATAAGATGGCAAGTTTTAGATCTTTTTTGTTTCATAGTGAAAAATTATGAAGTTTCCAGTGTGACATATTAAAAAATACTGAGATATTTGCCAAGAAATTACTTGATGTTTCTTATAGGATTGAACAGATTAACTATACTTTATATAAATTTAAAAAGAGTTATAATGGTTTAAATGAGGTGAGGATTGAAAGTAAAAAATGGATATCTATTATGTATATTTCAAGTACCCAAATAAAAAATTTTAAGTATATATATATATATGAATGTGTTAAATGTTTCATTTTGTGTTACAAATAATGTTAATGAAATACTATATAATTTTTAAAATGTCACATCTATCAAGCAGAAAAATAAAGTTGTGTGTCAAATATTTTTGTTGCTGTATGTTACCATATATTGGTGAATTCAAGTGCAGTATTGACAAATGATTAATGAAGCATGAATTGTTATACAAGCATGTAAAATGTAAAAATAATAATGATTTAATGACTGCTTCAGGTTTTTTTAGAACATAAAAGAACATGTAAATATTAATTTAATTTTGATATTGAAAGTGTTAAGATTCTTCATGAAAAAGAATCCATAATAAAACAAAAATTAAAGATACAAATAAATAGAAATAAAATGAATTTAATGAATAGACAAACTGCTGACATGATCAATGGGATTTGAGTTGATGTTTGCTTTTTTTTTTTTTTTGAAATTAACAGCAGTTGCGGGAGATTAATAATTTAAATAAAAGTACTACTGCAGATTAAAAGACTGTATATAATATTTAATTGCCATTATATTTATTATTTTTAATATTATTTCAATAGTTTTTAATAATCGGACAAATTATTTATACATAAATATAACACATGTTTTGCAGCTTTATCCATGTAAGATTTTAATTTAAATGTTCATAAATATATTGTAACATCATTGCTCTATTAGGGTTTTTATGTGTTAACTACCCATATTGGGTGACAAAATTACATGCTATCTATTAAATTTGTTTGGCCTGACTATTCAGCAAGATTTAATGGATGTAATTATTTTTTCTTGGACACACAACACCCTTTTTAACTAATGTAACTACTAAAATAATGGGATCAAGTAAGTCAGCTTTTAATTTATTTGAAAGGTTCTAAGATTCTGCATCGAAATCCACTGGCTAAATCCCTTTTATTTATTTAGTTAGAATGAAATTATCTGGAAACTCCGAAGGATTGAGTGTCAGTACAGTGTTGGTAAAGATAAATTATATTTTCAAATCTTAATAATTAACATTAATAAATTTATTAATAATCATTAATAACATACAATGAATAGTTGGTATTAGAAATAAATATTTTTATTCTAACAAATTAAAATATAAAAAATAAAAAAACACATTATAAATTAATTGGAAAGATGACATGCACACTAATCCAGATATGAATCAATTAATAAAAAAAACCAGTTCAACAATTATAGTTCTTAGGTAACCAAGTGTCTCTTAAAGAATAAAAATTTAAAGTCTTTATTGGAATTATTTTAATCTTATTTTTAAGAATTGTTTGCAAACTTTGTCACAATCAGGAAAAGTTACTCTTAACTTACTGGTAAGTTGGTATAGGTTTCTTGGAATCCTGAACTTATAAGAATTTCCATTGGATTCTCCTGCTGGTGTCATCCATTATTGTTCTATCCTATAGATGGAGAAAAGGCATGTTTGTAGGGATTCTTTCATTGGAAAAAGTGGTCTTCACAAAGCCCATTTCCATGCTTGCATAACAGCTTGGTACAGCAAGTGGCATACCTGTGCAGAAATATATTATTGCCACAGGTTATGCTCACAGAAACCTCCTACTTTCAGACATGTAACTAGAAGGTAAAGTGAAGAACTAGATTGAAGTTGTCCTTTTTTTATACCACGATTCAGTTTTTATCAGCATACAAGATTATAATCTTATACACTCTCTCTTAAATTGAAGTTACAAAGTCTTCCTTTCACAAAGTCTCTCTGCCATCTTTAATTAGCTAAAATATTTTTTCTTTTAGCTTATCTGAATTAGTAATTTGTGTGTCTTTTGTTCTTATCAATTTTTACTTTAATTTTTAATTAGATACAAAAAAAATATAGACAAAAATTTTACTTTCATTGTAAGTTTTAAAAAAAAATAGATTATACAAACTAAAAAATTTAATTGCATCTTTTTAATAAGAATGCTAAATTTACTTTTTCTTTGTTTTTTAGCTTTTAAATATCTTACTGGATGCCAATATATCTGTACCGTATAAACAAATGGTACAATATATATATTACAAAAAAATCAAGTCAGATGTCACATGACATAATTTAACAAACTTGTATTTACAAATATTATATAAAGAATTTGCTATTAAATAAGCTTTTAACAAGCTTTGCAGAATATCCTCAACCCCAGATCGGTTTCTGCTATTGACTTTATCTAATGCATAACAATTAAGTAGAAAATCTGAAATTTCCAGACATTCATGTCTTTCAATCTAACTATCTAACTTAAAAAGCTATATGGAATTGAAGCAAGTTCATATGCACCGTATATTAATAGTTTTAGCAATATAAAATCACCAAAGCCTTAATAGCAAAAAATAAAATTACAAAAAATATCATCAGATGTCACATGACCTAATTTAACAAGCTTGTATTTACAAATGTTATATAAAAAGCTCATTATTTAACAAGCTCTTAACAAACATTGCAGAATATGTCCAACCCCAGATCAGTTTCTGCTACTGGCTTCCTTGTGAGGTCTTTATATAATGAGTTTTTATATAATATTTGTAAATCCAAGCTTGTTAAATTAGGTCATGTGATATCTGACTTGACTTTTTTATACATTTTATTTGTTGTTATTAAGGCTATGGCAATTTTATATTGCTAAAGCTATTAATATATGATGTATCTGACCTTGGTTCAGTCCCATATAACTATTTAAGTTAGATAGCTGAATTGAAAGACATATGAATGTCTGGAAATTTCAGATTTTCTACTTAATAGTTATGCATTACATAAAATGCTGGGCTTGTCCCAGTATTTTTAATCTAATGCTTGAATATCCTAGCATCTCACTAAGGTAGCCAGTAGCAGAAACTGAACTGGGATTAGGGATATTCTGCAAAACTTCTTAAGAGCTTATTTAATAGCAAGCTCTTTATATACCTTATATGAGTGTTAGAAGATGATGTACTATACATATTTTATTTCCAACAGATTCTGGTTTATTATACAATTTTTTTATTTGAATCACTTGTGAATTACAATAAGTTTTCTACATTTTTATTTCCATTTAAAGTCACATGTAAAAATATACTTTTAATAAAAAATTAATTAATATATCTATATTTTATGGGAATGATTCTTCAAAATAATCATATAAAATTAATGTGGTATCTGCACAAAAACAGAAAAATAAACGGTTTTTATAATAGACTGAAATTTGTAAACCACATCCTTTGTATGGGCTATTTTACTATTGCAATTAATAAATGAAGTATTAATTTGTTGAATATTTAATGTATGTAACTTATTATTTATTGTTATGAACTGTATTATTACCTCAGTACAAATATTCTTTAATTGAGTTTGAAGCAAGATAGATACAAAATAAATAAATCAGGTTTTTATTTAACTTTTAAAATATTAAATAATATGTACATTATCAAAGCATGGCTTTAATAAGATGAGTAGAATATTGGTAAAATGCATAAACAGAAAAACGGATTTGAATAATTTGAATACATTTCACAAATATTCTCTGTACTAATGCACTTATCATTTATAGAGATTTTAATTTTTAATTAGAAATAATTCTTCCATTTTCTATCATAATTTTGTTACCAATGACATGATAACCTGTCTGAAAATAATTCTAGCTACATGCGAAAATGTACAACTAATTAAACAATACATGTTCCATCAAAACAAAATGCGTATAAACACTTAAATAGCATAACCTATGGTAAGTTATAATTTCATATACTATATACAGTATTAAAATTTATTTTTAATTACTTTAGGAATTGCAATATTTACTTTAAAATTATATATACTTCAAATTGCAATAAGAATAAAATATAAGGCAAAAAGCTCAATCAAATGATCAAATTTATATTCTTAATAAAATCTGTATTGCAATGCAGGACGAATATTTTCTGTTATCCTGATATTTTTCAATGACTAGTGAAAAAAAGATCAATAAGTCTCTTACCTTGAGAGTAGCGTTAAACATCTTAAGGGTAATTTGATGTTTTGAAATCCTTTTAAGAGAGTTTTATAGATTTTTTAATTTATATTACTTCAGCTTTTTATTAATATAATCTTTGTGAAATCTTAATTTTTTATAGTCATTAAAACCCTTAACATAGCATTTTAAACTAGATTGTGTGCATACATGTATGTGTTTTTTCTTATAAGGTCGTCAAAATTCAATATTATTTTAAAATTTAGGTTTTTTTTTTCATCCAATGTTTTCATCTCAATTTTTATTTTAAGAATAATCATTATCATCTCCTTCGTTTTAGCTTATATTTTAAAAATACTTTTCACTGTTATCATACTTGGTCTATTATAGTTTTTTTTAATGTGCTCTAATTATTTAATTTTAATTATTTAATTTTAAATTTTTTTAAGATTAATAATACATGGTCATTTGTTTTTATATTTGTTTATATATTTAAAGCTTTCAGGCTAAGATGCTTAAGACTGGCTTATATATATAAAAGTTAAGTTTAGAAAAGGTTGGTATCAATCTTTTCTATCAAAATCTCTGTCTCGTGTCTAAGCTTGATTATTTATTAGATATTTGTTTAAAATCTGATTGGCTTTCTCTGTTATAATTGTGCATGTGAGAAAGGCTAGCATACTTTCAATTTATTATCAATTTTCAACATGCGATTTAGATAAATATTATTTACAAACGTTGCTGCTATGAAAATTGCGGTATAGTAAATCTGAGATTTCGTGCCGTAATATATTATATTTATAACACAATGAATGATAATTGTATTTGTTTATATATTTAAAGCTTTCGGGCTAAGTTGCTTAAGACTGGCTTATATATATAAAAGTTAAGTTTAGAAAAGGTTGGTATCAACCTTTTCTATCAAAATCTCTGTCTCGTCTCTAAGCTTGATTATTTATTAGATATCTGTTTAAAATCTGATTGGCTTTCTCTGTTATAATTGCGCATGTGAGAAAGGCTAGCATACTTTCAATTTATTATTTATTTTCTTAGTCATTATATAATATATTAAGTATAGAATGTTTCAAGAAGGTTTTCTATTCATTATCTATATTTATATTTGCATAATAAACATCTAATTTAGCAGCATATCTGGAAATGTTTAAATTATTTCAAGATGTCATATTGGACTCTGTTTCCTGTTAACTAAAAAGCTTCAGTTAATGTTAAGCTTTTATTTTAATTAAAAACACCATCAATGAATGTGACATAATATTTTAGAATTTTTGGCAATTCATTTAAGCTCACAAAAAAAAGAATAAAAATCTCCATGTAACATATTGTGAGTCTGTAAATGTTTTTGGACTAGGTTTTATGTATTTTCAGCTGTTAAAACAGGCAAAATTCTCCACATGTTATGGCCACTCAGTGCAAGCCAGTGTAATGGTGATCATGTGGTATTTTCTGTTGCTTTTTACTATTTTTACATTCATATAAATATTATTCCTACATATAGTAATAATCAACTTAGTTATATTTTAGAAGAGAAAACAGTAATTCAATCTTATCAGTTCTGTAATAATATATGACCATTACTAAATTTTATTGAGAAGACTATCTTCAAAATTTTGTAGTATGGATTGTACTCTAATTTTATAGTAATTATCTGTCTATTGTTATTAGTTGTAATAGTAAATCATTTGTTATGTATCAAATTCAAATTATTGATGTCAAGGCAAAATGTATTCATCATATTTTTTCATCTCTGTTAATGAGCAACTATAACATTAACCCCATTCTACTAAATTTCTGATTGTGTTTATTCATTTTCACCATATTTCTGGTAGTTATTGAAACAGTCAATTTTAATCACTTGTCTGTTTCACTTATTTTATTCTCACACCTACACCTATGACAGACTTAAACACTTTCAGAGAACCCACAAAAACAACTTTAAACAACTATATATGTATGATTGCATATATACACATGAGTGATAAGTCTGTAATTAAAACAACATATGTATATATTAAGCCATGTTTATTTTAAAAGTCACTAGTTTTGAAAAGCAATTTAATGTAAAATATTAGTCAATGTTATATTTTATTTTGCTAAAACCACATATATAGAGGGAGTATATTCCAGATACTACCATCCTACATATATAGTAAAAGAATTAGTTTTAAACTAATTATAAATCTAGTTTTTAATTTAAGTTGTAAACAATTTTAATTAGACCACCACAGATGATCTGAAAGAGTGTCAGTCTAGTTTTATAATCATAAATTGACAATAACATTTCTTAGAATTTAATAAAATTGTCAACAACATAAAGCCAAGCAGCAATATTCAACATTTAGGATAAGGATGTAAAATGTAGAACGAAATTAAAATTTGAATTTTAAAAGTAAACATGTTATATTTCAAAGATGAGCTAATGCATTTTTTAGCTGCATCCAAACTTGTAAACAACCAGGTGGTCAGCTGCCAAAATGTATCAATACTGCAATTTTTGTAAAGAGATATATAATATTGTTGGGGAGAGTTGTAAGCTGAACTCATGTCAGTTTTATTTTTGAAATAGTGGGGCAAAAAGGTATCAACTCACCATGCCATGGATAATGTCCTAGCCAAGTAGCCCATTGTAATATGATCTCCATAAAAATCAGGTGTTCATTTGTGAAGAGTGCTGACATTATCATCTCCTGTGCCTGTAGCTGCCATGAAAAAAGCCAGTAATAGTTTTAATCAGTACAGAGCTCTGTTTATAAACTAATATTTCCAAAATTTATTCGAGCTAGCGAGATAATGAATCAACCCCCAAAATATGTTTCCTTAAATGCTGTAAATGTATCTTAGAAACGTTAATAAGAGAAAAACTGAATCTTGTCTGAAGCTAAAATTTGTAATTTAAAAATAACTTTTTTCAAACATGAAACTGTTGTGTTTGGTCTAAATTACAGACCCAACCTACAAAAATAATAGTAATACCAGTATTACAATTAATATAATATTTTCTTATTCATAAATATTTACAATAAATAATAGTTATAATGTGAAAGCTTGGTTTGACTGCTTCCAGCTACACCTCATAGCTTGCCTTGTAAGTAGGGAGAATAATACTTCTGGCTGTACAAGACAGCATAGCAGTGTCCAGTCCCTCTGTGGACTTACCTTCCTGTGTAGACAAATAGTGTATTGCTAAAAGTGGGAATTCTGACTGCTGTTCAAGTTAAAAAAGCTTCCTTGGGATAATATATACAGTCTTTGTAAGTCAGACAGATGTTTTCTACCTTTTCTTCCAAAATGCTGACTATTTATAGTCAGTTCTTTGACCTTACTGAAAACATCAGATTCACCAAGCATCATTGCTTATTGGCCTGTACTAATTATTGGCTATGTGATTAGCTGTACATCAGCCTATTGGCCTGTGGCAAACAGTGCTTAATCCAATCAGATAAGGGGGAATCATTGCTTATTGGTCTGTACTAATCATTGGCTTTAGCTGTACATCAGCCTATTGGCCTGGGGCAAAAATGCTTAATCCAATCAGATTAGGAGGAATCTGGAATAGTCCACTTCTGAGAGAAGAGTGGTTTATGACATTCTTCCCCATGGCTAAAAATTAGCTTTAGAGAACATAGTCACATAAGTGTGCTAGAGGACTACTAATACACTTTAGTGCTGGTTTTAATTTGTTGCCATCTTCAGGTTGTTGGCTTTTCTTGCTTGCACTGCCTGTTCCTGGAGATTCATTCCTTGTGGATGCATCTGTATAATCTAGTCTAAGCTGATTTTGATGATGATGTATCCATCTGTTATTTTGATTACCATGATGTGGAGTTCATTTTGTTAGATTATGACAGCTGGGATCTTTTTAAAGGATCTTATTTGTAATTTGATGTTGTTTTGTTTTCATTATTTGGCTCAGGTTTCAGAGCTGCTATATTAGTTTACATTGTTCTATTAAAAAGTAGTTCAGCTTGGGTTTTTCCAGTTGCTGGTCATGGTGTAGAGTGATGTGATAACAACATTCTAGAAATATGGGTTTTCCAGCTTCCAGTGTTGATCTTTGTGAGCAATGTTTTGGTCTCTTGAACCAATCTCTCAGCTTTCTTATTGTTTTCAGGATGAAATGGTGGGCTAAGACTATCTCGCCATTATTGTCACAATAGTTTTTAAAGGCCACTGCAGAAAATGCTGTGCAATTATTTGAGACTTGTTTTAGGAAGGCCATGAGTATCAAATAACTTTCTAAGAGCTATTGTTGCAATGGTCTGGAATGATGGAACTTTCGCTATCCAGCCATTTAGAATATGAATCAACTACTATTAATGAAAGTTTGACTTTTCATGGGCCAGCATGGTCAACATGTACACTCATCCAGCGGCCTTCAGGTTTAGGTCAGTGAACTGTTTTATCTTTTGACAGCATGTTCTGATTCACTTTGCAATGCCAGTAATGCTGGACTTTAGACTTAATATCCATGTCCACAGTTGACCACCATACATTTGCCTGGGTGCCCATTATGCAACAGGTTGAGCATTTAGGATTGTCGAGCTGGGGAAATCACTACTCTTGATCCCCAGATAACATAGTCCTTTTTGATTGAGATCTCCAGCATTCATGCCCAGTAGGCTGGATGCACTCCTCTGGCTTTTTATTTATACACCCCTGCTGGATCCATTTTTTAATTTTTTGAGAATAAATACTCAGGGTCATTTGTGGTCTACTTAGCCACTGATTTACTGTTCAGTGGTATATTTTGTCCTCAAATCAATAATGTTAACTGACTGACCTGCAGTGGTTAGCCTGTTTACAGACTTTGCAGGCAAACAAATTAATGCATCTACATGAAGAATCTGTTTGCCCTCAATGTAGTGTAGTGTAAAATCATATCCTGAAAACCACATCAGCATATGTGGTGAGGCATGCTGAGGGATTCTTTTGTCAGTGCAAAGATGCTCAAAAGGGGTCTGTGATCTGTTTGCAGTATGAATAATCTACCATGAAGATAATCATGAATTTGTTTAATGCCATTGATTAAAACCAGTGCCTCTCAATCAATCTGGCATAATTTTTCTTTGCTTTTGAGAGACACTTTGATGTAAAACCAATAGGGGAGTGTGATCTATCATCATGCCTTTGGGAAAACAGTGCACCTGTTCTTAGTGGTGAAGCATCACATATCAGTACTAGCACCCTTTCAAGGTCAAAGTGTCCAGCACCAATGAATCAGATATGAGTTTCATTTTGTCAAAGGCAATATCATGATTGCTGCCCCACTTCTAGACAGTTTTATGGTAAAAAACCCTTCTTAGTAATTTACAAGTCCCAAAAGAACATTAATTTGTTCTTGTTACTTGATGTTTTGGCTTTTTTAATTGCCATATATTTTTTTGGGATTGGATAATGTCACTTGTGTTTATCCTAAATACCAGAAACTCTTGTTCTTTGGCTTTAAATATGCACTTATTCAATTTTACTCTTATGCCTGCTGCTTTGAATTTATCAAAGAGTTTTTTGGTGAAACTTCAGAGTAGTTCTGGAGTCCATGCCACCAGTAAAAAGTCATCAAAGTATAGTAGGGCCTCTGCTATTTCTGCATCCAGTTGATCCATAATTCTCTGGAATATTGCTGGGATGACCAATATACCAATCATGCAATTGGTTCATCTTAAATAAGCCTTTATGATTTATTATTGATAATGCTTTTGCTGCCTGATCATCATCCGTTAGCTGCAAGTATGCATGTTTCAAGTCAATTTACTAAAAACCCTTTTGCCTGACAATGTGGATAGAATTTGCTTAACTGATGGTGGTGAATAATTATCCCATGCTAGCACATTGTTAATGTGCATCGATAATCCCCACATATCCACACATCAACATTTTCTTTGATGATTGAAACTAGTGGGATGGCTCATTCTGAGGATAATATAGTATTTCATTCTACCCTTTATCTCCCACTATTCAAGCTCTGATTCAAGATTAGTTCTCAACACTAGTGGAAGTGATCTGCTCTGACAACTGATCAATTTTTTTGGTTGTCCCAATTACAGACCTAGGTCTTTCTTGACCATTTAAGGGTAATCTATCTTTAACCTATTAAGAGTAGTGTCTTGATTGATCTTTATTTCTCAGTCATGGCCTATTAGATTACTATGGTCACCAGATGCCATTACCAGTGGTAGGTACATAGTTTTAATAGACTCTTTGACTTTAACTCTTGTCTGATCCTAGAGTTTAATTTTTTGCCCTGATAGTCTTTTATAGTCTTACTGCCTAGTCTTGCTGCCAAGATGCAGCTTATAATTGGTTTAGTCTTTTTTGATACAATGGATACTGCTGACCTTGTATCCAGAACCATTGTGACTGGCATATCATTAATGAAAATCATGTGTTTAAACCTATATTCACAGTTCTCCACATTGTTTATTGAGGCAACTTGTTTATTTATATTAAGATTGCATTTTGTATTTTTTGGAATGGGTTTTTCCATTTTCCTATTGGCTGCTTGTTTTTTATGTTTAGATATGTGGCTTTTATGTGATTTTTTGGAATGGGTTTTTTCATTTTCCTATTGACTGCTTGTTTTTTATGTTTAGACATGTGGTTTTTATATGACTTACTCACTTGCAAAATGACAACACAGTATGGCAGTGTGGACATTCTGTTTGTGCCTGCAGCAGTTCATCACCAAAATAATGCTTTTCACTCATTGTTGTTGTTGAACTAACCAAATGCTTGACTGACTCAGTCTTCTGTTCAACTTTTTGGACAGGAAAATTTGTTTTTAATGCCCCAATTGATGCATTATAAATTCTGCCTGCATGGCTTGAGCTACATTCATTTCATAGCTATATCTGGTGTCATTAATAATTAGAGTCTTACATTATGATCATTCATCCCACAAACGAAACAATCACAGAGTGCTTCATTTATGAACTCTTTAAAATCACACATTAGTGCCAATTCTTGGGTTCAAATTGTGAATTCATTAGCTTTTTCACTCTCTGCTTGGACACAGATTGAAATAATATCTCTGTATTATTGTTAGCAGATTTGGAGGAAAATATTCTGTGAGAATTACCAACACCTCAAAATTCATGTCAGCCAGTGTTTCTGACCCAGTTTGAAAATTTAAAATATTTTATGTCTGAGACCCAATTATTGTCATCAGTGTAGCTGATATTATTTCAGACATCTTAATCTGATTAGTTTGCATATAAAAGTTCAGATACTCTTTGTAGCTTGATCAGTTCTCATGGAACCCTGGATCAAAAGCTTCCAATGAGCCAATAACAATAGTCATTTCTTTTATTTTTCTCTGTTATAATGTGTGAAAAATATTTATTTCATATTTATTGTCAGTAACCACTTAATACTGTTATTTTTGACAGACTTTTTACTCTGCTAGGGTGAGCTTCTGTCTTTTTAGAATGACAAATTTTGATTGGTTTATAAACCACCAATAGTATTTTACTTTTTATTTTCTTAAAAATAAGTGATTTTACTAGTCACTGTTAGTAAATATGATGTATTTTACTTTTTATTTTCTCAGAAATAAGTGATTTTAATAATTCCTGTTAGTAAACACATATTTGTGTATTTGACTTGAGCAGTATTTAAGTAAGATTTCCTAATCACACATTCATAAACCTAATGAGTGTCTATATAAGCAACACTCCCATTTTTTTTATTTTTCCAGCCATGTTGAAAAAAAATTTTGGACTGACTGTGCCAAAAGACTTTTGTGTTTGGTCTGGATTACAGCCCCAACCTACAGAAAAAAAACTAACACTAGTATTACAATTAATATAATATTTATTATTCACAAGTATATACAATAAATAATACAGTTATGGTGTGAACTCTTGGTTCTGGGTCTTGTGGTTCTACCACTTTCAGCTACACCTGATAGCTTGCCTCATGTGTAGGAAGAATGGCTTCTGGCTGCACAAGACAGCTTGCTTCAAACCAACAGTAGTCTTAGCAGAGTCCAGTCTCTCTGTGGACTTGCCTAACAGTATAGACAATTAGTGTATTGCTATTAGTGGAAATGCTGACTGCTGTTCAGGTTGGCAGGACTTTCCTGGGAAAACACATACAGTCTTTGTAGGTCAGATAGACAATCTGACTTTTCTTCCAAAAGGTTGATATTTATAGCCAGACCCCTGACATTACTGAAAACATTTGGATTCAGAAAGCATCATTGCTAATTAACCCATACTAATCATTGGCTGTCTTTAGCTGTACCTCAGCTTATTGGCCTGTGGCAAACTATGCTTAATCCAATCAAATAAGGAGGAATCTGGAATAGTCCACTTCTGAAAGAAGGGAGGTCTATAACAGAAAAACTAAATTTTATTTTGTTATAAATTACTGTGTCTTTTATGCCTATTTATTCTATTTTAATTTGACTTTCATAATTTTATCATTGTACTATTGTATGTATTTAATATCCCAAATAAAATGAAACCACAAATAAACATACATAATTTTAGTCCATTGTTTTGTTAAGATATTTTATATCTCCATTTTAATAAGTAGTAAATATTTAAGTATTACTCTTAACTCACTCTTTCGAGATGCTATTATTATTTATACTGATTAATTTTATGTATTAATATTATAGTAATCAGTTACGTCCTAGATAAAGTTGTAGTTTGGTTACATATAGTTATGAATTATACTTTTCTACATATGTAATTTGTATGTAATAATGAATAACCACAGGGATAATATTAAAGCATATTTATGTTTTATCATTATCTGCCCACCAAATATGCTTTCCTATCTTTAAATAATATTACATATATTGTAGACACAGGTGGCAGACTAAGCTGGGTTACTATTACATTACATCCTTAAACAAAGTATGATTGATGTACTATTCTTAAGAGCTGGATTATATAGAAATGTAAATAAAGGCTATCTATTTTAAGGCATGTTAAGTTAGTTAAATATATTTACATTTTATATATGTATAGATTGTGACTGTGTCTTCACTAAGTACACTGTGTACATTAACTGCTTGCTGCATGTATGATGAATTCCTGATGGAGATCACACTTGTCTATTTAGTTTGGATAAAGCAACATATATAGAACTGGAACACAAGGGTCCAGATTGTGTCTTAATAGCTTATTGAACTCTCTGAACTATAAATGTTGTCATATTCATAGCAAGCCTTTCAGTCATATGGCTCCAAGTATTCAATACTGAAGCCATGAATAATGATCAACTCACACCATAATTGTTTTGTTAATATTTTTAATATGTGTCATAGTGTGTATAAGTAAACCTAGAGTAAACCAGTTTTCTCTCTTTTCTGTTAAATGATTATTCAGCATTAAGCTGAACCCTACATGTGCTCACTTCTTAAACTTTTATATATAGACAGACACTATGGCAGTACTTTATGTTTAGTGGTAACTTTGACTAATATTTTCTGTATAATTTGGCAGACTGTAAACTAGCTATGATTTGGCATAGTAATAATGTAAGAATATTAACTACCAATATCATTTACTATATAATTCCTGTGAGTGTAATCTCTCAAGGACTGATTATATGATTATTGTGTGTTCTATTTATGATTTATTTTATAGTATTTATTAAATTATTTAAAATATAACTTGTTTCTATTACTTTATTGCTCATAAAGCAATTTGAATCCAACTCCACATTAATTTACCTGTGCATCATTTTATATATATGCCTCTCTCATAGACTTGTGATTAGTTATTGATATTGTTATTTTATTTGGTCATATGTGTGTATTCAGATAATTTAACAGTAGTTATTCCAGAGAGTCTTGTTTCACTCTTTGCTACTGCCAACCTGTGATTAAATTGAACTCATGGGAAACTTAAGAAATGTTATTCACAGAGTAGTAAATTACAGAGTAATGGTGAAAGGATGGAATGTTGGTCAAACTCTGGATATCACCATTTTGATTTGGTCAGCTTTAGTGTGTTTTACCTATGCTCTAAATTTTGTTGCATGGATGTACAAATCTTACCATTACATTATTAGTTTTTTGGTGTTTTAATCAGAGATTATTGTTTGTGCTGAGAAATCATAAACTCATCTTTAGTTTTTGTCATTGAAAGTAATAGGAATTAAGCATGTTTTAGTTGTTTTTGCTATTGCACAAGTTTTTCCAGTTGTAATGAATAATTTTATAATATCTATTTAGTTTGGATTAATATTTTCAGTACAATAATTAGCAGTCTTTTTTGGCTATTGCTATGATAATCATTCAGTTTTTCCTGATTGCTTCCAAGAAGAAACTTTCGAGCTACATTAAAGTATGTAGAATTATCTGTTTGATTTCCAATAGTTTACTCTCTTGATATGAAAATATAATATAGTTTTTGAAAGTAATTTTATTAATAGTTTAGCAGTAATTAGATATTAAATGTTGATGACATTTTTTTTTACTATCAGCACATTTGCTAAGTCTAACTTCACTGTTTTTTCTGAAGATTTCTTTAAATTTCTGCATTTTTATTTTTTTCTGAATGTTTTCTAAATAAAATAAAAGTGATATTTTTTTTTTAGTGTGGAGTGATGTTATAAACCAGTGGTCTTCAACCTTTTCACGCCAGTGGACCATTAAAAATAAGGATAAGGTTCCGCGCGGCCCAGCAAAAATAAGGATAAGATTTCGCAGACCGGCAGAAGTCTATAGATAAATTTTCTTAAAGATAAGCATAATTGTTATAACTGATCAAAACAACAATGTTAAATATATAAGATAAAGTTTTATATATATATATATGATCAATAGATGGAGCTTTACCAAGACCTCCAAACAAGGTATTTGTTTACATAAACATCAGAGTCAATATTCACTGTCAAAATGAAAGAGACAGTGAATATTGACTCTGACGTTTATGTAAACAAATACACTTGTTTGGAGGTCTTGATAAAGCTCCATCTATTGATCATTAATACAAGCGATAGCAGGTTTTTACATATATAAAACTTGTTTTGTTTTTCATAAATGTACCTTTAAAGTTTTCTTGCAATGATATAGATTGCAGAAGCTTTGATTATGTGGAGAAACTGAACTGATATCAGACCCACATAGCTATCTAGTTTGATAGGCTGAGTTTAATTCATGCTTGCAAACTGATAGAAACGTTTTGCATAAATGCTTGGAGTTAATATTTAGGTCTAGTTTCTAACTCTTATCCCTTCACTGATGAGAGCAAATCAGCTTAAAATCAGCTGATCTGAGGGTGGAGCAAAATGAAAGAGACAGTGAATATTGACTCTGATGTTTATGTAAACAAATATACTTGTTTGGAGGTCTTGGTAAAGCTCCATCTATTGATCATTAATACAAGTGATAGCAGGTTTTTACATATATAAAACTTGTTTTGTTTTTTATAAATGTATCTTTAAAGTTTTCTTGCAATGATATAGATTGCAGAGGCTTTGATTATGTGGAGAAACTGAACTGATATCAGACCCACATAGCTATCTAGTTTGATAGGTTGAGTTTGAAGACATTTAGGTGTCTAAAAAATTCATGCTTGCAAACTGATAGAAATGTTTTGCATAAATGCTTGGAGTTAATATTTAGGTCTAGTTTCTAACTCCTATCCCTTCACTGATGAGAACAAATCAGTTGAAATCAGCTGATTCAGTGAGGGTGGAGCAAAATGAAAGAGACAGTGAATATTGACTCTGACATTCATGTAAACAAATACGCTTGTTTGGAGGTCTTGGTAAAGCTCCATCTATTGATCATTAATACAAGTGATAGCAGGTTTTTACATATATAAAACTTGTTTTGTTTTTCATAAATGTACCTTTAAAGTTTTCTTGCTATGATATAGATTGTAGAAGCTTTGATTATGTGGAGAAACTGAACTGATATCAGACCCACATAACTATCTAGTTTGATAGGCTGAGTTTGAAGACATTTAGGTGTCTAAAAAATTCATGCTTGCAAACTGATAGAAATGTTTTGCATAAATGCTTGGAGTTAATATTTAGGTCTAGTTTCTAACTCCTATCCATTCACTGATGAGAGCAAATCAGTTGAAATCAGCTGATCTGAGGGTGGAGCAAAATGAAAGAGACAGTGAATATTGACTCTTATGTTTATGTAAACAAATACGCTTGTTTGGAGGTCTTGGTAAAGCTCCATCTATTCATCTTTAATACAAGTGATAGCAGGTTTTTACGTATATAAAACTTGTTTTGTTTTTCATATATATATATGGAGTTCGTATAATAAAAAAAATTTTTTAAATTTTTTTTAAATAAGTAATAAAAAATTTAATTCTACTTCCCCTCCCCACAATAAACATCTGTGATAACTAGAAAAACAAATTAATTTATGAATGATTGATTAGATTTTGTTTTCATTCTGTTTTCTTTTTTTTTTAATTGGGTAAAAATGAGATGAAAAAATAAATAAAAATTGGCTATATTAATTAAAAGTTTAAACTTTTATTATTTATTATTACAAACTTTTTACTGCCCATCTAGCACGTGGACCTACAGAAAAGTTCTGTGGCCCGACACCAAGCCACGGACCAAGGGTTGAAGAACACTGTTATAAACTATGTTAAATCTAACTATGTGATTTTTATTATACATTATCCAAAGAGAAAATGTAAACAACCAAATGAAAATATAATGAAACAACAAAAAACATTAAATTGTCCATGTTTTAAATTAGATAGCTATTTATTGGACCAATAATGTTATTGTAAATATTAAAAAACTACTTCAGTTTATGTTGAAAGCTTAAATGTTTTAGTGTTTTTAATTATATTTTCTGTGTTTAATCTATATATTTCTCACAATAAATTATTTTCTAAAATAAGCAAATCATAATTTCTTGTTAGAATAGCATATTCTTGTTTAAATAACTTCAGTGGGATAACATTATTTTGAAAATGTCAATTTTATAAAAATTATTTGAAGGTTGGCTACTTTTGTTAAAAAAATAAAGCAGGTTTTACTGTAAAGTGGGCTTTGAAATTCATAACGATAACACTAATAATATAAAAGTATATATAAAGCAGATTATAATTAAAAGTTAATTGTATAATAACTTCAATAACAATTAAAGCATTTTGAATTTTCTTGATTACGCATATATGAATGTTTCAATTATTTTTTCCATATGTAGTTAAATAATGAAATCAATACATTTTTAAAACACAAATTTATTATCATGGTATAATATAATTTTTTAAATGTAATTAGACAAGCAATAATTTTGAAATGAAAGTGTAAGTTAATAACTTTTTCTTTTATAGTAATTAAAATTTTATCTCCAAATTTACTAAAGAGGTCTTACAATTTAGAATTAAAATAGTTATTTCATTAAGAATAAATTATTCTGTAGAAATCTATTATTTAAAATATAATAATGTTGAAATAAACATATTTCTAAGAATTTGCTGAGATGAAATATTTCAATCTTTTGATAAATTTCTTTCTATTTCAGCATTTTTTTTTAAATTTGTAATCAAGATCATTAAAATAGTAAGAACTGCAATAATTATTGAATACCATAGTCTCTGATATTTTTAATATAGTGAATCTAAGAATATTAAAACAATAATAGTTCATTGTAAATAAATAAATAGATCAATAAAAGATTTTACATTATTAAAATCCTATAGCATATTCTCACAGGATTTTAACTTCAGTAGTTGTAGAAAAACTACTATTTAATCATGTTTTTTCTTTTTTCCATAAACTAGATATTGGTCTTCACTGTAGACAGCTTAAAATAATGACATCTGGATTAAAACATATTTATGAATACATTACTCTCACAGAAATAAAATTGAATAAAACAATGAAGTTCTAATTATAAAAAAATGATTAACTCTGCAATTAAAAATAAAATTACTTAGAAAAATAAGCAGCCCATACATTTTTTATAATGCCATTCATGGAATTAAAATTGACATTTTTAAATCACTGCCTCTTAAGCTCTTATGTTAAATCTTAAAAATTGATGCATCAGAGAAACAAAACTATTAATAGAAACTCATTTTCATATTATCTACTCCTTTAGTTAAAAATATTCAACAATAAGGCCAATTTATGAAACTAAAAAAATTATTACAATAAAATAAATATTACATAACAAATATATTGTTTTGAATAGAATATCAGTTTAACATATTCTTTTATAATAATTGTATACCTTCTTAATTAAATAAAAAGTTCCCCAGATTAACTTTTATTGTTTTAAATTAACTGTAAATAATTATTACAAATAAGGAAGTCAAAGTTAAAATTAAAATGCAAGCATACTCCTGCACAATTTCTAATGCTTTTAATTGAAAACTAATAAGTTTTAATAATAATAAATGAACTCTTTATCTTTCTATACTTAACATAGATTTACGTCAATTTTACTAACTTAATTTTTATACTGATTAACAAAAGTAAGTACATACATTTATTAATAAATAATTTAAATAAAATGCTTTTTAAAAACAAGCAATTAGATAACAACAATTAAACTTAGCTACTATTAGTTTAATTTACCCATTGAATTTTAATATACTAGAAGCTAGAAGAAAAGAACTATTTTTAACAGCTTTCAACATTAATTTATTATTATATAAAAAATCATATTTCTAATTTAAACAATTGGAATTCATATACCTCAATATGGGTTCAAACTAATACAATACAAATATTAATTTTTTTTTAATAATTAAGAATTATAAAGGTCTTAGAATAACTTAACAAATGACTTAGCATTTAACTATAATGTCCTATTTAAAAATAACTTGCAATAAAAATTAACTTATTGAAATTTATTTATTATTTATTGAAATTAATTTATTGAAATTTAAAAAATCTGATAGCTTAAAGTTAATTTTATTGGAAAAGCTAATGGCTACAATATTTACAGTATATATATTCAAACTTTATTGTTAAAAAATGGTTGCCTTAACAACATTTCAACATGTTGATTGTTATTGATATTGTGATTGTCTAAGTGTTGACTGGCTGTTAAAGATATATATAATAATTAATAAAACAAATCATAAATATTGTAACTTATTTTTAAGTTTGCATTTAATGATCATTAGATGAAGCGTACCAATAGCTTTAATCAAGCTTTATTTTATGAGTGTCTAAAAAGAAAGAATTCAAAATCTTTATCAAAAAGTCCCTATCTCCAGACCAATTGGTTTTGAGCTTATGGCTCATCTCATTGAAGCGCTGGAGCTCTAGAAACTAAAATCAAAATACTCACTCAAAAGTCAGCACTTATGAAAAATGTTACTATCAATTTGAAAGCCAGAACTTTTCAGAAATATAAATGTCTTCAAATCCAGCCTTACAAACCAAATCGCTATTGAAACGGTATTATTTAGCCAACATCCCATTTCACTTACTATGTTCTGTAGTAGTATTTTTTCCTAGTTTAAAACCATCCCAGTCCATGTATATAAGATTCTAATAATTTATTTTTATATGAATTATTTTATATTTACATGTGTGCGTGTGTGTGTTTGTATAAGTACACACATACACAAGTCATAATCAATATTAAAAATATTTAAAAAATAATAGGGTTCCTCCACTAAAGGAGCATATAAAAATTATATGTATCATTAAATAATATTACATTAGTAATATAAAAGAAAAGTATGCATATCTTATTGTCAAAAAAAAAATCTAACTCATATTTTTAGAATAACAATAAAGTTTTATGTGTATTTAATGCACACACATATATTCATATGTTCATATGATAAGGTAATACTATAAACATACTCCAAGCAATCTAACAAAAATAGAATATTTATCACGTAAAAATTAATATATTTTACAAATTTACTCACAGTGACAATTTGCTGGTGGTCACTTTTAGATGTTTTCTGGTCTTATATTTCATAAAAGAAACTTATTAAATAACAATAAGATTTACTCATCAAACACTATCATACTTAGAAAATTTTTTATAAAAAAACTTTAAAAAGAATTAAATATTCCTTACAATAATTATTATGTTAGATTAATAAATATTTTGTATGTAATTTTCCTGCCTAATAATAATAAAAAACTTAATAATATTTTTAGTAAGCAAATGATAAATGAACTATATATATGAAAAACTTCAACCCACCATAAAATACGTTTAAAAAAAGTTATTTTCTTCCTCCCAATACTACTTTATTAGAATTACTTTATAGAAGCTTGCCGCCTGATGTTTGTTGCTAAGACAACCACTGTCTAACACTTGAGAACAAAAAACAATGTGCTCTCTTTCCCTCAATTCGGTTATTTGTGAATAAAAAAAATGAAAATGAAGATGACTTTCAAGTCTGAAATTATTTAGAAAAGTAATCATTAATTCTTTGATGAAAGTCTATAAATAACAGTCCTTTATCTGTGGCTTTCCAGGAAAAATAATTATTAAATTGATATCACTTGGAAAAATATCTTCAAAGCTTTCCCTTTCACTAGGATCCTACAGGGGCTTTTCAATGCATCAGTTATGGCTATATGGATTCATGTGTACTTGTATGAAAAATATGCACTTTATATTCCATTTTTAATATATTTTAGTAATTTAAATAAAGCTATTACAAAGTTATTTCATTCAGGATAATTTTTTAATTACCCAGGTATTTCTTTCTCTGATAAATAATTTTCAAAAAATCAGTTTTGACATTATTAAATAAGTGTGGTCTTTTTTTTAATGATGACTTGTCATATAAAAATGTATTTGCAGTTGTAACAGTTTTAATGTCTTTATCATGACTTTAACATAAGTTTATAATAAGCTTTTTAAAACAAGATTTTCTTTAAAAAATATTTACTGCAACTCTTTTTTTAAAATATACTTTTTTAAAAATTATTAAAATTAAAGTTTTTACCATATAGCTTTTGCTTTTCAGATACAGATATCTTTCCTTACAATATAATGCATTTAAAATACAAAATTTTCAAAGAACTTTTCTGTTAAACTTTTTCAACAATATCCAAAATATAAAAATAAATAATTATTTTTTTCCAATAATATTTTTAAAATTGTACTTTTACTTAATATCTGTACCCACATCCTTAATTTTCTGAAATACATACTCATTTCTGGTATTAAATCCATAGCTACTGTGAAACTGATTCAAGCATTAATAGACTACTTATTTTTAAGTGTCGCATTGGCTGGGATGCAAATCTGCAACCTGGGCAACTGCCTGCTAGTGCAAGGCAGTCATGCTGACCTCTCGACCACCAATGCAAGACTATTAAGACTATAGACTACTTGATAGGAAATTTTGTTATTTTAACAATGCATGATTTTAGCTTAATAAATTTATAATCTTTTCAATATCCTCTTTTAAAACAATAATTTCAAGTAATAAACTAGGCAATAATTTGATATTAAAAAAATAAATTATTAACAGAGTTATTTAGTTATTAAGTTATTAAAAGCATACAGAAACATGAAAGCACCCACTTTTATACAAAATTAAATTGATGATTTGATTGGCTATTTAGATCTTTAACTGGTGATCTAATTTACATAGTAATCAAGATTACACAATTAAAAATAAAAATCATAACTCATTAACAAAACATTAAATATTGTATTATTTAATTCTAAATTAATTTTATACTTTTATTTAAACAAACAAAACATTTTAAAAGAACATTTTAAAAATAATACTTTATTAATTTATCCAGTATTTATTTTTGATGTATCTATTTTTTAAAAATCTAATTTTATTAAATACATTTGTTTTAAAACTATCAAATAATTTTTAACAGTTATTTTTATCTTGTGACAAACAAATGTTTTATTTTTAGCACAATTTTAAAGTAACTTTGAAACTATCTTTAGAAAACTTGTAAGCACAAAATACAAGTGCTTGTGTCACATGACTTTCAAACCCAGACAATGTAACAATTTTTAGTTGATGTCTGATAACAGAAATAAATATTTAATTACAAAAAATGTATTGCAACATAGTAATATAATAATAAAATTTGGAATAATAATTTTGATACTATTGCAGCTGTAATAAACTAAACACATTTATCTATCACAAAATATTATATTTTAAATAAATAATTTATAACACAAATATTAAATATAATTTTTATTTTAAAATACACTATTTTATTTAATTCTAAGTCATTATTTTACAATTAGCTTTTAGTACTTGTTTACTAGGGTTTTTTAGCATATTATTTTACTATGGCCAATTTTTCCAACCATATAAAATTTATAATATTTAGCTTTACTTTATTATTTTAACATATTAATATAGTTTCTATGTATTTACTACAATCATTTTACTTTAACGAAGCATTTTAAACCATTACCAACATTATACAGTGGTTATATCATTCAAAATATATCCTTAATTTAAATGTTTTTAAAAAAAATGACTCAGTGAATCTATTTAGACCTAATCAAAACAGTACTATATATATATATATATATATATATATATATATATATATATATATATATATATATATATATATATATATATATATATATATATATATATATATATATATATATATTGTACTGGTTACTTATCTTCTTTTGATCAAAGAAGGTGCCACCAGGTCACTGTGTATCTGGAAAATTTAATTTACTGTGATGGAAAGTTAATGATGATGATCATAGGCACCAGTTAAACCCAGGAAGCAAAAAATCTTTAAGATTGTGACAATTGAGAAAGTAGATGGAGACAAACAAAAGTCAAAAAACTTTTAAATAATTTTTCATTTATTAAATTAAAAATAACATAAATCTTAAACCAACAAAGAAATAAAAGTTTAACTTAGATTTTTAGTGAATTTATCAGGAAGCATGTTACATGAGTTTGAAATAATAAACACCCTGACTGATAAGTTCATTATTTCACCTATAATTTAATGAGGGTGATTTATAATGTCTTTCTGCTGGTGATTTATAAAAACTAATTCAAGTTTCACAATCCAGAGATAGCAAATGTATAGAATCCTATAGGGAATCTACAAAACAGTATGAGCTGAGCTTTTGTTGGCCCAGAATAAAACATTGTGAAAAATGCCAAATGTTCACAGAACAGTTCATCATCAGGCACCTTTAAGTGAGCCAAGATTAATTTCAATACAAGACAAAACAAATTGCATATAAAATATTACAATCTACTTAATATTAGTAAAAAAAAATCCTCAATTTCATGAAAACAAAACCCTATACTAGATAAACCACGAGTCAAGAGATTTTCAGTTTGTAGTAAATGCAAACTGCACTTATTTTAAATTAATTACAGTACATCAATAGGGTGACAGGTGAATAAAATAAAAATGAGTGTCTGCCAAAGCATTTATCAAGAGTACTAATAAAAATAATAAAAAGAAACACTAAGCATATAATAATATACTCACATTGCACTTCCACATAAATAAATTACAATAAAATAGAGAATCTTAAAATTAAGATTCCAGTAGACACTATAAATACATGACAAATAAAAGCATATACACAACTTATAATAGATAGGTAGCTTTAAAAATTAAGCTGAGACTAGACTGAGATTTAAACCTAACATTATCTCAAGATAATGTAAAGTTCATTGGATTTCTTCTAGCAAAAATAGCACATTCTACTCAATTAGAATCCATCATTGGTTTCTGAATTATTTCTTTGGTAAGGAATGTGGAGGAGAGTACTGGATTAGTTCTTAATTAAGTTTTAAAGCATGATCAACAGGAACAATTTAGCATCTGAGGCTCATCCTTGAGTTGGTTTAGTACAGGATGATGTAGTAATATTTTTCATAGCAACTAGGTTTTTTTATTGTGAAGATATAATTCTATTTATTAAATGAAAGTCCAAAATATAATTTGAGGAAGCAGCAAATAGAATATTCGTAATGGCTGATCCAGATGCAGACAGCAATATTGAAAAGCTATGGAAGCACAGCACTTCAAATGGTTATAAAAGATTGATGTAATAAAGTTGAATATGTATCAAACAAGCTGAATAAAAATCAATAGCAAAATAATAAATAATCAGCAGAATAATCAATTCGAAATGCAGGCTATTTATGTCCACTCTTATCTTCCACATCATCTTTCAATTAGTTGTTGATCAGGCCAAATCTTTATCTCAAATGTAATCTTAATTAAAAATTCCAACCAAGGCAATCTTATTTAAAATTAATTAAGAATAAATATAAAAACAAGTCTCAGTTTTTAAAAAAAAAATTCAATAGATTATAATTAAAATAAAAGCCAACATTAACTTTTCTTGTAAAATTAAAAACTTTTTCAAAAAGATTAGAATTTTTAAAATTAGAATGTTTTACAAAAGATTATTAAAATTTTGAGAGAAAATATATTTTATGAAGATGAATTTTATTCATAAATATTACATAAACGACTTGATACATATATACATTGATAAGTTGGTAACCAGATTTTGTAGTGGTGCTACGTCATCACTAAAACTTCAAAAAAGATTCAGGTGTTATGAGATCTTTTGATCAATGAAATGTTCCAGAAGACATTAGTGTTTTGAAAAACAGATTGTGTGACAATTCACATCAACCTATTGTTTTGTTAAAGACTTGCTGGACATTGAAGAGTTTGCAGTCAGATTTTTTCACTATACCACATTGTCATTCAAATTTGCATTAAATTTCACTCATCTTGTGAGGACCTGAACATTGATATATTCCGATGAACACAAATGTTTTGAGGACTGTTTATGTAGGAATTTCACATTGTCAATGTAGGTGCAATGACATTTTAAATACTGGGTAACATTTCCTTATAATTAAAGTACATTTATATAGTTCACTACATATGTTTATAGATCATTATATGAATTGCCCACAAATTTCTGTTTCTAGGATTTGTTTAGCCTTCACTTACATTTGCCCTTAGGTTCCCAAACTCAGGAAGAGTAGTATAGAAAATTATGGTTTAGGGTAAACTTGTTGTATAACATTGTCATTACCACTTAATGTTATTTGCTCCCAGGTATCTGGAAAAATATTTTCCAGAGCCAGAAGGTAATATCTGTTTTTTAGGTAGACTAAAGTTTGTTATACTCCTCCCATGGGCTCTTTATGCTCTGCTGAAAGTTAAGGTGGCATCTACTGAACCATAGCATAAATCTGAATAAATATGGCCATCCTTATTATGGTGAATGTGCCACTTCTTAGCACATTATGAATGTTAAGGATTGTTGTGCACAAACATTTCCTAAGATCCATCACATAAAGAAAATATGTTCCATTGATTCCTCACATGAGCAGCATAGAGAGCATATTGGCTCAAGTTTATTGAATCTCCTCAAATAATACACAAAAAATAACTTATGGGGAGCATCTGCAAGTCAAATTTATTATGAAATCTATGAGTATGGATTTCAGGGCCCAAATTTTTTGATCATTAACTTTAAAAACATAGTAAACAGATCTGGTGCTTCTTCTTGCTTGCAATTGATGTATTTGTAAGAGTCCCAATATATCTTGTTGTCAAACACCTGATCCATGTCAGTTCGGAGCACATTTATAAGGACCACCATTTTTCATGCCCATTTATTACTTCTAGCAGCAGAGTGTCAGTAGGCTACACTGAACATGCAATCTGTTGTATAGTTCTTATTTCTCTTAATGTTTTGAGGGTGGCTATTACCCTTTGCATGTATAGAATCCCAATTGCATGTAGACCAATTCCATTTAGATCCTTGGGTTTCTGCATCTTTGAAAGACTGATACAGACTGTCTTTCCCAGCCTTTTTTCCATAGCAGCTTCATGCAGATTGAATTTATGGTGGTCTAAATGGGCTTGGTTGGCCTGATGACCAGAAGATAATATAAGATAGCATATTCAGCAGTGTCACTTTTCCAGGGAGTGACAGGAAGATTGAAGCCAAGATACTGGTCACCTTCCTGATCTTCTTTATGATCATATTTTCCTTTACAGATTCTCCATACAGCTTATTTTACAGGACTAATCTTGATATGATAGTGAACACTCATCAGGCATCTGATGGAGCTGGGAAAGATATTTTGCTGACAGAAGAATAATGGTTACATTGTCCACATATGAAATATGTTGTATTACTTCCCCAAGTCCCAGAACGAATATCCCAGGTATCTTGTCTTACACTTCCTTGAGTAAAAGGTAAATGTAGGCAACAAAGCACAGAGTGCTGAGCAGCAATCTCTGAAGAATGAACAATGTGGCTGAAATCCTGGGGAAAAAAGAGATGTCTAATGATATGTGGATGGATCTGTTTAGCAGCAAGTTGGCAATAATTCTTATGTAGACCAGGAAACTCCATAGAGCCTGAGTACACCAAGCAATAGTGCTGGCATCATCGAGGCAAAGGTGGTTTCTATATCCAACTGGACCATGATGGGCTGGGTTCTTTTTTTGTCCCTGATATACTCCACCAGTAGCATGAACTTTCTTATGGCTTCTCCCATGGATGAGCCTTTAAGGCCATATGTTGCCTGGATGTCTTTAAAAATAGCTGATGCTAAATTCTATCCTTGAGTATTGATTCAATAATCTTTATGAGGAGTTATGGATATAAATCTTAAATTTGATAAGCAGGAGAAATTTGATTGTTTTCCTATAAATGGTCTTGGTGAACAGTTGCTGCTAAAACCTATCCTTGACTACTGATTCAACAATCTTTATGAGGAGTTATTAATGTAGATCTTAAAATTGATAATCGGGAGGAATTTGATTGTTTTTCTGTGAATGAAATGAGAGCAATCAGATAAAGGTCAGAGAAAGGAAGAAATTCCTCTGCCAGAATATCAGTTACTTTTGTACCACAGGTGCTGTGAACTGGCATTGGTACACCAGGACAAATTTCAGAATCCATGCAGGCCCAGATGGGTGCTTTTAGGATAGGCAAGCAGCTTCTGAGCAATGTGGTTCTCTGTAATTTTGTGATTACCCTTCTGTTTCCTTCAAAAGTTTCCAATATTGTAAGTATAGTGCTGTAACTTAGTCTTAAACTAACGGTGTAGTTTTTCTATCATTGTGATCCCTACATAATTGAAGTTGTCAATGGTGATCATGGAGGGTGTAGGACTTTGCTTGGCACCCATCATCCATCTTAGGTAACCTTGCATCCAGTTGTGCTGCATAGACAGATATAATTTGAGACTCTTGGTCATGATATACTGGGCAAGCACCTTTTGCCTGTCCTTATATTGACTCTTGAAATTTAGAATCTCCCTGACACATGCATGCTTTGATGAAAGCTTTCTGATATTTTTGCCCAAATCTTCCAACTCCCTGAACATCCTGATCAGACCCTTCATGCAACAAGTGAAGGTATTAATTAGCACATTTAAAATGCCAATGAAGGCCAAACAAGCTTGAATGAAGGTATTAATTAGCACATTTAGAATGCCAATGAAGGCCAAACAGGCTTGAAGTGGTTGTTACATCAGAAGCTGCATTTTATGTAATAATATATACACTTCTGAGAAATATACTCAGAGTTGTTGGTTCTATTTGACATTCTGATGTTTTTGGATTGGTGCAATGAGGTCAGTGGCACATGGTTGCTTCAAGGGTAATCAATATGGTAAGGTGATCTGTGAATGAGATGACTTCAAATGTGACATGTAAGTTGTGAGAGAACTCTGAATATATAATATAGAAAATTAATAAGGAAATGATGCTATGGAATGTAGAAGAAAAGAGCATCTTCCAAAAACAGCCATGCCAAGTTAGCAGCACAGTTTAGTAGATGGAAATGTTTGAGGTTGAATTGACTGTTAACTATGTTGACATCTCCAAATAGGATTATCAGTGACTGGAGTCTCTGTGCAGGTGCACATAGATCAATATTATAGAGAAATTTACAATAGTAAGTATTATAGAGAAATTTGCAAGAGTAATTTACACAATCTGCAGATCATGATTCATATAGTGTTTTATAATTATCCAATTTAAGCTTCTTACTTGTTAATATGGCAATGCCTGAATGGGCTGAGTCAGCTGGGAAATATTGAATGACTCCAAACTGGACTAAGATGATATTTATTTTGCTGTTAGAATTACAGTGTAGCTTGGTCCAAAGGTGAGACAAGTCTATCCACCACTTTAAAGCAAATACCTGTCAAGGGAATTTAAACTCCTGACATTTGCACCACCAATGTTCAGTATCATGAGCTTTATATGTGGTGGAGGCAATATTGCTGTCCCACACACTGATCATCAAGCACAATAGTGTGATCACTAAATTCTGATAAGCTCTCTTGTATAATTAAAAAACCATGTTCAATGGAGTCAAATCCTCTTTGTCTTTTGCTACAAATATCCACAATGCCTGGCCTTCAGATTTTGGCTCTGTAATGCATATTGGCTAAAATTGAGCTTTCATACTTTAGCTGGGCTAGAGTTTTTTCTCCCATTTTTTAATGTGGTTTGGCTATGCGATTAGTGATTGACTCAATCTCTCTATTTACTCAGCATCTGATGTTGAAATAGACATCTTGTCATCCAATTAAGTGGAGGAGTCATGTGATTTCCTCTTTGTTGCACCAAATCCAATTTCAATATTTGGCAGTAAAACCTGAAGTTGCCTTGACTGATTTTACTCCAGTACCATCACTCTCTTTTTAGCACTTGGCTCATTATTTATGTTAATTAAATTATAGAATATTTGAGAAGGAAATGGCCCTAAGATCATCAGCAATGGTTCATCTTTATTTTGAATGACCTCAACTATATTGTTAGCACTTGTAGAATTTTTAGTTGCTTTGTCCACTCTTTTTTTTCAATGACTAGAGAACCTTTTCATTGGAGCTCAACTTGTGTTCTTCAGAGGCCAGTGACAATACGCTGTATTCTCCAGTCCCTCTTGTGCATCTGTGCATTCTGGTATATTTTGCTTTGCACTTATGAAAAAATCTTCTAGGACATGCCTTTATGAGGTATAATTTGTCACCACAAGTGAAGCACTGAGGACCTACTGCCCAGATGGTTATAAAAGCCAGCATTTGTCCTCTTCTAATACAGGGGGCAATTCAATAGACAACACCCCTGGAGCTAGCTTTACTGTGAAAGCTGCAGTAGCTGATAACAGTTCTATTCCTTATCTCTTTTCTGCCAAGTATTGGAAAGATGTTAGTGTTCCATACTTGGTGATCAGTTTTGCATGTCACAGCCACTAAAGTTCATATAACAATTTTTAATAGTGCCATGTGTCAACTTCAGCTTTGTCATGACCAGCTTCACCAGGAACCTATTGCTGAGAAAGTTTCTTTTTGGAGTATGTTGTGGAACTCCACCACAAAGTAGGATGGTAGTAAACATGTTTGATGGTATTTTCCGGACACTGAACTAATAAAAAAACTCATCAGTGGAAAAGAGAAATAACTGGCTGCTCCTGTTAGTGGTAGTTAGTATCAGTGCACACTTACTGTTGTAAATAAGAAATGAGTTGAATATAATCATGGGAATTTTATCATTAAACTCAGAACTAACAATTTCATAATCTATGTGATCAAATTTATTGGTGTCTTGAAACATAATGAGTAATCTAGCATTGTTATTGTTCAAGTATATGTCCTCTTCTAAGTCTAGCAAAGATAGTTCAGAAGTATCTCTATGTTACACTTTTCTTTCCTCTCCTTTGTGTCATGGTATATTCTTTGGTAATCACATTGTGCATATCCTTTTTGTTTAGATTTAAGTTTATCTGCATATGATAGAGCATTTTTGTTAGTCTTATACTCTACCAATGATGGAAATTGAGAATTTACTACATTTTCTTTATCACTGGATGTATTATTGGGCATTTGTGTTATTTTTTATAAATTTTTCTGAATTTTATCCTGAATGGTATCTCTTTTGAATTTCTTTTGAAAATCTCCTGTGATAGTTTTTCTGGGTTTATAATTTGTTTTCACTTTTAGATTTGGACTTGTAATAGGCAGATTTATGTTTCCCTCTTGCTTTTCATCATTGTTATGGTCAAATTTCAGTTCAATAACATTAAAATCTGGCACTTCCGGTAAAGCACCTTCTTATTTCCTAAATATCACTTGGTTTTTTATTCTTTTTGCAGATTTGATGTTACAAAATTAATAATGGACTTTGTAGCAACCAAAAATCTTGAGGTATTTCTTTGGTTTTTCCTTGAGAATCAATTTGTCTTCAGATGTGTTGTCTTTATTTTTCTTTATCTTATCATCTTGATCATTTTTTGGTGATTTTCAATTGATTTTCTGCTATCATTAGTTTTTTTTTAGAGATGGTTTTGTTGTTCTTAGGGAAACTTTTTTTTTCCTTGAATTTTCTCTCATTCCTGAGCCTTCTTACCCTTCTTTAGTATTTTCCCAGTAAGTCTATGTCATGCTACTTTATTGTCTGGCTTGACACTGAGAATCCACCTTTGAAAAATCAGTAAACTTTTCTATTACACTTTTATCATTTAATAACTTTACAAAAATCAAGATTAGTCTTAAGTTTTGCGATGGAACCTTTGAAGTGAATAAAGTATGTATATATATACATATTGCACCTTTCTGTCTGTTTCATACATGAGTATTAGTTTATTCCAATTGAAATCAAGCACTATTTAACAACATATTTATAAGTTGAGGAAACATGACATACACGAACATATTTGCATTTGTATTATTTTGGGCCAAATCATATAAAAGATGCTTAAAGTATTTCACCATTAAAACATTTTATCAAAATAAGTATTGAAACTTTATTATATGTAAATAGCAAAAAATATATTAGGACAGACACAATGTCAAAATAAATAGCCCAAAATTATAATGTTAAATCTCAATTATTTTTCATTATTAAATACATGATCAATTTTTCTTTTATATCAAAATCATCTGAGTTCAGTTATATATTTTAACATAGACAAAAAATTGATTCTCATAGAGTTGTGATTAAACAACTGCTGTAGGTTTATTATTATTATTATTATTATTATTATTATTATTATTATTATTATTATTATTATTATTATTATTATTATTATTATTATTATTATTATTATTATTATTATTATTATTATTATTATTATTATTATTATTATTATTATTATTATTATTATTATTATTATTATTATTATTATTATTATTATTATTATAATAATAATAATAATAATATAATTTTAGGCATCATTTAGTATATAATATTCAACATAACTTTACTTTATTTAGCAAAGATATTAGCATTGTTTTATACTTAAGCCATTCATTAATTATCGATAAATATATTAATTTTATTATTTGTCTGCAAACTTTATTTTCAAGTGAGGGGTTTATATCAACATAAAAACATTTTTTGTCTATTCATTAATAGTAAACTTTAATATTTTTCCACATATTGTAATGCTCTTCCGAACACATCTCATATTAATAAATTTCATAATCTATTTATGCAATAAAAATAAATACCCATTTAAACGCAGAAATATAAATATTTTGATTACTTTCAAATAACAATATAAAATAAACAATCAATCTAAATATTACAAATATCATACTCTATATATGGCTTAAATTCTGATTTTTCTTCTGAAATGAATACAATAAATCTTGTTTAAATTCACAATAAAATAACGAAAACATCATTCCTTGAAATACATTTACAGAGACTCAAATATGCACAAATGCTGAAAAAGGTGGTATGTCTAAGTTTTATATTTCACTTAATAATTAATATTTTCTACACATTATGTGATTTGCTTTTGACATCAAAAATACTATGTTGTTTTCACTATTTTCTGTTTTAGAATTAAAACGAGATGATTAGGTTTTTATTAAAGTTAATCATATTAAACTCATGCACATATTCAAAAGAAGAACAGCAAAAATTCACACATTCAAATGGAAGTTTCATCTTTTAAAAATTAATATGTATATAAATAATAATAAATAAATAATTACATACAATATAAAACTATATACATAAATAATAAACATTATCATTCATAAAAATAATATTCTTAGAAAATATACTTTAAAAGTATAAATGTTGCTATGTTTAATGTTATAAATTTATTTACTTAAACATTACAGCATTTGATAATTTTTCAGAGAGTTTTATAGTTCAAAATATGCAAAGATACATTTAATTTTTATGTTTGGTTCCATACATATATATAATTAAATAGTTGACCTGCTAGAAAATTATTCTCCATGATAGTTATGTTTTCCACTTCTAATATTATCAAAGCATTAGATTCTGTAGAATTAAGAAGTTTCATTTTTATGTTTTAATGTATTCATGAAAAAAACTTTTAAATTCGTTATTTATTTGAAGTCATCTATATATAAAACACCCATAGGGTGAAAATCTGACTTTAATTTTTCTTTTATAAATCGTTGTCATTTAAAATCTGTTCTATGATTTTTCTCATACAAGTTGAAAAAATCAAACTATTAATCCACATTTTTATGTCGGATACATTGCTGTTAGAATCCTGCTTAACATTAACAATTCGTAATGACAATAAAGTATACTTTCTTCACAAACTACAATTTCAGTATTTTTTCACTTATTTGAAAATCTTATTTATATTCTTTTGCAAAGTTGTATAATATTTTTGGTCATCAATTTTTATTTATTTTCTGATTAGTATAAATAATTATGAAACAGTTTTCTTTTTAATTAATCTAATCTAAAATCATAAAAGAGTTCATATAACAACTCTGAATAATTGTAATAATTAAATTTCGTTGGAGACAATTTCCCTTTAATATTAAAACTCTTTTCTAAAATTTTGACTTCAACACACTATTTTTATGTTATTTCTTAATAATGACATGATATTACAAAGGATTTTCTTATTTAAAATTCTTTTAACTAAAATATATATTTAGTTTATACTAATTAATAACTTTTTGTATCTGTGAGTTATAATTTTAACGCCTGAGAAACAAATAAATAAAATATTTCATTTAACATTTTATTTAAATATTTAATAACAAACAATTTAATGTATTTTATTTTCTGTCTCTTAAATAATGAATCAATATAATTTGCATAATTTCTACTTCATTTCATTTAAAAATCAATATCAGCCAAAGATGCACTTTGAGTTTATGGCCACGTTTTGGGGCTTAAATCTGAAAAACTAGCGTGATCATTATTTTGATGATTGCCTTTAGTAGAAGTGGTTTATTTTATTACTTCTCTTTTCCGATTTCTTTTCTCAAATTATTCAGTTGGTTGAAGTATGTGATTGATCCTGAAATATTTCCTGAATGGAGATTAATTAATATAAAATTGTGTTGCTGACATTACGAATTTTGATTCATCGTGCTATTCTATATGATATGTTATTACTATTGGTCATGTCAATTATCCATCTGGGTAATAATCTTCAATAGATATATTATTTGCAATAACTATTTACAGTATTTATAGGTGCAAATGATAAGTAACAATTTTGATCATCTATCATTGAATTGCATAACATCCAGTTAATTTTTATTTATAGCCTTGCTATTTACCTATTCCAAAACAAAAATATTTATGCCATAAACCATGGATGATCTTTTATGGAATTATCTGGGGATAAATATCTTTATTTTGTTTGATAGTATGATAAAATTCATATAGTGTTTGAGCATGTATTTCATCAGACTCTCATAATTTACTAGTAAATTGATATTGCTTGCCATATTCAAATATTTAAATAATACTATAGATAGAAAAATCATTTATAATTCATTAAATTACCATGTTGTATCGTGGATTGTCTCACACTTGAAGGTTTTAATCTAGATGATCTTAGTTATATACTTATCACCCATAAACTTTTTATAACTGTAATGTGATTTACTTCAGGCTGTGCACCTGCATCAGAAACTTTAATTCACAAATGACACTGGCATTTTTATTTTTATATTCTAATTTTCTCATCTGTACTGTTTCAGGATCAATATACGATTTTTTTCCATGATTTTTGCTGTATGCCATCCATAATTTTTTATTAATATTTCTATAGTCTGCCTTGAGAGCCAAATTTTCATTTATGTCTCTAATATGAAAATCCATAATTAAAAATATTTTAAGGTATGGCATTTTTCAAATTCAGTAATAACATCTTTATTTGTTGCTTGAACACTGATTGTTACTCACTTTCTGCTGTATTATGCTTGCTTTCTCAATGATTTTGTATGTATTTTCTATTTCTGTCTCCAATTTTTTTCATTTTCTTTGTTAATTTTTATTCTTATTTAATATCATTGTTTCTGTTTCAAAATTCCATTATAGCTTTTTTTAGTTTGGATATACTTTTGCATGATTTTAGATAATTACTTCATGTTGTATATTTCAATAAATATTGTTTTAATTATTCTTACATACTTTATAAACTTTCTGTCTTACTTGAAATAATTTAGTGTCTTGGTTTGAGTTTTCTCTTCTGTTTTATTGTGATTGTAGTATGCTATCTATTTGTTGCCTTTAGTGTTACCTATCTTCCAAATGTAAGTACATTGTGTATTTTTATCTTTTAAATTATGTATAAATAGTATCCTTTGTTTTATTTTATCTTTATGACTTGTGTTTTTTGAATCTGCTGAAGGATCTCATATCATAGTTTTTATAACCTTGGTGTTACGTTCATTGATTTCAATATCTTGTACTTCACATTATAGATAATAAAATTAAAGAGATACTAGTTTTGTGTAATATCTTATTCATTGTTTGTCATTTCTCTATTTGTTTAGCCTTGTAAATATTTTTTCACTATATATGAACCATTTTTATTCATTTTAATCTTTATTACTTTATACTCTGTAGGTATTTTTCATTTTATTATTACAGTTTATCTGTTAATTCTGATTTCTATAAATTGTGCATATTATAACAGTTGATGAAATCTTTCAAACCTAATCTGTCATACCAGGGTGCCACTAGGCTATTCACAGCTAGAAAATTTATAAAGATGGCAGATACACTTGGGAAAGCTTACTCTTTTATTGAACTGAAGCCCCAGTCAATATCTCATGGAGAATCTGAGCTTAAAATATCATACTGTATATTTAAAATTTCTAATTCTCAATTTTAAAATATTCCTAATAAAATATAAATTACTGCCAAAATTAATTTAAAAAATATTTTATTATGCACTCACACACATTTATACAAATATCTGAAGATTAAATTTACTATTAAATATATTTGATTTAAATTTTATGCACAGATGGAACCATTTAATAGATTTAATACAATTTTAATATTTTACTAAGGGTAAATATGCTACACAGAATATACATATAACTAGCTCAATCCATGTAACCATAGGCTAAATATTCACATTTACACAAATGCTAGCTTAATTATATACCAATGTAACCAATGCAAAATGAGATTGTTAGCATAATACAATCATGCAGACAGGAATTTACATCTGTCAAAGGATATCATTAAAAAATAATAAATCATGGTGGGAAGGAATGACCATCTTCCTCATGATCATTATCAAATTTCATCATCAGACAGAAATGATCCACTGCCCAATTGGTGGTACAAAAAACAAAATCATATATATATATGATCACTAGATGGAGCTTAACAATAGCTCTAAACAAGCTTTGTTTTTATAAGTGCCAAAAGAGATAGAATTCAAAATCTCTATCCTTATTTCTACCTCCAGACCAATTGGTTTCGAGCTTATATCTCATCTCAGTGGAGGGCTGGGAGTCTAGAAAATAGATCTAAAATTATCATGCATATAATTTAAAATTATATTTTTGTCAGTAGTTTAGTTGGATTCATCATTAAGTTTCTAAAAAATTAGTATAAAGAAAATTCAATCAATGGTTAATATATAAATACTGCTAAATTTTTAATAAAATTACTTACAAGAACTATAATGTATTCTTTTATATCAAGAGAATAAATTAATGAAAGTCAAAAGAAAATTTTATATTCTTAGATGTTGTATAAAAGTCTGATGTTGCAAGTAATCTGTTGATTTGCCATTATAGTAGCAACCAAGAAAGTCTGCTAATTGTAGAACTGAAAATATCACAAATTCATAAATATTATGAAGTTATTGATTACAGTTGATAGAACAATATAATAGCAAAACATACAGCAATGACACAATTGGTTAATTTTTTTTACTTTGTATAAAGAGATGTAAAGATAAGTATATTATTTCTCAGGACAAATGACAAAGTCTGATTAATTAAGGCACCATAAAACATATAAATACTAAATTATATGTGAAAATAAGTGAACACAACCAAACATTTATTCAATTTGTGTTAATGTTAGAATTGTTCGTGGCCAGAGATGAAGATATATGATAGAATACATTCTATCTTTACATCAATGATTTGACTTTGATAGATAAAGAAATCATTTACTATGATAACTAATAATAATAGAGAGATAATTATTATAAATTTACAGTACAGTCCATACTACAAAATTCGAAAATAGTCTTTTCAGAGATTTGGTAAGAATCCTATATATTACAATATTGTGAGATTGAATTACAATTTTCTGTTATGAAATATATCTAAATTGATTAATATTCTATGTACGAAAAATGTTTATATCAATGTAGAAATAGTAAATAAATAACTAAAAATACATAAATCATTCTAATGGATAAATGACATTTACACAAACATAATATGTTGCTTATTATATTGAGATTATTGTTTTTTGTTTTCTGTGCTTAAATGAATTCACAAAAATTCTAAAACACTATGTCTTATTCATCATGGTATTTTTAAATTAAATACAAATTTAACATTCATTGAAGGCTATTTAATTAACAGGCAACAGAATACAATATGACACTCTTAAACTGCCTAAACGTTTTTATATATGCCACTAAATTTGATGTCTACTCTGAAAATATTTACATAGCCAAAAAATAGAATAATGCATTCATAAAGTTCAGTAATTAATGCAGTATATAATGACTAAGAAAATATTTTTTTCAATTTTTTTCACAAGTAGTATATTCAGGGTTCGAACTCAGACTTTCACATAACCCATCACTCTCAGTACCATCTCATATTGCTGACCCACCTGTTCATACACATGTTGAAAGGATAAATAATCACCAATATACATATTTCATGCTAAACCAGCAATCATCAGTTGGTCCAGATTACCATCCTCATACACATATATAACCAGTACTCAGCTTTATATTAAGATAGCCAATCTTTATACTTTAATGGACAGGCCTCAAACTATTTCAACTCACAACTCTTTACCCTTCCATTTCATTGAAAATCTGATGAAGGAACACTCAAAGATGGGACTGAGAGTGGTGATTCATGTAAAAGTCTGAGTTTGAACCCGAATATATTACATATATAAATGCAGGTTTAAGCCTGTACAATGTATTCACAAGTAGTATTAAATTTTTAAAAATATTCCTTTTTTAAAAATATTTTTGTTTAAAATAAACAACCTTAAAAAAATTAAATTAGAATAAATAAAACATTTTTTTTAAAAAAAGCTATAATAGACCAGATATGATAACAGTCAAAAGCATTTTAGAAGCCTAAGCAAAAAAGAATGAGGTTAGTTAATGAATATTCTTAAAATAAACAATGAGATAAACACATTAGATGAAAAAAACTAAATTTAATACAAAGTAATGAATTTCGATGACCTTTGACCTTATTAAAAATGTCGGTACATTGTATGCATACAATCTGATTTATAGTGCTATATGGGTACACTTTATATCTAAAAAATGTACTTACAAGATTTTTTAAGTGTGCTTAATGACTATAAAATGTTATAATTTCACCAAGATTATAATAATAGAAAGCTTAGTAAACTAAATTAAACAAAAAAATCTGTAAAAACATGTTAAAAAATATTGCAAATAGCTATCTTATTTAGTATATTTAACTTTACTGTCAAGGTAAGATACATATTGATTTTTTCTCACTAGTAATTTAAAGCTATCAGAATTATAGGAAATAATCCCTGTGCATTGGAATACTGATTTGATTGAGAATATAAATGTCATTAATAATAGTATAAGCTTTTGTCTTATATTCTTTTATTGCAATTCACCATGTATATATATATATATATATATATATATATATATATATATATATATATATATATATATATATATATATATATATATATATATATACAGCCTCATTAAATAATGAAGTAGATTTAAATTACTACAATAATAATAGATTAATAAAATATATATTGGAATCTGCTTTAGTTATTAATTGGATTTGATTTTCATTGATCATGCTAACCATCACCGGCATTCATCAAATTCCAACAGTTACAAAATAAACAAAATTATTTATGTCAAATATAATATCTCTATTTTATTTTTATTTTTTTAATAAATTGCTAAATACTTTACTTTTATTTATTCTTGCATAAAACATATCTACACATTCAATCCTACAGCTGCGAATTAAATCCACAAAGAATGACAACAATAAAATTTCTAGTATCTTATTTAAACCTATGATACAATATAATCAGCTTTTAACTCCACCAATGCATATAAACATAATATCATGTTTTAGCATCTATATGAAACTCAAAAATGTGTCGTTAATTGGTTATTTCGGCCCCATGTTGGGCGCCATTTTGTAACTGATGGAATTTGATGAATGCCGGTGATGGTTAGGATGATCAATCTGATCTGATAACAAATCTAAAATCTAATTTAAATTAATCTAGTCTAGCTCAATCGGGTTGCCATTATGTAATAAAGCATCACAAAGCACAAATAATCACTTTTAATGTCTAATTTGTTTAAGCTATATGTGAAATGAAAGAATAATGAGATTATATGCTCCAGACATCAACAAATCCATCACAATTACAACATAAACTGCACTTAGCAATGAACTCACATATCATTGCCCTAAACAATAATACATGATTAGGCTAACTACTTGATTAGCAATCTAATGAAAATCAAATCCAATTAATAACTAAAGCAGATTCCAATATATATTTTATTAACTTATTATTATTGTAGTAATTTAAATCTACTTCATTATTTAATGAGGCTGCATTTTGACCTAACAGATAAGCATCTAAATACCTATAATTGTATTTTAACAAAACAGTTTTTTTATATAGACACTATTTAAATATCAAAACAAAATAATATTTGAACCAAACATATATCTAATTTAATAAACATTAAATAGAAAGTATAAATATTTATTCATATCTTTCACACAATTCTTTCTACTTTAATATTTAATCAATAATTTTCTATTGAAAGCAACTTGTTTTTATATCATTTTATAAACACATTGAAAATTTATGCACTCCTTTAAATGTTTAAAGAAATTAATCAAAGTCTAGTTTGCTAAGAAGCTATAAAGTAATATTTAAATAATTTATTCATATCTTCCCATAAAGCAATACTCAATTATTGCTTTGTTTATGTGTTAAAATAGAATACTTCACTAGAATTTATTATCAACACTCTATTAGGTCATTTCTAACTCTACAATGTCCAACCAAATTACATAAAAAATATATTAAGTTTCTATTGGATGTTTATTCACCTATGAGTATTAATATTATTTATTTGAATCATTAAACAATTGAATATAAAATTGGTTGGCAATAATTAAAATATATGATTATAATTTAAATTCATCCCAATCTAAAGATAATATTCAATTAAACTATTCAATGAAGTTTATACTCTTTATTTTAGAGAAGTTTTTTTTTTTAAAAAAAAAAATTTAAGACAAGTCGTCCTGAATCAATGATAAAAATACGATCTATTTATATTTTCATGATGGAATCAGACAAACATAGAAATGATTGATTTGTAATATTAACTAAAATAAAATATAATATTTGAATGCAGATATAAATATAAAATTTGTATGGGAATAAAATAAAATGTTAATATGCAAAACATACCATATCTTATATTCTAGCTCACTTACTAAGCTAAGTTTGAACCTTGTCATTTAAATAGCTAAGTCATCTTTTTCAATCCAAATAATAATAAAAAATTAAAGGAGTCTGGTCATTTGAATCACTCAATTTATTTGATTATATAAAATAAAATTGGCAAGATTAATAACAAAATACTTCGGAAATTAATTTATATTTCAGATTGATCGAATAAATTTAAAAAATGATAAAATTACTGTGTGTATCTCTAAATGTGTTGCGTAAACAATAACAACATATATATAAAAAAATGAATGAATGAATGGAGAGACTTTTTGGATATCTTACTGAAAAATTTATATATAACAGATACCAAAGATATGAAATAGGATGAGATTGAAGTCTATTTGTTTATCAAAATAATAACCAATAAATGAATATGAAATAATATAATATATTTGAATCTCTTGTCTTTTCGATGTTTTAAACTAAATTTTATACATGCAACCATCAAATCATATACTAAAAAAAAAAACAACAACATCGAATTGTGTTAATATATACTTAGACAAGAGTTCAAATTATTAATAGAGGAATCTCTCTGATCATTTTTATTTAATAAATTCGATTACTCTTAAAAATAATTTAAATAAAATACAAATCATCCTTTTTAAATTTATGTAAAAAAAATTAATATGTGCACATTTTATATATTAAAAAAACCATACCATATATAAGAGTCTGTCCGTTTTCACTATTTATTTGTCCATTGCAATTTACTTATCCTTAGTTTCTATGATGCAAAGAGAAGTTTATTTCTCTGAAATAATAAGTCGAACTTTATAATGCTTCACTAACAGTCCTTTTCCTTTCCAAAGAGGAGAGTGTGATTTAATTTGCCTTTTTTTATGATGCAAATTAATCCAGTTGATCCTGAGTGTTTCTTAGCTCATGACACAATATTTATCCAAATCCAATGGTAGTTATACGCCAAACTTTAAATCAGAAATATCTTTGTTTTTAAAACTAAAATAGCCGATTTTTATATAAAGCATTTTTTTAAAGGTTTCTTTTTTTTTACATTTTGTTGCCATTTACCTTGGAAATCCTTCTCAACTGCCCTTTAAATGATTGAATGGGCAGATCATTTAAGTTTATTTTTCCATGCTTTATGGTTTAACAGTTAAAAAAAAATAATGAAGAACTTTTATTTGTAAGAACATAGAAAATATGTCAGTTCATGGCAATCACAAAAAGATGATAGCGTACTCTTCTAGTCTTTTGGCAGCTATATATAGGTTCTCTTTCTGATGTTCTGGTGTCATAACAACCATTGGAATATACTCAAATAAAGCTCAAAGCAAATGATAAAACAACAAATTTTCCTGCTTGTTATTCAAGTACGATGTAAGTTTGGAGAAAATAAATACATGGCAATAAAATCCAAATTCGATTAGATTTTTTCTATTATTTGTAAACCAAAATACAAAATTGATATTACAACCTTTATTCCCTTTATAAACACAAATAATTTACACATATATATTTTTTAATAATAATATTTTTTTATTAATTTATAAACAAATATACATAATGTAAAAACATTGAATTATATGTAATAATGTTACTATGGTGACTGCATTAGCAGAAAAATAAAATATGTAAAATAATATTGATCCTATTTAAGTAAACTTCTATATTGTACTGAATTGTTTTCAAAATTTATTTATTTACCTATATGTTTTTCTTAAGTTTGATTAAAGCAAATTTAGTGTTTTAAAGCAAGACTCAACAGTGAACAATTCTATTTAAAAGCTTTAGGTTGTCATGGTGATCACTTTAAATCCATATTTCCAAGATCTTCCATTATCTATCTATCAAGCAAAAGAAAAAAAAACAAACAAGATCAACAAACTTCCTTATTTTTTTTAAATACCTTGATCATTAATCTGAATATTCACAATATATATATATTATAATGATCCAAAAGAAAGTGAAGATCGAATCTAACCGCAATCTGCACTACAAGGGTGCCATCTAGGCATTTGAATCTAGAAAAATTTATAAAGTAGGCAGATACACGAGGTTAAGATTTCATATTATTTAAATATTCAGACCATTAGCCCATTGTCACTAGCTCATGGAGATGCAGAAATAAGAAATAACTTATTTAGTTTGTATATATAAAAAAAAAGCCACTGCCAGTAATTAACAAACAAACATTTATTAACGCACATATAAATAAATTTTGAGAAATACATTTAACATTTTATATTAACTTTTAATTTTAAATAGATTGCAATAATGAGTTTAATATTTATTTAGTGGATCGAGTATGAATAGACTACATAGATCTGCATTTGAAAAGAAAATATTCTTTCCTTTATTTAACCTTAGGCCAAAAGTTCGCAGTCAAACCGGCATCAATCCATCTGATACATTTATGTATTCAATGTAGCATGAAAATACAACAGCACATATATACTATACTGTCAGGAATGGACATCTGAATAGTATAGTTAGAGAAGACATTGACTTTTGACCAATACAGGAATGTTACATCTGTATGGCAAGAAGAACAATAAAATAAAAACTCCATAGGAAGGGACAGCAGTCCCTTTTGCCACCTTACAATCCCATCCATAGGCAAAAGAGTTTGTGTGGCATATACAGCGATTCTGCACATAGCGAAAGTCATACTACATCTACTAATTACACAAATATATCCAATCCATTGACCTAATTCAACTATGAAACAAATAACCTAAGATTACCCTCACTTAATATAACTTTACAAAATTATATAGCCATTCACACCCGACTTAAATTTAAGATTTAAGTACGTTCACATAGATGAATTTTATAAAATTTGTTTTATAATGTTGAGTATAGAGCGGCTGCATAGATTCCACAGTCAAAAACATTCCAAAATAAACATAACCAATCAAAATACAAAGTCATTGATAACATCAATTGGAGAGGGAATACAAGAAACCCAATAGCATTTATCATAAGATGCCACAGTGACATCAATGATCTATATATTCTAATTGAATATGAAAACCACAACATAATCAACCGCTAATGAATCCATGCAATGTCCATACCCAACTTAAATTTCATCATTTAAAATTTAAACAATAAATATTAATACAAATAAAAATAATAAAATGGAAATGATTTTTTTTAGCAAACAAATATGTAAAAATTAAACATTTATAATTAATTTGAAACATATGTCAGAGAAAAGTTCTTTTTTTAAAAATTTAGATTAACTGATCAAATCTTTAAAGTTCTTAATTACTTCAGATTTTAAAATCGTTCCATTCAATTGCTTATGGTAGAAGAGTCCAGGTTCCTGTTGGCAATTCCCACAAAGAGTTTCATGGAAGACCAGTCTGATATTCTGGAGGTAGCATTAGCTGGTTTTATTCTGGTATCACAGTCTTTTCATTTTTAAAATAAGTGAGAGAGAATGACAAGTGCATCTTATCATTCATCTCATCAAATCAAGCTGAAAAACTGACTGGAACTCAATATTTTTCTTTTTATAGTAAATCTCCAGATTGAATGATCAAAGACGTCACTAATCCAAATTTTCGTTAAGGTCCGAGAGGCTTGGTGCTTCCATTGGTCAAGCTAAATTCTCTTTATTCTTATAAGTAATTTTCATCTGACTTTTTAATTGCACAAAAGCCCCAAGGCTAGCTTGCTTTTCAATTAATAAACAATCATTTCCATTTACAGATTACAGGAATTTATTAATACCTGGTTTTATTTTTACTTACGTTATTTCTTTATTAAAATATTTTTATATTTAAATCTTGTAATTTTTTATAAAAAAGTACATTCAAATACATTTTTTATTTATAAAAAAAAATATTTTTAAAGTTTTGCATCTGTGCGAATATATATACATTTAACAAACATTTTAGCTTTTAGTTTTTTAATAGATTTTATTTTTATTTGCAAACTTTAAGATTTTATTTTAAATTAATGTAATGGCATATTTATACACCGTTACAATACATATATATAGTTCAATCCTTAATTAAATAAGAAAATATTTATTAGTTCATATTGTATATAAAATTATAATTTACCATAGACAATACTATTTGCTTATATGCAATATGCTTTGGTAGAACATGGGTTGTATAATTAGTTTATATATTTTCAAACAGCTGGACCTATTCTCAGATATATGATCATGCCATAAATTAAAAAATTATCTATTCTGTTTGAAAATGGAAAAAGAATTGTTTTTAATTAAAAGGTAAAATATTTATAAATGGTAAGCCCATGAGTTTAGTTAATTGGTGAATATTTGTAAAATGCATACGTTCTATTTAAATGTTTATCATTTTAAGCCTTTTACTTATATGCTATTTATATAATTAGAACCAGGTTTGTGTGACTTATTGATTAGTTAATGCTTTAACAGTTAAATTATAATGTGATTTTTTTTTTATCTATCTTGCTTCAAACTTGACCAAAGATTTTTTTTTTAGAAAAAAAATCTGAAACTATCACTATGGGACAATCAATGCGATATATAATGTTATTTTGCCTCTTTTTCATCACTCTTCATATTGCAGTGGCTCCTCTTACAGGTATAACACTAGATGAATGTATTAACTGGAGGTGTGAGTGATGCAATAGGACATATTTTGAAAAGCCTATACTTTGTAGACCTGCTTGTATTAAAATTCTGCAATGTAAAATTGATCCTGCTTTTTATAATCTGCAGAGATATTTCCTAGGCAAAAATGTATTCTGTGCTTTTTTATTACTAAATAAATAAAAATTATAAATTGTTACAAAAAAAAATTATTTTTTACTTAAATGATAATACAGCCTATAACATAAAATAAATTATATAGTTGAAATGTCCAACAAATTAGTACTTCATTTATGAATTTCCATAGTAAAATAGATCATACACGTTGTATTTTACAAATGTTAGTAGAACAATTATGTTTTCTATTTTTGTGCAGATAAAAGTTTAATTTTATATGATCAGTTTGAGAAATCATTCCCAAAAAATATAAATATAGAAATTAATTTTTTGTTGATTATATGTTTTTTACATGTGACATTAAATAACAATAGAAATGTAGAAATGTTATTGTAATTGGAAGATGATTCAAACAAAAATTTTTTGTATAATATCCCAGAATCTGTTTGAAATACAGTATGTAAAGTATATAATCTTTTATCATATATATAAATGCAATCAACCTATCAGTATTACTCTCACCCATGACCCAAGACATTGTTCTAGGTTATGTGATTTCAAATTAAGCTAATTATAAAGAATTACTTTACAGATTAATTATTTCCATATATATATATATATATATATATATATATATATATATTTATATATATACTTACTATATATATAATATATATATATATATATATATATTCTCTTAATCAGTAAGTAAATAATAAATCAATCAAAATAATAGACAATTTGAAACAAAACTTAAATTTATATTATCTAAGCAATTTGCTTTCAAATTAGAATAACAATGGTTTAAATAATATTAAATTCAATTATTTGCTAAAATGACATTTTCCAAAAGTTTATATTAAAATAAAAACTAATAAAATAATATTGAATTAAGTTTTATATCAGTGAGTTGTCCATTATATCAAATTACTTATATTTTATGAATTGATTGTTTATATTTTTGACATTATGGTTACAATTATTAAGATATAATTATCAGAAATGATATATACACATTTAATATTTAAATAGAGGTATATTTTATAACACTAGAGTTTACAATTAATTATATGGGAATTTGAACCCAATTTTTCAAGCTCCTTCAGCTAACCCATATATATTATACAATATACTAACAACCAAAAACATGTGACAAAGAAAAACAACCTCCAATATACATAATTTATTCTGAAGCAACACTCATTACTGCATATAGATATGTGTGAGAGATAATGATCTGAATAAACTCATGCTTGCAGATTCAGCATGAAATACATATATTGAACATCATTTTTCCTTCTCACATGTGTGTGGCCATGAATATCAGTTATATAAGGCAGTTTAAAGAGCTGAAGAAAACTTGAGGGTTTGGGTTCAAATCCTTTATAATTACATTTAATTTCCAGAGATATAAAGTGCAACTGTATGTAAATATTAAAGATTCAGCCTTTATCCTGACCATCTTTTTTCTGTGTATTTATATGGACAAGATCCCATACTGAAGCAGTCAATCTTAGCTTAAGATTGAGCTTCATGTTTATACCTACTAACCTGTATTTAAATCCTATATATATTATCCCACTCCTTTTGTCATATATATATATGTTATGTATATATTTGAAATGCGCGCCTAAATTTATCAATTTTAACTTTCAATAACATTTTATTATTAATTTTATGATTATTAATTCTATTATTAATTATTAGTTCTTTTTTATTAAAGTATTATAGGTGCAATTCAAATATATATATAGGAGCAAAAACTTTCTAACAATATTGATTTTAATTATTTTATTATACATCATTTTTTAAACTTTTCTGTTTAAATTGCTTGCTTTTTTTCTTTTAAACTGTATATTTTGTAAAATCCAACATGGAAGATGCTACAGTAATTGTCTAAAAATAATGAAAAAGGTTGGAAGCACTATTGTTTTAATCTGGGGTAGGTATTTTAATTAAAGTTTTTACTTAAAATGAGATTAAAATTAGAGATACTTTTGGTATAAACATGTTGTCAAATCTATGTCTAATCTGGAAATAAATTTGAATTTATTTTTGGATGTTATCTTACTGCTGCATCTTTAAAAATAACCGATAATGAAAAAGTATAAAATGGCTGAATTTTGAGAGACAGATTAGATTAGCTACTATTGAGAGAAATGATTGTAAACATATTACATGTCACTTGAAACTTAAAATGATGTAACAGTAAATCCACCTTCCTTCTTGGCCCTCTGGGTCATCATCTGCTGTTGCCGTAATATCCTGCTGCTCCTGAAATGAAGAAAGGTCTAAAAAGAACTTTGGAATGCTAATGAAAGTTTGCTGTCACCAAGAAGAATTCATTTGGATCCCAAATTTGCCATGCATGAGCTGTACTTTGAAAATAGACTTATTAAATTTTCACAAGGTAACTTTTATGCTATTATTTGAAAATGAATCTATCCTCACTCATCTCAAATCCTGCTATCAAGATTTCTAACGTATTGTTCAATTTTTACTCTTTTTAAATAATATGTAATTTGCTTTTAAATAATTTATATAAATTTAAATCTCTCTCATATGCTCTTAACTTTCTTTAACTTTGGTGCAGTCATTTATTTATATGTATTTATTATTTGATTTATTTATCTGTTATTGATATGCCAATTTCAAACAATCTGACTAGTTGAATTTTTAAAAATCTTTTCTGTCATTTTTTTAACTAAACCTTCATAGAAAGGTTATTAATGTCCCCTTTAAAATATATATATATATATAATGCATTGTCAATTAATGCGTTCGCCAGATTGTTTTATGAATCAACATTTTAGGTTCGTTTTTAATATAAAAATATATATTTGTTTAACTCTGGATTTTCTACCCAGGGAAAATCCAGAACTCAAGCTAATTAATGCTCTGAAACATTTATTTTATAATTATTTATTAAATTCTGAAAGGGTGACTTATAATTTGTTTCCTATATAACTGCTAATCTTACTTCATTTTTCATACTCTTAAAAATATCAAATGCAGTATTTAAATATTCCAGTTATTATAAAAATCATGAAGGTGGGATTGAATTATTTTAAATATCAGAAAAGGGATGGGGGTAAATCTTAATGTTTCTTTTACTAAATCAAATCTTAACATATATTTTATTAATTTGAAATCTAAATCTGAATGTTTCTTTTGCTAAATAAAATCTTCAAGTATATTTTAGTAAATGAAATCTAAATTTCTCTCTATATATTATAGCGGCATAGCATATTATTTATATAAATTATAGTATTCAAACAAGGGTCATCTATTTTAAAGCAGTAAATTATATTTCATGCCGTTAGTGACATCATTACTGCATTGCTGACATTTAGCCTTATCTTAGTGTTTATATATATGTGCTTCTAGTCTTAATCTGGGGGTTGCGACAAGTTCGAACCCATAGATTCCTTTTCATGCCTTCATATAAAAATGCCTGTGGTGGTGATCCCTAAGTCTGGCACACGCTATGCATATTCTTTCTTCGTATAAAAGAGCCACTGGTGGTGATCCCTAAGTCTGGCACATGCTATACCCATCCATTTCTTCATATAAAAGGGCCTTTGGTGGTGATCCCTACGTCTGGCACTTGCTATGCCCATCCACTTCATTTTTCATCCAGAAGCACGATTTTCCTGTTATTTTTTGGTTATAATGTCAGTACCGCAAGTTTCTTTGTATATTTATTTCTTTTGCTTCATGACCCAGTTTTAATATTCTAATATTAAAATTATGCTCTGCTCAAAATATATATATATGCCAACTATTACTAGTTTTATTAATTAAATTTATTTCAGACTTATACAATTCCACCATCATAACTTATTTCTATATTTAAGAATATATATGCCTTGGGGGAAATAAAGTGTTCGTTTTACTATTGTTAAATAATTTTTCATTAAATATTTTGTCATAGAATCAAATATAATCAAATGTTTTCAAATGTATTTTGTTTATTTTCATGACCTCAATGGCGTGAAAATAGTTTATTTCTTATATATAATGAATTTTGGAACACTCCTAGAAAAATATATGTTAGTCACCATGTTTCTGAACAGTAAATCAAAGCATTAATGGCAGTATTATGTAATTCTTTCTAATATTCGATTGGCATCTTAATATTGGACCCACCAATGATGTGTGTTTATTTGTAATATATTATTTAGCTAATAAAGAGCATATGAGAAATAATAGCATAAATGACACTATGTAATTATCTACTGCTTGCTCATTCATGCACATACTAATGTACTTAATTTATAAATGTATAATAATTTGTCAGTATATTAAAATATATTTTATTGTCTAACTTATTTGAGTAGTTCAAATTCCTTCTTTTCTCCACTTCCAAAAGTAAAGCCTGCTTATATATATTTTAGTTTAGTCATAGTTAATAGATGTCTCATTGTTTTGCTCAGCTTTGCTAGTCTGCCGGATTTAAAATTAATTCTCTTGTGCCATCACTACTATGTTATTCATTAGGTGTTAGATCTGGGGCTTAGAGAATGGGTTCGAATCCAGGCTGGTCCCTGATCTAAGTCTCGGCTTGACTGGGTTTGAAGTACATTTTGTGTGTTTCATCTCATGTTAGATGAATAAACATGTTTTGACTGGCACAATACATAGATCCTATACATAAGGGATCAGAATGAATTAAAGTCATGAAATATATGACATGAATATTAGCACCTGAAAAAAATTTGGACAATCAGATTTTCAATACTAGGCTAGGCTGAAGAGTTGATGTTAGAGTAGTTTGATACCTATCCATTAAAGTATGAAGATTTGCTATCTTAATATAAACTGAGTAATGAATATATATTTTGTGGAGGATTATAATCTGAACTAACTGATGATTGCTAGATCATTTAACTTCACATATGGTTGTATGAGATAGATTGAATATCTGATAGCAAATTGAACTATTTTCTTCAAACTCACTATAATTATATATATATATATATATATATATATATATATATATTATATATCCTGATATATATATATATATATATATATATATATTTACAGGATAAAAATAAGGAGGGGTTTTGTCTTTTCATCCATGGTAGTGGAAGGAAAAGTTAGTGAACCTGGAGTTATTGAAAATCATCATCAACCTCAAGTTTAAAATAAATGATTCAAATAATATTAAGACAACTATCTAAGTTTAAAGAGGTGGTCATCCCTGGTAGGATAGCAAATCATCATCACTCCCAAGTAAATCAAACTTAAAATTTACGCAAAGTATTATATTTAAATAAGATGTTATTTTTAAAAATGTTAATGTTTATCATTCAAAAAAGCAATATAAGATATATTAAAGAGAGCAAGATATCATGAAATCTGTCAGATATCAGTACACTAGATCAGTCCAATTAGATCTGAAAATGTCAGTTGACTCCTTAAAGCAACTATAAGTATCATTAACATGCATCAACCATCATCATCAATAATTGTAAGTAAGTATAAGTGTTTCTCAAAAGAAACATTCATCATCATGAATAATCAAAATACATCCAACTGTCAATTTGGTGACTAGGTTTGAACAGTAAAAAATATAAATTAACACTCAATCTGGAGACTAGAATGGAAATGGGTCTTTTGTTGACCAGACTAACTTATTGAGCCTTTACCAACTTGTGCAAATATTTAAACATAACTTAAATGCACCAACTATGTGCTCATCCATTACGTACATAACAAGAAAAATCTTAACAATATTATTGGAATTTTTAAAAATGCTTATCATCACCAATACTCTGGCATTGTCCATCTATAAATGTAACTTCTAAAGCTAAAGTAAAATAAAATGTAGGGAAGGAGCTTTGATGAATATAATCCTCACAGCAGTCCAGGACCATGTCATACTGGCTGCATTTAGAGCACTAAATAATTCCCATTTATTATATTCATCTCATTATACTCAAATCTAGGTCAATGAACATGTGCTTTATTACTGCTATGGTAACCAAAATATGATGCACTACAATTTTAAACAATTGACTACAAGTGTTTTAATGACAAAAAATGATATTATGGTCTTAAAGATATCAACATACATTTAACTACTTCTTCAGCAAGTGATGTTGTTCTCTTGGTAAGTTTAGTTTTTGGTCAAGTTAAAGGCTGTTCTGCAGTTGATTCACTTAGACTAAAATCTTGTAAGCTCCAATCCAACAAGCTATTTTTATAAAAATAATAAGAAATATTAAAAACAACTTCTTTAATAAAATTTATATATAAAATAATCTATCCCTGTTTTAGATATGTGACTCAAATTTTTTATTTGTTTTAATTTAAGTTATTAAGTTATAAATTTAAAGTCATTTTAAGGATTTTAAATAAAATCACCAGATATATATATATATATATATATATATATATAGATATACATATATATATATATATATATATATATATGTTTATCTGTACTTTTCTACATATAGATACATAACACATGTATACCAATTCTTCAAGATTTCTCTTTGTAAGCTTGGTTTTGGAGATTGTCATCATTAAGAAAGGTAAAATTCAGGTAATTTGTTGGCATGCCATGAGCTCTTGTCTGTCTAGGACTTGGTAGCCTTGAGGCCAGCAAGCTGTATTCTAGAACACATTTAACAGGCTAATTGATCCATTTGATGTGACTCTAGTTTCTTGTGAATCAAAACTCCAGCATAGTAACTTAATAGACTTCTGCTTTCTTGCATTCTTATGTCTTCGTGCAGTTTTTTCATAATGCTTCCAGCCACATCTCTTGTTAGTTAATTGATGCCACCTTTGCAGTTAGCTGTGTAGTTGGCTATTCTGCTAATTCCATCTAAAAATATTAAAATCAACTTTGCAGCTAGCCAATTTGCTTCTCAAACATTTAAACCAAACTTAACTAATATCTTTTTCAGCACTTTTTATAAGAGCATTTGAGGTCATAAAAATACTTAATTGAAAACAGTTTTTTAATCTCTCTAATCCTTATGTTGATTAAAATCAGTTTTAATCTTTTCAAATCATGCAACTTTGAAATTTTACCAAAGGTGTGATCTACATGTTTTTATTTTAATCATTTGGAATTTTTGGTCCACAAAGATTTTTAAAAATAGATAAAAGAAATAAGCATTATTTCAAAAATAAATCTTGCTTGTTTTTAAATTCAAATTCAGAATACTAATAATACAAAATTAATATTTATCTAGAAATTTTTAAATGGTTTAATTTATAATAAAATTCAGTTTTAAATTCAAAATTATTTAACTTTTTATTTATTATTTTTATTTCAGGAAATATAGAAAAATATCATCAAAAATTTATGTTTGTGTTTATTTCTACTTTTTTTTTACTTTATACATGTGTGCAAACCACTATGTTGCTGTGTGTCATGTAACCCAATCAGTTACTCTCTCTCTATATATATATATATATATTGCACTGGTCAAAAAATGTATATCGATCCAACAAAATCCGGAATACAGGTGAAGTTGATCATGCACAAAATATGTTAGGTACATCATGGATTTTGCCTATTTACCTATATCCTTAGGTTATAAACCTAATTAATAACATTTCTCAACAATAACATCAAACTCATTTACTTTCACTGTCCCAGAGCTGAGATTGCGAGCGTGAGATTCATAAAATTTCTATTTAATGAGAACTTGGGTGATTGCACTTTCATATATAACTTAAAATAAAATATTAATTAAAATAAAAAGAAAATAAATTGATTTAAACACACTGAAAATTTAGTTTTATACATATATTTTACTTATTAATTGTTTAAATTTACATTTTTCTCAAGATCACTAAAACAAAATACTTTAGATTAGTTTTTATATTTACATAAGTAAATTCATATGAAATTGCATCATGTAAAACATATTTACATATAGTGGTTATCTTTTAAATTTATTATAGTTTGCACAAAGTTATTTGTTTACATTAGTTAAACAATAAGAAGCAAAATTAAATGAGCATGGATTTTAATACATATAAATTTTCCATTAACATTTATTACAAGGAAATGGGATTATTTTGATCAATCAGCGTATTTAAAAATTGATAAACTGATTGTATAAAAAAATTAATATTTTTCTTTTTTATTTAAATGTTCTAAGACATCTTATAATAAACTGATGTCAGAGAAAAAAACAATTATAACAAACTAGTTTGATGTTTTACTCAAAATGACAAAAAAATCATTTTATTTCACTTTTCTTTGTGAATAACAATTAATCTTCATTAAAATAACATTTTATTTATTTTATTGGAGGACCTCACTGGAACAGTGTTAAGTTATTGAAAATAACCTTACTGTGTTTAGAACTGTAAGCTATTATGAAAAAAATATATAGTTAATTACCAAACACACAAACCACATTAATTTGACCTTCAATTTAGTCATTCTTTATTTATATGTCTATAATGTGCCTTTGTTAAATTAAAAAATTTAATTAATCACAGATTAAAGCAAAAGAATTGGTTACTCAGGCTGAATATTATTAAGTAGATTCATTTTTCTATGGCTTTTGTATTAAATAGGCAAAAAGAAAAACAAACAATGTTAGATTAATAAAATATGAATGTGACAAACAGAAAAATGAAGGTAAGTTCTGAAGCAGTCAACCTGATACTCAGATCAAGCTTCACAGCTCACTCAGAATCTCCCACCACCAAACCATATTTAAACTCCATCTTTATGCATATAGACATATTTACTAATACATATTTTTTTCTGGCTTAATTAATAAAACAACTGATGCAGATATATACAGATATCTTAATGTAAATAATTTGAATAAACAAATATTTAATTTTATTTTAATTCATGTATTGCATAATGGATATGTATATATTATCGGTGAGGGGAGATTACTTCTAAAATATGTATAAAATAAACATGTATTATTAATGTGTATTTTAAAATTATATATAATATATTATTTATTTAATCATAGTGGTCAAAAAATGATGCAATCATTTTAAGAAGTTTCTCGAACACAATTAAGACAATCAACCAGAAACCATTAGTCCGAAGTAAAATGTTATAATTTATAACAGTAAAGTAAGAATCCATTAATGGAAATTTTATCCACTTCAATTTTGTTTTAAAATCATAAGACTACATTTTAAAACAATTGTTCAAGAAATTTGTATCAGGATTGCATTGTTTTCAAAACTTACTAAAACAAAAGATGCATCCAGTCAGCAGATTTCACATCTAGTAAGTGTACAAAGTGCCTCGGGTCTAACAGCTAAGTGCATTCCAAATTCATCAGAAAAATGATATAAATACTCCTAGATTTGAATCCAAAAGAGAAGAGGATCATAGTAAAATAGAAATGGCAGATATATTCCATGCTCGTGGTTTTAATAACACAATGCATCATGAGTAAAAGAATTTCACCTTTCTCCCCATTCAAAATGTTCTTTCCTGCAATCATATCTCTGGATCCCATACCCATAAACTGTAAAAATGCTTAGAGACTGAAAAGTAAATGCTACCTGCTTGACTGACCCAAAATCTAGATCTAGTTCACCAATCCCAATAGACACTAAAGCATCAAGGACTGCCACTATGTTTTATCAAGGTAAAAAGAACTTTAGCTGCTGCCTAATCTATAAATCTCTTAAACTCAGCCTTCTATAAAAATAACCCTGTTGTCTATTAGATAATTAATATTATGTAAAATTATTTATAATCAACTTACCTCCAGTTTGTTCATAACTCTATATAACATTAATTTCCTTTTTATCATTGAGCCTTTATTAAATCAGTTTTCATTTATTTTCATGTGGCAATAATCTTTTAACTTTTATTATCATAATTTATATATTTGTATTTTAAATATGCCAATAATCCCTCAAATTTGCTAGTATGAAATTTCTTTTATTTTTTCTTCCCTACTTTATGGGATGATTAGATTAAGTTTAATTAAAAACAAGTCTTATTTTATCTTAGAAAAATGCTTGCGAATTTGGGAAAAACAAAGTAATTATCTCATAAGGTTATTGTAGAAAAACAGCAGAATTCTGTTTTTTTAAGAAATGTTTTTTTCATTTTTAAATAATAATGTGCTAATCCTAAAATGTTATTATGTAAAAGTAAATCTATTTATTCTCCAATTCATCACCACCACTCCATTCCTATATGTATAATTATATTAATTTCAATGACAGCATTTATAACTGAATTTTTATACTTATTTAACAGTGTGGGAAGTTTATAAATGAATTAAAGTAAAAGAAAGAAGAGTCTTTATATCAAGAAATTATGTATTTTAATAAGTTTAAATGATCCACTTCTGTTTAGCAATTAAATCATACCATTATGTGGGATGTTCCATAATGTGTGGGCATTAATTAAGTAAATATTCTTTAAAGTTATATTCCTTATTCCAAGCGTTTCATGCATACAGGCCTCATCATTCATTTATATATGTATTTATACTTCTCTCTACTTGGGTGTATCAAAAAGCCAAACCCCATCTCATATCTTGAAGTCCAAGAAACAGGCTCTTTATCCCCCTGGGGACATATTTGATCATATGAGCTGGTCTTATATGGGTATCACTCTGGGAAAAACCCAGCCCAATAAACCCACAGCTGACTGCTCTTCATTCATGAACCCATTCTGCCAACATTTGTAGACATATATCGGTCTTTTTCTTCAATGAATTCTCAGAAGCACCTGCAAGGATCTGTGACTGGATCACATAAATATGCCGCCATGCACGCACCACCTTTCTGTTATATTTCTAGATAAAACCCATGAATATCCATAAGCCATAATGTTGTGACTCCACTAGCCAGATCTATCTATTATATTAATACCTTCAGATGTGCATCTTTGATGATGGCATTATATATAACAAGCTATCCCACACACATTTTCTCACTCGGTAAAACTGAAATACTTTTACCTATTAATCAAATGTAATTTTGTAATAAAATTAATGTTTCAATCTTAAATACAACTTGTAAGCTAAATTTGTTAAATGCTACATTTTTTTCTTTCTGGGAGTGGATTGTTATCTTCAGAAATACCTTTCCTAATACCACTAAATCAATTTTCCATTATTATATTTATCTATTATTGGCATATGAGCCACAATAATAAATCAAATCACAGTAATCAATCAAAGCTGTCATCCTTTAAGTTATAAATAAAATGTAATATGATTTACCTGTTACCATCTAAATGTACTTCAATATATATTTACATTAAAACAACAATGATTAATAAAATAATGAAATGACTATTCATTCATATTTCTTTAAAGTAATAAATCTTTATATATATATATATATATATATATATATATATATATATAAAAGATAAACAATGATTCTGAAGTATAATATATATATATATATATATATATTATAAACTTCAGAATCATTGTTTTCTTTTATTTAAATATTAATATCTTAGTTATTAAATTATGCTCGCTCTGACTAGAACATCTCCTGCTAATCTTAGAGATATAATTAATATGAAAGGTCACATCCTTTAAATGATTCACCCTTATATTTCATGCTAAAATGTTCCATTATATAAATTTAAATTAGAGTCTTTTTGTGTCTCCAATTTGCAATGCCGGTGGAGAAAGATAAAATTAGATCGATATCATCGGGACTGTTGCTTCTAAGTTAGTAGATCTGTAGAATAAGCAAATAGGGCAGAGTTCATGAGTGGTCCTGACTTATGTATCTTGTGCATGATTGGACTCGAGGTACTTTTGTCTAGTTGCTAGATCTTATTATATGAACAGACAAAACCGACCGGTACAGTTCATACGAGTCACTTTATGGATGCTCACATGCCCATAAATATGAAGAAAAGGGGTGGGTACATTCATGATGTTGTAAAATGGTACCTAATGGTGACAGAATTACAGAAGCTTCCATGTCCACCATATGGATATCATGTTGACTATCCAACTCTACCTTGCTTACTCTCAGACCCACAGAAGTATGTGCAATAGGGAGTCAGATCACATGAACATAACTTACCATTCTAAGTCCATCCAACTACATATAACATTCATTATTCACCCAATAATTATTAATCACCAAATGTGAATAATTATAATTAGTAGCATTAAAGGATCTAATACCGCATAAAGATTAATCTGTGCAACCAATTACTTCATGTAAAATATTTAATTAACAAAAACAATATATACACATGGGTCTCCTTTTACGCTGACTTATTTAACACAATTTTGGAATTACATGATTCAGGTTTCACCGGAAGTTGAATTCTGATAATACGCTATTACTTTAAATAATAATTTTTGCGCACTTAATGTTATATTGAAAGTACTGTAATAGCACATTACTATTGCAATTCGACTTTCATGTTAGTAATTTCAATATTTTCAGTGCTTTATAATAGTAAGATTTTATGCAATAATGAAATTAAAATCATGATTTCCACATTTTATGTATACACACATTAAATTTTACAAGATTATAATGTAAATTTATTTAAACATTGTGCGTGTTAATTTTGCATTTTAAATCACATTCTGTTTTTGCTTTTTAAAAAAGAACGTGATCAATTATTAATCATTTAGTGTCTGCAAGTTTATTTTTAAAAGGAGAGCAATAGCAGTGGGCACAATTAAAATTGAAAATTAAAGACAAAAAAAAAAAATTTAATTTTTAGTTGTTAGATTAATTACTAATTACGTTGTCACCAGAAAACCATTAATTAACCCAACATGAGAGTGACATTGGCAATAGTGGTATTTCATCTTGTGAAGAATCTGAGTTTTTTATCAGTTTGCAAATGAACCTGTTTACCGGCAAATAGCGATAATTAAAACGTGTATAAAAAAATATAAATTACTGTAAATTATGCATAAAAATACATTGTTTTGAATAAAATTAAATAGTATAGTTAAAAAAAGTTTGTCTTGTATCAATTTTTTTCAAATTTGAAATTTTTTATTAGTCATATTTTATTTCATTTTTTTTTTTTGCACGAATTTTAAAGTAATTTTATGTTGGTGCTTTGCTTTTATGCGATTTTTGAAAAATCACAGTCTGTATCCCCCCTTTTTCAAGGTAAGTTATGTCTATTTTTGCACAATTTCATTTGCGCGTGTTTTCTGAGGAACCTATCTATTGCGTAAAATAAGACCCAGGTGTATAAGAAATAAGGAAAAATATTTTCCAAATAGATTCCCCTTCCCACTTTCCTACTTTTTCACTTTTTTAAAAAAAATGGCAAGACAATTAACTGACACTTGTCCAGCAGTGCTGTTTTCAGGTCAAAATATAGTACATTTTAAGTTTATCTCAATTTAACACAACTTAAATTTATAAAATACCATCTTCAGAAATCATTAGCAGAATTATTTTAAATATTAACATAAGTACATTATATATATTTGACATAACTTCACTGGTGAAAAAAATAAAATAATTTATTTTATTTTAAAACTACTACTTTCTTGCTGACCTTCCTCCCCCCTTTTTGAACATAATTTGCTCTTTAGTAAATTATCTTATTAGAACCCTTATGAGTGAAGTTTGTAAAAAAAAAAAACAAATCATGAGATGTATACTATTGAAATTATTATAAACAAACAAACATCATCCTTTCATATTCAAATAAAAATATCTAAAAATATTGTGAGTTTCAGTTATTTAAAAGATTTATAAAAAATTTTAAAAGGGTTAAAGAGTCAATTACAATTTTACTATAAATTTAACTGTATACTTTTAAGATTTCAGAAGTTACAATTACATTATAGTTATAATTAATTTAGAAAGATTTTAATGTAGATGACATGATTTGAATTCTTGTGAGTTTTACCTGGATGTCCCCCAGAACAATGGTACAGAAGAACATTGATGGCTGGTGGCATTCTTCCTGGACAGACTATGGCAGCAGCATAATAAGAGATGAATTCCCAGGAAAGAACAGTGGTGATTTTTCCTTTTCTACTCACTGTACATTATTACAGGCACTCTAAAACTTTTTCTTCTCTTTTCTTTTTTTTTTTAAAAACACTCTTTATATTAAAGCAGTCAATCTTGGCTTAAGATTGTGCTTCATGTTTCCACCTACTAACCCATGTTTAAATCCCTATTTCCCATCCTGCTCCTTTTGTTGTGTATATATATTTCATGAATATATTTGAAATGAGTGCCTAAATTATAAAATTTAATGTTTCAATAACATGTTTTAAAATTATTATTAATTCTTTTTTATAAATTATTAGTTCTTTTTTATTAAAGTATCATAGGTGTGACTCAAATATATATATAAAAGCAAAACTTACTACCAAATATATTGATTTTTAAATATTTTATTATACGCCATTTTTTAAAACTTTTTCTTTTTAAAGTACTTTTTCTGTTAAACTGTATATTTTTATAAAATCCAATATGGAAGATGCTACAGTTGATTGTCTAAAAATAATTAAGGGTTGGAAACACTATTGTTTTAATCCGGGGAAGATATTTTTTTTAAGGTTTTTACTTAAAATGGGATTAAGATTAGAGATACTTTTGTTAAAAACATGTTGTCAAATCTATTTCTAATCTGGAAATGGATTTGAATTTATTTTTGGACATTGTTGCATCTTCAAAAACAACTGATAAAGAAAAGGTATAAAATGATTGAATTTTGAGTCACAGATTAGATTAGCTACTATTGAAAAAACTGATTGTAAACATATTACATGGTGCTTGAAACTTAAAATGATGTAGCAGTAAATCCACCTTCCTTCTCGGCCCTCTGGGTCATCATCTGCCACTGCCATAATATCCTGCAGCCCTGAAATGAAGAAAAGTCTAAAAAAAGAACTTTGGAATGCTAATGAAAGTTTGCTGTCACCAAGAAGAATTCATTTGGATCCTCAATTTGCCATGCATGAGCCGTATTTTGAAAACAGACTTATTAAAAAATTGCAAGGTTAACTTTTATGCTACTATTTGAAAATGAATCTAGCCTCACTAATCTCAAATCCTGCTATCAAGATTCTAACGTATTATTCAGTTTTCTATCTTTCAAATTAATATGTCTTTTTTATAAATAACATGTAATTTGCTCTTAAATAAGTTATATAAATTTAATTCTCTCTCATATGCTCTTAACTTTCCTTAACTTTGGTGCGGTCATTTATTTATATGTATTTATTATTTGATTTATATATCTGCTTGCTTATTATTATGCCAATTCCCAGCAACCTAGTGAACTTAATTTCTAAAATCTTTTTTGTCTTTCAATTAAATCTTCATTATTAAGTTTTTTATTAATGTTCCGTTTAAATATATATATAATGCATTATAAATTAATATCTTCGCCAGTTTGTTTTTATGAATCAGCATTTTATGTTGGTTTATTATAAAAATATATTTGTTTAATTCTGGATTTTCTACCTGGGGTAAATCCAGAACTTTGGCTAATTAACACCTTGAAATTTTAAAATATTATTTATTCATTTCTGAAAAGGTGACCGATTATTTGTTTTCTATATAACTGGTAGTTATTTTTTTTTATACTCTTAAAATATATGCTATGTATTCCAGTTATTGTAAAATCCATGAAGGTGGGATTGAACTATTTTAAATAGTAGGAAAGGGAAGGGGGTGAATCTTAATGTTTCTTTTACTAAATCAAATCTTAACGTATATTTTATTAATTTGAAATCTAAATCTTAATGTTTCTTTTGCTAAATAAAATCTTCAAGTATATTTTAGTAAATGAAATCTAAATTTCTCTCTCTCTCTCTCTCTCTCTCTCTCTCTATATATATATATATATATATATATATATATATATATATATATATTATAGTGGCATAGCATATTATTTATTTAAATTATAATATTCAAATAAGTGTCATTTATTTTTAAAGCAGTAAAACTTTTTCAATGTCATTAGTGACATTTATCATTCATACTGGTTACTGACATTTAGCCGATCTTCATGATTATATATATGTGCTTCTTAATCTGGGGGTTACGACAAGTTCAAACCCATAGATTTCTTCTCAAGTCTTGTCCTGAGGATAGTTGAAACTACCCAGGACCATTTATGTCATATAAAAGAGCCTCTGGTGGTGATCCCTAAGTCTGGCACATGCTATGCCCATCCACATTTATTTCATATAAAATGCCTCTGGCGGTGATCCCATAAGTTTGGCACATGCTATGCATATTCACTTTTTCGTATCAACGGCCTGCATGTCAGCAATGACCAAGGCATGCCCATCCACTTCATTCTCATCCAGAAGCATGACCTTTTCCTCTTAGTTATTTTTAGACTATTATGTCAGCACCGCAAACTTCTTGGTATTATTATTTTTTTTGCCTCATGACCCAGTTTTAATGCTCTAATATTAAAATTGTGCTCTGCTCAAAATATATATATATGCCAACTATTACTAGTTTTATTAATTAAATTTATTTCAGACTTATACAATTCCACCATCGTAACTTATTTCTGTATTTAAGAGTGTATATGCATTGGGAAAAATAAAGCGTTCATCTTACTATTGTTAAAATAATTTTTCATTAAATATTTTGTCATAGATTCAAATATAATCAACTGTTTTCAAATGTATTTTGTTTATTTTCATGACCTCAATGGCGTGAAAATAGTTTATATCATATGTGTAATGAATTTCGGAATGCTCCTAGAAAAATATATGTTGGTCACCTTGTTTCTGAACCGTAAATCAAAGCGTTAATGGCAGTATTATGTAATTCCTTTTAATATTCAATTGGCATCTTAATATTGGACCCACCAAAGATGTGTGCTTATTTATAATATATTTTGTTTAGCTAATAAGGAGCATATGAGAAATAATAGCGTGAATGACACTATGTAATTCTCTCCTGCTTGCTCATTCATGCACATACTAATGTACTTAATTTATAAATGTATAATAATTTGTCTGTATATTAAAAAATATTTTATTGTTTAACTTATTTGAGTACTTCGAATTCCTTCTTTTTTCCACTTCCAAAAGTAAAGCCTGCTTATATATATTTTAGTTTAGTCATATTATATAGATGTCTTATTGTTTTTCTTCGCCCTCCTAGTCGGCCAGATTTAAGATTAATTCTAGTGTGCCATCATTGTTATGTTATCCATTAGGTGTTTGATCTGGGGCTTAGAGAGTGGGTTTGAATGCAGGGTGAGTCCCTGATCTAAATCTCAGGCTTGACTGGGTTTGAAGTACATTTTGTGAGTTCTAGATCATGTTAGATGGATAAACATGTTTTGACCAGCACATAGGATTTTTTTTCGGGCTTGGCTTCCCAATGCGAGGCTTCGATATAAACACCCTCATACCCTGTTTTTCTTATTTTGGTCTATTTCCATGATCTAATATATGTGTTGAATGTCTTTAGAAAAGTTTAATTTTTAGTTAAATATTCCAAATGCATTCAACTATTAGTAATATCACAGCAAACAGGTTAGTATATGCACTAACTATTAGTAATATCACAGTTAGTGCATATACTAACCTGTTTGCTGTGATATTACTAACATTTGTTTGCTGTGATATTACTAACAGTTGTTGCATATACTAACCTGTTTGCTGTGATATTACTAACAGTTGAATGCATTTGGAATATTTAACTAAAAATTAAACTTTTCTAAAGACATTCAACACACATATTAGATGATGGAAATAGTCCAAAATAAAAATACAGCTAGAACACCATCATCACAAACCTTCAGAAAAGCCCACATACCCTGAGTACTGAATTCTGTTTATATATATATTCTTTAAAAAAAGTTGTTATATAATTTTTTTTCTATGTTTGATATGTAAAATAATGTTTTCAAAGTGTAAAATTCATTGTTTAAAGTTAAAACCCATGTACTACAACCATAAGTATAGTACCTATGTATTTTTTTTTTCAATATAATCACCAACGTACCCGAGTCATAACTTTTTGTTTTTGAAATATATGAAAAATGTGTAAATAATTCATAAATCATTGATCACTCTGTCTTAGCTGGCACCCTTATAAAAAGAAATTTTGCTAACCAGTAGTGAGTCAAATGCAAAAATGTTGGAAGTGGAGGGTTCGAACTCAGATAAAAAATTATTTAGAACATTTTTTTTTTGCTTAATGCTATGATGTATAAATATTTAAACATATAATAACCAAACAATGAGTTTTCTTTTCAGATGTAGGGGCGCAACCAAGAGAAATTAAAAGAAATGGCTAGATTAGTATAAAATTTTAAACAATTTTTTTTTTCAGCAAGCAAAAACTAAATTTTCAGCTAAACTATAGTTGGGCAGAGATATAGAAAGTGTGGGAGCAGTGAGTGGTTATGCAGGAGATGATTTTTTTAAAGAAGAAATATATATATAGAAATTTTTTTTGTTAATTGAGTAAATAATGCTGTGATTATTTTAAAGCAGTGTGAAGAATTTGGCACGTGTATGGATTTTTTATTTTTTCAACTTTTACCCAAAGTTTTTTGTTTCTTTTTTTTCCAATAGTGTATAGTACTATGAATGTATATTGAAGTATATGTATGTAAAAATCTATGTACTTGTATATGTAGTGCTGCATATATATGTACATAGGTGTGTATGTCAGATGTGTAGAAACAGATGTGTTTTAAAATCTTTATATGCATTGCATTGCATTGCTATATATTTTCTTGGAAACCCATATGCCTGGAAAAATTGTGTTGTAGCCCAAGCATAGAAATTTTTTTTTTTATTATATAGATGTGCAAATTTTTTTCTGGATGTAACGTTTGAACAAATATTCACATCCCCAAATGATATTTCATATATATAGTTTTATACAACAAGATTGTGTATTGAATTTTGAAAATTTTCGTTGTTCTTTTGGTCATCACGTGAAAACTCCTAGTCAAGGCATTTTTTTTTTCATTTTTTTGTTTCATTGTATGTGCGGAGAAATGAAGCAGTCAATCTTAGCTTAAGATTGTGCTTCATGTTTCCACCTACTAACCCGTGTTTAAATCCCTATTTCCTATCTTGCTCCTTTTGTCCTGTGTATATATTTCATGTATATATTTGAAATGTTTTAAAATTATTATTAAATCTTTTTTATAAATTATTAGTTCTTTTTGATTAAAGTATCATAGGTGTGACTCAAATATATATATATAGGAGCAAAACTTACTAACAAAATATTGATTTTTAAATATTTTATTATACGTCATTTTTTTAAACTTTTTCTTTTTAAAGTACTTTTTCTATTAAACTGTATATTTTTGACTGGCACATAGGATTTTTATTTCTCGGGCTTTTTATAATAACTGGAATATTTAAATACAATATTTGAAATTTTAAGAGTATGGAAAATATAAGAAGACTGGCAGTTATAGAAAATAATTAATGGGTCACTCTTTCAGAATTGAATAAAAACAAAACATTTTAAAAGATTTCAAAGCGTTAATTAGCTTAAGTTTTTAGATCGGGTTTTTACTTCTCTTGGGCAGCAGAATTGTTGGCTGCGGAAGATGATGACCCATCGGGCCCAGAAGCGTGGTTCAAATATTTGAGCTATGAGTTGTCCGTGGTGATTTTCTTCTTATCCTGCCTGAGACAATATAAAATCATACCTTTATTTCTATTTTAAGATAGTTTAAACCTCAATAAGAATCGATAAAGATTCTTGTATAATCTTATATTTGTTTTATCTATTTAAATGATGTGGAATCTCCATTAATGAATTAATGGAAATTCCAAAGTAATTGATTTTATCTATGAACTTTAATTTTACATTTATTTTAAAACTCCTTATTGAGGTAAAAATCTTTTGAAAAGCCATCTTGGACTCTTTAATAAAAAAAATATTAAACATATATGTCATATAATTACAGATAAAATTCAAAACTTATATTTGAATTTTTTTTTAATAGAATACAATAAATTATTTGGCTAACGTTAGTAAAACAATATTATATGTATTTATTTCCCGAAATAAATTCTGGTAATTTATTCAAGGTAGTTCTAGTTTAAAATGTTATAAATGATAATAATACAAAAAAAACGTTTGAAATAAAAATATGCATTTCTATATTTACATTTATACATATGTGGGTTTCACTTGAACCCTATTAGTAAGTGTCTACGTGGATTGGACTGTAAAATGAAAATCTAAGTCAGATTTACCATTTTAATATATATATATATCTTCTACCTTTCTGTCTGGTTCATACATGAGTAGTTGGTTCAAATTGACATCAAGCAATTAAATTAATATTGCAAAATATGGAAAATTTATGGACTTTAGATGTGATATACTTCAGTGTCATCTTCTTAATTTATAAACAACCAATAAATATAAATCCAATATTTTATATTTTGGCTTGTATTTTGGTATTGATTTCTAGGTTTTTTGAAGATGCATTGAGCTGACTCCCAGTTTGCCTTTACAATATACAATATAACAGATTAAATATGAACTTGAAATTTATATCTATGTTGGTATTAATAGTATGCATAAAATTATATTTATTTCATTTATCTTTTGATAGTATGCATACAACTTTAACTATTTCATTTGTTTCACTTTTCATTTTTTTTATTATATTAGCTTTTATTATAATTAAGATCTAATAATTAACTGTTTAACAACATATTTATAAGCTGAAGAAACATGACATATATGAACATATCTGCATTTATATTTTTTTGGGTAAAATCATATAAAAGATGCGTTAATTATTTTATCATTAATTAAAACATTTTATCTAAACAGGAGTTGAAACTTTATTTTATTTAAATAGCAAAAAAATATATTAAGAGGAACAAAATGTTGAAATAAATAGCCCCAATTTATAATGATAAATCTTAATTATTTATCATTATTAAACCCCCTGACTACTTTTTCCTTTATATCAAAATTATCCAGGTTCAATTATATATTTGAACATAGTCAAAACATTGATTCTAAAACAGTTATGATTAAATAACTGCTATAGGTTCATTGTTATATAATTTTTAAGCATTATTTAGTGTATTATAATTCAACATAACTCTACTTTATTTTACAAAAATATTAGCTTTGTTTTATACTAAAGCCATTTATTAATTAGACATAAATATATTAATTTTATTATTTGTCTGCAAACTCTATTCCCACTCGAGTCATATATATATATATATCAACATAAATGCATTTTTTCTTCATTCAGTGATATTAAACTTTAATATTTTACCATATACTGTAATGTTATTTTGAACACATCTTGTAGTAATAAATTCCATAATCTATTTATGGAATAAAAATGAACACCCATGTAAACACAGAAATATAAATATTTTGATTACTTTTAAATAACAATATAGAATAAACAATCAATCTTAATATTATAAATATCATACTCTATACTTGGCTTAAATCCTGATTTTTCTTATGAAATAAATATAATAAATCTTATTTAAATTCACAATAAAATAATGAAAACATCATTCCTTGAAATGCATTTACACAGACTCAAATATGCACAAATGCTGAAAAAGGTGGTATGTCTAAGTTTTATATTTCACTTAATAATTAATATTTTCTACACATTATGTGACTTGCTTCTGACATCAAAAATACTTATGTTGTTTTCACTATTTTCTGTTTTAGAATTAAAACAAGATGATTAGGTTTTTATTAAAATTAATCATATTAAACTCATGCATATATTCAAAAGAAGAATAGCAAATACTCACATTATTCAAATGAAAGTTTCATCTTTAAAAAAATAATATTTATATAAATAAATCATTACATACAATATAAACCTATATACATAAATAACAAACATTGCCATCCATAAAAGAAAATGTACTTTGAAGTATAAATATTGCTATGTTTAGTCTTATAAATTTATTTACATAAACGTTAAAACAGTTGATAATTTTTCAGAGAGTTTTATAGTTCAAAATATGCAAACATACATTTAATTTTTATCTTAGGGTCCACACATATATATAATTACATAGTTTGACTCCTAAAAAATATTTCTCCATGATAGTTATGTTTTCCAGTTTTAATAGTATCAAAGCATCACATTTTATTGGATTAAGTCGGTTTTATTTTTATATTTTAATGCAATCGTAAAACAAACTTTTGAATCAGCCATTTATTTGTAGTCATCTATATATAGAACGTTAATAGGGGAGAAATCTGACATTGTTTTTTTCTTTTATACGTCATTGTCATTTAAAATCTGTTGTATTTTTCTTATACAAGTAGAAGAAATCAAACTATAAATCCACATTTTTGTCTTGCGTTGTTAGCCGAGAGGTATCGCAGCCGCCATGCAAGCAAGTAGTTGGTTGCAGACGGTTGTGGGTTCGCGTCCCGGCCGATGCTATGACATAAGAAAAAATCCACATTTTTGTCAGATGGATTGCTGTTAGAATCCTGCTTAACACTAATAATTTATAATGACAATAAAGGATACTTTCTTCACAAAGTACAATTTCACTATTTTATTTTACTTATTTAAAAATCTGATTTATAATTTTTTACAAAGCTGTATATTATTTTAGGTGATAAACCTTTATTTATATTCTGCTTAGTATAAATAATTATAATAGTTTTTTTTTTTAAATTAATCTAACCTAAAGTCATGTATGAGTTCTAGTTAATCTTAATAATTATAAGAAATAAACATCATTAGACACATTTTCCATTTAATGTTAAAATTGTTTTCTAAAATTTTGACTTAGGCACATTATTTTTATTTTATTCTCTTATAGTGACATGGTATTACAAAGGAGTTTCTTATTTGAAGTCCTTCTAATTAAAAATATATACGCAATTTATATTATTTAACTTTTTCATCTGTAAGTTACAATTTTAATATCTAAGAAACAAATGGATAAAATATTTCATTTATCCTTACATTAATTATTTAATAACAAACAATTTAATATATTTTATTTTTGTCTCTTAAATAACGAATCAATATAATTTGTATAATTTTTATCTCATTTCTTTTTAAAATTAATATCAACCAAATATTTTTCATATGCACACACGTCATCATCATACATTATCAATCCACTGCAAGATGAAGGTCTCTCCTTGTTCAAACCATCTCCAATATTTAGCTTCTCTTCTTCAAATCAGCCCTGCACATTTTCTTATTTCATCCACCCATTTCACATGTGGTCTGTTTCTGGGTCTTTTACAATCTCCTAAATTTCAGCTTAAAATTATAATAGTCCATCTGTTATCATCTCTTTTAGCAATATGTCCAGCACAATTCCACTTAAGCCTTTTAATTTTTTCAATGATGTCAATAACACCTGTTTGTTCTCTTACCCATATATTGCATTTTTGATTCCTTGTTACTCTTAACATGCATCTCTCCATACTTCTTTGAGTGATCTGAAGTCTCTGTATTGCTCCTTTATTAAATGTCCATGTCTCAGATCCATAAGTAACAACTGGTAAAACACATTTATTAAAAAACTTTCTTTTCAAACACATATGTATATTTCCTTTTAATATCAAGTTATTTTTACCAAAAGCACTCAAACCAAGTTTAATTCTTTGATTAATTTCATCCATTATGTTTCTATCTGTATTATAAAGTGACCAAGATATTTATAGCTGTAAACTTCTTCTAACTCATCATAATCAATCTTTATGTTCATACTTTGAGAAAATCCATTGAACATAATTTTAGTCTTTTTAATATTTATCTTTGTCCTACTTTCTTATTATCATCTGATAACTCCTGCAGCTCTAAGGCATTATTTGCAAAAACAACTACATCATCTGCAAAATCTAAATGACTTAAATAATCTCCATTTACTTTCACTTTTTTAGATTCCCATTTTGATCCACAAAATACTTCTTGCAATAATGCTACAAAAAAGTTTTGGAGATGTGGAGTCATCCTGTTATACACTTTTCTCAATGTTCACCTTCCTAGTATCATTATGTAATCTAACTGTTGCTGTTTCATTTTTATAAATATTGTTTAAATGATGACAATATCCTGGTTCTATACCTTGATGATCCAATGCTTTAATGACTGAATAAATGTTTATAGAATTACATGCATTTTCATAATCTACAAATCCAAAGTAAAATAGCAACTCATATTCATTTGTCCTTTCTATAACTTCTTTCAATACCTGGATATGATTTTCTGTACTAAAACCACTCTTAAAATATAAATTTATATTTAAATCTATTTTTTCAGAAAGTGTATTTTGAATCCATAATTAGAATAATAATTAAAACAAACTGTAACTTCTGTTATATCAATGCCCTTTGGAAATAGTATATTTTATTATCTTTATTCTTTGATGAAAAAAAAGAAAAATACTATATATTCATGAAGTTTAAACTCCATTTTCTACCTGTATATTTATTTAATCTTACTTTTTGTTTTCCATGAGATGCACTCTAAATTTATGGCCACATTTTAGGTTTATATCTAACAAACCAGTGTGATTTTTATCATAATGACTGTTTTCAATAGAAGTGGTTTATTTTATTACTTCTATTTTCTTATTTCTTGTCTCAAATCATTCAGTTGGTTGAAGGGTGTGGTTGATTCAGTAATATTTCCTGAATGGAGATTAATTATTACATTGTGTTGCTGACATTACAAATTTTGAATCACTGTGCTGGATATGTCAATTATTCATCTATGCAATAATCTTCAATAATTATTATTTGCAATAACTATTTACAGTATATATAGGCACAAATGATAGATAACAATTTTAACCATTTTACATTCAAATGTATTACATTCAGTTAATATTTATTTATAGCTTTGCTATTAAATCACACCAAAACAAAAATATTTATGGCATAAACCATGGATGAACTTTTATGGTAATATCTGGTGATAAATCTTATTTTGTTGGATGTGATAAAATTCATATGGTATTTGGACATATGTTTAATCAGACTTTCACCACTTACTAGTAAGTTTATACAAAATATTGCTTCCCATAGTCAAATATTTAGTTTAATATGGTAAATAGAAAAATTATTTTTAATTCATTAAATTGCCATATTGGATTGTCTCATACTTTAAGGTTTTAATGTAGATGATCTTGGTCATATACTTATCACCCATAAAATTTTTATAATTTTAACTTGACTTATTTCAGAGTGTGTGCATGCATCAGAAACTATAATTCATAAATGACATCTGTATTTTTATTTTACTTTCTAATTTTCTCATCTATACTATTTCTGGATCAATATAGGATTTCATTTCCATGATTTTTGCATTATGTCATTTAAAATTTTTTATTGTTTCTATAGATTCTGCCTCAAAGTCAAATTTTCATTTATGTCTCTAATATAAAAATTTATGATTAACAATATTTTAAAGATATGGTTTTTTTTCAAATTCACTAATGACATCTTCATTTGTTGCTTGAAAACCGACATATTCTTTAATAACTATAACACAATCTCATGTGTAATGCTAATTAGTGGTACATTATACCATTCCACTGACAAGAGTAAAATGTGTCTATTTGACCATTTTATCTCTGATTAATTTCTTTATTAAATGTAAACTATTTATATTAATTTTAGTTTTCTAAGTTTACTTTTTAATATTTGACACTATACATGCTAAGGGCAATCTTCACATATACTTTTTTTCTGTCAATGCTGGCAACATTGCTTACAATGATTTTAGTTCTGGATAATGATCATGAAAACAGCACTATTTCTGGTGGTACAGGGATCTAAAGATGATGCAGATTCAGATTCACTGGTTTATACAGACTTACATGTATGAAAAATGAAGCCTCGTATGCTGGGTTTCTACCAGACTTTATGAAAAAAGGTCATGGCAAATGGCAGGATCCGTTGACTGTCCAATTTGACTTACACTTTGGAAATATAAAATATGGGGACTCTCCCCCAAATAAGTGTTTTGTTGCTTATGCACACTGTTTCCAGTGCACATTTTGAAAGAGAAATGATTCCCGATAGTTATGGGTGCTAATTTTATATCCAGTCAACAGCTTTATCTTTCCTTATCTAAAACTTATTTATATACTCCTACCATCATTCCTTTTAATTACAATCTTTTATTCACCCTTCACTGAATCTTAGATTTGCTTTATATTTTAGCTTTATTTATATTAATCTTACAATATCATTTTAACTTTATACGAACATTATTTAAACCATTTATTTATATTTAACCACTCTTAAATATTATTTAAATCATTTCTTTAACTTGCTTTTATTAACATGCGTGTATTCGAAAAATTATTTTATTATGCCACTTTATTCTATACATATTTTTCTTTATTTGATTTTATTTCTTTAACTTGATTTCATTTGAATTATTTACTTAACATTTCTGTTATTTGACATTTTGTGCAGTCATTTGTTTACAAACACTTTCTATTTATTATTAATTAGTATGTGCGTGGAGAAAAAAAATCTTTTATTTTTGGAAGCCCCCCCGTTATTTTTTCAAATATTTCATTTATTTATAAATTTATTATTTTAGTTTTAAATAGAAGTTTCAGATTTAAGTTTATCAGATTTCTTTACGTTAGAATAATCATATTCATGCTCATAGTCCATTTCCGTCTTTTGTTTCTTTCCTTTACTATTCATTCCAACCATTTACTAACAATTACACTAAGTCAGGTGGCTTTTTCTTTCTTTCTACTAACTCACTAATATAGGTTACTCTCCAGATTTTTACGTCTATCCCTCGATTGTAATGTTGCTTTATCTCATTTCTGCTCCATTCTATTTTCTGCCTTATAAATTAAAAAACCTTTATGCTTAGCAGAACTTCATATTTTTCCTAACCACGAATATTTTTTCCTATTCCTTCTCTTCCTTTTAAACCTATGCTTAAGATGAACCTTTAACTTAACCATTTTATTCTTAGATTTTTGTAAAAACTTTTCTACATTATTTTCTATCTCTTGCCCTACCTTTTCTATCTGTATGCAATCTTTATTTATTTCTAACATTATTTCCGCCTTTTTTGTTTCAACCCTATCCTCTTCTGATTCACTTATCACTTCAATTTCTTTTTCTGTAATCATTTCTCACTGACTTTGCTTAACCTCACTAATATCTTCCCTTAATTCTTTTATTTCTGCTTTGAGCTTTAGCTGAATTTGTTTGAATTCTTGCATTTGTTCTTTCAACTCCAACTGACTTTTTTTGACTTCTACTTTGAGTTCTTTTATCATATTCATCATCATTTTCAGTGTCTCACTCTTCTTTTACCACCATTTTTAAAACCAAATTTCAAATACTGTTTTATTTTATTTAAACTAAATGGAACATACAACTGACTCTTCCCCCTGTCCTATATCTACCATTATCATGCCCTAACTCTGCCCAAAATATCTGTCATTAATTCTCTTTCTTTTCATTTAAAAAAAAATAGTTTCTGTCAATTATTTTTTTAAAAAGTATACCACTTTACAACTTTTGATTTTAGTTATGCAATTTAGCATTTCTTGGAATGTTTATATTCTTTAATTAATTGACATGATTATTTAATCATGTCAGTTCAGCCCCATGTTGAGTGTCATTTGTACCAGATGGGTTTATAGTGACTCCAACACCCAGCCTCTTAGGCAGAGAAGTATGTATGTCCAAATGATAGTTATACAAATATATAACTAGTGTTACTTTCAAACAAACATGCACATCAATAGTTCATTTTAAGCATGCTACAGTTTATTTATTACTGACTCTGGAGACTTTATGGATTTGCAATGACTACTTTGAGTTATAAATGGAAATAAGAAAGTTATTTGTTACCTAGGATTTGGAATGTGGAGATTTTGGTTGTCTGCTTTCTGTATTTCCAGTGTGTTGCTAGCCCTCTAGACTTTATGCTTCTGCAGAGAATTATTGTTAATTGATGTTCCTGGTTGCTTCCTTTATTTAGGATTTAAGACAGTTATTTATTTTGTGGCACTATTATTAAGACAGTAGATACTTGGGCAGCTCTAAATTGTTATCCAGCTGTTACTTCCATCTCAGGCAGTGCTGGTACTTCAGATGAGGTTTGAAGCTCATCGTATGTTTCGTATGAATTGCTTTAACACTGCATAAGTGATTGAAGAATTGAACTCATTGATTGAACTGACCAAACTGATTGACATGTGAAAAATTGAATCTATTTATGTAACGACCTGTTGTCATTTTTTAATTTCTTTTCATAGCCACTCATAAAATTCATTTAAGAGTTAATTACTTGGCTGTTTATGGATTCTTTATCAATTAAGTAGTCATTGTGAGACATTTCCAATTATACGTGTCTTTAATCAGTAGTCAGTGTTGAATTTATTTATTTAAATATTTACTTCATGTTTTTCAATATATTTTAATATGCAACATTTATTTTATCATTTCTTTGTTTACAATCACACATATATACTTAAACTAAACTCGACAAAAGAGATTTCTTTTATTTTAATCTTTAACGAAAAAAGAGGGCAATTTTAATTTTATAAACAATTTATTTTTTTAACTGTCACACCTAAACCTTCTCCCTTTTATAATTAATCATTGGTAATTTTTACTGATAACTGATTTGTAAGCAGAATTTTAAAACTAACAATAACAAGCTGACATATCTATCTAAAACCTCCCTTGAAGGTAAAATAACCTACTGGCAGGCCTATAACCTCAGATTACAAAACCAGATTGCCCTGCTGACCACATTGAACATAGACAATAAACCATTGCTTAAAAAATTGAAGAACTGGTTTGTTGAACCAAAATACATAGACCTTATCTTAAAGCTCAACATCTCATCCTTACCCACTAACCATTTCTTAGTAGGGAAAAGAGGATTCACCAAAATCAATCCTCAATGCCAGCTATGTAATACTGTCGACAAAACCATCCAACATTTACTTTATAATTGTTTGTTTCTTTTCCAAATCAGAAATTTCATCACAGAGAAAGTTACATCTGACATCAGAGAAGCCTTAAATATCCAAAATGCCATCAAGACAGGAATTTTTTCTCTTATCTGATTCTCCGTCTTCCTTACGTTTGTAGTCTGGTTGACCAGATGCGAATGTGTTTTCCATCATTCAGGCTCTTCAGTCACAGAGACCTTTATAGGTCTTGTCAAGAGCATAAGTGCCAGGGACCGGCTGCTTGTACCAGAATGGTTATACAAAGAGACTTGGTCCAGGATTGATCTACCAAGCATTTGATCTTATAAACTTTTGCATTCAGTCATGCAGTAGTACTATGAAACCATGTAAACTTTGTTAATAAAATTTTTTGTTTAAAAAAAAAAAAAAACTTTCTAAGCTTTTCTAACATGATCTTTTAAAACTTTTATAAGTTTATTTCGACTTTGTAAGTAACTACTCTTTTCAATTTATTTATTGACATATTATTTAATAACTATAACACAATCTCACATGTAATGCTGGTTAGCAGTACATCATATATAAATGGCACGATTGTTGATTAATTTAATAAAATATAGCACTAGATGATAACATTGGCTTTTAACAATATTAAATATATGTAGTAAAGTTTTAAACTAATTTTGAATAATTTGTAAGATAATTATAAAATAAACCATCTATAAGGAAACTATTTGAAATGATATGAATAGGAAAAATGTAAATTGTAGACTATATATTAAACTTTAAGACTGGTTTACAGTAAATTAAAATTAGCTAAAAACATTATACATACAACATCGTTAAAATATGACAAGATTTACTATTTACATTAGTAACCTATATATTGGAATGTGCTTTAAAAAATAAAACAAAATATATTTAAAAATTTCTTACACACTGAAACTTTACAAAGTATAAAATGCGTCAATTGTCAATTTACATTTAAAAAGTATCCTTTTATAAAAATACTATACATATAAGATACAATAAGTTTTATAACATTAGTAAACTTGTTTTCTGCAATGAGTTAGTGATTAATGTATAAATTGCACATCCATTTCAATGAGTTTCTTCTATTTTTGCACATGTAGATTTTCCACCTAAAAAGATACATATATTTAAATATTTATTATTTTTATATGTTATTTATAAATGCATATTTAAGTGAATGTGTAGAGGCAATAAGATTTTAATAGTACAAAATTATTATATAAATCACAATCTTTGCAATTACTACTTTCTTTGTCATATGCTTTTATTAAACAATTTACCTTTTCATGATTATCTGATTTTTGAATATAATTTTTAATATAAAAGAATTTATTGCTACAGCTCTAAAATAATTGAAAGATAAAGTTATAGGATGAATTTGACTGCAGAGAAAAAATGAAGAAAAGAATATTAATATTTGTATTTTTATTTATGAAAAAAATGCTAAGAAATAGAAGATTTCTAATGAAGTATAGAAGAAATAAATATTTTAACAGAAAATATGCATTTTAAGTTTTTCATGTAAATAATATATTCAATATAAAATGTAATCATTGATCAGTGAGATGTAAGATATAAGTTAAAATAAAGCTGGACAGGTGTCAGTCTTTAGAAAAGACAGTATAAATAGATATTAAATCACTAAGCATCACATGATCACTTTCTCCTATGCTAGCACATAACTGTTATTAAACAGGCAAAACTCTCCATACAGTAGTGCCACCCGGTGCTAACCAGAGTAATCAATGGATGCCAGAAGGCTTGTGCATAAAATTCCTATCTAGTGCCTACTCATCCAATATCCCCAGACTAGTTTCTGACTTGTGGTCTTCATCAGTGAGGAGCCTTGGATCTGAAAGCATTGCACCTAGATACTGGCCTTTGTCAGTGAGAAGCATTGGATCTCAGAGCATTGCCCTTAGATCCTGGTCTTCATCAGTGAGGAGCCTTGGATCTGAGCACACTGCACCTAGGTGAAGTCCTTTCAGATCCAAGGATCCTCACAGATGAAGGCCACAAGCCAGAATCTAGTCTTGGGATATTGAATGAGTAGGCACTAGATGGGAAATTTTATGCACAAGCCTTCTGGCATCCATGATTACTCTGGTTAGCACAGGGTGGCAGTACTGTATGGAGAGTTTTGCCTGTTTATAAATAGATATGTTAATTTTCAGAAATATTCCAATGAATTGAAGCTAAGTACTAAAAGTCATTTTTAAATATTGACAAACATTGAAGATGTCTGAATTTATCAAGTTCAACAAAAAATGACTGACATTGTATTACAGTCAACTACAGAGATCACAGATGCAAATGAGAGTACAGATTCTACACAAAAAAAATCAAACATCTTAAATGGAAAGAAAAGTTATAAAAGAGAATATAATCATAAAAAATAACACATTATGAGTTGAAAGTAACTTGTATCAGCAATAAGGTAAAAATGACACAATTATTGAAAAAAATTATGATATAGAGTTTTACAAAGATTACATAACAATAAAGAACAAAACAAATTAATTCTTTAAATTATAACATTGTTGAAACCACTGGTCAGTTCATATACATAGGTAAGACAAACCTAAAAAGATTAGATAATGTATACAATATAAAATTTTCATTATTATATTAATAATATTTTGTTTAAATCGCATGTTGTTATTAAATTAGTAATGACTGGAAGGTTGCTGCTATTCTTCCACATGCACCTTACTATTACATTCAGACAGCCAATAGCTGTTAAAATAGTGGTCTGAAGAGCGATCAGGCCTAGACACATGACTGTATCTAGGCCTGATCGCTCTTCAGACGCTGTTTTAAACTATTGGCTGTCTGAAAGTAATAGTAAGGTGCATGTGGAAGAATAGCAGGAACCTTCCAGTCATTACTAATTATTATATTAAATAAAATAAATAAAACAATGTATAGACAAAGTAATATAAGTGACTATACTAGATGATTGAAAGTAATAATATTAATATTTAAGAAAGAGGAACAGGATATCATAAAATATAGGTTTAACTATTTTCAATTAACTCTATGCAGAATTTTTATTAAATTCATTGTAACTTGATGCAATTTAATTCAAAGATAGTTTTATTATGTAGATTAAATTCAAATAGCAAAAATATTTACTAAAAAAAGCAGTAAGTATGAGTTGCTATTATTCATTGATTAGGTAAAATATAAAAACATTCAAATCTACAAGCATTTTTGATAGAATTAAATCTTTGAAATTTAATTTTGAAACAGTAACAGAAAAATTATAATTGATCAAAATACGAGAAAGATTAATGTGTGCGTAATACTGAGTGATTACATATTTACAAAGATTTCTATAACACTTTCTGAAAAGCATTTGTAGATAATATAAACGCTAAATAAAAAAATAAATGCAATTACTTATATCATTTACAGAATATGTGATTGTTTTTTCAAAGAAATGATTCAGAATATCATTAATTGTTTATGAAAGTAAGCAGATGGGAGTAAGATATTAGAGAAAAAAAATATTCATTATCAACAATTATGAATCTACTGCTGCCTGAAAAGCTCTCCAATTTCAGTTTATATTTTCTGATCTCTAGCTTATCTTCTCCATATCATCCCTACACACTTTGCTATTTTATCCATCCAAGTTTCATAAGATCTCTTTCTGGTTTTTTTTACTATCTCTTGGAATTCAGTTTAATATTTTAATTGTTAATCTATTATCATCTTTTTTAGAAATATGTCCAGACCAAATCCACTTTAATCTTTTAATTCTTTCAATGTCAGTAATCTCTTTTTATTATTCCTAACATTCATCTTTTGGTACTTCATTGAGAGGTCTGAAGTCTGTGTTTCTCTTCTATTAGGTGTTCAATCTCGTACCTATAATTAAATACTGATAAAACAAATGTATTAAAAACTTTTTCAAACCCATAGAATTATTTTCTTTTAATATTAAGTTATTTCTATAAAAAACATTTCAACAATGTTTATTTCTATGATTAATTCCAACTATTATGTTTTTATCTGCAGAAATAAACTGACCAGGATATTATAGATAAAAATATTAAACAGACTAAAATAATATTAAATGGTCAAAAAAGAAAAAAAAATGTTGATTGTATTGAGTTGTAATAAAATAATCATAAAATCTTTGTCATATTACTAATACAAAAGACAATATGATGAATGAAATTAATAATAGAGTCTAGCTTAAACAAAATACTCTCAGGAGAAACTTAGGGGGTTGAAAAGAAAAACAATAAATGGGACTTACTATTTTTATATACACTAGAAATTTCATGCTTAATAGAAGACAAATGCATACAAAAGTAAAGAAATGTACACTGGGAATAAAGAGAAATCAATAGAAAAATACAGGTGTGACAATGACATATCATTGATAACATTGAAAGAATCAAAATACTGAAATGGAGCTAGATTGCATATATTATAAAAAAACAATAATAGTCATACAATTCATAAATTGAATCCTTTAGAGATTCTAAGAGATCTGTAGAATTCATAAACAAGGTGGATGGATTATATTAAAACAATAATAAAATGATGTAAAAAAAATATTACAACAAGAGAAATCAAGTACATTGTATTTTAAATATCTCTATGGTAAATTTGAGTAATCAATGGATACCAAGTAATATAATGCTATAAATTTGTAAAATCATGACCTCCAGGTTAGTTTCTGGTTGTTGGCTTAAGAATGCAAATGAAGCTGAAACTAATGCACTTAGCATTTATCTGGCAACTTGACAGTACTATGCAAATTGATGTCATTAAATATTCAATTTATTGTGCATAACTATAAATCAAAGTGAAGCATGAGAAATCATATAAAAATACTCAAGTGATTCCATTGTTGATATGAAGCTATGAATGAAAGAAAATATTAAGCTTAAGGAGACTTTCATCTCACAATATACGGATGATTAAAATTGATCATAATATAATAAATATCAATAAAAATAAGTACACTATTTAAACAATGCTAGTTGACTGCTATTATTCCTAATTTTTGGAAGACTAATAACCAAGAAATTCATCAGAGAATGTGCTGTCAGATAATATTTAGTACAAGCTAGAGAGAGCTTTTATTACTTTGTTTTAGATTAAAAAATTAAAAGCTAAAGAAGTCATAATGATCCAAATAAGAAACTTTTCTGTGGATTAGTAATATTATTTTTTTCACGATGTATATTGGCATAGATAATTATCCTTCATTACGTTAGTTTATATGAGAGAATTTAAATTATACAATGTTTAATTCAATGTTTCATAAAACATTTTCAAGAACAAATAAAATATAAAAAGTCAGATACATTAACACACTTTCCTCAATAAAATAGAAATTTGTTAAAAATATTTAAATAGAATCATTACTCTTTTCCTTAAATGGGAAAATAATCATAATGCAGATTTTTTTTGGCAGCAAACTCTTAATTTTTATGCTACTTCTGCCATCTAGTTTACACTTGAGTAATCAATAGATGCTAAATGATTACGCTTTTTAAATTCCTGTAAAATATCTTACTCATATTCTCAGACAATTTTCTGACTTGTGGATTTCATCAGAGCTAAGTTTTTGGACGTAATTGCATTTTGAGGTATACCACACACTTCATTCTCTCCATATTTTAAAGCATATCTTATTGACAAAATTAGTAGGCCAGAAATAATTTGGAGCTATGGATAACACAGTACAAAATAAGGATTTAATAATAATAATAATAATAACTGACTTCACTTAATTGCTGAATATTACAATAGAAGAAATGACAAAATAGAATGTGCTACTAAAATATATTGTATAAGTTAGAACGAAGTGATTTACTTATTTATTTACTTGGTATTATACAAATTTATATAAATGTTTCCTTTCAAAAAATGTTTTTTGTTTTGTTTTATTTTATTTTATTAATTTAAATAAACAATGGCCACATTATACAATAAGTTAAAAATTTTAATTTAGGTTAATCATTATAACCAATATTAAACCTCCATTGATGAAAATATTCTATTACCTATTTTCAATCTACTTTTTATGATCAATAACTTTTTTCAATTTTTGAAGAGCACATTTTTATAAAATAAATAAAAATACTTGTTGGGGTTTGTAAGACCTTTAAGGATTGAAAATGCATTTATTACTAGTTCTTATGAATCTGAGAAGTGGACACTTAAAAAAAAACAATACAGAGACTCCAGATTACCCAATAAGGAAAAATGTATATTCCAAATAACAAGAAAAGATTGAAAAATTGAACACCTGGATGAGAAATAAAATAAATATCATTAATATTGAAAAAATTAAAAAACTTAAGTGAAGCTGAGCTATACATATTACTAGAATGGATAAATAAGAAAAAGGAACTGTATCATATTTTGGAAAAACATTCATTCTCTAATATACTGATAATGGTTGAAATGATGATGATTACTAGTGTATTTTTCCAATCATCTGGTATATTTTTATTACATGGACATTCCATATATTATTTTTCCAAAAATGTTTTAGTTTTTGATTTAATTCTTTTTAAATATCTATAATGATTTCATTTTACGAATATTATTCAGTGTCATAGATTTAACAAAGTTTTCTTATAAGAAGATAAAAAAATGCTATCCACATTAATGCCATCTCATTTAAGATAAATCAATTGATGATTACTAAATGTATATAAAATGCCTTTCCATCTTATTTAAATTCTTGTCCTTATACCAATGTCTAAAAAAAAAAATACCAATGTCTAACTTTGCTCTTTAGCAACAAGGCCTGGATTTCAGAGTTGAAATTAAAAGCAAATATGATATCCAGAAATCACTTTTAATACTATTTTAAATGACATGGCTAAAAACCTGAAATTCAAATTAATCTAAAATTTTAAAATTAAATATGTTTGTTTGAATATTTCTGTAGATCTAAATCCAGTTCTGTAACAATTTTTTAACATTAGAAGTTCCTTCCCAAATTTAAGCACTGTATTTCTGTGGCTAAAAATGTTTATATAAAAAAAAATCACTCAAATACAGGTGTTTTTCTGAAGGTCTGTGATGGTGATGTTTTATTTGTATTTTTGTATTGGACTATTTTCATCATCTAATATGAGTATTGAATGTCTTTAAAAAAATTAACTTTATTTAAATATTTCAATACATTTAACTGTTAGTAAGAGTACATCAAATAGATTAGTACATGCACAACATTTTAAGAGGTATTATTCTTCCCTCTTCTTCAGTTGTTGCTGGCCTGACCAGTGACAGTACTATTGGAATTTGAATCCTGAGATTCTTGACTATTAAATTTTAAGGTAAGCTTTAACCAGGATGGCTCAGTTGGTTAAAGTGTTAACTTAAAATTCAATACTCAAAAATCTAAGGTCTAGATTCAAATCCCATACTAGTACTGTCATTTGTCATACCAGCAACATCTGAAAAAGAGGGGAGAATACCTCTCAAAACACTGTGCATGTATTAACCTGTTTGATGTGCTATTACCAACAGTGCAATGTATTTGGAATATTTAAATAAAGATAGATTTTTCTAAACACATTCAATACTCATATTAGATAATGAAAATAGTCCAATATAAAAATACAAACTCAACTACCAGCTTATTTAACATAATAGGATAAGAATTCACATCATTCTGAAAATGAGGATTTAGATCAGTGTTTCTCAACTGACTATATGCCATGGGATTAATACACTTTTAATTTTTTTTATTACAAATGATATAAAGTATTTGGTAAAAAAGGAAGAAATGTCTGGTGTTTTATAGTAAAATATAATTAATGCAGTATAAAACACATTTAATATATATATATATTGTAACGATATATAAATATGTCATTACATTAATTTAAAAGAAAAACTTAAAAGTTCGCAAATAAAAGTAAAAAACTAAACGCTAAAATTAAAAATGTTTGCTATACGTATATACATTCGCACAGATTCTAAACTTTAAAAATATTTTTTTTAATAAATAAAAAAAAGGTATTTGAATGTATTTTTTATAAAAAAAAAAAGATTTATAAAAGTATTTTAATAAAAAAATAACGTAAGTTAAAATAAAAAAACAGGTATTAATTAATTCCTGTAATCTATAAATGGAAATGATTGTTTATTAATTATCTAAAAGCTGTTTAATTAAAAAGTCAGATGGAAAGTTAGATAAGAGAAGAAAGGGATTTTAGCTTGACCAATGGAAGCCAAATAAAGGCCCGGACCATAACGAAAAAACAGAACAGTGACGTTTTTGTTCATGGAATCCATAGGAGGACAATAAAAAGAAAAAAATATTGAGTTCCAGGCAGAGAGAGTTTTTCCAACTTGATTTGATGACAACGGTAAGACGCACTTGCCGTTCTCTCTCATTTTTTTTGTTTGTTTAAAAAAAAATAAAATGAAAAGACTGTGATACCAGAATGGAACCAGCTAATGCTATCTCCAGAACATTTTCTTCCAATGGAGACGCCGTGGGAATTGCCAATGGGAATTGAAAGCAGAGGCCTGGACCCTTCTACCATAAGCTATATGAAATGAACAATTGTTAAAATCAATTAAGAACTTTCGTCAAGTTTTACAAGCCAACTGAAATGTTAAAACGGACTGTTATGTGACTTTTGTAAGTTTTTTAAATCAAATTAATAATGTTTAATTTTATATGTTTCCCGATTGATAAACATCATTTCCATTTTTTTTTCCTTATTGTAAAGATTATTTAAATGTATGAAATTTAAGTTGTTTATAGACGCTTGCATGGATTCATTTGCGGTTAATTATATTTTGGTTTTCATATTTGATCAAAATATATAGACATTCGATAAATAATGATACCTTACGGTGAGTATCTAAAATGTATTTATTCGGATGTCTTTTAAGTTATTGGTGACAACGCAAGTATCTTATGGTGAATACTATTGGGTTACTTATAAGTTTCCCTCTGCGATTGTCGGTATCAATAATTTTGTATTTTGATCGTTTATGTTTATTTTGAAATGTTTTTAACCGTGGAATCTATGTAATCGATCTATACCCAACATTTTTAAACAAATCTGTGCGAACGTATTTAAATGTTAAAATTAAGTCGGGCGTGAATGGCTATATAGTTTTGTAAAGTTGTATTAAGGGAGGGTAATCTTAGGTTATTCATTTTGTAGTTGAATTGGTTCAATGGATTGGATATATTTGTGTAATTAGTAGATGTAGTATGAGGTCCGCTACAGGCAGGATTACAGATATACGCCACACACCCTCTGTTTGCCTATGGATGGGTTTGTAAGTCGGCAGAAGACCGCAGTCCATTCCTATGGAGTTTTTTTGTTTATTGATCTACTTGCCAACAGATGTCACATTCCTGTGGTGGAGAGTCAATGTTTTCTCTATTTCTACTTATTGTTCAGATGTACATTCCTGACAATATAGTATTTTGTGTTGTCGTATCATGCTACATTGAATACATGAATGTATCAGATGGATTGGCGCCAGTTGATTGCGAAATTTGTTGCCTAAGGTTAAATCAGGGAAGAATATTTTCTTTTCAAATGCAGACCTATGTAGTCCATTCATACTCGACCCTCTAAATAAATAGTAAACTCATTATTTGCAATCTACTTAAATTTAGAATTAAAGATCAATATAAAAATATAAACGTTAAATTTATTCCTCAAAATTTAAATATTATTTTATATGTGCGTAAATAAATATTTTTATGTGTTAATTTCTGGCAGTGGCTTTTATTCTTTTATATTTAAGATATAAAATTTATAGATTTTTATCTCTGCGTCTCCGCTGAGCTAGTGACTTGGGCTAACGGTCGGAATATTTAAAGAAAGTGGAATCTTAACAGCGCGTATCTGCCTACTTTATAAATTTTTCTAGGCTCAAATGCCTAGATGGCGCCCTTGTAGTGCAGATATTGTTTTTGCGGTTAGATTCGATCTCATTTCGATCGTTATAATATATATATATATTCAAAGAATAATATAAAAACAGAACAATCAACAAAACTCATAAAAGTGAATTACCTAACTAAATATTAAACTAATAATAAATAAAATCTAAAGAAAAACAAAGGGTAATATTTAAATAACTGAGAGAAATGAAATTATAATTCTAAAACCAATAGCTAAGGCAATTGTTGCTGATTGTTTTCAATAATTAGCTTATGAAGTTTTGGAGATATATTTGTGAATACTAAGTGTATTTTTGGGATTTATTAATTAAATATTTCTTTCTTTTCATTAAATGAGTATCATTGCCTAAAATGTCAATTCCCATATATATGCAACCAAAAACGGCCATAACATTCATAAGCTTTTTCAAGTAATTCCAGATATTCAGTTTTACTTTTAACTCAAAATACAATATAATTTGTCCAATTAAATAATAACTTTAATGTATCACTGTAACTGAAGTCTATTAATTTTTTTGTTCAAAATCACTTGTTATTTTTTAGTTCAATAGACAGATTTAAAATCCACATATTGTCTTTTTGTGTGTCTTCTCCTAGTGAATAATATTGATGAAAACACACAAAGTCCTGTTAAATGTTCATAAACAGTGTTTTTCAATACGCCTATATTTATATCACCTTCATTTATCAATTCTAAAAAATTAATCACACAATGCCATAGTTCTTTCCCTATATTCTTACACTATTTAAACTTTTTCCAAATGCTTCAATTTTATTCAGAGGTGTTACCCTATGGGCAAAAAAGGCAAATGCCTAAAACTTTTTTGAACAAGGTGGCTGAAAATCCCAAAATCAATATTTTATGAAGCTCATTTTTGTAATAAAAAATCGGAAATCTTAGTCAAGAGTTGGTGGCCTAGCGATTAGCATAGCTGCCTTCTAAGCAGCTGGCCGGAATCACTTCCCGGTGAATGTATTTGATACATAACAAAAAAATCGGATATCGTTTGAAAGTACTATCTTTGTACTTATTAGAAGACATTCATACAACAATGTTTTGGTAGTTGCCATGTATCTTCTGCTGTAATATAAAATAAAATAAACTTTATGAGTGACTAAGTCAATTGCAATAAAGGCAAGCAATAGATAATTTAATAAAAAGACAAAAAACTAAATTAAGTTTTTTTTTGAACACTTGTTATAATTTTTTAAAACATATTTACAAGAAAAACAAGTTCATTAAAAGATAGAAATAATCATTAAATCACAATCAACTCTTAAATTTATTAAACGCACATTGATTTCATAAGTAATATTTACCGAGGCTGTAACCTCGAGAATATGCCTGTAAAATGCAATAGTTTGGACCTCTACAGGTGTTTAACCACAAGCTTATCCTATGGAAGAAAAGAGGGGTGTAAGCTTGTGGTTAAACACCTGTATAGGTCCCTACTATCACATTTTACATGCATATTCTCAAGGTTACAGCCTCGGTAAATATTAATCAACTCTTAAATAAAGTAAAAACTAGCAAAGTATATATTTTTTTATCTTTGCTCTTAATTAGGAGAAATTTGAACTTAAAGGCTAAAAAATACATTCAGTATAAACTATTTATAAGCTTATCTATTTTTCCAGAAGGAGTTTTGAAAATAATATTTTAGGTCTGTTTGGTAGGTGCAAAAGTTGGTGCTGATATAGTACGTGCTCGATGGCCATTTTTAATTTGGAAACAGCCAAAAACACTGCTGGCACATGCAAGCGATAAATATAGGTTTTTAATTTTTTGAGATTTGCTATTACAATGCTAGTGCCTTAGGATTTATTTTTTTGAAAACTGGGTGTTTTTGGTTTATTTTAAAGTATTTTTTAATTTTCACCTCTTTTTCTTTTCCCCGCCCTTTTTTTTTTATAGTAGCACCTTATGCTATTTAATGTGACGTTTTCCCGCCATTTTTTTAAGTGTAGTCCCTTCCCACCACCTTTTTTAATTATAGCGCCTCAGGTGTTTTACTTTTTTGAAAAATGGGTGTTTCTAGTCGATGACATTTATCGCTTGCATGTGCCAGCAGTGTTTTTGACTGTTTCCAAATTCAAAATGGCCACCGAGCGTGTACTATATCAGCACCCAAAAGGTCCTTAGATTCGCATTGAAACATCAGGAAGTGAATCTACACAAAAGAACGACTTTTTGTTTGCCATTAATGATCACTTTACTCGATAAAGAAAAGAAAATTAATAATAATAATCGTTGAACAAAGCAATAGTTATTTTTATATAATTAAGAAAATAACTATAGCATTTAGGTATCTAGAAATTAACATTTACTAAGGCAGTAAACCTAAAGCATCTGCAGTTGAAAATGGAAGGTAAGGACCTCTACAGGTCTTAACCATAAGGTTACATCTTGGAAAAATGGAAAATTCCATTACATTTAATATTTATATAACAATAACTTTAGAAGAATTTATTATCACATTTAAAATATAACAATTTTTAAAATGTATAATACATCTTTTTTTACAATACTTTATGGATATATAAATGCACAAAATTACTTGCATAATTCATATAGAACACATTTAGTTTTAAAATAATTTTATTAAAATTACTATATACATTGGAGATTAGTTACAAGTCTTATTGAAAGAAGAAATTCCATGTAGAAAGGCAAACAATTGGATAATAATCAATATATATATATATATATATATATATATATATATATAATGCATATTAATTAGTATATTTAATAACCCAGTCACTGAGTTGTAGTTAATGAGATCAGATTCTGTGTAACTGCAAAAATATCAGCTAGTGCATGGATTTGATCTCTGGTCTTAATGTTATTTTTTAGAAAGAGTGAATAAGTATTGTGACATGTAGGATTAAAACTCATATAGCATCTTATGAACCAGGTTGTGAAAAGAATGTAGCAACTCATATTGGGAAAAACCATTATGTTTATTTTGTTTGTATAATATATATTTACAACACATACATAGATATTTAAATACATACTAACACTACAGAGTCAAAATGTGTTGCAATAATAAACAATAAAAATTATGAATCAGACAAAGGGAAAACACGAAAATTATATTTTGATGAGAAAAGAGTCATTTGCAGACAAACAATGATTTATAGTGATTTGTTTGAATGTCATCTCCATTAGTTGCTATGAGATATTTAAACATGATGAAGCTTATCACAATATTTTGCAGAATGAATAAAATGAATGTATTTTAAATTTAATAATTATGTATTCAAATGACATCGACCTTAGTATTTTTAAGGGAAAACTTACCTACTTTATCAATTTCGTGAAAAATGAAAATTTAAATTGTCAATTAGTAATGTACAAAGTTCAAGAAGTACTAATTTTTGCATTTCTTAGCATGGGCATAATTTTAAAAGTATATTTAACTATATCTGTTTCTAACGCATCAGCACAGCATTCTTTAAATATAATTAAAAAAATTAAAAATTACTTTAGAAATTCTTTAGGCTGAGAAAAATTTTACAATTCGTCAATAATATCCATTGAAAACGGCATTACTAATAGGATTACAATAAACTGATTGATAACATTACAGTTCAAAAAGCACGGAACATGAACATATAGAATTTAATAACTTTCATTCTAATTACGACTTTCATTAAGTAATTTTTCTTTTGTTAAAAATTGTTTTTATTTTTAATTTATAGAAAGTTTGTTTTGTTATATTAAATATATATAATTTTATTTCTCTTTTACTTAATCTAGTTTATTATTTAATGCGATTAAAATTTAAAAAAAGCAGATAGCTTTATTGCTCTGGAGATCATAAAAAAAACTCAAGTGTCACAATCACTCATGGGATCTCCCAATCCTCAGTCAGACATTCTGTTAACTACTTAAATCCATGCACGATATTACAATGGTAGTAAAAGTGCTTCTGGCATGATTGGATGTATATGTCAAATACTTGCCAAGTGTGTGTTGGTTTCCTGTACACTGTTGTTTTTACTTTGCCCTGGAGGAGGCTTGTCAAAACAATGTCTACGAATGCCAATTATTGTTCTCATTCTGATTCCATTTTGAATATAATTGAAAGAGATATTTTGTTAATATGCATCTAGAATAACTTTAATTGCACTTCACCATATGCCATACCACAAATGCATCATCAACATACTGAAGCAATACTTTGGGTGGACATGTAATAGTATTTATGGCTGTGGTTTCAAGTTTATGTAAATGTTGCTCAGTAAATGTGACAGTGGTGATCCCATGGCCATGCCTTTATTTTGTTGGAAGAATTCTGTGTTACAACATTCAAAACTATTTTCATGTTTATGCAATTTGCATAAGAAAATTCACTACTTCATTCAGAATTATGCAAAATATTAACATTTTATGAATTAAGAAAAAGAAGTTGAAACATTTCTAGAAGAAAAAATTAAGAATTGAGAAATATTTTCCATGACAGGAATTGGATTACTAATGTGGCTGTTTTGTTAGACATATCTTCATTAATAAATGACCAAATCTGAAAAGACAATAATACTGCTTTTGATTTATGAAATAAAATCAGGGTCATGTTATGACTTTATGGGACCCTGTGCCTAATTGAATTTAGAGGCCCCCATGTATATTTTTCTTCAGGGGATGAGGGGGAATCCTAGGACCCTGGAATCCTCTTCTCAATTCAAAAAGCTAAACAATAATAGTTATAAACAATTTATTAAAAATAAAATAAAATATGTATATTTATAAAAAACTTTTATATAGAGATTAAGTATAATCCACAAGAACAAGTCATAAATGGATTTAGTTAATCATTAAGCACTTTTACTGCTAATAGTAATATCATGCATGGATTGAAGTAGCTGACAGAATGTCTGACTGAGGATTGGGAGATCCCATGAGTGATTGTGACACTTGAGTTTTTTGTGATAACCAGAGCGATAAAGCTATCTGCCTTTTTAAAATTTTAATTGCATTAAATAATAAACCACATTAAGTAAAAGAGAAATAGAATTATATATATTTAATATAAAAAAACAAACTTTCTATAAATTAAAAACACAAACAATTCTTAATAAAAGAAAAATTACTTAATGAAAGCCGTAATTAGAATGAAAGTTATTAGATCCTATATGTTCACTTTTCGTGCAAAGGGACACAAAAAGAAAGAACAATTATTGATACTGCAGTATATCCACACATACCAAGAATGGCAGACAAAAAATTCTGCAGTCAATATAACATTACAACAGCTTTCCAAAGCCATACAACACATCAAAGATTTTTTACTTCTATTAAACCTAAACAGGAAGTGCTGAAAAACAAAAACTGCATCTACGAAAATACCATGTGAGTGTGGAAGAAAATGTATTGGTGAGACCTGTTTCCCTGTTGAACAGCATCTGAAAAAACACAAGCTAATGGTTAAAAGAAAAAAACAGATGTGTCTACCATAGCAGACCATGTATATACGAATGACAATATGTTTAATTGGGAAAATACAAAAAAATTGGATAAAGAGAAACACGCATAGAAAAAAATTCAAGAAAGCTGCTCTGATAAGAATGGTAAAAAATTCTATAAGTCAACCCATGTGTGACAATAGACAATATATAAAAGTCTCTAATTAATGTTGTTTTTAGGAAACATTAATATAAAAATAAAACAATTATAGGACTTACAAAAAAAATTGAAAGGATCAGGATAATTTGAACCAACCCTCATATATAAATATATCAAATTTCTACTATCTTGCCTTTGACAGAGTAGCTCAGTTGGTTAGAGCATTTGCTTTAAATTTGATAGTCAAGAGTCTAAAGGTGTAATTCAGCTTCTAAGATAATGTCACTGTGCATATCAGGCCAACAACACCTGAAGAAGAATCGAGAAAAATACTACTGAAAACATTGTGTAATTACTAGTCTTTGTGGTCTAATTTTGTGTTATTATTAACAAGTTGTTTGTATTTGAGAAGTTTAAATAAAGCTTAAAATTTTCTGTACATTCAAAATTCACTCATAGATGATGGCAATACTCCAACATATCACATCTAATAATATAAAAGCATGACTTTATTGTTAACATCTGCAGATTCATCTTTATGAATTGTGAACAATCTTCAAAATCAATCAAGAATCTAAGGGTGTGAGTTCAACTTCTATGCGAATACTATCACTGTGCATATCAAGCCAGCAACACCTGAAGAAAAGAGGAAAAATACTACTATTCGAAATGTGTGTTGCCTAATTGTGCATTATATCTACCAAGTTGTTTGTATTGGAGAAGGTGAAATAATATTTAAAATTTTCTGTTCATTCAACATTCATTCATAGATGATGGAAATAGTACAACATATCACATCTAATAATATAAATGTATGGCTATATTGTCAACATCGGCATATTTGTCTATATGAATTGTGAACACTCTTCAACATCAGTCACTAATTCATTAAATGCATGTTGAATGGTAGCACTAGAAAGACCAAAGTTTTCATTTTGTCTCCAGAAACCATACTTAGAATCAGAACACAGACTATTAAATATGATTTAATTATGTTTTTAGCAATACAGCACTGCTTTTTGCATATAACAATTCTTAAAGCAATAAAATACGATGCTTTTATAAGAGATTTATAAGAGATTTTTTAAAAGATAATTTTTGTCTTCTCAATTCAGCACATTTACTTCAAAAAAAATCCAGTAACTTATTTTGTAGATTTGAATGTTTAGTCTGTAAATGAACCATAAAATCTCTCTGCAAGTAATGCATTAAGCTCAGGTTAAGTGTTTTTTTGACCCAGGCCAAGAAATGAACCCAAATATAAAATAATTAGGATTTAATTGCCAAAGAACAACAGTACATATTTGTTTTGCCTGAGTTGAATTATTTTGTAAATAATATTTTCATTAGCATTCAAATTATTTGCATTTGATTTTTGAAGAAAGTCTGCAATAGTTTTGTCCATTTTTTTGTTACTATTCATTTTTAAATGGTTAAAATTTATCAAAAATGTAAATACCAAGAACTTTGTATTACTGCTGAGAATGCAATTCTGATGAACTGGCTACTGCAATCCACGTAATACATATGACTGACAACTGTTAGATTATTTCTGCGCATACCACAGACAGCCTCAACCCATTAAGTGCACATGGGCAAAATTATTAATGGAGCAGTGTTCTTACTGTGAAATGATTGGTACAAGGTAATGGAAACTTTTGTGTATTTTTGTAGTATTGTTTCTTAGTTTATTTTCTGTGAATTCCATGAATAAACCAATTAACAAACAAAAAAAATAACGATAAAAATCATACAATTAGTCATAATTTAAAATATTGTAAAAAAATATATGTAATAAATATGAACAAATTTATAAGCTTTTTGCCAATTCATAAAACTTTTCTTCAGAACACCCTTTGAGAAACACTGATTTAGATAATGTTAATTTTTATGCATCAGTGAATTAATGGTTAATCAAGCTTATGCTAGATTATACTAGAGTAAGGATTACCTCTTGTTCTATTATATTGTTTACTTTGGAGAATTGCTTAATGCATTTGGTTTTTTTCATAGATTTCTTTGCCACTTCATAGTTATAAATTTTGTGAAGTCATTATATTTGTTTTGTAACATTTTTATAGAATGCTAGATATATAGTTTTTTGAAATGTTTTATTTTATAATTCATACATTAACTTGCTTCATTGAAGAGTTGTGTTTTTAAAACAGTTACCTAACTATTTTTATTACAATGTCAATTATTTTTATTGTTGACATCATTCACAGACTGAACCATTTTGAATGTTGTAAACATTTAAAAATGTTTTTCAAATTCTCGTTAAAAATTATTGGAGTCTTTCTGAAAGTTAATGATATAAACTATTAATTTTATTTCTTGAAAAATGTTTCTTATTTTTAGTTTTGAATTTATATTTGTTTTATATTTTAATGATCTATATTCTATAGTAATATATCTTGAAACTGACAGAAAATTATATAGTTCTAAAACATAAAGTGAAATCCAATTCAGCTGCAACTTCATTTGATATTTCTTAATTATTTACACTATTTTGAAGCAAATATTCATACTATGTAGCTATTTTTTCTACGAATTATATAAGTCTGTATCCTGACATGCTTTTTTATCTATGTTGCCTATAATACATTTATCTTTCAATTATTTTCAAACTATATCATTAATGTCTTATAGAACAATTATAAAATTGTTTTCTATTTTCAAAAGCATTCTATACATCTGTATAAAAATAAATTCTATTAATGTGTTAGAACATGTTAGGAAATGGAGGTGAATTATTTTGCATTTGCTTTCTTCCACTAAATTGAATAAAAAATCTTATCATCCAAGATCAGTAATTCCACCAAAATTGTTTTTCCATGTTTTATAATAAATCTCTACTTCATTTGTGCATTCTCACAATGTAGCATTTATAATAAATCTACTTATTTTACATGTCTTCAAGAGATTGTATAAAACCCCAAAAGAGACCAAATGAATAATGGTTGGATGAAATAAAAATAGATGCAGTGGTGCTATGAAGAGAGAAGTTAGAGATTGAAGAAATTGTATAAAACTAGAACAGTATTTCATCCTGCAATGGACTGATAATTGTTATTGATGATGATGATTTTACTTTTCTATCTCTTAATATTTGACAGTCTTTTCCAATTTGTGCTTTCTTTTTGTATTTTAAAATAACCTCTACTTTATACAGTTAAAACATTTTATATGGCAACCAGGGTCTTTAAAGAGACATTTTTAAAATCACTGCTTTCAATCACAAACTGACTTTATAACTGCCTGGAGCTTACTACTAGAATTAATTTTGGCTATCCTGAATATACATATAAAAGAAACAACACTTACATTCAACAAAGCCATGCCCACAATTATGTTGCCTGCAAGTAAAGCCAGTCAATGACTCAGTTAAAACTATCAAGGCTTTTAGAAACAAAGCTCAGATATTTTTATGGTAGTGAACGTAATAATTTCAACTTGCAGACAGATATTCATGAGAATTGTTTTACAACTCCTGCTACCTTTTTATACAGAATAATTTCTGATTTAATTATTCATAATTCAAACATAACATTAAATAAAAACAATAGACAGTAAAAAATACAAATGAAAATATGTTGAAAAAAATTGGTAAAATGAAGATAATGATTATACAAGATATTTATCTAAATAAAAAAGCTAAAAATAAGAAACACTAATGGCTTTAAAGCTCATAAGTTCAAAAAACGTTTAAATGACTTCCTGATCCTCAGACACTCTATCAACTGCACCATGCCAAAGCATGCATAGTAGCTAGAAAAAATAAAATAAAATTGAAATAATGGATCTTAATGTGCAGTTGACTGGGATTATTAACAGTGCTGCAAAAGAAAATATATATACATATAAAATATATTAAAAAAGGCAATGTCTTTAAATACAGAAAAACAAAAAAAGTAAAAGGTTATAAATCATGATGATCTGATGGAAGTTATTTCATCGGATAATGGATAGAGTGATGGATTTCTATTTGTACAGAGCAATAGACAGAATTAAAACAGTGTTAGGATGTAGAATGACAATTGAAATGTTACTTGATATTAGAAAAAAAAAAACGTAATTAAATCATTTTGCTACTTAAGAAGCTTTTATACAATTATGAGTAATTCTTAACATTTGATCAAAAATAATTTTTAAACTACTGGCATCCTCAAGAATTAACACAACTTTGGATCGAAGTTATTCAGAATCCATCTTTTTGTATTTATACAATCTAAGGTAGTGATTGGAAATTTTAATTTTTAACCAATCACTTTATTTCCCTTTTTTCCCAAAACTATGTTTCGTTTGATTTATATTATAATCATAACATGAAAAAATAAATATAAATTTGTATTTTTTTTAACTAATAATATAAATATATACCTTGGTCAGATTATTAATACAGATGGAAACATAATGGAGGAAATTAATCATAGAATTATACTTGGTTGGAGTGCTTTTGGTAGAAATAACTTGATACTAAAAGGAAATATGCCTATGTGTTTGAAAAGGAAGGTTTTTAACAAATGTGTTTTACCAGTTCTTACTTATAGATCTGAGACTTGGACACTCAATAGAAGAGCAATACAGAGACTTCAGACCACTCAAAGAAGTATGGAGAGATGTATGTTGGGAGTAACAAGAAGAGATCGAAAACGCAATGTATGGGTAAGAGAACAAACAGATGTTACTGACTTCATTGAAAAAATTAAAAGATTGAAGTGGAGTTGGGCTGGACATATTGCTAGAAGAGATAATAGATGGACAATTGAAATTTTAAACTGGATTCCAAAAAATTGTAAGAGACCCAGAAAGAGACTACATGTGAGATGGATGGATGAAATAAGAAAGTGTGCAGGGGTGATGTGGAGAAGAGAAGCTAAAGATCGGAGAAGATGGATTGAACTTGGAGAGACCTTCATCCTGCAGTGGATTGATAATGGTTGATAATGATGATGATGATAAATATATTTAAAATAGTTATATTTATCCTTATATAATTTTCACATAATTCATTTATAAAAAAATTACTACAACAATCGTTATTATTATTATTTACATTATAAAACTGTCAACTAGTTTTTGGAAGAGTGAAAAAATAAAACGTATTTTCATTACGAAAACTAGATGACTGTACAAATAAAATTGTTTATATGAATACTTATAAAATTAGCAAACACAAAAACCTTATTAATTCTTTATATTTGTTTATATTACCAAACCAAGAGATTGTCAGTTTTCAGGTAGTTTCGGATTTTATGAGCTATGACGTTCTACACTTAGCATGTTTTTGCCCGTAAGACATTCATCGAAGATTAGATAAACGATGTCATGGCAACAAAGACACTGGCAAGACTAATCCTTGGGAATGCTGATTTTTTGATCGAGGTGTCTCGCGAGATTTAAAAAGTCGAGAGACCTATGGGAAATTTTGTCATTTCTCTGTCTTTTGCGGTTTTGATATCGACGTGAGTACAGTGATTTTTTAGATTATATATAATATGGACATTATATTACTAAATAGAGTGAATTTTAACTGTCGATTGGATGATATTATAGTAATTTCCACCGTCATTATTTGTAGTTAGTTCAGTTTTTTAAAAATAGAGGGCCAATTGTTGGGGGCGCTAAAAGTCAGTTTTACCATTTTCATTTTGTTTCTTAATAATTAAATGTTGTAGCTTTTAAGACATATATCGCCATTACAGGTTATTTTTTAATTTGTAAATTTCATAATTTTATGTACTACCTTTTCGGTTATTTTTTATTTTGCTTCTTTTGTGTCGTCTTCTTTCCATTTTTTCTTATAAATTATCCTTATTTTCATTAAAAAAAAGACTACATTTTCACTGTATGGCAGATTCACACTATATTTCATTGGGAAAAAAAAGACTACATTTTCACTGTATGGCAGATTCACACTATATTGGGAAAAGTGTTCTTTTATTGTCTTTAATTTTAAAATTACAAATATTTTTTATAATTTCTTTTTGCAATCAATTTATTTTGTATTCAATTTGAATTTATAATATTTCTAGTAAATTACTATTAATTTATTTTTTTTGATGCATGTAATTATTTTGCTTTTTCCGAGGAACTGAAACATGGCGCCGTCCGGTTTTTTCCCTACGAGATGGCTTTTTTTTACGTCCGCCATTTCCGCTGTATAACAGATTCACACTATATCGGAAAGTGTTTTTTTTTAAGTGAATGTCTTATATATATATTTGACAGTACCTATTTAACATTTTTTGGTATTTTAGACAAATTATTTTTCTTTTGTGCTAATTTTTACAGTTTTGCTTTAAATCAATTTTTAAGTGAATGTCTTATATATTTTTGACAGTACCTATTTAACATTTTTTGGTCTTTTAGACAAATTATTTCTTTTTTGTGCTAATTTTTGTAGTTTTGCTTTAAATCAATTTTTAAGTAAATGTCATATATATATTTTTGACAGTACCTATTTAACATTTTTTGCTCTTTTAGACATATTTTTTTTGTGTACTAATTTTTGCAGTTTTGTTTCTAATCATTTTTTAAGTTAATATCATATATATATTTCTTGCTCTTAGATGTCCTCTTTCGTATTATTGCTATTTTTACCGGTTGACCTCTTCGTATTCTTGCTATTAGATGTCCTTTTTCGTATTATTCTTGCTATTAGATGTCCTCTCATATTATTCTTGCTACTAGATGTCCTCTTGTATTATTATTGCTACTAGATGTCCTCTTTAGTATTATTCTTGCTATTTTTATCCGTAGCTTCTTTCCTATTATTCTTGCTATTTTTACCCGTAGCCTCTTTCGTATTATTCTTGGTATTAGATGTCCTCTTTCGTATTATTCTTGCTACTAGATGTCCTCTTGAGTATTATTCTTGCTATTTTTATTCATTAGCCTCTTTAGTATTATTCTTGCTATTAGATGTCCTATTTAGTATTATTATTGCTATTTTTACCGTTGACCTCTTTCGTATTATTCTTGCTATTAGATATCCTCTTTAGTATTATTATTGCTATTAGATGCCCTCTTTCATATTATTCTTGCTACTAGATGTCCTCTTTCATATTATTCTTGCTACTAGATGTCCTCTTTCTATTCTTGCTACTAGACGTCCTCTTTAGTATTCTTGCTATTTTTATTCATTAGCCTCTTTAGTATTATTCTTGCTATTAGATGTCTTCTTTCATATTATTATTGCTATTAGATGTCCTATTTAGTATTATTATTGCTATTTTTACCGGTTGACCTCTTTCGTATGATTCTTGCTATTAGATGTCCTTTTGTATTATTCTTGCTACTAGATGTCCTTTCATATTATTCTTGGTACTAGATGTCCTCTTTCATATTATTCTTGCTACTAGATGTCCTCTAGTATTATTCTTGCTATTTTTATTCATTAGCCTCTTTAGTATTATTCTTGCTATTAGATGTCCTCTTTTGTATTCTTGCTATTAGATGTCCTATTTAGTATTATTATTGCTATTTTTACCAGTTGACCTCTTTTGTGTTATTCTTGCTATTAGATATCCTCTTTAATATTATTCTTGCTATTAGATGTTTTCTTTCATATTATTCTTGCTACTAGATGTCCTCTTTCTATTCTTGCTACTAGACATCCTCTTTAGTATTCTTGCTATTTTTATTCATTAGCCTCTTTAGTATTATTCTTGCTATTTTTACTGGTTGACCTCTTTCATATTATTCTTGCTATTAAATATCCTCTTTAGTATTATTCTTGCTATTAGATGTACTTTTTAGTATTATTATTGCTACATGTACCGATGTTTTTTTGTTTTATATTTTTTTTTCTTGCAGAAACAACAAACATGGCATCCGATTTTTACCACATGGCTTGCTTCTTTACTGCTTTTTATTGGTATGACATATTGCCATGAAGACTTACTATTCTAATCTTTTGATCTTTAACATAACATCTCCATGTGATTTCTAAACACATTTTATTGATTAACATTGTCAGGAAATCACTAAATGTTATGTTAAAGAACGGAAGATTAGAGTAGTATGTCTTTGTGGTAATTCAACATAGCAAGAAAAATACTAAAGTACCCATTTTAATTACAAAAAGAGTTTATAACTCATATCTGACCCTGCCTTCAGAAATGGACTATTCCAAATTCCTTGCCTGATTGGCTAGAACCCACTTATTATCCAAAGGGATTGAACCTTCACTGGGGTTTGCGCACTAAATCACGTGTTTCCAGTAAAGTAGGGGATCTGCCTTTAAATAGTCAGCCACAATGTGCTCTTCATTAAACCTGCCATCAGCAAAGGTATTTACCTATACATTATTGTCCATGCAATGAGGCAAAGTCCACCTATGGACTGGAAAGTGCTATATCTGAACTAGAACCGACTCAAGGCAAGCTAACTACATAGCTGGATGTATTGAAGCATATCAACTGTATTTGTACATTTGTTTAACTAACGTGTATATATTGTACTAATAAATTATATACATTAATTGCTGAATAGGTGTTTGTTTTGTATCTGTTGGTTTGGAAACACAACAGATTTGATACAGTCGACATTCTTGTTATAAAAGAGTAGGTGCAGGTGACAGGCCAAACTAGAGTTGGAACAGTGTAATTTTTCCTTCATGGCTGAAAAAAATTATAGAATAAAATATGCCACTTATAACAGATTTGGCGCAGTAAAACAAAAACAATTCCCTCACGGCTGGGAAAATTAGAATAAACTATGCAAGTTTAAACAAATTGGTGCAGTAACAGAGAAAAATTTTTTTCTCGCTGCTGGAAAATTATATTGTAAAATATGCGAGTGTGTATTAGTTTATTATTTTTTGTTTTGGAAAATTTTTTTGCATTGCTGTAATTTCATTATGTTGTATTTTTTTAGAAAAATAACGTAAAACTGTTGAATAAAATTGAACGCAGGCATAAAGGTGTGTCGATTAGAAGCTTCAACCAATCATGAGAGCTATACTCGCAAGACAGCATAAAAGCTTGTTCTATTGGTTTAAAACCTTCATTCAGTTAGTTGCAGTAATGTAATGACAAAAACAAGTACGAGTGGTTACTCAGCTAAATAAAAAATGATGGCTAAAGCAATCGGCTCTATGGAATCTTTTGATCCGGCTCAACCTGAGAGCTGGCCAAATTGTAAAGAGGGTTTGATTTTTTATCTACAGGCAAATGAGATAAAAAAGCCTGAGTTAAAGTTATCCACACTAATCACCACAATAGGTTCGCAAACATGAAATATTCAAGTCTCAATCTACGGCTGTAACCCCAGCTGAGCTGGATTTTGATAGAATGTTGACAATTCTCACAGAGTATTTTTCTCCTAAACTCTTGACAATAATGCAGAGATACCATTTTAATCTCAGCGTACAAGAACAGGGTGAAGCAGCTCGAGAATTTGCAACATGAATCCGTATATTAGCTTTGAAGTGTGATTTCAAAGATTTCATGAATGAAGCACTTCATAATTGTTTTATTTGTGGCATAAATGATCACAATTTGAGCTGAAAATGATTCCAGACCTAGATTTTAAGACAGCGATGGCTCATGCAAGACTAGCAGAAACATTAGCTAGCCAAACAAACCCATTAAACAAACTTATAGTCTGAAGTGCAAAAAAGTGAGCATAACACTGGGTCATCAAAGCACTGTCAGCTCAAATAATTCAGCATCAAACAGTCTTAAGATGTTATAGATGCAATGAGCACATGCATATGCATACAGAATGTTCATACCGCAAAAAACAACATGCATGTTTTGCAAGCGTATATGACATAAAGACAGCATGTCTGAAATTAAAAAAGACAAACAGCCAAGTCTAGTTCTAAAAACAGTAAAGGCATTTATAAGAAACAAGTAAGTTGCCTGTATAAACCATATCAGAGATGATAAGTCTGATATACACACTCATAATAAATGATACACCAGTTAATATGGAATTTGACACAGGATCAGCAGTGTCGATAGTTTCAAGAAAGACTTGGATGATCATAAATAAAAAGAATATATATAAGTTGCACCCTTGTTGAGTCATAACTACCAAGGGAATAAAGTTCAAACTGTTGGCTCAAACAACAGGAAAAATTACTATGCCTAACAAAACTATATACCTACCACTGGTATTTGCATTAGGTAACCATAATGATTTAATAGGCTATGACTGGTTCAGTCATTTAGGGTTTAATGTGACCAAAGTGAACCAGCTCACAATATATTTAAAGTTAAAGTCTAATAAATCAAAAGTCTTTAACAAAAAGAAGCTGAAACCTGATGCCAAACTTCAACTAGAAGATAAAAATAAAATTCCAAAAACAAAAGTACTATGTCATATGTACTATGGATCCACAAGATGAAGACCAGCAGTGATGATGCAAATAAAGATCCTCTACATTGTTGTGCAAACTGAAGATGGTCATCACCATCACAACCAGCTAAGACTAAACCACATCTGAAGCAATCAAGACAGCAGCAGACAGTCAGAAACAAGCTCATCAAGTGATGAGGATGAAGACAGAAACAACAATCAACCAGAGAAACCTACCAAGCAGACAAAACATCGCCCAGTGCATTTCCATGACTATGTCCTCCATCTGACCCTCCCTTCAGAAGTGGACTATTCCAGATTCCTTGCCTGATTGGCTAGCACCCAGTTGGTATCCAAAAGGAATAAAACCTTCACGGGTTTGCACACTAAATCTGCATGTTTCCAGTAAGGTAGGGGATCTGCCTTTAAATAGTCAGCCTTTTGGAGGTAAGGCAGAGAGCAATTACTTCTGTTAACCTCAACAACAAAATGTGCTCTCCATTAAACCTGCCATCAGCAAAAGGTATTTATCTATACATTATCGTGACATCCATGCACTGAGGCAAGTCCACCTACGGAGTGGAAACTGCTACATCTGAACTAGAGCCAACTTGAGGCAAGCTAACTACATAGCTGGAAAAGTCTTCTTACCAGAACTCATGATGCAGGCTAATCATTAGCTGGAAGTGAGTTCCATTCACATGACTATCCCCAGCATTGAAGCATATCAACTGTTTTTGTACAGTTGTTTAACTAATGTGTGTATATATTTTGTATTAATAAATTATACATATTAATTGCTGAATAGTTGTTCATTTTGTATCTGTTGGTTTGGAAATGAACCTGCAACCCTAACCAAACACAACAATAACTAAAATTATCAATTAATTTCTGACATTCCATCTATTAAATGTTATCAAGCTATATATATTATGCCTTTATACTTGGTGCAGATAATTTAGGTAGGATTTGAAAATAGCTATTTAAAAAAAAAAACTTTGTTATTTTCTAATATGTCATTGTGATTTTATATGCAATATAAATTTAAACTCAGTAAATGGAAATTTGTAAACATGTTTTAAATCTTTTAAACACATTCCATCTATTAAATGTTATCAAGCTATATATATTATGCCTTTATACTTGGTGCAGATAATTTAGGTAGGATTTGAAAATAGCTATTTAAAAAAAAAACTTTGTTTTTTTCTAATATGTCATTGTGATTTTATAGGCAATATAAATTTAAACTCAGTAAATGGAAATTTGTAAACATGTTTTAAATCTTTTAAAGACAATTTTAATGTAAGTTAAGAAATACATTAAATATCAACCCTTTACAGCTATTGTACATGTGGTTTTACGAGTGTTAAATAATAAATGAATACTTTGATTGCCAATACAAGATATAGCATTTAAGAAAGATTAAAATGAATCCACTTATTTTTTCCGAACCGAAATGTTTATATATGGGCAAATCTTAAGTACTGGCAAAGGGTTCGGAAAGAATAAGTGGATTCATTTTATTTCTTAAATGCTATATCTTGTAATGGCAGTCAAAGCATTCATTTATTATTTAACACTCATAAAAGCACATGTACAATAGCTGTAAAAGGCTGATATTTAATGTATTATAATTATAAACATCGCACTATATAAATAGATGCTTATTTACATATGTAAGTTAAGTAAGAAAATAATAGTGTATCTTTTAAAAGATAAAATTGAGTAATATCCATCATATTTAATTGATATAATAATAATACAAGTTAAATGGCAAGTAATAATGATTATATATAAATGTATTTAATGTTATATATAGAGCTTTCAAAATAAGCTCTTAACAAGGTTTGAGAATATCCTCAACCCCAGACTGGTTTCAGCTTCTGGCATCATCAGTGAGGTGCCAGAATATTCAAGCATTAGATTAAAAATACTAGGACAAGCCCAGCACTTTACCTAATGTATAACTATTGAGAAGAAAATCTGAAATTGTCCGATATCCATATGTCTTCCAATCCAGCTATCTAACTCAAATAGCCATATGGCACTAAACTAAGTTCAGATACACCATATACTAATAGTTTAGCAATACAAAATTGACAAAGCCTTAATAACAAAAAATAAAATTATAAAAAATCAAGTCAGATGTCACATGACTTTGCTCGTATTTACAAATGTTATATACAGAGCTTGCAAAATAAGCTTTTAACAAGCTTTGAGAATATCCTGAAACTCGAACCAGTTTCTGCTTCTGGCATCATCAATGAGGTGCCAGGATATTCAAGCATTAGATTAAAAATATTAGGACAAGCCTAGCATTTTACCTAATGCATAGCTGATGAGAAAAAAATCTTGAAATTGTCAGACATCCATATGTCTTCCAATCCAGCTATAACTCAAATAGCCATATGGGACTGAACAAAGTTCAGATATACTATATTAATAGCTTTAGCAATATAAAATCACCAAAGCCTTAATAATCAAAAATAAAATGATAAAAAGTCAGATATCACATGACTTCATTTTAATAAAGCTCATATTTACAAATGTTATATATAGAGCTTGCAAAATAAGCCCTTAACAAGCTTTGAGAATATCCTTAACCCCAAACCCGTGTCTGCTTCTGGCATCATCCATGAGGTGTCAGGATATTCAAGTATTGGATTAAAAATACTAGGGCAAGCACAGCACTTTATGAAATGTATAACTATTGAGATTAAAGTCTGAAATTGTCAGACATCCATATGGCTTCCAATCCAGCTATCTAACTCAAGTAGCCATATGGGACTCAACTAAATTCAGATACACTAATATTGATAGATTTAGCAATATAAAATCACCATAGCCTTAATAGCAAAAAATAAAATGATAAAAAATCAATTCAGTTTTATTAAAATTAAGTCGTGACATCTGACTTGATTTTTTTATCATTTTATTTTCTGCTATTAAAGCTTTGGTAACTTTGTATTGCTAAAGCTATTAATATATAGTGTATCTGAACTTAATTCAGTCCCATATGGCTAATTGAGTTAGATAGCTGGATTGGAAGACCTATGGATGTCTGACAATTTCAGATTTTCTTTTCAAGTTATACATTACATAAAGTGCTGGGCTTGTCCTAGTATTGTTAATCTAATGCTTGAATATTCTGGCACCTCACTGATGACAGCAGATGCAGAAACCGGTCTGGAGTTGAGGATATTCTCAAAGCTTGTTAAGAGCTTATTTTGCATGTTTTATATATAACATTTGTAAATACAAGCTTTATTAAAATTAAGTCATGTGACATCTGACTTGATTTTTTTATCATTTTAATGTATTCAATGTGTTTAAAATAATTATTTGTTTAAAATATTATTTAAATAATAGATAATTTAATATTTGTCTATAATGTTTTGAAGATATTACATGACTTGAATGTGACTGTATTAGTGTGTGAGGTTTTAAGGGTTAGGAAAAGAAAACATTGATTTTTAGTTTTATTAATAAAATTTAATACATTTTATAAGTTGCAATAATTATATCTAAAAATGTTTTAAAAGTAATAGCTAAAATTATTATGTCGTTTAAATATATTTTGTTCTTAAAATCAATATTTAGTGATTAAAATTGCTTTAATAAAGATATTAGATATTTATTAATAAAAAGTATTTAATATTTATGTGTTACATAATTTAATATTATTTTTAAAATGATGCTTCATAATTTTAACACTTAAAATAAGGATAAAATTGATTTAGTTTATGTAAACTAGCAAGTTTTTAAAACATAATTAACCAATAAAATCATAAAATCAGTATAAAAGAAGAAATTCTATCAAGTCTAGACTGTGAAATGTAATGTAAAATTGATTATTAATATTTTATTTTTTATTTAATTCTAAGAAATAATACTCCTTTATGTTGTTTATCTTATAATCAATGAAATATAATATAAATCTTTATTATATAATAACAACAACTTGTAAATACATCACAGAAAATTATATATATAAAAGCCTTTTTCGGTAATTCTCAATTTTTTTACCCTTCTCAATATGATACCTCGTACTAATACTAACACGTATATAGCGACATATATTGACATTTCCTATAATTCACATTTTATCATTTTATTTATTTCCCCTTATATTACTTTCCATTCTTTATCCGTTACCCAATCATTCATTAAATCAATTGACTTTTTGTAAATGTTCATACATGTATTTATATTATATTTTATATAATTTGTTTCATATATTTTCCTTCTATTCATTTCCTTTATATAATTTAATGGTCTTATGTTTTTAATACAATCTATTTTATGTCCAGATTTTAAATAATGAACATATAATGCTGATCTATCATCCCTCCTTTCAATAGCACTATTATGTTCTTTTGCCCTTTGTTCTAATTGTTTTGATGTTGTCCATAGTAAACCATTTTACATATCCCACAAGTAATTTTATATACTGTTCCCTTTATATATTTCATATCATCTTTAATCTTATAATTTCCTATTAATATATCTAAATTTTTACTATTAGACCATCCTATTTTTATATTTTTATTCATATAATTTTTATTTTTAGTTAATATATCATAAATTTTAGGTGTATATGCAATTTTAATCCATTTTATATTATTTAATATTTTATTCCCTCTAATATTATTTTTATTATCATATAATATATTCCTGATATTTCTAGGATTATATCCATAGCTAGAATATAATTTAATAAATTGTTCTTTTTGTACTTCAGCGGTTTTTTTATCTGTGTTATACCTATCATTTTTAATTTTAAAATTCTTAATTACTGCCATCTTTTGTGTCCATGCTTGTTGTGAATCCTTATAAATTACTTTTCTTATTTTATCTTCTTTAATAAAATGATTTAATACAATCATGTTATTGTTTATCTTTATTTCTATATCTAAATATTTTATTTTATTATCTATTTCTTTTATTGTAAACTTTATATTATTTTTATTATTATTAAATTCATTATATATATTTTTTATAACTCTTTTATTCCTATTACTAAGATATCATCTACATATCGAAAATACTCTTTTATTTATTTATTTATTATTCTATTCTTGACAATATGTAATTCCATTTCATTTATAAATATTGAAGCCATTAATCCACTTATTGCACATCCCATAACCCATCCCTTATTTATATTCCAATATTCATCTTTATATTTAAAATATAAGCTATTATTTATTAAATTTAACCCCTGTTCCATAATGTCAATTATTTCCATATCCTGTATATACATTTTTAATTTTTGTATAACTATTTTAATACTTTCATCCCTAGGTATACTTGGATACATTTTATCTATATCCATTACAAAAATACTTTGATTTCTATTCATTTTTATTATATTTAACCTATCTATAATTTCATCAGTATTTTTAATACAAAATTCCCCATACCCCATAATATTTGCTATCCATTTATTTATATATCTACAAAATTTCTGTAAAATGAAATTTGAAAAGTTAAATAATAATCTTAATGGATTATCCTCTTTTGTGTTTTTACTTTAGTAAATATATATGGATTTTCATACATTGATGGATACAAAAATCCATACTTATTTTTATCAATAATTCCCTTCCCTTCCATTTTATGTAATATCTCTATATATTTACTTTTTATATTATTAGTAGGATCTTTAAATAATTTTATATATCCTTCCTTTTTTATCTCATTTTCTATCTTATCTATATAATCTTTAGAATACATTATAACAAATCTACTACCTTTATCTTCTTTACATAATACTATATTCTCTTTTCTACATATATTTCTTATTTCCTTAGTAGTTCTTTTATATTTATATTCCTTTATGAACGTTTAATATTTCCTAATTGTTTGTTCAATAAGTAGTTCATTTTCCTTTTATCTACTATAAAAATATTTGCTAATTCTATGTCTGTAGTTATTTTCTTTTTAATGTCTTTATCCACAAATGGTATAAAATAAGGAGACTTACTTAATAGTTGATTTTGCTCCGTTGAGAATTTATATTTTGTTAGATTTATCCTTAACATTCTCTTTTACTTCTGTTATTGTAATTCCAATATATCCTTTACATTCTATCACATTATGGAACAGGGGTTAAATTTAATAAATAATAGCTTATATCCTTTAAATATAAAGATGAATATTGGAACCTTTAAATTCTTAAGGGATGGGTTAATCTTGGGATGTGAAATAAGTGTATTTGTCTTCAATAAAATTTATAAATGAAATGGAATTACATATTGTCAAGAATAGAATAATAAATAAAGAAATAAAAGAGTATTTTCGATATGTAGATGATATCTTAGTAATAGGGAATAAAAGAGTTATAAAAAATATATATAATGAATTTAATAATAATAAAAATAATATAAAGTTTACAATAAAAGAAATAGATAATAAAATATTTAGATATAGAAATAAAGATAAACAATAACATGATTGTATTATATCATTTTATTAAAGAAGATAAAATAAGAAAAATAATTTATAAGGATTCACGACAAGCATGGACACAAAGATGGCAGTAATTAAAAATTTTTAAATTAAAAATGATAGGTATAACACAGATAAAAAAACTGCTGAAGTACAAAAAGAACAATTTATTAAATATATTCTAGCTATGAATATAATCCTAGAAATATTAGGAATATATTATATGATAATAAAAATAATATTAGAGGGAATAAAATATTAAATAATATAAAATGGATTAAAATTGCATATACACCTAAAATTTATGAGATATTAGCTAAAAATAAAAATTATATGGATAAAAATATAAAAATAGGATGGTCTAATAGTAAAAATTTAGATATATTAATAGGAAATTATAAGATTAAAGATGATATGAAATATATAAAGGGAACAGTATATAAAATTACTTGTGGGATATGTAAAATGGTTTACTATGGACAAAGATCAAACAATTAGAACACACGTCTGAAAAAATTGAAAGGAGGGATTATAGATCAGCATTATATGTTCATTATTTAAAATTTGGACATAAAATAGATTGTATTAAAAACATAAGACCATTAAATTATATAAAGGAAATGAATAGAAGGAAAATATATGAAACAAATTATATAAAATATAATATAAATACATGTATGAACATTTACAAAAAGTCAATTGATTTAATGAATGATTGGGTAATGGATAAAGAATGGAAAGTAATATAAGGGGAAATAAATAAAATGTGAATTATAGGAAATGTCAATAGATGTCGCTATATGCGTAATATACGTGTTAGTATTAGTACGAGGTATCATATTGAGAAGGGTAAAAAAATTGAGAATTACCGAAAAAGGCTTTTATATATATAATTTTTCTGTGATGTATTTACAAGTTGTTATTATTATATAATAAAGATTTATATTATATTTCATTTATTTTTTATATAATTGTGTAAAAGTAAAATTTGTTTATAATCATTTTTATTTTATTTTGAAAAGTATAATTTAATAATTGTTCTAAAAATGATAGATTAAAGCCCAAATAATTCCCTATCAAAAGATTTTACTTGAAACTTAATTTAAAACAAATGATTTTTATGGAAGATGAGAATAATCATCGTAGTGTTGTGATAATGTGCACCGAATGATTTCTGAGAATTTTACAACAGGACCAAAGAAGACTTATGTAAGGACTTTGAATTTTATAGAATTAATATTTTCAGAAGAAAAGAACATTTATTTTTAATAATTTTATAACATTATATTAAATATGATTTTCCAAGGTAATTTAAGCTAACTTATATAAAGAACATTTGTTAAAAGTTATTTTTATAATGTTATAAATTTCAAAAAAGAAAAAAAAGGAGTTAATATTTTGCATCTAAATTTAAGTTTAAATAAGAGAATATTATTTATGATGTGCAAGTATAATTGTTGTGATATATAGATGCAAATGGAATGTCTTAATCCCTAGTTTATCTTAAAAAATTAGTTTAAATGATTTTATGTATGTGATATATTTTTTAAAAACTTGAAAGAAAATGACTTTTGAATTTATATGCATTTCGAAAAGATTTATTATATAAAATCAATCAAAAACTATTCATCTTAAAATGACTTTCTTTATTTAAATAAAGATTTGCATTATGTTACCTTATTGAAACTTAAATGGTAAAACTGTCATTTTACCTAAAGATAACAAATTGAAATATAGACATTTTTAAACAAATAAATGTCTTAAATATTAATTTTAAAGACACCTAGTCTTAGTGTATACAAAACATGGATATCTTCTGAAAGAGTGTAATAAATAGATAAATCTTATATTATATGATATTCTACCATTGTTTATACTGACAGAAGTGTAAATATTACGTGTTCTGTAATTATCATGATATGTTTATTATATATAACTGTAGGAATTAATAGAAAATACATATGTAAAAGATATTTAACATAAAAACGGATCCTGAATTATTGCTTTATTTGAAATATTGTGTACCTGGATAGATATTCAGAAAAAGGATTGAGATAAATATTTATCTTCCCAGGAAGACCAATATTTTTTCAAATTCTGCAGTATTTAATTTCATTATTGATACATTTTATTAAATGGCACCAGGAAAGCAAAATAACTTTTGTAGAGAATGTTCTATCCATAACTAAGCAAGGGGGTATGAATTTTGAGAAGCATTGAACTTGAAAGTAGAAGAGAGAATTTTTTGTAACTTTAAAATCTTTTCACTATTTAGTTTAATGGTAATATTTTTGTTGTGTTACATTAAATAAAAAATAATGGGTTTTTTAAAAATTAATTTTCTGACAGTTAATTAATAATTATTATTTATATTTGGATGGATGGACAAAGAAAAGTGAACTGCCTTCCATGATCTCAATAATTGTTGAGATCATGGTTAATTTTATTCATATTGCATTGTTTGATAATATTCATAAATGTTATATTTTAAAATTAGTACATTATTATTATGCATCATATTGCTTAAATATTAAAAGCTGAATGAACCATTTACATGATTATTGGATGTATTATTTTTTTATAAGAAAATAATGAAAGCAAATGAAAGTTTTGCAATAGTTAAGGATATTTTAAAATATTTATCAATAATGCTTGAATATGCATACATATTACAACATTGTTGAGTTATTAATGTATTATCTTTATGAATGTTATCTGTTAAGATGCAAAAAATATAAAAATATTGATCTCTAAATTATATAATGTAACAACCAATGAATAAATGCATAATAATGATGTCTGACTTATCAAGATCATTTGTGCTCAAAAAAACATTTTAAATTAATTTTATTTTTTTTTAGCTTTTTGTTACTCTTTAGTAAAGTTAATTGTAAATTATTTTGTCATATGGCTGGTATATTTTAAAATGTTAATATTCAGTATATGAAAGATATAAGGTGGTGGTCAGAAGTGTAATAGTTGCATGAAATCTTAGGTGTTTAGGGATGATTGCAAGGATGTTATGTGTGAGATATATTGTCACAATTTGAATTTATGAAATATAGAAATGATAAAACCCTGTATAGTATTTTTCATGGACAGTTGCATTCCATGATGTGAATTTTAAGAGCCTGATAAATAAGAACTTATTATTTTTAGCACCACATACATGATGATATTTTTCTTACTTATTTCGGTTATTATTATTATTTCATATCCTACACTATAATTCTACCTATCACCAGTAGAATCACATTGTAGAGAATAGTTTCCATTAAATGATCGCGAAGTAATAGCTAAACTGTTAGAAGCTGGTAGTTATAAAAAGGCAAGATGAGATATACACATTTTTTTTCATAAATGATATTAATGCTTGGCATAATATATAAAATAGGAAAAAAATGATCAATATTCCCACAAATATTATGTGTTAGAGATCATTAAACTCAAATAAATGCATATTTGAATTGGAATAAAAGTGAGAATATTGAAAAATGATTTGGATGTTGTGATGAATGAAAAATACAAAAAATAATGGAAATATATTTATTAATTTTTTTTAAAATTTTACTATAAAAAATATAAATCTATTTAAAATAGAAAATTTCCATGAAGTTATATTTTAACTATTTTGTCATAAGTAGTTAGTTAACCAAGAGAGGTAGGTATTAATATGTTTTTTATTTAAATTTTCTCGTGTAGAATACTTGAACTTAGTAAATTTTTAAGATTTTGCTTTGCTAAACAGCAAACGAAGTATTTTAATAATTCTAAAATATTTTACTTTGTTTCGAATGTAGATCATCATCAACCATTATCAATCCACTGCAGGATGAAGGTCTCTCCAAGTTCAATTCATCTTTTTCAATCTTGAGCTTCTCTTCTTCACATTACTCCGGCACACTTTCCTATTTCATCCATCCATCTCACATGTGGTCTTTTTCTCAGTCCTTTACAATCTGTTGGAATCTACTTTAAAATTTCAATTGTCCATCTATTATCATCTCTTCCAGCAATATGTCCATCCCAACTCCACTTCAGTCTTTTAATTTTTTCAATGAGGTCAGAAACACCTGTTTATTCTCTTATCCATATATTGCATTTTCAATCTCTTCATGTTACTGCCAACATGTATCTCTTCATATTTCTTTGAGTGGTCTGAAGTCTTTGTATTGCTCTTCTGTTATGTGTCCAAGTTTCAGATTTATAAGTAAGAACTGGTAAAACACATTTATTAAATACCTTTCTTTTCAAACACATAAGCATATTTTCTTTTAATATCAAGTTATTTTTACCAAAAGTACTCAAAGTTTAATTCTAAAATTAATTTAATCCATTATGTTTCCATCTGTATGAATAATCTGGCCAAGGTATTTGTAACTGTTAACTTCTAACTCATCATAATCAATCTTTATTTTCACATTTTGTGAAAATCCATTATACATTACTTTAGTCTTTTTAACATTTATCATTAGACCTAATTTCATCTGATAACTCATGCAACATTTCCTGCAGCTCTAAAGCATTATTTGAAAAAACATCATTTGCAAAATCTAAATGACTTAAACAATTACCATTTACTTTCACTCCTTTAGCTTTCCATTTTAATTCACAAAATACTTCTTGAAACACTGCTGTAAAAAGTTTTGGAAATACACCCTTCCCAATGTTGACTTTCCTACTATCATTATATAATCTAATTATTGCTATTGCGTTTTTATAAATATTTTTTAAAATATGACAATATCCTGGATCTATACCTTGATGATATACTGCTTTAATCACTGAAGAAATGTATTTTAAATCTAAAGTTATATTTAAAAACTACATAATGAATATATTCTTAAAGATATTATAAATGTAGTATTAAGTTTAGAAATTGGGATATTAATTTTTATTATGCTACCACCACAAAACTGTAGAATATTAATGTTTTATTAATCATGGATAGTCAGCATGAAAGCTATCTTTTTTTATTTACTTTTAATATTTATTATTTAAATATTTTAATTTCAGATATTAATTTCTTATATCATAGTTTGTAAAAAAAATTAATTTGATAATATTATTTTATAACAGATATAATGTTGTTCTACTACAATAAAAATGTCTTAAAATTAATTCATTGTTGAGTTTTAATTTGAGTGTCATTCATTGATTCTTCATTTCATATACATGATCCATACAGATTACTTATTTTAAACATTACTGGCAAGCACTGATATGCAAAAATTAATTAAAAGTTTATTATTACACATGATTGAGTAATAAAGTCTATAATCATTATTATAATTGCTATAAAAATATAATCATTGGTAGTTATTTTAACATGATCCAATACCAATTTGAGATGATTAATATTGCCACTATATTTATGAATGCCACATGAATAAATAAAAATTATACAATATTTTTTCAGAATCTTGTTTTACTCAGGTTTTATTGTTAAATATTAAATTTTAAAATAGATTTAATACATTATTTAAGGTATCTTAGTTGCTTATTATTGTTATTATTTTGTAAGGATAATTAGATATTGTGTAAAATCACTCATCATATTTAACTATAGGGTCTTAATTAATTGTTTTATTACTGGTCTTAGAAATGAACCCGAGATTATTTTTAAAAGAATTGTAAAAATTGTTTTAAAAGATGATGAGGAAGAATCATCAGTTAATGTTAAATTTTCAATTAATACTTCATTAAAGAAGTAGTAATTATTTTATTATTTCTATAATAATTATAAATCATAAATTAGGATTATTATAAGTGTAGTTAAAGACATGATAGTATTAAGTGATAGTTTTGTTTTATGGATTTGGTGATGTATTATTCTTATGCCATTGAGATGTATCTTTAGGGATGTATTCTTAATGTATCTTGCTGAATGTCTCGTGTAGAATTTTCATAATTGCATTTGTTATTTTTATTGAACCATATTTTATTTATAATAAGCTAATCATAGATTAAATTTATAAGCAAAATAAATGAGTTGAGTATCTAATTGGAACTCTAATTAGTTATTGTGAACATAAGTGTTTTTTATTAATAAGTTTATTATAGTTAATTAATAGAAAATATTCTTTTTATAAGATACTTAAGAGTTTTTGCATTATTCATTTATTAAATACTGTCCGTTAATAATGTATCTTGAGTTTGTTCTAATATTAATTATCTGTAATAGCCATTGTTTATGTAACTTGATTGTACTTTAGTATAGTTATATTGTAGTTAGCTAGATAGTCATTATATTAGTTTTCCTTTGGTGAGGGTACAGTATATATATTATAAGGCACCTAAACCCAGATTTTCAAACTCCCTACAGATATTAAATCAATTTCACACAATTGATAAATATCACCACATACAAGTGAAATAAATTAATGATCTTCAGTATATATATATATTTCATGATGAACCAGCACTCATCATTTGTTTCAGATCAACATTTTCCATACATATAAACAATAACTGCTCAGTTTATAATAAGATAGTAAATTTTTGAAATTTAATGGACAAGTGTCAATCTTCTCCACTCTCCAACTCTTCAGTCATCCATATCATTGATAATCCAGGGATGAAAAATACAATATTTTAAATATATATATATATTTAATATTAGTAATAACTATTATAATAAATTTACCTGACGATTTATGTCATTTAGTGCCACCTTTGTCTTCATGGCATCTCTATCTGGTAAATCATCCACAGTAAACAATTTTTTGCCACCAGCAGCACGAAAGGGTCTCATCAGAAACTTACATTTAAATTCATCATGGGTCTATACAAATATATTAATAATAATATATATTATAATCTTATTACAATTGTATAGTAATGTAATTAATTAAAAATATAAATAAACTTAAAACATGGGTTAACCAATTTTTTTATTCAGATGATCAAGCTTCATTTGAGGTTCTAAAAAGTAAACTTACATTTTTTTCCCTAGTGAAAATTTTGTGAAACTTTTTTTTATGGCTGTAAAATTTATGTATAAATAATTTTTTTTCCATATGTCATAGCATCGCCCGGGATGTGAACCCTAACCCATCTGCAACCAACTACTTGCTTGCAAGGCTGTTGCACTGACCTCTCAGCTAACAGGAAAAAAAAATCAAAAAATGGTAGGGAAATCATATAACCAGTATTACAAAGAAACTAAAATCACCCAATGATGATCTGACAGTATATATTCAGTGATCAGAAAGACTGCTGGGTGTACTTCAGGTAAATATTATGAACATTAAGAAAAAATTGTGATGATCTAAAAACTTGATTTTTTTGAAAGTTTACGATTATATTTGCTTTGTAATCATGTAATAATTATTAAAATTCAAAAATAAATATTCCATTTTTTTATGGACATGTTTTATTTTTAAATATAAAAGAATATAGAGATTATGGACATGAGAACCTCAGCTGTCCAGAAATCAGGCCACTCACCAGAGTTATAATATTCAGTGATATCATAAAAATTACAAAAATATTCTACATAAATTGGTAGATTTAATAGTTATTTAAAACAATTCACTTAGATTTTTAAAACAAACACCAAGCAAAGAAGATCTTAGTAATTTTGCAAATTGATGAAATTTGATGATGTAGTGTACCAGTCAAAACATGTTGATCCATCTAACATGAGCTGGAACTAAATGAAACATACTTCAAAACCAGTCAGGCTTGTGATTTAGGTCAGGAATCAACCTATATTCGAACCCATTCCTAGATCTAACACATAATAACATAGTGATGGCACATGAGAATTTATTCTTAAGTCTGGCCCACTACCAGTGTGAAAAAGACAATGAGATATATATTAACTACATTATGACTTAACTAAAATAAGTATAGACATGTTTGGATATGTGGAAATGAAAAAATAGGAATTCAAAGTACTCAATAAGTTAGACAATAAAAAATAGTTTAATATAATGAATTAATTATATACTTTAATGTGTGTGTGAATGAGTGGTCTACTAAGCAGTAGATAACTTATTGTCATTCACACTATTATTTCTTATATGCTCTTTTATTAACTAAATAGTATTGTAACGGGCATGGGACAATCGAAAAAGCTCCAACTTCCCTTTCACTTATATATGTAATGGGAAATTATTATTCAAAAATCGTCCACCTTCCGCTTCCTCAAGCAGAGCGAACTACGGAAACAGACGAGCCGATTTCCGTACTTGACCGAATCTGTACGCTATACGGATATAACCTCCAAATTATTTTTCCCGATCAACTTTCTCCCGGCTGCTGTAAGATATTACAGTTACAGCGCTTGGCTAATTTATAAATTTGACAGGATAAAACCCTGCGCCATCAATGTTTCACATGTTAATTTCATAACTAAAAGAATGCAAAAAATGAAATAATATTTCTACCCTCCTAATATTAGACTATTTTGTGGAGTGGCGAAGAATGAGATAAGACGGATTTAAATAAATTGATATATTTTAATAATAACACATAATTTGATAATAAAAAGATATAAGAAACATTAACATAAAAATTAAACATTATATTCTATAGTGCTATAAGGAAATAAATACTTGAAATTCTTATAAATAAATACTTGAAATCATAATAAATGCTGTCACATTTATAACTCGTTAGCCTAACTGTCTATCAAACGAATGTCATTACCATTCATGAAAGGCATTTGGCCATTGTCTATGAAATTTATGTGCACATTTGATGATATATAAAATAATATTTAAATTACCTAGGGTTTAGTCTTTGAGTTCATTCTGACATGTTGTCGACCGTCACGTGGATTATCCACTTCTTTAGGCGGGACGGTCGTAGATTATATTTGGTGGGATGTAGCTTCTTGGTTAATAAGGCATGGAGGATGAGGCATCACAGGTCAGGCCACTACAGGAGTCCATAGGCAGGCGTTACTACCGTAGCTGTTACATTATTGCAGAACCATTGGTACAGAAGTCCGGATCGACCGCGATCATGATAGCCTTAGCCGGTCATACTATGTGAGATATCGACGGTAAAAGTCATGTTGGTTAGCTATATCGGCTGATTCTTGGAGCCGCGATTTTTCACCTTGTCGACTCTAAGTCTCAAGCTCTAATCTCTTATCTCCTTAGCTCTCCACCTAATTTTTCTCTTTTTTTTTAATTAAAATATTCCAATGGCACCTAATTTTTCTCTCTTTTTTTTTTAATTAAAATATTCCAATGGCCTTTGTCCTTTAGATTCTTTGTTTCCACTTGATGTTGACACCTCCCATGCTATGCCTTCGACCATATGTAACTTTATTTTATATGATTTTATAGCACTACGTACATTTTATTTATTTCCTTATTTTTCTTTGATTACTTACACAAATTTTAATGCATGTTTTTCTTTATTTCTTATTTAAAATTTAATAATCATTTAATTTTTATCTCATTCTTGCTTTACCTCTACTCCCTAAACCCGCATTCCGTTTATCGTCAAATGTGTACTTTGAAGCCCAGATTCTTATCTTTTCGAACATATTAATTTTCTAGGTTTTTCTTTCCGCGCTATCGAAGTTTTCTTTTTCCCTTTTTTTTTTTTTTTTTTAAAACTTTACTTTTCCTAAATCATATTTTACTACATGTTTTATTTAGGTTTCTTTACTGCTTTAACTTTCCTACCGTATGCTGGTAGTATTATAATTTAATATTTACTTTTATCAAAATTCGGACTTTGACTAGCAAAAGATAACGATCTTGTTAACTCTAGTTCCCTCTCTTTCTCTTTGTTGTGCTAATTTTCAACATTTCTTGGTTTTGTTAATTTCCCAGCTCGTTTTTCTTTCTTATTTATTTATTTCTTTCCAACCCTAACATTTCTAATTTGTGGATGTTTTGTAGGTACATGTGTGACCACAGTATGTGCGCTCATCACATTACACCGTTCCCCCCTTTAAATTTTTTTTTTCTTAAAAAAAATTTTAACCTTATGCCTGGAAACCTAAGTGCTCCCAACTATTGTTCGAACTCCTTTTTTTTTTCATTATTGCTACTATGATGTGGCAATGAGGTTAATCTATAGAGAGGCGACCAGGTAAATTATATCCCTTTCTTTGCTGAACCAAGCAGTATAGCCAAACCAATTTAATCCTAACCTTACCATGCATGCGTTTAATTTTTGCCGCTACTCGTATCTACAGGTTCGAATCCACAGGATATCTCTGTGACCCGATTCAACCTGTTCATACATCACATTTCTGCAATAAGGCACCTCTAAGTGCCAACTCCGGACACTATTATTGAGGTGGCTTGGAAGACTGGCATCTTTCCATCCAGCCCATTCATGAGCCCAGTGTATTTCTGAATGCTCTATATTCATACCAAAAGGGGTTCTTTCCCCATAGATTGGTCTCTGGACCATTGACTCATGATATATGTGCTTAATATCTAACTGGAAATATTAATCCAGTGAGTCATTGGGATACTGGGATCTCTATCCCTGTGTTCTCTGTGTGATAATACTTGATGCACTGCAGACCCCACAAGCATGGCAAAGAAGAAGGCAAAACCAAGTACTGCTAATAAGATCCAGCTACAAATATCTAAGCCTACTTTCCCTCAACCTCAATCTACAACCCCATCCTGCCAATTAATTTATCCTTTATCATTTTATCCTAAAGTCCCTCATACTGTTTGGCCATCTATTGTCTCGTCATTTCTTTATATCGTTAGTTTCTGTATGCCCATCCGTTCTCCATGATTCGAGATCCATGTCTATTTCTGAATGTGTCATCATCTAGTCCTTTTTTTTAGTTTGGGACCGCTCTTACATTTTATCTGGTGGTTGTCTTCTTCTGTTGATATCACCTCTTCCTCCTCTGGGATGCGGATGTTGCTCTCGATGTCCATGACTCACTGTCATGTCATATGGACGCTTATATTCTGTCTCCTCTCTCTGTCATCCGTTTCCTTGCCTCCTCGGGTTCCATTCCCTAGAATATTCTTGTTCTTCTTGCCAACGTCTTTCCCCAGGATCCCAGTCATTTCTTATTCTAGGTGCTTCTCTTACACGTGGTTCCAACGGCGATTCCTCATCTCTGTTGGTTGTCCCTAGTGGTGTCCAGCGCACTCAGCATCTTCACCACCTGGTCCACCGTTTTCCTCTCTGTACCGATGAGGGTACGTTCAATGTCCTTTGAAAACCCGGACCTAATTATATGGAGTATTTGCGTCTCCGATAACAGGTTTGCCATTATTAGTCATAATCTAGCCACCTGTCGATGGAAGGATGTTACGAATGAATCCTCCGGTCCCCATTTGTGCTGTTTTATTTGATGCAACATATGCTCCTGGAGCTCCTCACTCCAATAACTGCTCTTCAACATTCTCTGGTATGCTGCAAACGTAATGGGCTTCTGGAATAGCGAACTCCACCAGACTTGAGACTCGCCCTGCAGATGGCTGCAAGCGACTGCTATCTTGGCTTCTTCACTTACTCTACTGAATTGGAAGTACCTTTCCAGGCTGCTCAAGTGTTCCATCGGGCTTTCTCCAGGGTTACCATTGAAAACTTGTACCTTCAGGAAGTGGTGGAAGCCCACAGGATAGTCCATGTAATTTCCAGCTTCTCTGATTCTGTCTTCTCCATTAGTTCTTGGTTCTCGGCCCTCTATATTGGCATTAATGCTGCTATTGGCTGTACTCTTTACACATTCTTCCACTCTTGTGTTTAAACTGGCTATTACTTTTGCCACTTGACCTAAACTCTCCTGCACGCTCATCATCACTCTTTGACTCTTATCTCTAACTACATCCGTCTCTTCATTTAACGGTCTTATCTCCCTTTCTGGATGTCCTATATCCTTTTCCCAATCACAATCTCCTAATTCTCTAACTCTCCTCAACCGTTTCAGATTTCGCATCTCCACACGGCCCTATACTCTTTTGTTCCTCCATCCCCATCTCTGGGTGAAATCGTGCCCATGTATCATTAGACTTTGATTGCTGGATGATCTCATTTTTTACTTGTTCCTTGAATGCAGCCATTCTTTTCTGGCTATCGATTTCGACCTTGATCATCCATTCTTCTATTCTTCTCTCCTGTCTGTTCATGTATTCTTCCACGAATTGCTGTTGATCAATCCTCATTTGCCTTAGCATATCCATGATATCATTATTACTTATTTTACCCGGTGCTTTCATCTCTTTATCTTCATTCCCTTCTCTCACTTCCTTTCCTTGAACGTCCATTTTATCTTGTGATCTCATATGCATAAATATAATGTTCTTTAACCCTTAATCTACGTTTTTAATATTGTTTTACTAAACTCTTCTGGCTATATTTATATAACGAAAATTTTTTTCTATTGATTCTCTGCTTTCCTTTTACTTTGATTAACGATTTAATATTTGTGATTTATCAGTTAGCATTTAGATCGCTAGCCAATCCAAACATCTGTACTCCGGTTCCTCTTCTTATCCGCCTGCCCTAGATTTGCCCAACTGCCTGTCCACCTTGATGATTGTCCTTGTTTTCCCTACTCATCTACCTCTGACTCACTTTAATTAATTCAATGCTGCGCGTTTATATATATATATTTTTTTAAATTTGAACTCACTACTATATCGATATATCTAAGGAAATTCATTTTGACTGTGTTTCCAGACGCATGTACTTATGACATATATATTTCTAATATTTCCTTGTAAACTCCCCTTATTTTACGGTCGTTTTAGAATAAAATCATACACATATATTTCTTCACTGGGATAATCTCCCTCGTTACACATAAAACGTTTTTTGTAAATTATATTCCTTTCACTATCTTAAAATCATACGTATATCTTTTTTTTTTTCGACACGACTTAAATTACATGGCGGTAATCATTTGACATTATGATTTCTTTGTTCGTTATAACTTGACTAATTATTATCTGAGATTATCCTTCATTATTCATTTCACTAACTAAAAAATTTTCCCCTCGCTACTCTTTGTACACATTTGACGTGAAACGCTCGCATGGAGTATTATAAAAAAAAAATTATCCCCTTCACCTTCGCTTTTCGCCACTTTAACTTGCAATGCTACATTTATATGTTTGAAACACATATATTAACCAATTTTTATTTTAGAAAATATTTATATTATATAATTATTCAACACGTGGTTGTTAATTGGGCAGAAGTTTCGATCCCGGACTGGCCCCCAAAATATGTAATGGGCACGGGACGATCGAAAAAACTCCAACTTCCCTTTCACTTATATATGTAATGGGGAATTCTTATTATTCAAAAATCGTCCACCTTCCGCTACCTCAAGCAGAAAGAACTACGGATACAGACGAGCCGATTTCCGTACTTGACCGAATCTGTACGCTATATGGATATAACCTCCAGATTATTTTTCCTGATCAACTTTTTCCCGGTTGCTATAAGATATTACAGTTACAGCGCTTGGCTAATTTATAAATTTGACAGGATAAAACCCTGTGCCATCAACATTTCACGTGTTAATTTCATAACTAAAAGAATGCAAAAAATGAAATAATATTTCTACCCTCCTAATATTAGACTATTTTGTGGAGTGGCGAAGAACGAGACAAGACGGATTTAAATAAATTGATATATTTTAATAATAACAAATAATTTGATAATAAAAAGATATAAGAAACATTAACATAAAAATTAAACATTATATTCTACAGTGCTATAAGGAAATAAATACTTGAAATTCTTATAAATAAATACTTGAAATCATTATAAACGCTGTCACATTTATAAGTTGTTAGCCTAACTGTCTATCAAACGAATGTCATTACCATTCATGAAAGGCATTTGGCCATTGTCTATGGAATTTATGTGCACATTTGACGACATATAAAATAATATTTAAGTTACCTAGGGTTTAGTCTTTGAGTTCATTCCGACGTGTTGTCGACCGTCACGTGGATTATCCACTTCTTTAGGCGAGATGGTCTTAGATTATATTTGGTGGGATATAGCTTCTTGGTTAATAAGGCATGGAGGATGAGGCATCACAGGTCAGGCCACTACAGGAGTCCATACGCAGGCGTTACTACCGTAGCTGTTACATTATTGCAGAACCATTGGTACAGAAGTCCGGATCGACCGCGATCATGATGGCCTTAGCCGGTCATACTATGTGAGATATCGACGGTAAAAGTCATGTTGGTTAGCTATATCGGCTGATTCTTGGAGCCGCGATTTTTCACCTTGTCGACTCGAAGTCTCAAGCCCTAATCTCTTATCTCCTTAGCTCTCCACCTAATTTTTCTCTCTTTTTTTTTTAATTAAAACATTCCAATGGCCTTTGTCCTTTAGATTCTTTGTTTCCACTTGTTGTTGACACCTCCCATGCTATGCCTTCGGCCATATGTAACTTTATTTTATATGATTTTATAGCACTACGTACATTTTATTTATTTCCTTATTTTTCTTTGATTACTTACACAAATTTTAACGCATGTTTTTCTTTATTTCTTATTTAAAATTTAATAATCATTTATTTTTTATCTCATTCTTGCTTTACCTCTACTCCCTAAACCCGCATTCCGTTTATCGTCAAATGTGTACTTTGAAGCCCAGATTCTTATCTTTTCGAACATATTAATTTTCTAGGTTTTTCTTTCCGCGCTATCGAAGTTTTATTTTTCCCTTTTTTTTGTTTTTAAACTTTATTTTTCCTAAATCATATTTTACTACATGTTTTATTTAGGTTTCTTTACTGCTTTAACTTTCCTACCGTATGCTGGTAGTATTATAATTTAATATTTACTTTTATCAAAATTCGGACTTTGACTAGCAAAAGATAACGATCTTGTTAACTCTAGTTCCCTCTCTTTCTCTTTGTTGTGCTAATTTTCAACATTTCTTGGTTTTGTTAATTTCCCAGCTCATTTTTCTTTCTTATTTCTTTCTTTCTTTCCAACCCTAACATTTTTAATTTGTGGATGTTTTGTAGGTACATGTGTGACCACAGTGTGTGCGCTCATCACAGTATATATACATTTACATGCATCATTGGTGGATTCAGTATTAAGATGCTAATCATTTATTAGAAAGAATTTGCATAAGATTGTTATTAATACTTTTATATACGGTTCTGAAATGTGGTGACTAACATATAATTTTGGGGAGCATTCTGAGATTCATTATATAGATAAGAAAACTTTTTATGCCGTGTCAGCCATGAAAATGAATAAAATACATATAACAATTATACTTAACAATTTCTTGAAGTAACATTTAGAAGACAGAATGCTGGATTTCTCCCAAGGTACATACTTCTAAACACAGGAATAATAAATTACGACATGGGGATTGTATAATAAGACTGAAATAACATTATTAATAATTAACACTAATGATATTTGGCATTTATATATATTTTGAGCCGAGCGCAATTTTAATATTATTACAGCTCTAAAATCAGGTCATAAGCAAAAAAAATAATATGAAAAAGTGGCGGTATTGATATAATGGTTGAAAAATCCAAAACAAAGATCATGTTTCTGGATGAAACATAAAGTCTAAGACCTTAAAAAGTGTGATTAGGCATACCGTGGACATCACCATTGTGCTGAAACCTTTTATATAAAGAAGGTCCTGGGAAACTCAACTATTCACAGGACAGGACATAAGAAGAAATCCATGAGTTCGATCTTGTCACAACCCCTAGATTTGAAGCACACATATATATATATATATGAAGATAAGCTGAATATTAGTAACGCAGTATGACTAAATGTCACTAGCAACATTGCATAGGGTTTACTGCTCCAAAAATAAATGACTTAATTTGAATGCCAGAATTTATATAAATAATATATGCCACTATAATGTATATAGAGTGATTTAGATTTCATTTAATAAAATATATATTAAAATTTGATCCTTTTTCTTTTCTGCTATTTAAAATGATTCAATCCCACCTTCGTGGATTTTAATAACAACTAGAATATTTAAATATTTCATATTTTAAGAGTATATAAATAAAACAAACAAGCAGTTGTATAGAAAACAACTAATAGGTTACTCCTTCAGAATTTAATAAATACTATTTTGAGAATTGAGAGCAATAATTAGCCAAAGTTCTGGATTTATGCTGGGTAGAATTACTTTATTCTATTCAGAGTTGGACAAATAATTTTTATTATAAAAAGACAAAATAAGATGTTAACACTTAAAAACAATCTGGTGAGCATATTAATTAATCATACATTATATTTTGAGATGACATTAATAACCTTAATTCATGGAGGTTTAATTAAAAGAGGGGAAAAAAGAGTTTTATAAATTAAGCTCGCCAAATTGCTTGAGATTTGCATTTGATAATAAGCAAAACAGATATAAAATGAAATAATAAATACATATAAATAAATGACTGCATCAAAGTTAAAAAAAGTTAGAGCACATAAAATAGGATTAGATTTAAAAAATAATTTGAGAGCAGTATATGTATTAGAAATAGATTAAGTTAAACAATACATTATAAGAAATCTTGATCGTAGGGATCAAGATTAGCTAGGCAAGGTAGATTTACTTTCTGGTAGTAGTTTGAAAATAGTTTATTTTGCACACTTTAACGAGTCCATTTTCAAAGTCTGGGTTCTGCATGGCAATTAAGAATCCTAAGTGAATTCTTAGGTGATTGCAAGCTTCCATTCAGCACTCCAAATTTCTCAGTTCAGGTTTTTTCTTAATTCTAGAGCAGCAGGATTGTATGGCAGCAAAGGTTAACCCCACAAGGGTTGGGAAAAATAATTGACTTTCTATTCCATCATCACTTTAGTTGGACAGCAGCGTGGAGTCTGGCAGCAATACCATTCTTTCAATAGTAGCTCATCTGTTGGTGTTTTAAAATCCACCCATTATTTATTCTTCTCAGGTATTTGTGGAATGGTTTTAAGTTCTCATTTCTAGCTCAAATTCTAATCTCTGATCTAACAATCTTACATTTTCTTTATCCATTGTTCTTAAAAATGCAATCATCAAATAATGTTCCAAAAATATATTCAAATCGATTTTCAGATTGGAAATAGATTTGACAAAAATGTTTATAACAAAAGTACAATCATTAATCTTAATCCTCATTTTAAAGAAAAACTTGAATTAAAAATTCCTTTCCAAGACTAAAACAATATTATATTTCCAACCCTTTAATTATTTTTGGACAATTAACAGTTACACTTTCCATCTCTGATTTTACAAAACTATACAGTTTAATAAAAAAAAGGAATTAAAAAAAAGTTTTGTAAAGGATGTTTAATAAAATATTTATAACATTAATAATTTATAACTATGTTTGCTCCTGTAATATATATATATATATATATATATATATATATATATATATATATATATATATATATATATCAAAACTACCCCAAATCCAAAATTAAACCAGACCAGCATAAAAATCGTAGTTCTGCTTTGTATGTCCATGAAAAAGATACAGGCCTCACTATTGATTTTGATGAAGCTAAGGTTGTCTTCTTTGAGAGAAATGAAATCAAAAGAAGAATTAAAGAGTTTATTATTGAAAATTTATTATTCTGAAGCAATTAACTTATTTAAGAGTTCTTTTAATATTAAGGGTGGATGAAAAGTGAATGGATTTGTGGGTAGTTTTTAATATTATATATATTGTGTAGTTTTTGTAGTTCTATACACTTGAGAAGTCTGCTTGTAGCAGTGAAACCTTAGGTTGTGTTTTAATATTATTTTTATGCTGGTCTGTTTTAATTTTGGATTTGGGGTAGTTTTGATTTTATATTGACTAGTTTAGCTTTATGCTTGTAATGTTTATATATATATATATATATATATATATATATATATATATATAAAATTATAATTGAAATAATATTTTTAATGGTTTACAAACAATTACAAACAATCTTTAAATCCGCAGAAGTACTTTCGGTTACTTTCTAACCTGCCTCAACTGCTATGAGGCAGGTTAGAAAGTAACCAAAAGTACTTCTGCGGATTTAAAGATTGTTTGTAATTGTTTGTAAACCGTTAAAAATATTATTTCAATTATAATTACAATATTGTTTTTAATTAACGGATATTTTTATTTATTTTACATATATATATATATATATATCTGAGCCATACCTATGTACTTTAATTTAATAAAAATAATTAATAATAAAAATATTGAAAAGTTAAACTATAAAGTTTAGGCATGCATCTCAAATATATACATAAGATATATATACATGACTAAAGGAATGGGATATATGTTTGAACATAGGTTAGTACATGATAAGTGCATAAAACCATGAAACTCAATCTCAAGCTAAGATTGATTGCCTCATACTTCCCAACTTATACAAAAGAAAAGAATAAAAAAAATTTATAAAAAATGTCATAACTATGAGTTTTCACAATGACCAAAAGAAGCAAATTAAAACTCATTTTAAATTTATGTACTTGTAAATTTTTGTGTGCTTATTTTTATCTGATATCTTTCCCTTTTTAAAATTTATCTCCTGCCTAACCACTGCTCTTTCCACTTTCTATATCTGTCCAACTAGAACCTTGCTGAAAATTTAACTCTCACTTGCTGAAGGGAAAAAATTGTTTATTTCACATTTTATTTAATATTTTATTTTTGTCATTGTAATCTCTTATCCATCTTTTTTTGGTTGCACCCCTGCATCTTAAAAAAAAGTAGTCTGGATATTATGTTTAAAATGTATACATGGAATCATTATAGCATAATGTAAAACAAAATATTTTCTCTCAATAAGTTTTATCTGAGTTTGAATTCTCCACTTCCAACATTTTTTATATTTCATTTAACTACAGGTTAGCAAAATTTCTTTTTATTAAGGGTGCCAGCCAACATAGAGTGATTAATGATTTATAGGTTATTTAAAGACTTTTTATATATTTATGAATAAGTTCTTGGAAGATGCAACAACAAAAAAAAACATTTTTTTTTATTTTGACATTTTTTTAAAAAATATTATTGAATATATTTTTACATATCTGTTGCATAGACAGATAGTTATTTTAGGTATGCAGTTGATTTCATTGAAGGGAAAAAATATATGTATACTATATTTATGGTTATAGCCCACGAGTTTTCACTTCAAACAATATCTTCTCATTCATGGTTATCAAACAGAAAAACAGAATTTTATATGGCTATAAAACCAGATACCAAAAAAAATTCTGTACTTATGGTTGTAACATATGAGTATTAATTTTAAACAACCAAATTTTACATTTTTAAGCTTACTGCTTTAAACATACCACACATTTCAAAATAGTTACTCAAAATAAATTTTAATCTTATGGCATTCAGCATCTTGCTATGCAAGGGTTGCTTTCTTTAAAAAAATTAATCAGTTCACCAAGAAAATTACAGTTTATGGATGAAAAACATTGTATTCCTTTTTAATTTATTAACAAAACAATATTCTGTTCTATAAAATCAACATAACACATGCAGGGAAACAACTTTTACACATATCTTACAACTTTTTTTTCTTATATACAAACAATATTTGGGTGCTGATATAGTATGCACTCAGTGGCCTTTTTGAATTTTAAAACACCCAAAAACACTGCTGGCACATAAAAGCGATAAATGAAATCAACTAGAAGCACTCAGTTTCAAAAAATTATTTAACCTAAGGCACTACACTAAAAAAGTGTGGGGGGGAGCAACATGGCAAATTAAGTAGCCCAATGCACTACAATTAAAAAAAGTGCAGGGAAAAGAAAGTAACATGGAAAGTTAAATAGCCTAAGGTGATACAAAAAAATGCAGGAAAAAGAAAGTAACATTAAAAATTATAAAAACCTTTAAAATAAATCAAAAACACTAATTTATATAATGATAATCAAACATGGTAAAAGTAAATCTCAAAAAATTAACATATGCTAAGGCAAAGTATTCACATTAATTGCAATACATTTAAAAAAATATCATAAATGCTATTTACAAAAGCATGTATATAGTGATAATTGAATGCTATTTATTTAGTGACAATTAAAAAAATAATAAATGCTACTTTCAAAAGCCTATTCCTGTCTTTCAACAGCATAAGTAAATCTCAAAAAATTTATATATATATATATATGTTAAGACAAAGTATTCACATGAATTGCAGTAAATTTTAAAAAAAATCATAAATGCTATTTACAAAAGCATATATATAGTGATAATTAAATGCTATTTATTTAGTGATAATTAGAAAAATAATAAATGCTACTTTCAAAAGAATATTCCTGTCTTTCAACACTATATACTAAAACATTATAAATTTAAAAAATAATATTTAATAAGTATAATGCTAAATCTCAAATGGCAGGAAAGATGAATTGCACTACATGTAATTAGGAAAAAATCCAGCTTTCAACACTTTCATGGAGTATTATCAGCCCAAACACTGTTATATTTAAACTGGCTAGGTCTGTTGCAAACATCAATTACAAATGCCAATGCCTTAGCATAAATTGAAATACTTCAGAAGGCTGTAATTCTAATGTGATGATAATTTCTATAAATAAGTAGGCGAGAGCCAATAGATTCATATATATATCCCTGACACCTACAAAATAAATAAAAACTTTTTTCTTTGACTAGAATTAAACTTAGCTACAATAAACAGGAGTTATTTGACCAGAAAAAATAGTTATGTTATTGAGAATACTTGCTAAATACCAACAAATGAATTATCAAGTGATATTGGTTTGTTTTGGAAGATTGCACTAGATGATGACTGTGGACTAAATAAGTTTAGAATTGTTGGTTGGTCTGCATTTAGAATGTTTTAATAAAATTGATCTAATGAGTTCATGATTTTTGAAAGTTTTATTGCACCTATGAAAGTTTTAGATCTTTGTTCTATTTTGTTTTTAAAAATAATGATTACTGTAAATGTGGATAAATGCATGGAAGAAAATATATCACAATTTTTTTCTTTTTTTTGTCAACTTAAGATATAATTTCTATTTTCATGCTCAGAGATTTTCTAGATTTTTTTCATTATCATGTTATTGTAATAACAATTTTTATTTCATCCTTACTTTGTAATTACTGATACGCTAAAATTAATTGTGTTACAATGAAACTTTTAAGTTTATTAATTAGTAGGCTTTTTTTATCTTTTCTATCTTTTAGACTTAGCCCTTTCAGAGCCCTCCATATTCATAGTCCTTTTCATACTGTTAACTATATGAAAATGCATGCAAATTACTTATATCATCCATTTTTTCAAAATCGTGAAGGTGTCCTTTCTGTTTATTGCTCTGGCATAACCCCTCCAAACACCAATAGGCTCACCAACAATACTAAAGACAAAAGAAATATAGAAAAAAAACCCATGTAGTTTATAGAATTGTGTGCCCACAGACAGGTTGTGATTCAGTTTATTATGGGGAAACTCAGGCCACAGTAGGCAATAGATTTGCTCAGCATAAATATGTATACACAAAAGCAATAGCCAAAAAAGAAAGCAGCTCAGTATTTGCTGACCATCAGCAGGAACACAACCACAAATTTGAACCATCTAAAGCTGACATCATATGCACAGAAAGAAACAATGTCAAGAGGAAGGTCAAAGAAGCATATTTCATCGCCAGCAATGCCAGAGCAATAAACTAAAAGAGCACATGCTTCGCGATTTCGAAAAAATGGATGATGTAAGTAATTTGCATGCATTTGCATATAGTTAATAGTATGAAAAGGACTATGAATATGGAGCTGCAAGGGCTCTGAAAGCGCTAAGTCCAAAAGATAGAAATGATAAAAAAAGCCTACTAATTAATAAACTTAAAAGTTTCACCATAACGCAATTAATTTTAGTGTATCAGTAATTGTCATGTTAGTTGTACCATGAGTGTAATTAAAACAGAAATGTTAGGGAAAAAAGTATAATTAATTGTCAAAATGTATAGCAAAATGGATGAGAAAAGAAAAGCAAACTAGCAGTTGTCAGTTTTTGTAATTTTTGCATGCAACTGTTTCTAGTTGCTACTAAATTGGGTTTGATTCAAATTTTCACTTCTATATAACATTAATTACACAAACAATTATAGCATTAAAAAATTTTAATAACTTTTTAATTGGTCATAAAGATTTCTTATTTATCATTAATATAAAAGTAGCATGTTTTGCATACTGTACATTATCAAAACTACTTAAAAAGTTCTGATATATTAATGAAACAAAAATGTACCTAATGCAATCTGTGTTTGCATATTGTAATTAATATTTAAGGCTTTTTTAAAATAACTACTATGCAGATCTAAATAAAGATTATTTTATACAGTATACAAATATCTATGTATGCTAGCTATGAAACCTTTTTACCAATTGCATTTTATTATGTGAGTTATATATGTTCTTTGAAAGGAATTTAAATATTTTTGTTAGTATAATCAAACTATTTAAAAAAATATTAAATTGTATGAATCTTTTTCAATTTATTTATATACAATTTTATATTCATTTTCTAAAACTGAAAGCATATTTTATATTAATAGTTTTATGATAATATTTTCATTTAAAATGTTTTAGAATTGAGCAAATACACCATGTTTTTTTTTAATTTGAATTTAGTAATTTGTGATAATACTAAATGCATTATTAGGAAATCTTTTTTTGAAAACAATAGTTATGATAGCTAAATTACAATATAATGACCATAACTTTTGCTGCAAACAAAGTATTGTTAGTAAAAATTTTAACCATAGAAGTGAGAAAATAGTGTACATATATGGTATTAATGTATTTGGTTGTTGCTTGCTATTAGTATATGATTTTTATTATTTATTATACCCAATGAAACACTCAGAGAATACATATAAATCAGTAATGATGAAAATATTTACTTTGGTTATATGATAAATGAAATACGAACTGTCTTGCAAAGATGCTGGATGTAAGTTAAATAAAATACTGTATGGTAAATTCATTAATCATATTTTAAATTTATAATCAAAATATTGTATGCAGCTTTAATATTGTGTGCTATATTGCATATTATAAATATACTCTATATAGTATAATTTTAGTAAGAAAATTGCTATTTTGCTTTTAAATGACATAGCATTAGCCACCACATCATCAATCTTGCAAAATGGACAACAAAATATTTACAATTTTTTTGTCTGATCATTATAGTGAATAATCACTTCTAAATAAAGACAATGGGTATAAATTAATGTTGAACACTATAGTGAATCCTCACATAAAAAACAAGTCCAAAATGAAGTATGGGTGTATATTCTCAACCAGTAATTTATTATTTTACACACACACACACACATATATATATATATATATATTATTTGATTTAAATAATGATTACTAATTCACTTGTCAATGGTTAATCGAACTTTTGCTTTAGGTTTTCAAAATTAATAAAGAATACTGATAGAATTTTATAGGTAATAAAATATTTTTACAAAGTATTATTACACATTTTATTCTTCTTTAGACTAGTATAATCAGAAATGTGATTTGAAGTGATTATTAACAGAAATATCTTGACATATTACACTAATGTCTATATTGCCAAACATATGCTTAAGTACATAGCTTAAAATATTTTACAATTAACAGGACAATTGTTTGGGGTATTAGAATTTTGTGATTAAATATCTAGCAACGTTTTCCTTCAGAAATACATATTTATTAATAAATTGAGACAATTAATAAAAAAAGATATCACTAAAATTTTCATTGCAAAAAAAGCAGTAAATTATGTAAAACTAAAGAGCACAATAAAATAATAATAGTATAATTTACAAAATTGTAAAGACAATAAGATAGTACATACTTAAGCAAGTAGATAAGAAAGTAGATAGGCAGTTCAGATGAAAAGCAGTGAATATATAATTAGACATATTTATATTAATACTACTAGTAAAATAGATAAAAAAAAGAATGATAGACAAAGAAACAAAGATTTAGGCAAATAAACAAAGAAATAAATAAAGAAGTATATGTAGTTAAACCATATTCTAGATGAAAAGACAAATATGTAGATAAATATTTATATAGATAATTAGAAAGAAAATTAGAATTGTCTGACATGCAATAAGATTGATATAAACAGACAATTGTAATATAGATAAATTATATAATTAGGCAGAATAAACAGAAATATAATGATAAACATGTACAGAAAAAAGATAGATATATAAGTAGTAGGTATATATATACATAATAAATATTTGGAGAGTTTACTGAATAAATAGATAGAGACAGAAACATAAATAAACAAAGAAAAATAACCCTAAATATTTAGTTATAAAATTATTTGGATAAATAATACTAAGACAGAGATAGACAGTAAAATATCCATATATTTGAGCAGATAGAATAGAGAAAGATAGACAAAATAGTAATTAAATCTTAACACAAATTAATACATTGATACAAAATTTAGAAATAAAAAACAACAAAAAAATAATACATACAAATAAATATAAATACGGGCAAACAGATAGACAGACAAATGGATGGAGAAACAAATAAAAATTTGGAGTCACAATTATACAAATAAATCAATCGATAAATGAAAGTTGATTGTCTGATAAAGGTAAATAAAGAAACAAATTTGATTAATAAGAATGAAATGGATACAAGTTGGTTGATGCTAAATAAAAGACAAAATCTATATGTGTAAATAAAAGAATATTCAATTCATTTAATAGGGAAGAAAAGGTAGTTACTGATTTGTATAGTTAAAAACACATGAAAGCAGGCAAATAAAACTCAACAGATAATAAAATGAAAAGCTACGAAAAAAAGATTGTGAAAAACAGAAAGTATTTTATTTACTATGCTAAGCATTAGAAATAAAAGTGATAGATAAACATGACAGAAGAAAAGTTATGTGGACTAATAAGACTGAAAATAATATGAATGTAAATACATAGTAAATAGTAAAAATGATAAAATGGAAGTAAAAGAGAAAGGTCATTTTTTATATAAAATAAATCTATGTAGATAGAAACCTTATCTATAAATGTGTTAGTAATTAAGCAGCATTAATGCAAAAAAGGGGAAAGAGAATTAATGTAAATCTGTAGGGACAGAAAAAGTAAGTACATTTGCAGACAAAAAAACTAACACACGTACAACACAAAAATAGATATAGACTTATGTGGAGAGACATGTAAAGACAAATATAATCTTATTGATTGACAATGACTAATAAAATATTAGCAAAATGCATGAAAAGAAATCTAAAGACAGATATAAATGTTGATAGATAAGACAATAAAATATTAGCAAATTACATAGAGGCAAATCCCAAAATAGATATATCCATATGGATAGGCAATGAGTAATAAGATATTAGCAAGGTGCATGAAAGAAATCTAAAGTTTTTACTAATAATTTATCTACTTTTATATTACACTGAGTATAAGTGTGTGTGTATATTAAATTTAATTATTAAATAATGCTAAAATAATTGGATGCTATTTACCATATCTCCAAATTCATTCATACCCAAAGTATAACCGGTCATATTCATGGAGTGTTTTAGATTGTGAATATTAATAAATTTAAGACTATTTTCCCAGATCAATCGTCTATAATTATCCTCTTGCACAGATTCATAATTTTTTTTATGATAATTTTTCCACATTGGCCAATAAGGATCCAGAGATTTGTCAAATGTGCTGGTAAAAGATGCATTTGTTGCATTAATGTTTGACATGGCACCCAAAATCTGGCTGAAAAAAAGTAAAAATAATGTTATCAGTCAACTGCATATTTGTGTGCATAAATATACACTTCACTCAAGTAAAAACTTGATTATCACTCCAGCTGACTCTACCATCTCTGTTAGATGTATGTCTTATGTAATGACATAGTTTAACTCCTCACCATGAAAATTTTAAAACATTAGTGATTCTGCATTTTGAGTTACATCATTAAATGTAAGAGTATTATCCTACCATCAAAAAATCTTGTAAACATTTTAGCAACTCATGGCTTCATTACTAAATATAGTTGAAATTATTTTAAACATTTCAATACATTTTTCTTCATTTAAAATAAGAGTGAATGTTATCAAATTGTTCAATGCAGGTTAAAGTAGAAATGCTGTCACTTACATCTCATAATTTATTATCAAGGCATACTGGCATTCTTAGTTTTTTGTGGTGAATAAATGTCAATATGTAACACATACATTAATTTAGAGGTGGCACTGCAGTCAGCTTAAAGAGATAGTCAGTTTTACTGTGGCACACTTTGTAAACAGTGGAGCCACAGACTGTGATAAGTGGCATGCAACATGTACAATTATTAATATTTTATTGCCAAGCGTTGATTGGAATACATGTAAGACAGACACATTTTATGTGTATAGTTTATGTTTATAAATTAAGATTATAATAAACAAAATTTAAAAATAATAATGTAGTTATTAATCAAGAAATCACACTTACATTTATTGTTCTATGTATGAGTTTAATGTTCACATTCATTAAAAAACTAATAAAAACATTACTTTATGATGCAGTATAGGGACATCAACCTGAATGTACTTATTATTTATATTATTTAATTATAATTTTGAGCCTTTTGTCATTTTAATCAAAAAATTATTTTTTACATAAAATATAAAATCATTTCTTTTAAAAGTATGAGGAACAATCGTATGTGTCTGGTCATAATTTCTCGGATTAAAGAATCTTTATTTTGGAACATGCATCTCTGCCAATATATATTACCTTATTAAAACAATGGTATTTATTTGTTCATTTAATAAAAGTGCTTTACATTTATTTTTTGATATATCAGTGTCCGAAAAAATATTTCGCTAAATGAATAATAGTCTGTAAGCAATACTATAAAACCTTTGATAAATGTAAAAATTTCTGTATACATGCTTACCATTACAGTGAATAAACCTCACCAGACATTGCTGAAATTCCCCAAATATGATGTTTTTGGTTCTCCATAATTAGCAGTGCCTTTGAATATAATCTAATCTCAAGTATGCAAAATGTTGAATGATTGTTATATTAATATGTTATTTCTGTTCAATTTGGAAAAAAGTTTATTTGACAAATGACTTGAAAATAAGAGATGATCAATTATTGGTCTTAATAAAAAATGTTTAAGAGAAAATATAAAAAACGGGGAATTCCCAGAAACTTCAGTTTTTGAAAACACTACTAGTAGTTATAGTCTCAATTTTTTTCTTTTTGTTTTCTATGTTAAGCATTATTTTTTTTAGAAAATAGTTTTATAAAAGTCGTATTTAAAAATAGAAAGTTTGACGAATTGAATTTGACATGTGCATTATTAAGTCATAAAATATGGTCCTGATATAAAACATTTAACATCTAAAATATAATGACAAAATTCACATTCAACAACTAGTATTTAAGACAATTTATCATTGTAAACTTCTATACTAATTTTATAATTTACTCAATAATAATAACTACTTTCCTACAATTTATTTTTCCATGAAAAAGCTGCTGAAGATGTCAATAATTTGAATATTATTTATAAATTGTTAGCATTTGCACTAAACAGATTGCCACAGTTGTTATATACTTACTTTTATATATTGAAAGTACATCTGATAACCTCAAAGGTTTTAATGTCTAAATTATATTTTGTCAGAATTTAATGATTATAAATAAAACACATTCAATAATTTCCTGTGAAAAAAAATTGCATCTGTTGCAAATATAAAAATAATTAAAAAAAATTAGTTCCATGTTTATTATTGAAAAACAGAATTAATATGCTTTCATTTTTTTAAGTCTTAATGGCAATATATAAATATATTTAATTTGCATCATGAAATAGATCAAATGAAACAATTTATAGTTTTATGAAAGCATGACCATACAAGACTGTTAGATTCTGGTAACAAATATTATCTCATCCTACTGTGCACAAGTTCAGACATGCAATTGTTTTTCATGTCTACATTTGCTTTGATATGTTTGATAAGACAATGCAAAGGCATGTCTGTGCTACAAGTATTTTCATGCATTTTTATGTGTGACTATTTTATTAACATTTTTTAAATCAAAAAATTGTTTTTTTTTAATTATTCTATTTATTAATTAGGTATCTATTGGAATTGTAGACATTTTGAAGTAACAAACAAATAGCAGTAGTATGAATGTATACTTTTGCTGTCTTTGACCCCAACACCTGTAGAAAGTTCTAATTGATCACTTTGAAAAACTTGTTTAAAATATGTCATGAGAAAACATGGCACTGATGATGAGATTTCACATATATAATAGTCCAGCTATACTTATTTTTAAAAATGATGACTAATTTACTGAAAATTCTTTTCAATTTATGGCCAAATGATGTAGATGTCATTTATGTTTTAATCAAATATAAGGTTTAAGACTTGCATTTTTAATTGTAGCAGATTCCAATTACGCCATGAAAAATGTCATAATTTTGTGTTATTTTTTTATTTTGTAGTATGTTGTTTTAATAAATAATATATAGAGTCAAAAAAAAAACAATAATCAATTTTTTTTTATTTTGTAAAATAGAATTAATAACTTAAATTACATCATTATGAGGTATATTAGTATATAATGGTATGCTAGTTAAAGTTATTAAAGAACAATCACTTGAAAGATGAGGTTTGGTGTTTTCTAAATTTGAAAGTTTACATCCATTAACAAATGCAAAAATATTTTTTGTAGAAGAACCAATGCTTGATATTATAGGGCTTCCAGGGAAATAGTTTTTTGAACAATGGGTAGAATGTAAAACTTATTGGGTAGATTTTTATTTGTTAATAAGCAAATATGTGTATCCCTGCCAAGAAGGTCTTTTGTTTTTATTTTTTAGGATTGAAAGTATGGTTTTAAATAATTTATATGGCAACTTGTGTTATGAGTTCATAAAAAATTATTTAAGAGAAGTAAATCTTTATTTATGTAATCATATTTATTTTTAATTATTATTATTTTTCCTTTACCAGCTAGTCTCATAGTAATGTGTTATCTTTTTTTTTAAATTACATAATGCATATTTTTCATTTAATGTTATTTTGCTTTTATATTTCATGTATAGTTTAAGTCTAATTGTTTTAATACTTTCCTGACATTATAAATGCATGTATCTAGTAAAATATTTCCCTGATGAGAAAATTCAGCTCACAACTATTTTTATACCATGGACATATTAAAATTATAATAATTGAATATATAATTTTTAACAGATTTTATAATTTTTAAGCAATATTATTTCTTACATATTATGATTTCTTTTAAAAAAATGTATTTAGATTTTGCGTTTATAATGACCTGCTTTTGAATAAGAATGTGCAAAATGTGTATCCAAAGCTTTAAATACATAATTTTACTAATAAACCATAATATACTTAATAAAACATGGGAAAATGTTATTGTGAATTATATGATTGGTGGATGCAGGAAATCAAATTGAGGTTGTAAAAACTTGTGGAGCAAAACTCAACCTTTATGGTTGCTCTATTTCTGATGCTCAGCATGAAGTTACTACTACAAAAAAACTAAATAATATAAATTTAATAACTTAGATCTTAATATTGACCAACAATATGAAAACACAATTTGTTTTTTGGATAGGCAGAAATACAAAATTTCTAGTTTTGATATTTAAGAAACCATAATACATCTATTTCAATACACAAGAGACAGATAACTGGGCAATCCTCAAGTAACTATCTATGTAAAATAAACAAGATATAAGTAAGCGAGATAAAAACATATGACAGATATTAGGTAGTAAACCATTCCTAAACTTAAAAATTGACATAATAAAGTGAGTAAAATGTAGCCAACATATTAAGTATTTTAAGTGTCTAAGAATAAAAATTAACTCCAACATGTCATATTCCTAGAGTACATGGAGATTAATGGAATAGTATATTAAAACAAACATCCATGTTCATACAAATTTATTTCAGGTTAGAGAAATGAAACAAGAAAATATGGGTTTTAATAATCAAATATAGTAGAAGTAGATAAACAAAAACTATTACAGGAATGGGTTAACTTAAAAGAAAGGATATTGTTAAAAAAATTGTATAAAAAACGCAGAAGAATTTTGTAATGAGTCAGAGCTGGGGTTTTAAACAAAATATTAATTATTCCAAGCATAATAAACTTTGTGAAAATATTAATATGTCCATTATAATGGCTATCATAAACTCTATTAAATTTCTCTATTACTATCACTTATCCAATAGTCAATTGCTTCTCACTCTTCCATATGTAATTATAACCTTTCAAACAGTGAACAGTTTAAACATCTGAATACTATTCTAATAATAATATGAACATATCTCCTGATTTAGTTATAAAGATAATATTTTCACTTTAGCCAATATAATATTTTGTAAAACATAATGCAAATCTGTTAAACATTACTTTAGTCTTTTTAACATTTATCTTTAGTCCTACTTTTCTACTTTCATCTGTTTACTCCTGCAACATTTCCTGCAGCTCTGAAGCATTATTTGCAAAAACAACATCATTTGCAAAATCTAAATGACTTAAATAATCTCCATTTACTTTCACTCCTTTAGCTTTCTATTTTCATCCACAAAATACTTCTTGCAGCACTGCTGTAAAAGTTTTTTCAGATATGAAGTTAGCCTGTCTTACACCCTTCTCAATGTTGACTTTCCTACTATCATTATGTAATCTAATTGTTGTTTAATAGATTTTTTCAAAATATGAAAGTAAAGATTGATTATGATGAGTTAGAAAAAGTTAAAAGTTACAAATACCTTGGTCAGATTATTAATACAGATGGAAAAACATAATGGATGAAATTAATCATAGAATTAAACATGGTTGGAGTCCTTTTGGTATAAATAACTTGATACTAAAAGCAAATATGCCTATGTGTTTGAAAAGGTAGGTTTTTAATAAATGTGTTTTGCCAGTTCTTACTTATGGATCTGAGACTTGGACACTTAATAGAAAAGCAATATAGAGACCTCATACCACTCAAAGAAGTATGGACAGATTCATGTTGGGAGTGACAAGAAGAGATCGAAAATGCAATATATGGGTAAGAGAAGTGTTACTGACCTCATTGAAAAAATTAAAAGACTGAAGTGGAGTTGGGCTAAACATATTGCTAGAAGAGATGATATTAGATGAACAATTGAAATTTTAAACTGGAGTCCAAGAGATTGTAAAAGACCCAGAAAGAGACCACATGTGAGATGGATGGATGAAATAGGAAAGTGTGCAGGGGTGACATGGAGAAGAGAAGTTAAAGATCATAAAAGATTGATTGAACTTGGAAAGACCTTCATTCTGCAGTGGATTGATAATGGTTGATGATGATGAAAGCATAATGCACAATACTAAATAATGCTGAATCATTTTGCTAATAATCCTATCATATTACTAAAAGAATACATTTAAAATACATGAGGACTTGAATAATTTTGTTAGGTAATTTAGATTATGATAATGTTTTGGAAATAACACATGCAAATTTCTAAATATAATGCGTTTTGATTGAACATCTCCAGAGAAACTTTTTATTTGACATATATATATATTGATAATGTCAATCAGGATATTATTAAAGTGATTAGTCTTAAACAACATAAGAAATATTAAAGTAATTCAACATTAAATAAAAATTATGAATTATATAATTTAGAAAAAAAGAAGACTATTATAAAACCAGCTGATAAAAAAGAATTATAATAATTTGAATAAAGATTGTAACATAAATAAAGTTTTGAATCTTTTAAATGACAGAATTTTTTTATAAACCCATAGCACAAGCTATTGTAAATAAATTATTTACAGACATGTTTTTTAGCCTGAAAACATGAAAGTAAGAGGTTTCTTTGATTGGAGCACATATATTTTATTACCAAACAAAAATCAAACAAGTAATTTTTACATTCTATCCAAAGTTGATACACCTGGTTGTCCTGGCAGGTCTATATTAGCAAGTATTGTTTGTGCTACAGAAAATATTTTAGTATTTGCTGAAGCCTTATTACATGATATTCCATCATCATTTATTTATGTCAAAGATATTACACTCTTTTTTTTTCAAATTTAGAAAATATCAAGCCTCAACTATCAAGTGAAAGTTTTCTAGTAACTTTAAACATCACAATACTCAATACTAATATATTTTATAATGATGACACTTTATATAATAAAACATATCATCAGCATCAAATTGTAAATATTACTGCATTATTTATTTTTAAATAATAACAATTTTGTTATAACTCTACATGTTATTATCAAAAGAAAGTATTGCAATGGTAGAAACATGGCACCAAATTATACCAACATTTTTATGGCCAATTGGAGTTTTATATAATTAAAACTGTGAGGCTTAAACCTCATATTTGGCTAAGAAGTAAAGATAACATCTTTATGATTTGGAGTTAAAATGAAAAAGAACATCATACTTTCTTATACATAAATAATTGTAATATATATAAATAATTGATTTTTTTTAAAAACAATAGACTGTTTACTTGATGTTCAAATTTTATACCAATCCCATTGACAGCCATTGATACCTACATTCTTTATAACATTCTAAACATTTAAAGATTAATATTTCTTATTATCAATTTTTTTGAATTAAGAGAATTTGTCATGATAAAAATTATCTTCAAAAAAATAATAAAGTTTTATATAATAAATTTATAAATATACAATATTTTTGAACAATATTGGATAAGGCAGTGCTAAAATTTTCAGAAATTGATAGATAGGAACATCTATCTTCAAAAAAGTAGCCAATTGGAAGTTCTACCACTAGTTCTTAATTTTAATAATGATCTACCTAATAGTAACCAAATATTATAGAATAATTCAATTTCATTTTCCTTATTCCATGTGCAATATCTTTTAAAATATATTTAAAATTTCCATTCTTTGAAACGTGAATAATAACATCTGAATGCTGAAGAAGCATTTTCAATTGACCCAAGTAATAACAGTCCCTTGCATTTGCAAATATCAAAATTTCTACACAAATACATTTTAAAATGATGATACCCATGGTAAAAGTGAAATGAATTTAAATTATTTCATGTGTTTGTGTTTAACTTTTAAAAAGTTGTATTAATATTTAACTAAAATTTAAATTTGAGATCCCATCTCAATATGATATATATTTTTAACCTAAGAAATGATAAAGAATAATTATGTCTTGTGGAAAATACAGTAGTAGTAGATGAGATGAAAACAAAAATTATATTTTTAAAGATTTTTACCCAATTGAAATATATATAAAAAACAGTAAGTTCCTATCTATTATCATCATCATGAAATGTTCTACAAATGCCATCATAGAATATTTGAAATGATATATTTTAGAGTAAATTATTGTACTTTAATATGCTATAATAGAATAAGTATAGATTGTTATTAATGAAACTGTTTTGGCAATATAATGTCAATAAGTTAAAATTTTTATCTTGAAAACTGTAACCTTTTGGTTGAAATTGATGTTTTTCAAGCCACATTTTACCAGTCTATTAACTAATTTTTTTTATTTTATTCAACATTAATCTTAAATATCAAATCTTTGATTTGATTCAGTGGTGTGATCTAAAGAATGTTAATTTTGGTGGATGAAAATAGATAAATTTAATAAATAAATTTCTTTAGAATGGCAGAGTTGAACTGTTTAACATATATGTTAGCCCTCTGTCAGATTGTGTGTGAGAATTTTCACATACAATCTGTCAGATAAATTAGTTTTAATATTTTTAATATAATAATTTAATAATGTTAATAAATAAAACCATAGAAATACATTAATATTTTATTGTTAAATAATAGTCTGTCAACAGATTTAAAATTAGAATTATTTTAAGTTAAACATTATAATTAATTATTAAATTTTATTTTACCATAGTCTAAAATATTGCTGCATAATTTATTTAATTATAATATGTGTTTAACGATGCAGATTTGATAATTTTAGGCAAATGTAATCACTTACAATAATCTGATTTTATTGTTTTACAGTAAACCCCTTGACTAAATGTCTATAAATAGGCTTGCACACATAAAGTAAGATAAATATGATTGTAGATGGAGAGAGATTATTATATTTGTGGAATTATGGATCATTGGAAAAGATAACCGACTGTCAAAGAAACCGATCTATTATTTAATAAAATATATATAAATTGAATAGTCCGGTACTTTGTTGTTTCCTCTTACGTCAATAAAGATAATGTCTGAGATACAATAATACTGACAGTATTCAGCTCTTTCATTTTTTCGCTATAATGAGAGTAGTATGTCCCGCCTGTTCTACCACAATGCTGGAACTATCAGAAAAAACTGTATTTTCCCTTTTTATATTATCCACACGGATTCAATCAACAAAATGTCACTAATCCATCACTTTTGTTAGGGTCCGAGCCAAGGCTTAGTGCTTCCATTGGTCAAGCTAATTTCTCTTTATTTTCTTATCTATCTTTCATCAGATCATTTTAATTATACAAGAGCCCAAGGGCCAGTTTGGTTTTCGATAATTCATAAACAATCATTTTTATTTACAGATTACATTAATTAATACCTGTTTTTATTTTTAAATCTTGTACTTTTTTTTTATAAAAAAGTACGTTCAAATACTTATTTGTTTGTTTGTTTTTTAAAGTTTGGCATCTGTGCAAATGTATATACGTTTAACAATATTTTAATTTTAGCGTTTAGTTTTTTACTTTTATTTGCGAACTTTTATTAAGTTTTTATTTTAAATTAATGTAACGACATATTTATATATCGTTACAATATAGATGTAGAAAATATGTCTATTTTTAATATTATACATCTCAATAGCGATATAAGGGAGGACAGATGTTACATCTCCGGGGTCATTAAGATATTTCCATTTCTAGACAAAATAGTGTATAGTGGTGAAGTAATAAAAGATTTTTTACTATGCATTGACCATGGATGTCTGATCATTAATTTGTGTAATGAAAATATTTATGTGGAGTTATCCATTTATAATTGTTTAATTAGAAAGATCTTTACCTAAGATAGTAGTCAAGTGAGGTTAACTATCCCATCCCCAAACTAAGAGTGAAAATAAAACTAAATTTTCTTTTGGATACCACTCTAAATCTAATATAGAGACAAAGCACTGTCATTTACATATAGAAGTGTAAAAAATCAAAAAATAGCACACTTTTTAATTTTCTTACATAGTGTAATAAGTCTCTCCACTGATATGTATATATCACCCAAACTGGTTTATGTCTGAACCTATCCTAGCACCTCTCTGAGGAGTGCCAAAGCATGAAACCATTGTCAGAGGTTTGGGGGGGAGGGGAGGTTCTGACAGAGATATTTTAAGTGCTGGCTCTGGCTAAGCATTTATCACAAAGCTTGTTGAGGAATTGGCAATCCTCATTGATTATATCTTATAAGCTTAAGAGAATTGGGTCATGTGATCTATGACTCTTATTTTGACTGTTTGAAAGAACTGACCATCTTATCTCTTTTACCTAAACTCTTATAAAGGCAAATCCAGAGCACTTTGGAAGAAAAAAAACAAGAAGATCTCAAATTGATCACATTACTTTTTTAAAGCTATATTCAAATTGCACTATATTATTTTTAGTGCCATATGCGAAATTTTTCCATTTACAACTTGTCAATATTGAAGCAATGGATCTGAAGTCCGATCCATGCTTCACATCTTCCTATAAACTTAATTAATATTGTAGACCTAAATTAAGTTTATAGTTCAATATCAGCAGGGTTTTGCATTAGAGTTAAAAAGAGTTATGCTTATTAAATGTGTATTACAGTTAAATATTTTATTTTAAATAAATTTCATTCTATTGATCAAAATTGCTTAACCTATTAGTCAAACATATATATACATCTAGAGTATATATATGAGGTAATGCAAAATTCTGCTGAGATAAAATGCTTATTCTATTGTAAAATAATAATATGTTGTTCAAATTTTATTAAAATATTTAGTATGATTTGATTTTGAGATAAGCCCACCAACATTTCTGAAAGAATGTATATTTTAATTAGTGAGTCGTTCAAGTCTAATTAAAGATGGCATTTTCTTTCTTGCTTTTTAATTAATAGAATTCCAACTTTAAAGTAAGAAAAGTTAGAGTAAAAAATTGAAGTTATTTTTAGAACATGTTGTTTTAAAACAAAGCAGCAAGGGGGGCTTATCAAGATCTCAGATCATACAAACAATGGAAGGTAGCTGGCAGAGAAAGTATAAATAGTAGGGAGAACAAAAGAGATGATTATTCAGACTTTTCTTTTGAAGGAGTCATTTGATTCTGATTTTGCTTGTGAAGGCGATTTATTAAGATTTTTCTTGCTGTTTTATTTCCAAGTTTTCTGAAAGTGCATTCAGATTTCTCTTGGGAGAAATCCGTCAGATTTTGCTTCACATTTAGCTTGTGCTTCAAAATAAAGTTATTCAGCTGTCATTTTCAAACAATGGAGAAGTTGGAACCTGCTCCAGCTAAAACCAACCGTATTTTGAGGAAAATGGATATGTTTGGCTAGGCAAATCATAGCTTTGCCTATCGCCGAGGTTCCTAAATACCATCCAAAAATGCCTTAACATCCAATCAATAACCATATGAACTCTATGCCGTGTCTGGAGAACTTTTCATGGAAGCCATACTTCATATTTTCATTGTCCGGACAAATACCTATCGTCGGTCGGATCAAGCCATGGACGCCATAGGGAACATCACGGAAAAAGGACGGTATCGTATCTCCTAAATTAAACTATCTCGTATGCTATTTTTGATTCATATTGTTTTATTGTGGTATTGAAATGTATGTTTTTGCTATGTAAACATTTTATGAATTAACCTTAAATATATTTTGGGATCATCTAGCTATATGTAACCTTTTTACCTTCGCTATTCTTCCTTACTAACCATTGTAAATATTTAGTATTTCGTTGCGGTTAAATTTAATAGTTAACTTTTTGTCATTTGAAATCTCTTTCCAGTTTTATTTATGTTGTTAATTAAATCCACGTCAGTTTCTTTTGTGTGCCAACTTGATCTTTTTGATAACACCTCTTTTTTGTCCGCCATTAGCTAGTCACGTATATTTGATTTAGCTATATACGTTCTAAGTCAATTTTAAACCTGGTTTTTCCAAAGCCATAAGAAATGCTTTACGAAAGGTTTTTATTATCTATCGTACTTCTTATCGAGAAGATCGAGTTGGATATTTTTTAATAAAATTGGGAAGAAAAGAATTTTGACCGCAAACCTATTAACTTGTTTTCTTTTTATTGTCTAATTAGTTTGTTGCAGTAATTTAGGGGAATAGCGGAGGCCCATTAAAGCTTTATTCATATTTTAAAGCCAGTAATTAAACATTATTTAATTATCAAAAACTTGAGTTTCTTAGTTATATTAAATGCTTTATTTTTACCTTTCAATGATCCAGGCACGCAAAACGCAAACACCAACACATATTTTGATGTACTTTACACATTTAGCTTTTAGCTCTTTAGGATTTCCCGTCCATGTCTCTACCGCTGTTGCTAAGCTTTGTGGCCGGTTGAAAAATAATTTATGCATGGCTCAGATGGTGTTGTTTGTTTGTGATCAGGCCTCGAGAACAGGCGAATGGGCAGAGGTCATAAGTATTCTTGATTTATATCTCGCGTATGGTTGGCTTTGAGGTACTTTCGCCTAGTATTCGAACTGGGTTAAATCTACACACATCATCTGACTGTCACAATATCAAATCAAATAACGAAATGGGTAAATAAAAACTCCTCCTAGCGGTGTAATATTATGTAATACACTAGATTAACACCCAAACAGAGAAGAATAAGAGAATATACTTCTGATAAGAAGAGAATCACACAAAGGATTAGAAGAGTTTAATTAAGGCAGTGAAGAAGATAGAGCTCTGATGAAGACTGCTGAACAGTCAAAACTGTAAGAAAATAAAGAAGTTTTTAAGAAAATTTGTTGCATTAACGTGTATATGAATAGAGTGATATAAGCAATATATAATTAAAATGCCCTCAGACACATTTCAATCATGGCTTAACAAGTGGAACATTTGTAATAAATTGTCTATTTCGTGAAATCGCATACTTTTTGTCTTATAATTATGTATTCCAAACCGAAGAATAATTGTATTGCATATGTAAGCTATATGTATGGTTTTATATAAATAATCTGATTTTTATTTGTAAAAAATATATATTTAGATGTTCCAAAAGATTTGTGTTAACATAATGTATTTCTTTCTCACAAATATTTCGTATTATTCAGAATAAATCGATAATGTCAAATATTTTTAAAATCAATCACCGAGTATTGTGTATAACTAATGTGTTTATTTTTTCATTTCAAAATGAATATTATTAACGCTTAAAGATATATTTAAAGTGACAGTTTGCGTTTTGTACTTTTTATAATGGAAAAAAAAGAAAATTTAAGTTTGAAAATAAAATAGCATTAATAAATCAATGTATTTTTATTGTAAGTTATGTTAGGCATAATCATGAAACATTTAAAATGCAACTTTGTATGGACCAAACAGAAAAGAGTTATAAAAAATATTTGTAAACTTTTTTACCTTATTTTAAAATATTCAGATTCCCTAGTAAATTGTTACATTTTCATTTACCATTGTCAAACTCCTTCCACTCACAACTTTGACGCCATCCATTTCAGATAAATACACTAATGATTATTACTAATCATTTTCGAAACATTGTATACGTTAGACTGTTTCGTACACATCATAAATTTTTGATTTGTTCTTGTTTTGTTTTTGTTTTTACGTTGGAGAAACGTAGGAGACTACTTTTATGGCTGTTTGTTAATTGCTGATTTCGGAGTCTTTGGGAAATTAACAAAAAAAAAACATTTTTATGGAAGTTTTGAAAATACAAATGTTTTAGCAACTATGCTAGGCACGATTGTAGACTAAATCATTTATAATATTGATTTATTGATAACTACTAGTATTTCTCAAATTAAAAAAAAAAGAGAGAACTCAGTTTCCTTTATATATGAAGCTATAAGTGAAAAAAGATAATAGAGAACAATAATAATAGATGAACATTGACTTGCAGACTCTGGAATTCAAAAGTTCGTGGGTAGCGGCCCAGCTGATTGGACTTCTAATATACTCCCGAGCATAAATCATTCGATTTTTTTTTATATACGATATATTTGAAGATATTCTTTTTAGACTGATTCACAGCTACAATTTATTTAATGTATATATATCATTACTTACGTAGTGAAACAGACAGATCGGAGAACCGATCTTCGTTTCAGGTGTTTTCATGTACGGTAATTCAAACTACTGTTCGCCCGCAGTGAGATTTTGTCTATTTTAATTTATAATAAAAATTAGTTATATATTCTATAGTTTATAAATAAATATGTAAAGTTTCCGTATATAAATGTCGCAAACCATGAAATAATATTTGTGTGTGCGTGGTTTGCGAATTTATATCATTTAATTTAAAGTTTGAGTGGGCGTATTTGTTTTAAATTTTAGTTTTAAAATTGTATAAAGTCGTTTAAAAATACTGAT